>OZ018354.1:15436331-16036331 GCA_963969515.1 Yponomeuta evonymella | reverse complement strand
CAAGAAAACTCTATTAATGTGCAATACAGTATTCTCTTTCTATCTATCTATGTATTTAGATGAACTGCATACATAATCTTCTTCGAAAGGACTACTACATAATAATATATAATTCCAAGAATGATACTATGAGACATGTCGTGTTCCCGGGGGAAATGCTTAAGAATCCCCAACCTGACGACTCTGAAGCAAATGGATGCAAATGATGCAAAAAAGAAGAAAAATAAAAATCATATTACACATTGTGTGATGCCAGACCTTTTAAGCTTGCTAAGAACTCGTTTAACAAACATACTCGTTTACACAAACGAGTAAAATTGGTTCCATTAGCATGCATTAGTGAACCCCAACAAAGTGACAGTACGAAGTGTGTATAACCGAAGTACAGCTCTTGTGGAACTCGGCTGTCCCAAAAAGAAACACAGTAAGGGACATTTTGTTTTCAAAACCGAGATATTTCCACTATTGGTTACTGGAACCATTGAATTTTAAATTCAATGCTGGAACCAATTAGTATCCCATAGGGGTATATCCTCAAGCAAATGTGTAATTGATCTCCTGACTCAAAAAACTTGGGCATATGCGTAGCTTGTATGCTCACGCTGAGGTCGGTGATGCTGAAACGGATATGCTCAGCTCCAGTTGATCGGTGACGCGTATACTCGGCTTCAGCCATCATTAACTGCCACGTGTCGCCATCAAGCGCTAGGCAAATAATTCAAAACAAGGAATATAAATACTCCTTTTATTTAAAACAAAATAAAAAATAATCTCGATTTTTAAGACCATAAAAATTTTATCGTGTTTTAGGTAAAAAAAGTCTTTGTCACCGACTTCGAAAAAGGAGGAAGTGGAAAGAAGGACTCAATGCAACGCGTATATATTTTTGCTATCTTCTCTCATAACTTCGTCAAATCTTAACCGATTTCGACATTTTTTTTATGTGTGTAACGTCCGAATGGTACAATTTTAATTTGGTGAAGATCTGATGAAGACTTTAGGAGATGGAAAACGGAACTCTTCAATGGACAGCAGTGAATTAAGCTGTGGTAATTGGTGTATGTTTTAGGAAATATGTCATTAAGGTAAAAAAAGAAAGTCAAAAAACCGATCGTAAATTATTATTTTTTTTAATAAAAAATAAAACCCGACTTCAGAATACAATAATAATTTCGATTCGGTGCTGAGCTGCATGATTAGCACATACATTGTGGCCACCGACGCCAAATTATTATTGCACTCTGAAATCTTTTTTATATATATTTTATATATAAGGGATAAAAGCTTGATCACCTATATGTATACTATCTTTTTTTCATTCTTTCATTCTTTTTGCGTGTCAGATTTTTATAAAGTCTTTTAATGTTAACCTATAATTGGGCCTTATATTTAACCTTTATTATGTATTTTTATGTTTTATCGTGTCTGTTGGTTTTCTAATAAATAAATAAATAAATATCTATTTAGCAAATTTTAAACGGGTTATTAGCCGAACGGTGTAGAAACGTGAAAAAATTCAGTGTAGTACACACATAATAAACATAAAATAAAAGCTATCACGGCTAAGTAGGCTTCACAAGTTAACGAGTAATAGACGACCAACTTATAAAAGGAAAACTTAGTACAAAATACATTGAAAATTACGTTGATGAAGTTATTAGTTCTGTAAAGCAGATAAAACCCCCTCTTTCTACGGAACCCTACACTGCGCTTGGCCCGACACGAACTTGGCCGATTTTTATATGTTGGAAAGCTGATTTAAAGGACAAAAAGGCCGTGAAAGAGGTTTCATTTAGCTGAGGAGGAGGCAGTACTTCGGTTGCTGCTGTTTTGTTCTGACAGCTCATGTCATGTGAGGGTGGAAGACAAGATTGAGAATACGATATCTTCGAGTCAACCTTGCTTGTATGTACTTTAATAATTTTTTTCTACAAATGAAAAAGTTCAAGGAAAAGATATTAACGGAGGTACATTTTATGTTAAGCTTTGTTGCTGTGACATAGAGTTATTAATTGTTCAGACACAATCTGCTTTAGTATATGAGAACTTGTTCTGGGGAATACACAATCTATTTATTTGTTTTATTTTGCAAAATAAAACCTAAACTCATTGATCTTTTAACATGACAGTGTACTTTAGACTAATTGCGTCTTCATCGCGAGATAGTGTTAACTAGCAGATCCATTCTTTTATTAAAAAAAGTTACAGTTCTTTACGACTTTTTCTCAATAAATACTGACTTGGTACTGACTGAAATGACACAGTTAAGGACTGAAACGCACTTGCAGTTATTTAGGGGTTAAATGCCCATGAATAAAATGTATGTATGAAAATTTACTGAAGATCGCACACGATCTTTTCATTTCATTCACCCGCACCTGCAAGTGTTCGATGCCTCTTTAATGTAGACTGAGGGATCCCTTTTATTTTCTAAATTAATCCCTAAATAGCAGTAATTAGTCGGCTTACTGCAAGAAGTCATTTACTGCAAAAACTCACTAACCACTTTTTTTAAAGGTATGGACAGATAGATGTATTGAACAATGATACAATAGTGGTGTTTTAATATCAGGCATCATTTTAACGATGTTATAAGGAAGAGGAAATACAACCATTAACTAACACGAACTAAAAAGTAGTTTTTCTCCCAATAGTGAATACGTCGGTTAATGAGTTCTTGCAATAAGCCGACGATTTTATATTAATCGTGTTTCTGGCGCAACTGTGCCTTTTGTCGAAGTTTCTGTGTTACTTCACTACTTACTACCCAGCGCTTTGTTATTTTTGGCTGTACTGTGCCCGTTTTCAGTTGTTATAACTTAAACAGGAAACGCAGGAGTCGCGGTTTCCCGCGTCGCTTCATTTCCGCTTTTTCCGGCAACAACGTCCGGAGGTCATGAGCGAGGAATGAGCCAGCTACTTTTGCCGACAACAACTAATCATAAACTTTTTGAACAAACCACGCCCTTGGAGAGTTTGTTGTGATTTTGATAAATTAATTGGAATTCCCGACACGTAAAGATGAATGGCTGAGCCCTTTGTTCATTGGCTGTATTTGCTCTGCCTCATTCATTTTATGCTCTTCGTGGCTTGTTTTCGTTTTTTAAGTTACGTACATTTGTGAATTTTTAGTAGCAATCAATCAAACAGCCCGTACCCGTTCACTGCAGGACAAAGCTCACAAAGGCCTCCTCAATGTCAGTAGCGTGTCTTTTTGCTGTCCTCGGCCATTCTCATCCAGAGACTGCCAGCAATCTGCCTCAGATCGTCGGTCCAGCGACCTGCGGGCGACCTACGCTGCGTTTACCAGTTTGTGCTCTCCACTCGGGAACCTCTGTACCACATCAACGATTGGTTCTTCGACGGATTTTTTTTTTCATTTTTTTTAAGTTTATCAGAGAAACCAACAGGTTAATTAACAATAGTAGATTAATGTAGTGCAGTAACAATGTTCCAAAGCCAATAATAGGATTCCACAAATTAACAAGTTAGTTGTCTATAAAAAGTTCAAACATATTAAACTTTTTTTATTAATACATTATGACAATTTTGTTGGTAAGTACGTAATATTCTAAATATTCAAATAGTAAATAATAAATAGTGTCCTTTACACATTTCTTTTTTCTTTTCAAGCTTTTGTATTGTGTTCATTCATTTCTTCAGTATCACAATTTCCCAATTATGTAAGAACCACAATAATATTTTTGAACCTGGTTTAAAGAAGGCTTTTGGTGGGTAGTTATATCAGACTGTATGTATGTGTTGTATTCAAATAGTATGTGTTGTATTCAAGACACGATTTGACAAGCTCATTGCCACTTCAACTTGCTAATCTTATACAGACTATATTAATCACCTTAGTTATTTGGCAAATTATTTCCTTTCTGATGTGATGCATCAAAGAGTCTTCGAGCATAGCCCATAGCACGCTGAGCGACTTTAAATAGGTAAACTAATGCCCAGTTTCTCGTACACTAACATGCTGTTAATCTGCTGTTAACAGCTGTCAATTGACCAAAGTGCATACAAAAAAAAACCACTGACAGCTGTTAACAGTAGATTAACAGCTTGTTAGTGTGCGAGAAACCGGGGGTAAGCCTAACGTCAGGGTCAGTTTGCTAAGATCAAACATAAAATTCAATACAAGTAGCTTTAGTAGGATTCTCGGAACCCACGCATTCAAAGGCATCGTTAATTTTGTTTGTGAGGACTGCATAACGCTTTAAGGATAAGGTTAAACTTAAAAGTTAAGCCCACTCGCCCTTACTCAAAGACGACATTGGTAATCGATTGGCGTATCTCGTTTAACTTATTAATTGGATGTGCTGTACACACACCCTAACCTACTTTACTTCTCCGTGTTTACCTGACGCTCCAGTGGCTGCTGATTTAGATTACGGAACCCTTACTTTGAGGGCTGTTAATAAGGTTATTCCGATTTGTGGTATATTTACTTTTGTTTACCATAATAGTAGGTGTAATATCTAATTATTGGCATAGGTAACTAAAGATATCTTGAGTATAAAAAAGGTGAACCGAAGGTGATGGGCTCTTTGATTGATCGAAGTAGTAATCAAAAAAGGCAAATCCCACAGTGATTACACAGTGATTGTAAAGTTAAGATTTATGACCTCGCCATTTTAGACTTTTTTAATTTTCTTAGTTTTTGATAGAGAAACATCGCTTAAGAATTCGAAAATACCCGTAAACTCATTTACTAGTACCGTCATAAACCGTATTTATAAAAAATATATGTACCTACATTTCTTTTATAATATTTAAAAATTATTGAAAATGCGGACGAAAAAGTTTGCCGACGTCATAAAAGCTCCGCTGCTGCCTCCCACAAGGCATGCCACTTCTTGCGGTCTTGTCCTCGGCCATCTGAAATTTCAAAATAAACCACCATATCATTTACAATGAGGCTTTTTATCCATTCTTAATTTATAGGTTTTGCTAGCTTTAGCGCGTTTCACGCTGCGTGGGCAGGCCTCCCACCAAATGTTCTGACGCCCTGGTTACGGTGGCGGGGAGTCGCTGGACGCGGGCGGCACAAGACCGGGAAGCTTGGAAAACCATGAGGGAGGCCCATGTGCTGCAGTGGGCGCCAAATGGCTGATGATGATGATGATGATGTTCTATAAATAAATAAATATCTTCCCACCGAACTCGTGGAGGTATAGCGGCATTAGGGTACATCAAGGATTCTTGGGTACAGTGGACAGCACATCAACCTTTAAATCCTTGCACTCGACTCAGTTACTTTATCGGCGTATTTGCAACTAAAATATAAAGGTTGTATTTCAACATTAGGGTAACGTTGACAGCATGTCATCTCTTAAATCCCTGCTCTCTACTCAGTAAAATTTCTAATATTCAAGTAAAATACAAAGGTTTACGTGCTATCGACTGTACAATAGACACGCGTGTGTTTCTTCCGCCTTGCTGCATGTGCCGGGACGAAATTATTTCGCGTTTGACTCAACTTGTCGCACCCGAGATTTTCTCAGCCGTTGATTAAACAGATTAGCATACGCTGCTTATATAGATTGCAAAGCATAGGCTTTCACTCAGAGAAAGACAGAGAGAAAATATGGGCAAGGGACTATAGTCCCTTGTAGATTGGTTGCCGATTGTACTCTGCATCTTTACAACGTTTAATGACATGTTTTCTGATGTACAATAAAGAATTATATCTTCTTTATAAATTCTTATAAGCTCTTTTAGAATTATAAATTCTTATATCATCTCACCTCATCTCATCTCACCTCTCCTCACCTCACTTCATCTCATCTTGTCTTATCTTATCTTATTGGCGTATCAAGGGTGAGGCACGTATAATTCTGTACCCTTCAGGAGCTGCTCAGGTCTCCTCACGATCTGTGAATGAGTACCTAGACGATGATGACATTACAAATTAATAAACTGTTTTAAACCGTCCATGCATACAAAAAACCTTTCACCATTATTGACATTGTACAATTTAAAATAACAATAAAATTATATACATCTATACACACTTTAAAACTCATTTTTAAATCTATTGACATTTTAAATCCAATATTATTATAAGTTAATCTATTTATGCTGACTAATATTTTTAGGTCCTTCTGTACGAGTGATAGTAGCAAACAAAAGAATTCGAACACGCTATCTGTTATAACATAATTAACATGTCACGTAAATATGTTCTAGACGATTACTGGAACGTGATACCATAATATAGAGAAACAAGAAATAACTCAATCAACCCACACACACACACACCACACGCACACTACGAACCCATTGTTGTTTCGTAGCAGCCTCTACGTCGTAGCCTTCTCTACGGCGTAGAGGCTGCTACCTCTACTGTGTAGCAGGTTCTACGGCGTAGTCGACTCCGCTTGGAGCGCCATGCTACGCCGCCTGCATTTAATTATTTTGGTAGAGCGAGCATACGTTGATTAGATGTTAGTGTGTTTCAAAGTTAGTGCTTTCTCCTTGCATATCGCAGTTATACGGAGCATAATCAGTAGACGTAATAAATTTGCTTTTTACACGCTTTTATGGATTAATTATATGAAACTTGTAATGGTAGGAGCTACGCATTCATATTTTAAAATTCCAGGTTAGGACGGATTATTTAGGCAATATTCACTGAGTTTGGTACATAACTTAATACATGAAATCACCAACACGCAATGAGCATGCATGGTGAGAGATTAATTCGATACTCTCTCGCTTGGAGACAAATGGCTTTGTCCTGGAGTAATACGTAAATTAAATAAGCGGTTTAATCTCTGTCCGCTTAGTCGCCCTAGCCCACAGGAAAGACAAGTCAACACGGGCGGAGCCAACCACGCCGCAGGTTTCCTTACAATGTGCTGGGCACGCCTTGTCCGAGTGGTCCCTTCATCTAACTATTGTGAGGGAAGGTACCACTGCACTGGACGCTGTATAAATCATCTCATTACGTTGATCCCAGGGCCAAATGTTTTTTTAATAATGATATATGCTAAGAAATGTGTATGAAAGTGGTCAACAATATGCGCGTCCATGAGGTTGAAAAACTAAAATGTTCTGCTTTGCGCTATCGGCTAAGAAATAAAAGAAAAGATATAAGTACCAGGTACCTTGACCTAGTTGGAGCCGCGGTCTGTAGTAGAGGGGTCATTACGAGAGCCAATCGAGCCGCAATTTTAACAACGTGCAAGATCACCGAAAGTACCGAATAAAAATCAACTCAAGTAGGCTTTGCTGCGGTTGGAATATAAGATAGCATTTAGGCGACTTTAGACCCAAAAAACGCGGATATTTTAAGATGAAATGTCTGTTAAATGCAGATAGGTTCGGTAAAACTTAAGAATGTAATTCTATTTTCTAAATAATATTAACAAATTTTATTAAAATCAAACGTGAAACCTTAATAAAATATTAGCTGTTTTATATTTTTATCTGTTAGAGCAAATTTCAGAATGAACCTGCTGATTATTTTAAGATTTTTTTAAAAAAATAATAATTAAACGCCACTGAATGTGTAATGTACGAAAAACGTAGGAAATAACTCACTCAACTTCGTAATGTTCAGTGGCTTAGGCAACAATCTACTTAATTCTCATGGCATAACAATTGTTTTCATACAAAAATTAGACCTTTATTTGACCTAACAAATAGTACTGCCGCTATATCGATGTCACATAACACGAATACAGCGTGGACCTTGATCGTGCCGCAAACCGCATAAAATATTTTATACGACTTCGAATTACGCCTTTATGATCTGCAGAGGAAAGTTGACACAGCTGTGGCGTAGTTGTGGCACTTGTGTTTTATCGTGGTGACCTTTTCAGGACATTTCTATATGGTCCGTTTGTGGTATCTTTCCATTATACTTCTATGAATAAAAAACGTGAAATACTGAGCATGTTTATCATCGTAATGAGTCAAAGGTAAATTATAAACATTGATATAATTTATTACTGGTTCCGCACCTGAAGTGTGCACACGGCACTCTAATACTATGCTTACGACAACTGTTTGTGTATCTGACTTTTAGTTCTAGTTAGACCTGAGAATTAATGTACTGTACGTGCTAGGATTTGAAAACACGACCCTCCGAATGTGAGGCCGGCGGTCTACCGCTGCGCTACCACCGCTCGTCTGTCTGACTTATAAAGGGCTTTGTTTTTTTTATCCGTAATATGTAGCCAGGATACACATTTTCCCACGATAAGTTTAACAAAACTGGGAACTCCCTGTCTTATTTATAAAAACTAGATTCCTTAAAACACTCGATAAACGTCGATTAAAATACTCTGTGCGGAAAAGTTTATAAAGAGTGCTTTAAAGGGATCGTGTTTTTATAAACAAGGCCCTTAGTTTTTATTTTTTATAGGTCTGCTATCACATAGACTTGGTTTTCACTTTTACACATTGCACATAGCAGACATGTATTTTTCATTTTGTTTACCTTACATCATTTCGTACTGTGCGCCACGGGGGACCAATCCACTTCGGCGTGCTTGCAGCCATTTCACCGTACGAATTATACAATACGTGTGCTTTACGCCCGTATATCACAGCGGCATTTATGTCACGAACATTGTTGTGTGCGACCCCGAGATAAGTGGCCTGGGGACGCATGGTGTCCCATGCGAAAATTGCAAAGTGAAAAATAGTGAAATGCGTAACATTTTAGCCGCATTTCACTGTCGAACCTCTCCTAAAATCCCGTTTTTTAAACTGAAATGGAAGACCCAACCACTGTTTACTGATTTGTTATGCAAATAAATAATTTAGTTTTTTTTGTCTGATGGACAAAATGAACTCTTTCCGATGTATTAATGGGACATTTTTACACGGATTCGTGTCGATTGATTGATTGATTTACATTACATTTTTATAGATTTACAATAATTTAACGAAACCTATAAATTCTTCTCTCTTTATCACGATATAGCTTATGCCTTGTGTAGGGAAAAAGTTACTTTCTTTTTTGCTAACACCCATGTTAACTTTTATTCTTAAGAGGCGACCTACAGCTAACTAATGGACAAAAATCATATCTGGTTTTGTAATACGCAAAGAGCGGTGGTAGCCTAGTGGGTAGAACATTGGACTCGGAAGCGAGAGACACAGGTTCGATTCCCAGTGCGGGCATGTACCTATGACTTTGTTTTCTAAGTTATGTACATTTGTGAAGTTATAGTAGCAATACCACTCGCTAACGGTGAAGGAAAACATCGTGAGGAAACCTGAGCGTCTGAGCTATTCATACCTCAGCGCTTGAAATCGCTAATCCGCGATGGGCATGCGTGGCGATTAAGCCCTACTCTCTCCCTGAGAGAAGGCCTGTGCCCTTCAGTGGGACGTATATAGGCTGCTTATGAATACGTTTTTGCAAAAAAGTTAACATTATAAATCTCAATAGTGGTTTCGGTTATTTTTAGAACCTACAGCCTAGCTACAACCTAGGGTGGACATCCTAGGATTTTAATCCATTTCAGTTAATAACGGCCGTTTTTGGCCAAAAACCTTTAAAGTCCTAGGTTCTGGGCCTTGTAAATTAAGTCTTAAAAATAGCTATCGCCATTGTTACAATTTATGATTTAAGATAATTTAATAAGATTACAAGGATAACCGAGCTTTGCTCGGTTATTTTTTGGTTATGATAGATATATACAGATTTAAGATAAGATTTTTGCAAAAACGTATTATATTTTTTTTTCTTTATGCATTCCTGTTAGCTAACTGGTCTTTGGAAAAACAACCTTTACAACCTTATGCAATCTACAGACCCCTTGTCATAGAGGAGAAAACGACAGAGATCTTCCGGGTAGCTCTCGATCACAGCGATGTGCGAAGAACGGCCCCTCGATGTGAACGCAGTAAAACTACGTAAGAGACAAAAAGACTATGATAAACTGTTTAATGTGTGTAAAGTCCTCCCCGTTCATTGTAAGGTTGATTATATGATTGTACTAGAAGCATATTATTCTAAAGAATACAAAACCCCTTTAGCCCATAAACACTGCACCAGATCTGCTAAAAGAGGCCAGTTGCTACAAACATCAGCTAAAAACTACTATGGCGAAAGAACTAGAGAATATTACATTCCCAAATTGTTTAATAAATATTTGTTAAAGAATAAATTAAAAATAAGCACTTTAAATTGAAGGAAATTATGTTGAAGTAGGTAAATATTGCGTGAACGAGTCTTGAATACTGTGTTCAGGATTCGTTTAGCCAATCTAGTTAATTTAAGATAGGTATAAGTACTATTTATTGTTTACAAGAAAATAAATAAGTACATTATATATTAAGGCTGACTTGCACCACTCTCTTAGGCATGGCTTGAATAGCATTTAACTAAAACGAAAATTCTTCATACAAAATTCAATTTCAACGGCTACTTTGAGTGACGTCTGGGTGGTGCGGGTAGGGCCGCTAAGTTAAAATATTAAGAGCTGTAAGAGACTGATTGTAAACCATAAGTTATAGAAGCGTAACGCCAACAAACTGCAACGCAGTTTGGCGAAATTTGTAAAAAAAAAATGTAAAGGTCTTTATTAAATAATAAAAAAACATAGAGCGATAGAAGAAGAGAGAAAAAGACAGGACACTCACCAGAGGTATCCAGCAAGCCGTCAGGATCCAGGGCCTCGTCAGCGCTCACAGCGGCCAGACACACCACGGCCAGCGCCACCCACCGCATGCCGGACATATTACTGCGGACAAAGGACTCAGTTTACTTTACTTCTCGGTACGTATTTCAATCAATTATATGTATAAAAAGGGATGCCGGATGCGGGCGGCACAAGACCGGGAAGCTTGGAAAACCATCAGGGAGGCCTATGTCTTGCAGTGAGCGTCAAATGGCTGATTGATGATGAATGACATAAAGTGTATTTGAAACAACGCATAACGTGTTTAAAATATGGACGAATTGAGAAGTTCCGCTGTATCCTTACGTGTTTTTTATGTCACGTGCTCTGGTGTACAATAAAGAATATTCTTATCTTATCTTATCTCCTTCTTTTTCTTCAAGTCCTCTAATAATAGTTTCTTTTTTTGTAAAAGTGTCGGAAAAATGTATCGTTAGCGCTGCTGACCGCAAACCGTATGGCTGGTTTGTTTGATGACATAATTTATTTTTTATCACACCTGCTCTGAAAATACATACTAATTATACCAATTAGAGGGAAGAAACGCCTTTATCCCGCCCTTCAAATCCTTTCATCCCAAGGTATGGAAGTTTGTATGAAAATCCTTCCGACCCAAGGGTGGGAAGTATGTATGAAATTCCATTACATACCCGGTTTTTTTTTTTTTAATTTGTCAGCAGTCATACTGCAAAGAGACTCTAACTGTCTACTAATTAAATTTCAAGTAAATTGTTACTGGCCACATACAGTTTTCTTTTTACCAGTTACCAACCTCCTTGGTGCATACAGAAAATTAAAAACGAAATTATTTTTGTATATAAAACGCGCGGAATCACGGAAGAAGTGGCTGCATGACCTTATGATCTTAGCCTACTCCAGAAACGGGCGAATAAAAAAAGGAAAAGCCCGCGCATTTTCGCAAAAACTTCGATTGATTTAGCATTTATCTTTCTGTTTTTTGTAAACATTTTTATGCATTTATGTCTATAATTTTCCTCGTAGGTGTAATAAAAAGCACTATACATACCTCAGGATAAAGTACAGTTCCATACCTCAAATGGATTGCGCCCCTCGCAAGCTCGTGGCGCAAATGCCATAATCTCGGTATGGAACTGTCACTTTCTTCCCTCTGAAGTAATGTACTATTATTCTCAAAAACATTTTCTGTATTTTCGTGTCCGTGCTGCGATGGTTTTTGTCAGCCTCATTCTTTCATTCTGACTTAATTACTTTCTGAGTGTTCGATTTGTATACCTCAGCGTTTTAAATTGCGAATCCACAGTAGGCACGCGTGGTGTAAAAGCCCATAATAAATTATGGTCTTAATGACCACGCGTGCCCACTGCGGATTAGCTATTTCAAGCGTTGAGGTATCCAAATCAGACATTTACTCGTAGAAGGTAATTAAGACAGAATGAACGAATTAGGCTAAGAGAGGGCCTGTGCCCTTCAGTGGGACGTGCCTACGTTGTATATACTTCTGCTAATTATTTTGATATGAAGTGGCTAACACCGAACCTAAAGCTCATTTGACTTCAGACCGGTTAATGAGCTTCCAAGAGCTCTCCAACACACGCGCCCGAGAGTGAATCGATGCGTGGCGAGCACTGATACCACGACTGATACCTTGTCATACCCTCGTCATAAAGTTGATAATTGCCTGCGCCACGCGGGATTGTCTACTCAATCCGGCGCCATGTTGATACAATTTGGTTTGTAGACAACATCAATCAACCAGATTTAAATACACGCGAAAAGCGAAAGAGAACGCTTTAATAGCATTCGTTTAGATTAAAATCAACAGCGACCTTTTAACTGAGTGAACGTAAAATCACAAAAGCGACGACACTGATCACGAAAAGCTCTAAGCGCATACGTAAGTACTAACAATACCAAATTTTCTAACGAATATGGAAGGAGACTTTTACACAGAAGCAATCATGGCGCCGTCTTGTAAAAAAACATGACCGAAAAAGATTTTCTTTCGAGAAAATCTCGCGCAAGCGTACCCGTCTGGAGTTTTCGCATCCGCACAGCGATAACTGAGGGTCTACCGCGAGCTACAGTACATAACTATGTCGTTTCAATAGTTTTTTTGTGTATTTTGAGTAACAGACGTCCATCCATCAAAACTTTCGCATTTATAGTAGTAAGATTAGTAGTAGAAATCTACATGGCATCAAAATAAAATAAAAACTTCACTTGGATGTTACGAAACGTCAATTAAACGCTTTACAATAAAATTTTCCAAAAATTTTCAGTTGAACATCACATCAGCGTTTCTAATATACCCAGTATTAAGATCTAATGATGAAAAAATATCGAACGCTGAAATTTCGTAAGCCTGAATTCGATATTTCGCTGTGGCGACACAGACCAACCGGAATGGCGTTCCCGTTCCTCCGGCAGAGCCACTCTGCCGAGATGACAAAACGTATCTAGATGAAACGCCCCTGTCGTCGTACATAAAAGGTGACCCGACGTTTGATGCCGGGGAAAACCTTGACAATGCCTCCCGGCCCAGTTGTTCCTAACAACGGTACGCTCCCGTTAAAAGAGTAACTTTGCAGAACGGCCAGCGAAGCCGGAAAAATCGAGCTATAAAAATGTGCTGGCACAGAGAGTACTTTCAACTTCGGCTACTTGCACGGTGCTGGAACAAAACCGAATTGACCTACATCGGCAAGAGGTTCTATTCGATATAATAACTTTAATTGAACATAGTAAAGAAAATTATGCAGTCTATATATGTCCTGTGGTGCACAGGCTTTATCTTAGACACAGAGAGAGCCTAGGGAAAGAAAATAATGCAAACTATATACGTCTCACTGTAGTGCACATGCACAGGCCTTCTCGCAGGGATGGAGTAAGGGGTTTAATCACCACGTGTGCTCATCGCAGATGCTATTTCAAGCGCTGAGGTAGGTACGTGAACACGTCAGGCTTCCTCGCGTTGTTTTATTTCACAGTGAACGAATAGTCTTACTACCACAAATACATAAACGTAACTTAGAAAACAAGTCATTGGCCAATTAATCTAAAGCAATTTTCTAGAGCGGTGGTAGCCTAGTGGGTAGAACATTGGACTCGGAAGCGAGAGAACCAGGTTCGATTCCCAGTGCGCGCATGTACTTTGTTTTCTAAGTTATGTATATTTGTGAGGTTATAGTAGCAATACCACTCGCTAACTGTGAAGGAAAACATCGTGAAAAAACCTGAGTGTCTGAGCTATTCACATACCTCAGCGCTTGAAATCGCCGGTAGGCATGCGTGGTGATTAATCCCATAATCTCTCCCTAAGAGAAGGCCTGTACCCTACACTGAGACGTATATAGGCTGCTTGTGTATGTATGTATTTTTTTAGAGGCCTATCATTGTTTAAAACGCATTCATTTTACATGTTGCTTTGAAACTATCTCTTTCCATATTATGTAACAGAAGTTTTACATAGCTTACCCATAGCGTACGCCTGCTCTGTGTCTCTGAATAGAGGGATTCGGAGGAGCCTACAAACTCTCTCATCTTATTACACGTGCTTGACTGATCCGATTAGGCAGATGTAGAATAGAGATACGAGTATTATATAATGTCCTCTGTAATCCAAGATGGCTTCCATGCGAGTATCCATGTTAATTGTACCCTCAGACCTAGCAATACTTGGTATATTATTATACAGCTGATAGCTCAACTAGTTGGAAAATGCTCGGCGGATAACTTGAACAAAACTCGGAGGAAAACAGACGAGATGCGATTGCGATGGATACATAAGAGCATACCTAATGATTGCAATTGATAACGCAGTTCGGGGTCGAAACAGCCTAGTAAAGAATTTAAATAAAATGTCTTTTGCCATGGAAACGCTAAGAAAGTCCGAAGAATTCTAAGCCACATCACACGTCAATCGCTAATGAGACCCCAACGTCTATTAGATGCGAAGTCAAAGACATTTGGTCAAGTTATTTGATTATATCTACGTCTAATCATCTCGAGCACGTACAAGTTATATAGTGTTGCTAATATTTTGTGCCGCCTTACTTCGTAAGGTCCATAACTAAGTTTTCCCGTACTGAGATTAAACCGGAACGTCTGCTTTATTAAACATCTACATCAGAAGCATCTATATTAAAATTAATATACCTATTAAAACACGGTCTTGAGCACATTTGCGACGTTCTACTCTAACAAAGGTTTGCACTTATAAAGTTAATATTTATAAGTGCAAATCTTTGTTAGAGTAATGGTTTTCCCCGACCCACAATATTTTGAAACGACTAATCCAACGATTTCCTACACTATGGGATAGACCAAGTGGACTCTTTTAGGTGTAGGGAAGGCACCCTGCAAAAGGCTAAGATTTTATTCTACCGTTTTGTGGGCGCGATTAATATGTATAATTGTGTATATAGGCTAATCTTCAGCTTTCTAATACTTATCATTTTAATAGACAGATAGACAGTTTTTTTTTAAATAGTAAATAATATTTTAAGGTTTTTGCAATAGGGTTTTTATTTTTTATTTGAAATGTTTTATTTTTCAATTTTAGTGGGGGAACGGGAGAAAATAAACAAGTCCCTTATAACCATAATTTACCCTACTTAAATCGTCGCTTTAAAATTTGAAGTTCTCCATTTCCATCTCCGAATGTCTTCACCAGAACATCACCAAATTACCATGGACTACTTTTACGCAATTTTATGAAACATACGGATACGACTAAAAACCACAGAATCGATCCAAACTAATTACAATTAAATGCAAAATTCGACTGACTAACGAAGGCCGTGTTTAATTCGCGTAACTTTAAATTAAATTGCAAACTCTACGTCTATCCATCGCATAATAATAGTTATGTAACTTTACCCCAAACTAATTAAAACGGAGTATCTGTGAGTAGTAGGGCCACTATTTTATGGATCGTAGCGGATAATCGTCATTAGAGTGGCATATAGTCTGCATCTCTCCGTATCTGCAGGGCCAACATTTTGTTAATGCATCGTAGTGCGTTGACGTGAAAGCGCTTGGCGCTTGAAATTGGCGCATTGTCGAAATCTTCTAGGCCTCAATGATATGAAAAAATTCGTCACGTGACCCGACCATATATCATTGTATATAATGCACTAAGGGAATCGAGAAGCGGTGGTAGCCTAGTGGGTAGAACATTGGACTCGGAAGCGGGAGACCCAGGTTCGATTGTTTTCTAAGTTATGTACATTTGTGAAGTTATAGAAGCAATACCACTCGCTAGCGGTGAAGGAAAACATCGTGAGGAAACCTGAGTGTCTGACTGAGCTATTCATTTACCTCAGCGCTTGAAATCGCCAATCCGCGGTGGGCACGCGTGGTGATTAAGTCCATACTCTCTCCCTGAGAGAAGGCCTGTGCCCTACAGTGGGACGTATATAGGCTGCTTATGCTAAGGGAATCGAGGCACTGGTGAGGTCTGTACCGAACTTCCACCTTGCATCAGGTCGGTGCATCTACCCAGCGAGCTTCGCACCCATTGATTCGGAGTAGATGAAAGCTCTGACAATATTCGTGTAGCCTTACTCATACTGTCCCTCTGTTCTTGCATTTACGTCACGATTGAGTCCCATTTTCGTTAAAACCGACAATGACGTTGGCAAAAGCGCTTACGTAAGTTAGCTCTGCAAAGGTCCCTTCACGTTACATTGTATACCCATATCTCAAATTGTAATGTTGGTGAAGATATCTCTATGAGAAATTGTACACTCGACAATATATCAACCTTTATCTCTGTCCACTCTACTCAGTTACATTGCCCTAATTTTTGCCGTATGCTGCCGTGTGTCGTCTGTACCCTGCAGTGGGAATTAATAGCACATACGCGTACATACAACACAATCAATCACGTGGCATGATCCCTAGACGGGATATAATAACGTATTTTGGGTCTCATTGGCGGGGAACGCAGGATATATCTTAGAATTCTTCCGACTTCATTTAAATTACAAATACTGTAGCATTATTTATATGACTACGTGATAGTCCATCAAACATTGTATAAATGAGAAATAAAAATATTTTGGGGGTGATATGGGTAACTGCCACGTTGGTCTAGCCGTTAAGGCGCTTAGCTACCAAACCAGAGGTCGTGGGTTCGATTCCCACTAGGGGCCGCCGTACGTTTGTACAAATTGCCTCAGTCTGGATGTATTTTCATGTTTGTGACGTCCTTGCCTGATTACCATAGCACAGGGTAACCTAGTTTGGGACAAGAGATTGTGTTATGTGGAAGTTATTATTGTTATTACTATAAGAACTGCCCTCCCCTCTGATTAACGCGACCATGCACTTTATTTCGACCAAATTCATAATTATGAAATGGTCATAAGAACACTTTACCCCAAGTCAAACGTCCTCGCTTACGCTTACTATATACTAGCTTAAAACCTATGGCTAATGGTTTCAAATATATATATGTATGCTTGAGTGCAAAGTTTGGGAAAGCCGCAGCTGAGGCGACGACAACACAATAGACAGATAAGGGAGTTGGGCCGACTTTGTTACGAGATTATATAATATCTTCGTTCCATTAAGTGCTGCCGAGCGAGACTAGGATCAAAAGTCGCATTTCCACGTCATGGAAAAATTACAATAGAGATATAACCAAAGATGCAGTCGCAAACTATAGTCAGAGCTGAGTTTTATAAAACTACAATTCGTAGGTTATGACAATTCGAACAATGAACTGTAGTAAACAATGAACTGTAGTTCTATGATACGGGCTTCCCACACACATTCACAGACACACACACACACACACAAAACACACCCACACACACACACACACATAAATACATACCTACAATGCAACTAAAATGTAAAGTTTGATTTACTGTGTACTGTACTCTCCCGTGTAATCCCACTTAGATCTTGGTAATACCTAACATAGACCAAGTAATACCATTCACGCGTAGCGTATGCATGTATTGTTGGACCCGCACAGACAGGGTGTGGCGTAAAGAATGGTTAACCTGAAAACGGTATCGTCAATTTGACCACTTCCAATGGGTTATAGGAAATTAGAAGACCAACTTTAAAACTAAATAACCAACTAATTTCTAAAACTATTTTTCAATTATTTTTTTGACCTATTTGTTTTTTTTTTTAACAATTGACCGCTTCACGTTTCAAGAATGTATGAAAAATTAAGAAGGAAGGGTTTTATTATCGATGAGGAAACTGTCAAGTTACCCATTCTTTACGTCACACCTTGTCTAGTCTCAAATTTACACAAAAGAACCCTCCACATTTCCCCATAGGCGAATCATTTAGATATGTAGGTATAGCTCACGAATGAATACCTCAAACGGAGGTTCTCGCTACGTACAGCAACACTCACTCATTCATTACATACATTACTCACTCACTACATACATATTACTTATACATATATTTTGTATATCTCCTTCACCCTAATAGTTTCCTAATAGTTCACATATTAGTTCATACTTCACATATTATTATTAAAGCTCGCGTTACAAACGAAAACTCGGTAACGTCCCAAAATCCATTGCATTACGAACCAAAATTCTTTAAATAATGGGACCTCTTCATTGTCGGCGTTCGTCGTACCTATTTGTTAGTCATTCATTTAATAACTTTCATTAATTTTTCATACGTGAACGAGTACTGGAACGAAACTTGCGCTGATAAGCTGCTGAACAATGAACTACTAAATCACTATTCTCTATACAATGAAGCCTTTGTCGCAATCTAAAATCCTTCTAGCCCACAATCAACTTTTTTCGGGCAGGCCGTAAGCGATAGCAATAATTATTATGATACCTTTAACGACTTGTCTTACAATGAACGCCTTGTATAGTGAACATCACCTGAACTCTAACCACGAACCTCCTAAGCCCCAATAGGTACTACCCCTTGAAGAGATTTAACATTTTAAAATTCCTCCAGCTTGCATAATGCAGTTGGTCAACAGAAAAGTGCTGTGTGAAAGGCGCCTAAGCCCCCTTACAAGGCACGAGTACGGCTCTCAGCGTGATCGCACAGTCAAAGCCACGTCAAAGTACCTCCTCTCGTTCGATACTCGAACTTGTGTAGCGCGTAATAAGAGCTACGGGGGGGTACTGCTGAGTGCTCGTGGTGGAAAGCAACCTTCGAATAATGATCTCGGAAGCGGTGGATGGTCCTCCGCTGTGTGTGCTGGCAAAACAATGCCGCCCGCCGACTGTCGATATCACACTGAACCACGAAAATTGAAAATCAGAAGTAAGCCAGTAATTTTTGGCCCATTTTGATTTTACTATCACTGTGAATGCCAGATTATCTTGTCCTCTTAGCTTCTCCTAAATCGACTCCTCAGATCGAACCAACATTCGAAAATTTTCCGTTCATCAACAAACCGCACCCCTAGTTAAAAACTCCGGTAACTCAAAAAACCTTATTTTTCAAAAACGACGAAAAACTGATTTTAGAATGCCTGCGATAGATATAAAAAAAATTAATAATACATCCATGAAGCTCGATTTTTTTAAAGATTTTTCAATAAACTCATTTTTTTATTGTCCGGTTAAAACCTGAGAAATATGGATTTTTTGAGTTACTCTAGTTTTGTACCAGCAGTGAGCCTCTTTTTGAGCACTAAGTGGAGGTACTTTACTTTATATGAATGGAAAAGTAGTTGCATTAGTTTTCGCCCCAAAAATAAGTTAATAATAGGGGTTAAAGTATGAAATTGCCGTTTTATTGCAATAGGTTCTTTGAATTGACATAGAATCTTCATGGTTTGAGGTTTTCGAATGAAACTTTTTTCAAATGGTTTCTATGATGTTCTTTTTTTAAAAAATGTGAAACATTTGAATATCGACTTTCAATTGTTTTTGTTATTCAATTTAGACAAGAAAGATGGATACTGCGAAAATTCCAGTGATTTTTGAATACGAGTTCCGACGCGGAACTAACGCGGCAGAAACAGCCCGCAATATCAATGCTGCGTTTGGAGAGGGGTCTACTAATGAACGCACCGTGCGATTTTGGTTTAAACGCTTTCGTGATGGAAATTTCGACTTAAAGAACGAGCCACGAGGAAGACCGCCCACACAGGTGAATAACGATGAATTAAGAGAGATAGTGGAAGCCAACCCTAGTCAAACTACCCAGAAATTAGCGGCATGGTTTAACGTTACCTTACCCACAATATTGACTCACTTGCGTCAAATCAATAAAATAAAAAAATACGAAAAATGGGTGCCTCATAATCACTCGAATTTTCGCAGTATCCATCATTCTTGTCTAAATTGAATAACAAAAACAATTGAAAGTTGATAATCAAATGTTTCACATTTTTTAAAAAAAGAACATCATAGAAACCATTTGAAAAAAGTTTCATTCGAAAACCTCAAACCATGAAGATTCTATGTCAATTCAAAGAACCTATTGCAATAAAACGGCAATTTCATACTTTAACCCCTATTATTTGGTGGGTGTTTTGAATTAGTCCATAAACGGGTGGTATATTTTTATTACTAATAGTTTTAGTGTACTAGGACACTTACTTGATTGAAATAAAACAGAAGAATTTGCAATTTAAACAAACAGTTGTTATTTATTAATGAAAATTAATAACATCAAAACTCTAAAAACTAAGGTAAACTGTTGTTTATGTTTCTCTTCTTTATAAAATAAAAATGCAGTTCTAAAAACATGAACACTTTTTCCTACTGAAATTAAAAGCACTCTCAAAAACTAGAACAATATCCATGTTTTATTAAAAATTAAAATGCCTTAAAATAAGCAGCCACTTGTATTAGGTAACTACCTACTAAATAAAATAAAAACATTAATACGATTCAGTACCTACAGAATCCTAAAAATCAACTAAACATCACTTATATATTTTTTTATTACAATTATAAAGCAGTCTCAAAAATTTAAACAGTCAACAGGTTTTGGTTAAACATTTAAATGCAGTCTTCAAACTTTATAATTTTTATAAAATATTATAAAGCAGTATAAACTAAATGATCACTATTATTCTTTTAATTCTTACTCACTCTCTTCTCCAATAAAATTAAAAGCGGGCTAAAAAAACTACAAAATTCTACATCTTTTCGGTGTTCATCATCATAATCATCATCAGCCACTTGTCGCCCACTGCAGGGCACAGGCCTCCCTCGTAGTTTTCGTAACCATAAGGGGTTTTGCCATAATCGCCACGCTTGGCAGGCGGGTTGGCGATCGCAGTATGCAGTTGAAATCTCAGGAAGATGCTGCTGCCCGTCTCCTGGTAATTTATTTCCTTTGTCTCCTTCTACGATATTCACGGAAGGAAATGGAGTGACGCTATTCTTAACTGGCTGGTCAACTTAACTGGTCAGGAACCTTTTTTTGCCCTTTAATCATTCATGGTAAGTTTTGCTCTGCCTTTCATTTTCCTAAAAGTAAGTAATGTTCATAAAGTTAAATAAATCACGTAAACTCAAGCAACTAAAAAAAAAACACAAAATCAAGTACAAGCAATCGAAATTTCATAAGAAATCAATAATTTGACTTAAATCGTTTTAAAACAACACTCAATTCTCTGCTTAAAACTAATTTATCTCATTTAACAAGCAAATAAAACGAAATTAAACTTTCTTTCAACAAAGCAGCGTAAGTCTTAATTTTACTTTTTTTATTTACTTTTTCAGTCGTTCAAAGGTGGGTATTTTGAAATAGCAAAAAAAATATTGCTAGAAAATATCATCAAAACCCCCGCAACTCAAAATCAATCATTACTTTTAACACTGAAATTTCAACAAAACCCAATCAATTCGAAATATAACTTGAAACTTACCTGATAAATTTCACATAAGCTGCAGAAACTCAAAATCCGCCAGTATCAATACGACCTCCTCGCATTACGGCCGGCTGACAACTAATAAAAATGGCGGCGTAGTGAACGCACCTTTCGGCGCGAATTCATTCACCTAAAGTAACGTTTAGCGCCATCTCTTGGTAATGGTTGAAGGTATCGTTATAGGAGTTATATTCTCAGGTTGGGCATAAGGTCAGAGGTCAAAAATGTAGCTAACGCAATTTTGGCATTTTTTGAGTTACCGGAGTTTTTAACTAGGGGTGCGAAACAATCACTTGTCCTCTTCACTAGGATACCCTGTGATAGCACAGCCAAGGACATCGCAAACATGGAGATAGACCCAGTCTGAGAGAATTTATAGGAATCAAGTACGGCGGCATCCAGTGTATGTTATGAGTACATACATAAGCAGCCTATGTACGTCCCACTGTAGGGAACAGGCCTTCTCTCAGGGAGAGAGTATGGGCTTAATCACATGTTTTCTTTCTTTCGTGTGCAATAAAGTATAATATGACAATAAATACAAATAAATAAATTGATGAAGCGATGGTAGCCTAGTGGGTAGAACCTCGGACTCGGAAGTGGGAGACCCAGGTTCGATCCTCGGTGCGGGCATGTACCTATGACTTGGTTTTCTAAGTTATGTACATTTGTGAAGTTATAGCAGCAATACCACTCGTTAACGGTGAAGGAAAACATCGTGAGGAAACCTGAGTGTCTGAGCTATTACATACCTCCGTAATAGCCAATCTGCGGTGGGCACGCGTGGTGATTAAGCCCATACTCTCTCTCTGAGAGAAGGCCTGTGCTCGTATATAGTGGGACGTATATAGGCTGCTTATTAAATAAATAAATCGGGATCTTAATCTATACTAATAATAAATCTGTAAAGGTTCGGTCATGGAGTAAGTTAGTTTGTTTTCAGAGATATTGTGTTTATAGGCTCAATATATGATGCTGAAACTAATTTCACGATTTTTAGAATTTTTTTCTGTATGTGTGTATGTATGTATGTTCCTCCATAACTCTTAAACCAATTATCCGAATTTGATGAAATTTGGTATAAAAACATATAGCCATCTGGGACACAGGATAGGCTATTTAAATTCTAGCTCCAGTTATGATAAGACGTGGCCCCCATACAAATGCTGCTTCGTAAAAATCGAAATGTACGCGAACGGAGTCGCGGGCACAGCTAGTAATTAATAATACCTAATAATAAAAACACATAAGTACACTAAAGGTTTTGAGTCCTAGACCTTGTTACCATGATAGCCACTTTTTATTCGTCTTAAGTTCTACTTAAGATATGCAGATCTTGTCTGAAGGTTCTGGTGACTGAATTGTTGGTACGGCGATACATTTTCCGTCTGAGTTTCCGTCATGTCAGCTCTATCTAGTTAACTGGGCAAGGTTTTAAAGAATTACAAGCTTAATAACGAAAACGTGGAACCCGAGCTGTTGCACCTTTGTGCCGCGTTTCCAAACCAAGCTAACCTAATACCAGACTAGGTCTTACGGCCCGGAAATAAAACCTGGTTTGGCCTGTGTCGCCAGTTCGTTCAAGTTGGTAGAGTATTATTTCGCTTCGTGGACAGAACAAAGAAAGGCAAACAGATTAAACGCTCCCAACATGCGAGACCTGCAAGTACTCTGACTGATGGCATTTGTGGAAGTTGAAGCGAGTAAAATACCGTGAAAATACCGGGAATTTATTATGTTTAGTCGACATTACTTCATCCTTTAGGGCCGAAACGCACTTGCAGTACCTAACTAAGCATGCGATCAAATTCCTGCATCTATAGAATGTATGAAAATGTTCTGAAGATCTTACAATACGCTGTAAGACCTTTTTTTAAATAAAAAAAACTTTGGCCTTTGCATCTACGTAATGAGATGATTTATACAGCGTCCAGTGGCACCTTCACTCACACTAGATGGGTGAAGGGACCACTCGATCGCTGCAGTGACTGGGACATTGTTTTAAGGTGGAATAGGCTTGCCCAGCACCTACACCATCCTGACAGCTTAGTCGGCCTAGCCCACGGGAAAGACAAGTCTATTGACGTGCGGAGCTAAACAAGCCGCGGGTTTCGACACGATGTTTTCCTTCACCGTTAAAGTTGGTATTGATACTGCAAATTCTTAACAATTCGAAAACGCTGAGGTATGTGAACACCTCAGACACTCAGGTTTTCACACGATGTTTTCCTTCACAGTTAGCGAGTGGTATTGGTTTTACAAATTAACTGACATCTATGAATCATGGATCTGCTTTTTGGTAGTACCTGTCGAAGATCAAGGTTAAAAGTTACTGAATTTCAAGTAATAACATGACGTGGCATGACGCTACGAAGGATGACTCACATTTCCTTCGATCGCTGCAAGGTGATTTCATATTTACTAGCTGCCCTAGATATTGCCATTGCCTCCTATGTCGTAAGAACAAAAGAAAGCGGGTTAGCAGGTTAAATAGATGGTCGCATATCGTTTGAATAATTAAAAAAGTCATACATGGACTGGAAGGTAAGCTTATGCCGTACGTGGTAATCGATATGTATCGCTGCTTATTTGTAAGTGAGTAAGTACATAAATAACCAGCCAAGTACGAATCGGACTCGCGCACGAAGGGTTCCGTACTATTATCTATACAACATTTTAATAATTTCAAGCGTCTAGCTATTGCCGTTATTAATATCGAGCAAAAAATGGCAACAAATCACGTTTGTTTGTATGGGAGCCTCGCTTCAATATTTATTTTATTTTTTGTTATAGCGGCAATAAAAATACAAAATCTGTGAAAATTTTAACTGTCTACGAGTAGCTATCACGGTTCATGAGATGCAGCCTGGTGACGGACTGACGGACGGTGGAGTCTTAAGGCCCCTTACCCTTAGGGTACGGAACCCCAAAAACATTTTTTTTCTTAACAAACAACGTCAAAGTTGTTTGTTAAGTAAACATTTTGTCAAAGTTTCAGAATTTGTGGATTAAGTCAATAGGAAGCTAACAAAGAAACTCCACATGAATTGTATATGGACAAACTGTCATCTGTATCCTACATGCTTACTAAATCAAATAAGTTAATTCACGTTATAAGACTGAGAGTGTACTGTACAACTGCCTGCCAATTGATATTAGGGGTTAAAGTATGAAATTGCCGTTTTATTGCAATAGGTTCTTTGAATTGACATAGAATCTTCATGGTTTGAACTCGTATTCAAAAATCACTCGAATTTTCGCAGTATCCATCTTTCTTGTCTAAATTGAATAACAAAAACAATTGAAAGTCGATATTCAAATGTTTCACATTTTTTAAAAAAAGAACATCATAGAAAACATTTGAAAAAAGTTTCATTCGAAAACCTCAAACCATGAAGATTCTATGTCAATTCAAAGAACCTATTGCAATAAAACGGCAATTTCATACTTTAACCCCTATTATAATTGATGCAACATCAACGCAGTGTTTTAAAATTAAACTAATAAAGTGGCTTGGCGAGCAAACAATGTATAGTTATGATGGCTAGGCTTAATTAGCTATTCTGATAATTTTATTGTATATACATACATACATACATAAACTCACGCCTGTATCCCAGAGGGGTAGGCAGAGACCAGGGACCGCCACTTGCTACGATCCTGACAGATCACTTTCGCTTCCTCAACATTCATTAGTCGTTGCATGCACGCAAGCCGGTTTCGGGTACTTTTTATCTTGCCCTTTGCTATTAAATCCCCTATTTGGTCGAAGTATGTCCGTCTCTCTCTGAGAGAAGGCCCGTGCCTACAATGGGACGTATATAGGCTGCTTATGATGTCCGTCTGGGTCGTCCCTTACCGGTCCTTCCACCCACATTCGCTCGATATATTTGTTTCGTCAATCTTTCTTCCTACATCCTCTCCACATGTCCAAACCAACGCAACATTCCTTTCTTTGTGTATATACTTACTTAAAACGTACTTACGTAGTGATAACCTATTCTTGATCCCAAATCTAGAACCTTATTTTTGGGATTAATATTATTATTTTAAATTTACGATTGAGCGCTATATTAATAATTGGAATTAATGCTATTTGTGTTAATTCTAATTATTGTAATCATTGTGTTAACTGTGTCTTCTAATTATTGTATCTGAATTATTAACTGACGTGTAACTAATAATTATGAATAAACATGTCTATGTACGCAGTGGGTGTTTGAGGTTTTGCGAGAGAAAGGATGGAGATGCATGATAATTTTCTGTCTTGTGTAATTGTTGTTTCTCTGTAAAGTATAATCATATACCTACGTTTAGTCTTATACCGTATTAGCTTAAGCTGTAAGATTTTGTATGAACTAAATAAATAAATAAATGTCTATGTCTATTGCAAGTTTCAACTTAATTAACAGAGTTTACAAATTTGTACGGTAAACATGGTACGGAACCCTTCGTGTGCGAGTTTTTTTTATAATACGAGATAATACGGTTGGTATCAACTTGTCCAACCAACCTCAGCTAAAGAAGAAAGGAAAGAATAATAACGAGAAACAAACACAAAGAAACAAACTAAAAAATAAACAGATAAGTAACATAGTATGAACAAAAACGTGGCGGTGGTAGCCTAGTGGGTTGAACATTAGACTCTGAAGCGGGAGACCCAGGTTCATGGACCCAGTGCGGGCATGTACCTATGACTTTTCTTTCTAAGTTATGTACATTTATGAAGTTATAGTAGCAATACCACTCGCTAACGGTGAAGGAAAACATCGTGAGGAAACCTGAGTGTCTGAGCTATTCACATACCTCAGCGCTTGAAATCGCCAATCCGCGGTGGGCACGCGTGGTGATTAAGCCCATACTCTCTCTCAGAGAAGGCCTGTGCCCTACAGTGGGACGTATATATGCTGCTTATGATGATGAAACAAAAACATAAAGAAAACGTAGAATAGACAAAAACATAGATGTAGTCTGTAGTGTGTCTAAGTTGCAACAAAGTTTTGATCAC
This sequence comes from Yponomeuta evonymella, assembly GCA_963969515.1. NCBI lineage: Eukaryota > Metazoa > Arthropoda > Insecta > Lepidoptera > Yponomeutidae > Yponomeuta > Yponomeuta evonymella. Next base: position 16,009,858 of record OZ018354.1, on the reverse strand, counting down.
CTAAGCTTCTATTGTGCATATAAAATAATAGAGCTCTCCCAAAAATGCAACCACTACTTTAATGGAGTGATCATTTCGTTGCCTCTAGAACAATTTTTGAGCAGGATTCTGGGCGACGGGAGAGTGTGACCACCCGGGGACCGAGTGCATCAGAAATGGCAGCCGCTCTCATCGGTAGAGTGTGCTCGTGTCAAGTGACGGGAGAGTGGAGGCATAGTGACGTACTAATAATTTGACCAAATGACTTTGGGACTTTGGTTTCTGCATGCTATACGTTATGTCTGTCTATCATACATGTTAAGGATGTGGACAAAGCTCTTGGTGGATATTGTATAATGCAATGTAATTTAATTTAATGTTGTAATGCAATGCTATGTAATGTTCACTATGTTTATATTATGAATTTGACTACATTTTAAATAAACTGTACTTTGTTAATGACAGCCAAAAAACATTGAGTCGAAATATGGCTAACTAAACCAATGGCTTACTTATTATAAGTACCTATATGGCCTAAATTTGTCGACATTTAATGACAACCTAAAAACTGACACCATGTTTAGGTTTATCGTTCGAATCATCATCGTTTTTCTCTCAGAGCATGTGGTATATCTCTATAGGAAATTACTATACCCCATAGAAGAGGAATTAAGAATTTTTTTCAAATGCATTTCCGTTAGATGCATTAAAACGTTTCGCCGTCCAAAGAATTATATGTGATTCACATGACATGTTTTGACACTAGTCAAAAATACTTGTTGTATGAAGGATAATCTTATAGCACCTGTTAACTCAACGACAGTTCAAGTCACCTTTTATTATTATTTTGTTTAGTCTGACTCCCCAGATTTTTTTAACGATAATTAAGTATTTATCTAACAAAATTCTCAATACATAATCCGCCGTTTAGCCTATTAGTCACCAATTAGTCGTAAATCGCAACTGTGTACGTAGATACGATACTGTATCTCCTCTATCCCGTCACACGCTAGCTCCTTGTTCAGTTCATGCCTGCTTCAGCCTGCTTTTATCGCAATGCCCAAGGACTGTTGTTCGGCCCCATCCAGTTCTCAGGTGAATTAAAAATGTAGAACGCGTCGAGAGCGAGCGCATTCGTAGCGGGAGTGAGGACCGAAGGAAACTTTTTAATTGAAAGTTGGCAACCACTTTTTGTTAAAAGGAATTGTAGAATCCAAGAACCGAGCGCGAATTGAGGATGTGATTTATCGGGCATAGTTAACTGGATGGTAGCCCACTTCAGAAAGTAGAACAAAGTAGATTGCCTCCGAACAATGGGATGAAAAATGGACCTAATTAATATCGCCTACTGCAACCCAATAAGCGCGAGGCTTGGCAATAGGCCCAGAGGAGGCCGTCGGTGACCCTACGTCTTAGTTTTCATCCTCCTGTACGTCCTGCGGTTGTACATTTTCCATTGTGCAACTAAAAAAAATTGCTAGGTCACCAAGATGAGACCAATTTAGAGATGCATATTGTCAAAATATGTATCTAAATGCGTTGGGTTGCCAGGCCAAATCGCGAGCATTTTGCTCGGTAAGCAAAAAAGTTGACTTTTCTGTGTAAGATTCCAATCAAATACTAGCGACATTTGAACAAGTAGAGCCTTGTCTACTTCTCTCTATTAGGTGCCGGAAACAGTGGGACGCATATAGGACGCATATTTGGACAAGAACGTTTACATTCTTGCATTTGAAATACATTTAAAGGCGGATGTGTGCTACGGGCTATGATCATACGATAGAAGTGAAAGCTTATTATTATTATTATTATACTTTATTGCACACAAGACTTTTAACAGGACATTACATAAGAAATTACGAATTATTATACGATTTTCTAAACTCTAGGATTATCCACATTACAAGGGGCCGGCGCCGGATTAAGAATAGCGTCACTCCATTTCCTTTCGTGGATGTCGCAGAAGGCGACTAAGGAAATCAATTACCAGGAGACGGGCAGCAGCGTCTTTCTGAGATTCCAACAGCATACTGCGATCGCCAACCCGCCTGCCAAGCGTGGCGATAATGGCAAAACCCATCATGGTTACGAAAACCACGAAGGAGTGGGCGTCAAATGGCTGATGATGAAGGGGCCAGCGACGTGCGGGTGCAACGTTACAAACTAAAATAGACTCTAAACAACTTTCAAAGTTACAAGCTACAATACTATGCTTTTTTGCATTTGTATTGTAGTCTCTAACTTTGTAAGCATTTAAGGAATACTCTAAATTTGAAATTGACTAGTTGTAACGTGGATAGTGTAGACCTTTAGATGACGACTGGAGTCGAGTATACGCGATTCAGCGTCACCGACCGACTGGAGCCGATTCAGCATCACCGAACATTCACTGTTTAGATAAGTGTGTGTAAAGAAGTTTTCGCTTCAAACATCTTAAGTGCTCTCCGCCTGGAGTATTTGGTTTTTCAGACCTAGGGGTAGCGACGGCCGGAGCATGGCTTAAAAATGCTCTAATAGCCGGCATTAACATTTCCGAGGTCCGCAAACAAGCGAGTTTTCGCAGTTACGTGCCCACCATCGAACGCGGCCACCTAATTGGGTTATGGACCCCCTGCGCCCTTAATAGACTATTTGCGCTTCCTAGCGGACAACGATCGCAATTTGCGCCGAGAGGTTGCCTCTGGGCTTTGCCTGACTGTGTGTGCCATCTCCACACACATAAGTAAACCTTATAGCAATAAGCATGAGCACTTCTGTTGCCATAGATACGCGGTCGACGACGGTAATGAAAACGGACTGATGTCATGGAATTTCTCATTTTCCCTGACGCTCGCACTTACAGATGGTAGTAGTTACTCGCAAGTAATGGAATGTTCAGAAGGAAATCTACTCAAATATGTTACGCTCTGTATCAAACCAGATTTTACGAATGATAGCGCGGCTGAGCGCAAACAGGAAAATTGTATGGAAAACCCTCAGGATATATTGTGAAAAGCCGTCCCAATGTAACCAACAGTAAGCCCTATTACATAAGAAGCCGATCTACGTCCCACTGTAGGGCACAAGCCTTCTCTCAGGGAGAGAGTATGGGCTTTAATCACCACGCGTGCCCACTGCGGATTGGAGATTTCCGCGGATTGGCGTTTTAGCCCTATTACTGAACATAAAATACTACATCCACTGTATCCATCCATCCACCCACAATGCCTATGGGAAAATATAACGTTGAGTTCTCCGCGCGCCGTCTCGAGTGCTACAAAAACTAACCAAGAGTATATACGCTAAGACGAAACATCTCCGTACACCAACTTTGTTGTTAAAATCTTAGAGTTTGCCATTCACAACAACTTTTGATTTACGGTTTTAATGGTTTTACAAAATTATTCGTTTTATGAAAAAACATATTTGAATTATCCTGCTTTGTAGTGGCGCTCTTTGAAAGATAATGCTTAAAACCTTACGGGTTAAATAGTAATTTTCCTATGCGGGGCAATGATTTACGATAACGGTATTTACGATATTTATGATAACGGAAAGCGCGAATTTAATAAAATTTTATAAACCCTTGTTTATACAATTTTAATAACTTCACAAGTTGTTGCAAAACACAATCTTTACCAATTGGTGTATATCAGGAATTGCACATCTTAGAAATAACCCTGTACATAACACCATTGAAACGTTTAACCAAGCCTCCACCACTAACGAACCCGTCTGCCGCTAAAAGCTTATAAATTGGCCAGACGGCGGCTAATGGGGCGAATGTTTTTCACAACCAACGAGCAGACACTGCACGTTTGATTACATAAAAAATAAAAACACAGAAAGCCTTTGAGCCAATGAGGTTCAAGCTCTTTGGTTGTATTTTAAAGCTAGAAATAGCTGCTGCTGACAATTTGTGTAGCTCGTTACGTTTTTCGTAGCGTAGTGCTACGGCGTAGCGTAGTGCTACGCCGCGTAGCGAATAAGAGCTTTGAGATACTGCCAATGTAGCCAATGTAAAAAAGTGTATCAAGATTACATTTTGTTTTGAGACGAATTGTTATTAGTATACGTAGGGTAATACCGACTAAGAATGTTTGGTAGGCCAACCATAAAGCATTAAGGACTATAAACTGTTCACCAGGTCAGTGTTTAAAGTGCTCTACGAGGTTCTCTAACGTGACGAATGAGAAAAAAACTAGTTTTTTAAACGTTTTAGTAAAAATTATTGATTTAGGAACTGAGACATAAAATCTTATGGCCAAAGACCTAGAAGTAGATAGCATTTTCGCTAAAAGCGGCCGTTTTTGCCCAAAAAAGACTATTACATACCTTGACTGAGGTTTTTATAACCCAATTATATGAAAAACATATTTATCTGAATTGTTGGCGCTAGTTAACCCTATGTGATATTTGTATATTCAACATCTGGTATGTTGTGAAAATAAATATCGTCTTTTTCAGGACTAGCAGGAGAACGGCAGAAAATAGACCAACATACCGTTTCCGTTGAAAAAGCAATCCCATTACGTTTTGATTGTGGAGTCCCTTCACTGCCGCCGAGCACTCAATCAATTAATCGCGAACTAAATGAGGAACTTCATCAATCAATCAATCTCACCCAGACACCTGCCACCGTTGGCGCCAATGTCTTTAGCAACACCGACGCTATTGTAATCGAAGTTTGAGTAACAAAACTAACTTTGGACCAATAACAAAAATGGTGTACACAGGGGGCCGGTTTGTGAATTGAGAATTTCAATAAGTTAATACTTAAGCAACGTTCTGTCACGCTCTTTTCTGAGAAATTCGAAGAGACAGCACTACAGTTAAGTATTAAGAAAATCCCTATACACCAACACGAAAAAGGAGGGTTTGACTTGTGAATAAAAACAAATTACTGTGGTTACTTCAAAATAGCACTATTCTATACTAAAGTTACCACCTACGGCACTAAAATGTTTGGAACAGCTAAAATTTTATTCGCGATTTCGAAGTACCTCTAAAGTAAAAATTTTTAGGATTCCGTACCCAAAGGGTGGCTGTATCTCATGACCCGTGATAGCTGTCTAGCTGTCTAGTTGAAATCACATAATAATATGATGTATTTCTGTTGCCGCTAAGTTGTTTTTTATATATTTTTTAGCCTTCATGCCGTTAACTATTGTACATTCGCCCTGAGGCAATTTAGGACAAAAAAACTGTCAAACAGTCCCAAAATGACTGCCTTATAACTCTCAATTCAGAAACCGACGCTAATGGCCAGTTTCTGAAATGAGAATTTCGCTAAATAAATTGTTAACTGTAGTGCTGTCTCTTCGAATTTCTCAGAGAAGAGTGTGACAGTGCGTTACTTAGTGAAATTCTGAATTCAGAAACCGGCCCTAAGTTTTGTACAATACCATAGTTGACATCCGCCGCGTTGCGTCGTGTGTCCTAATCCTCTCGTCTATATGATTGTAATTATTGTAACCCTGTGACAATGAATACCTTCATTTATCAAAATCGGTCAAACCATTTTCTCACTTCGTCGTCATAAAGAAGTTCCATTGCTTTTGCCGCCGGGTAAAAAGAAAACAATTGAAATGTTTCGAAATAGTCGCTTGGTCGAATGCATAGTCTAATAATGACTGCCCCGTTGGTCTAGCGGTTAACACGCTTGGTTACCAAAACAGAGATCGTGGATTCCATTCCTGCTGGAGGCCGCCGTACTTGATTTGTAGAATTGGAAAATTTTCATGTCTTTGATGTCCTTGCCTGGTAACCATAGCGTACGGTATCCTAGTTTGGGACCAGAACAAGTGATTATGCTGTGTGGAAGTTATTTATTTATTGTATTTGTGTCTAAATAGTATTTTGACCACTCGAATACCCAGAGAATACCGAATTCGAATACCGATAGAACATTAGACAAAGGACAAAGTACCTATGAATTTGTTCTCTAAGTTATGTACATTTGTGAAGTTATAGTAGCAACACCACTCGCTAACGGTGGAGGAAAACATCGAGAGGAAACCTGAGTGTCTGAGCTATTCACATACCTCAGCGCTTGAAATCGCCAGTCCGCGGTGGGCACGTGTGGTGGTTAAGCCCATACTCTCTCTCTGAGAGAAGGCCTGTGCCCTACAATGGGACGTATATAGGCTGCTTATGAATACCCAGAGGTGATTAACACTTACCGTGACCACTACGCCGCTATTCCTGTGAGGTGAAGCGTGTGCGACAATGTATAATTTCGATCGGAATCGGAAGTGCGACCGCATTAGCAATTCAAATGCTAAACGCGACCGCTGCCGGTAAATTACACCACAGAGACTGACTTCGTATACAGGGTTCACTGAGCCCGTATACAGGGTTGCGTGTAAAATAATACAAACCAGGTACTAGTTTCTGTAAGCGCCAATGTTGATAAGATAAGACAGAAATATTCTTTATTGTACATCGTAAAAAAGAAACGGTGTCAAGTGAGTCGGTATTTTTCAGTAATATTTTCGCGATACTCCCACATAATAATACATTTAACGAGTCTAGTCGCGATTTTCTATTAGGTTACCACAGTAACTACAACGTTGCCGAAACGAGGGCAATTAAGGTAGCTAACTTTACCTAATCTACAATCAATCAACAACAATTTATTCTATGTTTACTACTAAGGCAAACGAATGAAGTATTTGAAGCGTCGTCACATCAGTGTATGTCTTCAATTTAACGGTCCAGTCTATCCAGAGGTTGGCTGGAAGAGATCTCTTTTAGTGGTGAGGCCGCCGTCTGTACTCTTAGGTTATGAAATATCTGTGTAATTTCCTTTTTATTTACAATAAAGTGTTCTCTATTTTCTTGTATTTTCATTAATAACTAAAAATAAAAAGCTAATGCCGCTGCCGTGGACATTTTCAGTAAAATGATTAGTACGGTTTCTAGGTAATAACTAGGTATAGGTACATTTCACTTTCTCGGCACTCACTTCTGCCGTAGTAAGAGCGTATTAAGTTACATAAATACTTTCATATACATCACTTAAACCTACAACCTGCTTTGCGAGCACCGGATATGTAGTCTTGACATTTTACGATACGGGGCGAAAGAGCCAAAATCCGCTGGTTTTCAGTCCAGCTACAGAGACGTTATTATCCAAGTCAGTGCCAAGAGCAGCGCAGCGAAAAGTGGATTCTGGAGAGTTTAGACGAGTCATGTACCTAAATAATTAGTACCATCTTAGTGATTATTTGAGCTCCGTTATTTAGTTTTTTTCATTTAGCCTATATACGTTCCACTGGAGGGCACAGGCCTTCTCTCAGAGAGAGTATAGGCGTAATAACTATGCGTGCCCACTACGGATTAGTTATTTTAAGCGCTGAGAAATGTGAACAGCTCAGACGTTCAGGTCTTCTCACGGTGTTTTCCTTCACAATTAGCGAGTGGACCTCCCGAATGTGAGGCCGTTGTTCTACCGCTCCGCTACCAGCGCTCATTCAGATATTACCTTTTATAAATTATCGGAAACTAGCGTGCGTCCATGCAGCGACTAAGGAATGTTAATAATCAAACAAAAGAGCTTTGTCAGGATCGTGGCAAGTGGAAAACCCCTTTTGTAGACTCACCTTCAAATGAAACTGATCGACATGTGCGGAGATCGTTTCACAAAGCGGTCTTTACCCGGGACCGGCAAGTAAGCGAGAATAATTATGTTATACGATAACACACGCGTTAAAACAAATTGCAAGCTTCACAATTATTACAATTTCCACAAATGGAATCGAAAAGCAGACTGATATGCTAGTTTTTACCGTGTTCATTAACAGTTTCTAACCCACTGAGAGGGTTTACTTAATACACCTTCATAAGTGTGACTTGGTAAGGGTATTGGTTCGTTATAAAACGGCTCGGAGCGGAACGCGCGAGCTAAGACGCGCCGCGCGGGGCACTGACCAAAACTTGGCGCTCCCCGCCACCCGCGCCAAAGAGTAGGCGGCAAAGCCTTCGGAGGTGCCCTGAAATCTATCCCCCTTGTATTAAAAACCTTTTGTTTAGACAGCTACATGGGCAGTACGATGGCACGAGTCACGCGTTTTGTGGCGCTAAAATGTCAGAATTTGAAAGTTATTGTACCGGAAAGTCGCGCCTAAACGCGCGACTGTACCGTTATCGTACTATCCCAGACACTCATCATCATCAACCCATTATATCCCCACCGAGGGGCACGGGTCTCTTCCCTGAGGAAGGTATAGGCCATACTCCACCACGGGGGCCAAGTCCGGATTGGTGGAGGCTTGTAGACTAGTGGCTCGTCTACTGTCAGAAGTTGTCAAGCCACCCTAAGGCCTCTGACTTGGCTTAACGACTGCCATCTAACGACGGCAGCCGGCACCAACAGCTTAACGTGCCTTGCGAAGCACGGAACCGCTCGGAAAAATGCCACTAGCGTTAGGCATAGACGGCGACCCATCCATGCACTGAACGCGCCCTGTGCACTGAACGCGCCCTGACACTCATAATTCATTAAAAAATACAAATTAAACGTAAACTTTTCCTTCCGATGCAAAATGGATCCTCGGCCATTTTGCATCGGCAATAGCTAGGTTTTATAGAAGGGACTCCTTATTTTATTTAAGGCCTTTATTTTGCAGGTGATAAAGTCACATAATAACGTAATCACTATTTTTTATAGTAAGTAGTAAATTGTAAGCTCTGTGTATCTTACTAAATATTTAGTCGGCCTTGATTGCTTTTATCTGTCTGTCGATCCAGACACAAACTTCGGAAACGATGTTTAGTAAAAGTTCTAGGCCTCTCCTAGATTAACTTCATGGTATTTACAAAGTTTCATTCTGAATATTGACTGTTCATCAAGACGAACAACTCCAGGTGATCCGAGATCTCATCAAGATTCAAAAGAAAAGATTTCAAAGTTTTTTTTTTATTTAATGCCATGAGTTTCCAGTTCGGATAATAACGTTTACTATTAACAATTACAACTTAACAAAATGTGTCCCCTCTTTTCTGGGGTTACGATACATCCTACACAGGAAGTTCAGAGACGTCCATAGACATATCTACGCTTGTATAGTCTTTGGCAGTGCCACGCTAGGGCGGGCGGCCGACTCGATACGTTGCGCGGAGCAGGAAACACCCCGCGCGCCCTTTTACACAATATCATTGTTCCCGCAAGCCTTTTCGCTACCTCCAAACATATTTGGCAGAAAATTCGCCCATCCATGTCATTTTGACAGACATTGTCTTGCATGGCATGAGTTTTCCAAAAGCGTACTTTTAGTTTCCACTTTTACTGTCTTGATTTCGTAGGTTGATACAGTAATGGCGTTTGTTACCTACGCATTACTTTTACTGTTCTTAATATAACTGTGCTAAGGTCGGCCGGAGAAGATCTCTCTTAGAGATAAGTTCGCCTTTTATTTAGCTATGCGTCAAATTTGTCTTGGTTTGTCAGGATCAGTGCAAGTGGCAACTGCTTTCTCCTACGGGATACAGGCGTAATTTTATGTTATGTTTCAAAATTATAGTTCAAAATTGTAATAATAGGCCATAGCCAATCCACGGTGGGCACGCGTGGTGATTAAGCCCATACTCTCTGCCTGAGAGAAGGCCTGTGCCCTACAGTGGGACGTATATAGGCTGCTTATGTATATGCCATAGTCTGCAATAACAAAAATTTAAAAGCTATGTGAATTCCAGAAATTGGAAAGCCATTATTAATATTTGGCTGGGCTGGCGGGACGTACCTCGTTTTGATAATTACTAAGCGTGGTCGCCAAGCGCCGGTCCATCGATTTCAGCTTCACCGTTCAATTCGTGTGGAAGCGGCCTCCCTGCGGCGGCAAAAGTTGGTACAATATCTGTCAGACCGTAATAAATGCTCGTTCGCAGTTCACAGGAGACGCGGATTACTTGCCAGTTAGCGGTGCTGATGGACTTTTAATCGCGATCTATTTTGAGACAGTTACCTACCTACATTGTGAGGATAACTTAAAAGCTCAGTCTGAAAATCTTGACAGAATTTTTCTAATTTCATCATCTATCAAAATCACCTCTATCTTCAAATCATATTAAAGATTTCAATCTGGGTATTTCTATGTTGGTGATGTCCTTGACTGGTCACCACAGCACACGGCATCCCATCGTAACCAGGTCAAGTGATTGTGTGGTGCTGAAGTTATCATTATTATCTTCTCATAGTTCACCTTTCTCCTAACACGAAACGGATAAACGCTGAGTGCAGACATGTAAAAACCTTGCTTGTACCTAAGTGTTTTGTGTGCATCTATGAATTCCTCACAATACAATTTTCACGTTTCTTTTCATTTAAAACTGCTGGCTAGACAGGTACTGTTGACGATCTTACCTTTTCAGCGGTTTTCTCTATTTTTACCCGACTACGGAGGAGCCAACAGGAACGATTATGATTCTAGCAGTCTATGTATAGTAGAGATAGATAGAGAACACTTTATTGCACAACCAGGTGAAAGTTATTACAAGTAGTTTCTTATATCTAAGTAGTGGTATACAATTGGCGGTCTTATCGCTTCGCTAAGCGATCAGTACATAGGTACAACCTGGGCGACCGAAACGTATTATTTTATTTTTGAATATTTATCTAAGTACGTTTGTTTGTTCTTACAGATGTTACACCGTAGCGCCTAAACTGCTCATTTGATTTGAAGGTGTTAATCAATTCATTATTATGGTCTAGGAAACGTAGGCCACATTTTAAATTAACAAAATCAGCAGCTAGACGTTTCATAAAAAAAAGTGCGGGTGTCTGATTTTTGTTTGCATCGTTTGGAGTAGAATTTTAATTGCAAAAGGAGAAAATTTAAATTCGCTACCTGTACGTAATACAGAGAAGATTGCTCGAAATTTCACTGATGCCTGCATTTGCCCATTAGCCAGAGGTTGCGGGTTTAAGTCCCGGCATGGGTGGAATTTTTAGCATCTAAAAGGTTTTTAGAAAATTCCAAGCTCATAAATATATAATAGTGTCTACAGTATTAATTAATACTCCCAGCGACAAAAAAAATTATTGGAGCTTTTTTACTACATTTTAGTGTTTATAAATATTACTGGCGTCATCGGAATATCAATCTTGTAAAAACAACTTTTTTACGTCGTCGGGTTACAGTTTTTAAACTTTTGCTTATTTCCACCTGAGTACCTCTATCCTAACTTGTCAAGGCTTCTTTACCAAAAACAAACAGCATCACAACACAACGAACGGAGTACGGACAGAAATAACCTATTTGCGAGGTGGCAGGACCCATTCGGCGCGGATCCAACTTAAATTGGATGCACAATTCAGTTGGAACTCGCACAGAGACTTATGCGGGGCCAGTTTGCGGATTCAGCTATTTAGAGTTTCGCTATCAATCTTCACTAGACGCTGAGAGACTGACGTCTCTATACGTTCTAACGGTGCGTATTTACGTGTCAGCATTGATCCATTAATTACCTTCATGTAGCTTTTTTCGTTATACTAGTCTGCCTCGTTGGTGTAACGGTTAATACGCTTACCAAAACACATGTTGTGAATTCGGTTCCGAGTGTAGGCAGCCGTACTTAATTCGTTCAATGGCCTCAGTCTTTCCATGTTTGTGGTATCATAGCCTGGTTACCATAGCTCACCGTATCCTAGTTTGGGACCAGGACAAGATAATTATGTTGTGTGGAAGTTTTTATTATTACTGACCCCTACACTGCGTATGACCGACACTGTTTTTATACATTAAAAATTAAGTTACAAACACGATGTTTTAACTTTATTTATCATAATACGCGTAGATAGATGGGGGTCGCAACTTGATATTATTTGCATATTATTGTAAAGATTTTTCATACAAAGTTGCACTGTCTTCATTCTTCTACATAGCTCCAATAAAATACCTTCGATACCAACCTTTTATGCTTTTCCAATACACGATAGCTTCTATCCTCTCTTGCGTTTGGTCCTTAACTTGAGACCACATAAAGTGAACGACCAATTTACAACCCTATCACACGAGCGATTTGCGAGCGCTCTGAAAGCGATGCGATTGCGCGGCAAGCAAGCCGCGACGACGCCATGATGACGCTATGCAGTCGCGGCGATGTCGCCGCGATTACCACCTTCGACACCATTTTGTACAATCGGGTTCAGACTGTGGAACCCCGCCCCACTTGAGTCATATTATATACACATTTATTATAAAAACCGAAAACACGCCACAATAACAAAACAAACCAAAAAACAATATTACTGTATAAAATTTATAAATAAGAAGGGAAAACGAAAGGTGACGGCGTGTCAATGTTGGTATAAACTGACTGACTGACTCAAATGACTCAGCAGTATGCTCAGGGAAAACCCTTGTGCACGGATTGTCACTCAGTGCCAGGAGCTACCCGGTGAGCGTCACAGCTGTGGTACAATAGCAATGAGCAATACATACTATGAATGGCTCGTAGCCCCGGCTGCCTGAGTGATCTTAAACGATCACGAAGGTTAAGCAACACAGGGCGCGTTCAGTGCATGGATGGGTCGCCGTCTATGCCTAACGCTAGTGGCATTTTTCCGAGCGGTTCCGTGCTTCGCAAGGCACGTTAAGCTGTTGGTGCCGGCTGCCGTCGATAGATGGCAATCGTTAAGCCAAGTCAGAGGCCTTAGGGCGGCTTGACAACTTCTGACAGTAGACGAGCCACTAGTCTACAAGCCTCCACCAATCCGGACTTGGCCCCCGTGGTGGAGTATGGCCTATACCGTCCTCAGGAAGAGACCCGTGCCCCTCGGTGGGGACATAATGGGTTGATGATGAAATACATACTATAATAATATAGAATAGAAAGAAAATATTATTTCTTATATGCCTTACATTCTTACATACAAAGAATGAAACAGGTACTTAAATAGTTTTCATTAAGTGACAGAATAAACTAACCACGATGTACACAAATAAAATCATACACAAATGAATAAAGGTATACATACAACTAGCTTAAATTATATTTAAAGAAAGGTGAATATAATGATACATATATTTAATTTTATACAAATATATTACGAAAAGAAAACACAAATATATGGATATATTTATATTTAATACATTTTATGTGTGTTATGATATCGGAATAAACTTTTTTCAATTTCAATATATACAATATTGAATAGCCCTACTATGCGATTACAGACTCGTGTCGGTTTTTGCGGCGAGAGGTCGGAAGGGAAGGGAGTGGCCACAGCACAGAGAAAATTAGTTATGTTCTGTGGGAGTGGCGGTCTCTGATGCTTCAGCAAATATACCCTGAGCTTGCGCCCAAAAACACATCCACTGGATTGGAGGAGGAATGTCGTTCCAACACTTGGACGCTGCAAACCTGAAACTACCACGGAAAGCCATGGTTCGATGCGCCGTCCTGCTTTCCTTGTGCACACACCATTTTCCTGTGGACCATTTAAGCTTTGCGAACATATAGGATGGGTTTTGTACGTATTACACCAAAGAGTAGTTTGGTAAGGTGTAGATGCCGACAAACCTTCACATTCAGAAGCTTTGCTGCGTCCAAGTATGGACTGACGTGGAATCTAGGAAGGATTTTGAAACAGAAACGTACACATGCGTTTTGCACACTGGATGACCCACTTTGTCCTACCAAGCATACAGCCACCAAAGACGACGTCACAGTAGTTTAATCTGGATAATCTCAGCCATTCACTGAGCCGGTCATGCAAACCAGTGCTCAGGTAATTGCGTATATTATAAAGAATCTTAAAACGGTAGAAACAATTACTGGTTACGTTTCTGATATGATTTTAAAAACAGAGAAAATCGTCCCGTTATACAGGATACATAGTAGTCGCTCTCTCCCAGTTGATAACTTGACAATGAATCCTCAATGAATGAAGGTTCGTCGTTGACTTGTATCTGCTTTCGCTGTCTGCGTCTTTGAAGTAACAAAGCCAGCAGTAGTGTCTCTTCGTCATATTAATCCATCTAAGTGTCCGCAATCGCATCGCTTTTAAATCGCTCGCAAATCGCTAGTGTGATAGGACTGTTAGTGCAAGCTTCATAAAGGGTGAGTGCACACTACATTTATAATGACTAAGTACAAAGAAGTGAAAAAGCTTTCTCTTTTTCTATGTGTCCCTTAAACAAAAGGAAGGAAACATTGATGTCGATCCGAGCTTGCTCAATACACCGCACAAAAATTCACAGAAATTCAAAAAGCAAAATTTATACCGTTGGTAGACTAGTTTTGCCACACATCTAGCTAGAGACGGTTGAATTTACTTCAAGGAAATCCATACTTTTCTTGCGCAATTAGGTCTATCCCTCTTACAACAAGGCATGACCGTGCGGGTGCAACCTCGCAAACAAAAATTGATGTTACAGTAATAATGTTACACTTGAAGAACGGTGGCAAAAGCTCGTCACGTCCGACGCAACGTGCGGCGGCCGGGCCTCGTCCGAGCTAAATGCTAGTTCGCGGTTCGAGTCCGGCTTTACTCCGTCCGCCCGACGTGCCCCATCCGAGCCTCGACCGAGCATCTCGAGCTCGTTACCGTTACTCGTGCCGCCTGTTGTTATTTGGATTGGCGTTTTACCGACATCACATAGAGATTGAAGTTCGCGCTATCTAGCCAGCCATCGTAGTTACGATTCCTAATATATTTTGAGAACACCTCAAATCGAAATCGTTTTTACAAACAAAGGGAAGTTGACGATCTCTGCAAAGATGTTGTGTGCAGGCAGTTTAGGCAGACACAAAGTTGTAACGACAAGATTGATAGCAAAATTTGAAAAATCAAATTTTTTTTATTCAGCGTAGCACAAAAACTGTAACTTAAAAAGTAGCAAAACTAAATATGGAGTGGTAGGTATTTTACTTGCACTTCATTTACAGTCTGTTCATCCTTACTTGTCCAATTTAGTAAACAATATTCTAACCTCAAAATTGACATTTGATGCCGAAACTAGATATTTTCTTGCAAGTTCGTGCACTTTGTTTATAAACATAGCAGCGTGTTATCCAAAATGGTGTCCCAGGTTACTTAATTTATGGAAATATGGCAGTTTTCGACTAAAAAGTCATACTTTGCGGGTAGAATCTTGTTTACTAAATTGGACAAGTAAGGATGAATAGACTATAGTTAGATCGTGGTTGCAGACGACCTCCCAACAAGAATGCAAAGGTTGGTAAGACTGACCTGGTATCGATTGAACCTGGTTCACAGTAATTTAATACAGCTGTGACGTGAATTTGCATGAATCGGAAGTCTGGTTACCATGGCGACGGTGCTAAACTTGCAAAACGCGAGCTTTCCCCAGTAACTGAGCTCTACTGAGGTGCACCGAGCGGTATTGGAGGAAACTAAACCTTACCAAGTCCTTTAATAAGCCCGACTCAAAGGAAGCATCCTCCATGCACAATGTGCTTCCCTTCGCCTGTAAAGCTGCGCGTTCAGACTCTGTACTATACGCACTAATACACGCTCTCAATTCACTGAAAGAAAAGGGGAGCAGCTCTATTCACACCCTATGTAAGTAAAACTAAGACTTAGTTTTACACCATGTTGGTATGTAAGGAACAAACCTGACTTGACCTAAATCGTCTTGATGTGAATTTTGTGATAAATATTCGTCATCATCATTCAGCCACAAGAAGTCCACTGCTGGACATAGGCCTCCTCCATGGATTTCCAAAAAGACCGGTTGGACGCGGCTTGCATCCAGCGTCTTCCTGCCACGTGGATGAGGTCATCTGTCCATCTTGTGGCTGGTCGTCCTACGCTGCGCTTGCCGATATGTGCTCTCCATTCGAGAACTTTTCGGCTAATAAGTATTAAATCGTTAAAATCTAGTTAGTACCATGAAGAGAGAGGCATCTACATTTTGTGTTTCAAAAGGATTCGTTTTCAATTAACCGAGAACTGCACCAAATTTCGTCATCATCATCATCAGCCATTTGACGCCCACTGCAGGACATAGGCCTCCCTCATGGTTTTGCAAGCTTCCCGGTCCTGTGCCGCCCGCATCCAGCGACTCCCCGCCACCGTAACCAGGTCGTCAGACCATTAAAAAAAAAAAATCTATTAAGGAGTATTTCCACAAGATGGATTATATTTTTAGATTTCTCAGTTAATTGTTAACAAATCCTTACGATTCTCTCCACGATACAATAAGTTTTAAGCACTTATATTACACACTGTGTTACGTTAGCATTTAGTACTCTGTGTTTGTTTGTCTTGTTATGTTAGCACACACTAAGACATAAGACTTATGACTTATGCTGACCTTCTCTGCAGCTGCAGGACCTACTAAAGACGTAATACTGAAACAAAGCGCGTACTCTCCGTTCACAACAAGACGACGTGTGCATCCAATTTCACCCCGCCTGGCAGCATGTCCGGGTGACCACTCCTCCGTGACCCATCGCGCCACACTATGGGTACTACAACCTAGACCGCCAGTACACGCTCCTGGTGGCAGGTAAGCTATTTCCGGCGTGGAATGGATCGAGCTGTGAGATGCCTGCTTTGTACTGAACAATCTGGTCTAGCACACAGCTGCAAGCTGTTTATCTTAGCTTGTGCATCGTTGTAATGAAGTTTGGAATACAATCGGCGGCCTAGATCTGGAGTGCTTCATTCTATTGCCTAATTGCAAACAAGTGCGTGTGGTGGGGTCACGCGTGTCAGTATGGTGTAGGCGAGAAAAACAAAGCATCGCTAATTTAGGTTTAAGGGGTACCCTAAAGAATTTTTAATTTATGCTACCGCGGGCGGGCTTCGGGCGGGCTCGGGCAGGCGGGCAGGCAGGCAGACTGACTGACAGACAGACAGACAGACAGACAGACAAACAGACAGACAGACAGACTGACGGACGGACGGACGGACGGACGGACGGGTTTCTTGTCAACTATGGAACCCTAAAAAGAGACCTACCTATTCTTAAAAGCACCTTCGTTTTCCCTCTCTCTGACTTTTTTGCTGTAAGAAACCGGCCAAGTGTGTGTCGGGTCACGCGCAGTGTAGGGTTCCGTAGAAAGAGGGTGTTTTTGTCTGCTTTACAGAACGAACAACTTCATCAAAGTAATTTTTAACGGATGTTGTACGAAGTTTCCTTTTTAATCCATGGACCAGATAGCCAAATTTATGAAAATGGTATAATTTGGAGGTACTAAGTTTCCTCCTTACAGTAGTTAGACAGGTTTATTAAGATGTGAAAAAACCATGGTTGCCATCTCAAAGTAGTATCATAATAAACCTATTTAACTGCTGTAAATAGTCCATGGGCCAGCAAAGATATCGGTAAAATTTGGTACCCCTAAATTATACCGATATCTTTGCTGGCCCATGGACTATTTATAAGTTGGTCGTCTAATACTCGATGACTTGTAAAGCCTACTTAACCGTGAAAGTTTTCCTTTTAAGTTCATTACATGTGCTACTAATTTTTTAACGTTTCTACTATCAACCGTTTAGCCGGGAGATGGGGGGATGGGAAGGCACAAACATTTGCGCTGTAAAGCTTATATTTTGCAAACAGAACCCTAAACCAAAAATGGGTTTATGAGACCCACAATATTTTTAAACGACCAATCCAACGATACCCCACACTATGGTGAAGGCCAAAAAAATTTTGCATTCCTAATTTAGGTGTAGCGGAGGACACTAAAAAAAAATATTTTTGTCCGCTTCAAACTTCAGCTCTCTAGTACTTAAAGTCTAATTATTATCGACAGACAGACATGGCGAAACAGTAAGGGTTCCTTTTTAACTACGGAACCCTAAAAAACAGGCCACCCACCCGACATCCAAATTCTAATTAGGGAGTCTCTTGACTCCCAAAATCCGAATGATTACAAAAGAGAAATTAAAGCTCTCGGCAAAAATTACTCGTTAAAATGTACAATGGAATGTTTGCCGAGGCATTCCATCAGCGATGACAATGATCTATCTATTCAAGTTGAGGAAATCGCGGCAGTCGGTATCAAAAACGAAGCCACAAAGGGTGAGTCGGAATGGAAAATAAATTCTTAGAAATAAAATAAGCACAGAAGGCAGTAGGCGAAGGATTTCTAAGGTTTTCCATGACAGTCTTGGCAATGCACATCGAATTGTCATAGTAAACTATGAATTGTAGTTCTATGAAATACAGTAAACATTACATAAACTCACGCTTGTATTCTGCGGGGCAGATTTACCACTTAGCACGACCAGGATTTACCACTTAGCACGATCCTGCCAACCTGTTTCGCTTCATCAACATGCATTAGTCGTTGCATGCACGCACGCCGGTTTGAGGTACTTTTTATCTTGCCCTTTGCTAATACATCCACTATTTGGTCGACATATGTCCGCCCGAGACGCTCCTTACCGGTCATTCCACCCAAATGAAATAGGGCCAAGGACTCCGTTAGGTTTTGATGCGCATAATATAGGGCCAAAGCTTACCCAGAGTTGTCGATCACTAGCAATCTACTGTTAACTTAATTTACTGTTAAAGTTTTTTTTTTCTATGCACTTTTCCCAACTGACAGCTGCTAAGAGTAGAATAAACGCGTACCTAGTTGTTTAATAGTGGTATTAGCACTTGTCAATTGCTATTATTTAACAATATTTTTGTATTGCAGTGTAGGTATAGTCAATCGTATTTCATTTCAATTGTACGAATTAAAGTTGCTTTTTTTAAACTTTTGATTGATCAACGTAACTTCAATACATGGATCGGTACTTCTAGTCATATTTGGTTTGTGGCTGGTTGGGAATTGATTATTTATCTGTCGCGGCAAGAAGCCAGAGCATTCTGAGACTCATCTCTGCGGTGAAAATCTTCCAAGTTATCAAGTCATAATTCCGAGAACTTCGTTTCGAGAAAGTGTAGCGTGTTGGGGAAAGGCGGATAGGGTTGGTTTGGTTAAAAAGCTACCAAAAGAAATTATTACATACGTTAATTAATACAGAGAGAAACATACGTAACTATCTAAATATCGTTTCATTCAGCTTGGGTCAAAGTGTACACATTTTTCTTTTAACTGCTATCGACGTTGACAAACTAGACCTAGGATGAGCAAACAAACTAATAGATATTACTGTCTCCGTATTTTAACGATTTTATACGCTGAATGAAATTAAATATACTTACCAAGATGAAGTCTGAGTAGAGCACGTAGAGCACATTTCAGCGAGGGTTGTGAACGCTACACGTCAGTTTCAGTAACACTGAGTCATTTGTGTGTTAAATTATTTCAAGGCAACTCGCTTACGTAGAAGGGTGCTCGTGTCGTACTGACAGCAGCGTGACACGGATGGCTAACCTCTATTTTGTGCCACAATGTTTCGGATCATAGAAGGGGGGTTTCTTAAACCATAACAGTATTAATATCACTCTATTGAACAACTATGCATTTAGTAAAACTGGATTTTAACGGATTTACTCGTTTACTTTTCCACCGAGACCACGGCACTTGCAAATGTACCGAAAATTGTAAAATGGAAAAGTAAACGAGTAAATCCGTTAAAATCCAGTTTTATTATGTCTAGTGCTCGTGTTAACCTGAGAAAATACTACGGTTATGGTTGTTTCGTTGACACTTTTCGTAGTCTACTAATCGATCGAATTCCAATGATATACCTATTTGATCTCCTTCGCGAGAGATGAGTAGTTAATTTGCGTGGGTTATACAATTGGGATGACATTGTTGAATGCTTTTGCGTGGTTATTGCTTAGTAGGGCATTTGTCGCTGTAGGTAGGTAGAGTCAACGGTGTATCAACTTTCACAGGTGAGCACTTTGTTCAGTTACGTTATAGACAACTTTGCTTTATTTAGTTAAGTTATCAATTATATATCGTACACGGCTGTGCTAGGCATACCTAGTGCCCGCGAGGACTGCAGAACTAAGGTTGGAAATTCTTGGTAATGAATTCGATTTCATTGACTCGATTTGTAATCGTGACCTAGCCTCCTGACTGGTGTGACTCATTTTAACTAACCCGAGTATGATTCAACCTATTCTTACCTTACAACGTAACTCAAGTCGTGAATTATGATAAAACTAGCTGTCCCGGCGAACTTCGTACCGCCACAGAATCCGTTTATACGATTCTTGTTGCCATAGCAACGCAATAAATAAAAATCTTAGAGTTTGGCTTCAAAAATTGTTCCGGTAATCATAAAATATTATCCCAGGAACGCATTGCCGGGATATAAACTATATTCTATGTCTATTAACTGTATATAAACTATTCAGATCTTGTATATATACCAAGTTTCATGTAACTCTGTCCAGCCGTTATTGCGTGATTGAGTAACAAACATCCAAATATCTTCACAAACTTTCACATAATATTAGTTGGATAGGGCAGAATAGTAAGTTTTTGTTCCGAAATTCCCCAATCTCCAATAGGGTTGTGCCACAATATAAAAAACACAAAAATACCGTTTCACAGAATGTTGACCAAATTAATGGAAATCACTTTAAGATCGCTACATTGCACTGTGAATTTCTCTTACAGCAAACGAATAAACTCCCTGTAACAAAAATACATCTGACGACAAAATTATTTCTGTCGCTAAGCTCTAAAATATATATTTTCCGCTGTAAAAGTCCATTCGTGTGGCACCGGATTAAGAATAGCGTCACTCCTTTTCCTTCCGTGGATGTCGTAGAAGGCGACTAAGGAAATAAATTACCAAGAGACGAGCAGCAGCGTCTTCCTGAGATTCCAACCGCATACTGCGATCGCCAACCCGCCTGCCAAGCGTGGCGATTATGGCAAACCCTTCATGGTTAGGGAAAACCATGAGGGAGGCCTATGTCCCGCAGTGAGCGTTAAACGGCTGATGATGATGATGATGATGACTGTAAAATAAAATGTCAATGTCTAATCGCGCACTTCAAAATGCAACGAGAGGAAGTGATCTAAAAATGTGTCGCTTAATTTTAACGAAGTCTCAAACTCACATTATTCCCCTACCTCTTTAAAATTATCGTTTCACGACTGTCAGGTGGACGAAATTTTTGTAGAAATGAGCTCGTCTTTGTGCTCGTTTCTGTTATGCTCATATTTTGAGTAAATATTTCTAATTTTTTTTATCTATTTATATTTGAGTCCCTGGTCTCTGCCTACCCCTCTGGGATACAAGCGTGAGTTTATGTTATGTTTTTATTTCTTTCTTTGTGTACAATAAAGTTTAAAGAAATCTTGATAGCACAGAAGTATTATGTCAAGATCCTGATATGTAGGATTTGGATTCAGTCCGCAACAACTTATTTTTAACAGTACTTATAAAGTTAACAGATGATTTTTTTAATGTTCAAAGTAGTAATGTGTAAAATTATAGAGCAAACCATATATTTTAAACTAGATTTTGCCCGCGACTTCCTCCGGGCGGGATTTTGTTGATAAGAGTGGTTCTAAATAAGTTACAGATGCTTTTAAATATGACAAAGAATTGTGTCTAAAGTATAAGATAAGATAAGATAAGAATATTCTTTATTGTACCAGGAAAAACACAAACATGAAATGTTTACAAAAATGCAGTACAATTGGCGGCATAATAAAATTACGGCCGAGCTTTCATGGAGTTGTAAGTAACATTTTCTAAACGACTCGTGACCATATTGTAATATCTGAAAACTGGGGCTATAACTACGTGTTTTGTATTTACCGGATGTGATTAATCCAAGAATGTTGATTAATCTCTTGAAATTATATTTATATTACAATCTCCTTCTCAACCTCTTTATATACTATGTTGGACGTTCTTCCCTCAGGTGCTAACATGACCAGGATGCTGGGAGAGCTCACAAAGCAGGCAACGTAAACTGGCCGTGCGAGAAGCAGTCCCCCCAAAAATCAATTCCTGCTATTTTCAATTACTGTCCCTGTGACTTAGTGGCATTGGAAGTATGTGGTAATAATGTTAATAGTATAGGTACCTAAAATGAGATCACAAAGTCTTTGCTCCTGACTTCTTCTTTCGCGTCGAACGTGTCGACTCCTCCTCCCAAGACTGCGCCACTGTGATTAAGCGATTTTTTACTCCTGACATATCTGTAATAGATATCTCATAGGGGTTGAAGTTTCAAATACGCGTTTTAGAATGTAATTTTGTCAACTGTATCGAAATACGATTAGACTAAATTTCAAGAAAATAACAAACAGTATAAAAAATAACAGGCTCTATCGTTGGGGCTGACTTGTTAAAAACCACAAAATACGTATTTTATCAATTGCATTGAAGTACATCTGGACTAACTTTCAAGAAAATCCGACAGCAAATATTTTACTCCCGTACAAATATTGGCACCCCTTTTCACCCTCTTAGGGGTGGAATTAAAAACAACCGTAAACTACGTGTCTCGTCAATTATATTCACATTTGTACTTAGTTTCATGTAAATCTAACCGTGGGTATTTCACTTCCCATACAAACAAACCCTCTTTCGACATCTTAGGGGTCGAATTTTGAAAAATTGAGAAATATGTGTTTCATCAACGGTTTTGAAGTATAATTATACCAAGTTTCAAGAAAATCCAACCTCATTTTTTTTACTGCCCGACTAAATTTTACCACCCCTTTTCACCCTCTTAGGGGTTCAATTAAAAAAAACTGAGAAGTATGTATTGAGCTAGCTGCGCAACCGCCTCGCTTTCAAACCGCTCACAAATTGCTAGTGTGATAGGGCTGTAAAGTACATTTAAATATATCCCATAAAAAATAAATATGACAGGCTGATGATAATAATTCAGCGGAGATCTGCAGAGTGTGGCTAGCCGTTCACATTCTTGTCTTAGACCCAGTATTTCAGGCGTATGATTTTGTTCGTGAACGACGAGGGGACAGCTGACATTCTGGAGAATTATGCCTATCTTGGACTGGCCCCACCGGACTTTTGGCCGGTTGAAATTGTGCAAGAGATTGTCAGTCCCTCGGTGTGTTTACTGACATACGAGTAAAGTACTCGTACGGATAGTTTAGAATCTAGTGTAATTTTAGATGGTCTCCACCGGTTTCTGAATGCAGTGGAGAGTTCTATTAATATAATATAATATAATATAATATAATATAATATAATATAATATAATATAATATAATATAATATAATATAATATAATATAATATAATATAATATAATATAATATAATATAATATAATATAATATAATATAATATAATATAATATAATATAATATAATATAATATAATATAATATTAATATAATATAATATAATATAATATAATATAATATAATATAATATAATATAATATAATATAATATAATATAATATAATATAATATAATATAATATAATATAATATAATATAATATAATATAATATAATATAATATAATATAATATAATATATAACTTCCACACAACACAATCACTTGTGCTGATCCCAAACTAGGATGTACTGTGCTATGGTAACATCACAAACATGTAAATACACCCAGACTGAGTCCATGTACAAATGAATGTACGGCGCCCCCAGTAGGAATCGAACCCACGACCTCTGGCTGGTAATCAGACGTGATACCGCTAGACCAACTAGGCAGTAATTTCATATTACATAGCTTGAAAGGCCTGCCGAGCACTTGGCTAACGCACTCTTGCTCCTTGATAATGATATGCCACCACATGAAATGTCAGCACGTGATAACCTGTAGAAACTTAACTGAGAAGTTATTTTTCGTAAATTCAATCGCTTCTGTGCCCGAGCGAGATTTTCTTCCTCCTCTCCGATTTATTATTGGGGCTTATTTTTTATTTTCCTTAGTTACGCCGACGCTCGGACGTGGAATTTAATTTCCCTCCTTGTGATCTCCTACTGGAAATGCTTTGAATAATTTTCGAGCTCGAAATATTTTGCCTCTGAGGAAAAATTACCTAATTGAGTAGCGATAATGAATATTAATAGTACAAATCAGTAGCCAAATGACGCCCAAGCAAAATTATAGGTATTTGGCCAATTAGTACGTAGATTTCGCACTTTCCCTGAAATAAACATGTTAGGTATTTGAAATACGATCAAGGCATTAAATAAATAGAAAATATAAATGGGTATTTAATAATAATAACATCCATACAACATACTCAATTGTGCTGGTCCCAAGACAGGTGAAATTCTAAGGCTTCGCGTTAGCACAAGAAATCTTATGTGTCCTTATACAGAGGTCGAAAATGGCTAAGGACCTCCATTACGCTTTTAGGTACCTTATACATCGACAGTTTATTTTACAGCAACCTGTTTAACACAACCTGTGTCATTTTAAAATTGCTTGCTCATTTTTAATTTTTTTCTATAGGTTTTTTTGAGTGGTTTTACATAGTGGCGCAGTTTGAAAGATTATGCCTGAAATCATAGTTACGTTTTAAATAGAATGACACCGAAGGCTGCGACATGGGTAGAGTACGTGAAGGGTTTTTTAAAATTACTAACTGACTCGGCAAACGTTGTTTTGCCATATTAAATAACAAACAATAACAAAAAAATAATAAAAATCGATGGAGCCATGTCGGAGGACTCACAGTCAAAGTCTTAATTACTCAAAATTGTACCTAAAATTGTACCTGAACCAAACCTGTACCTTTAGTGTCCTCTGCAAGAAGGAAATAAACAAATTACTTATACTTACTTCCAGATTGTTTCTGTACGAGCAATCGGGGATTAGGGGTGTATAGTCCGCACAGTGGCCTAATTACGCGCACCAAATCCTGAGCGGTTCCAATCGTCTAACTGTCAATTTCCATACTAATTTGACAGTTAGACGATTGGAATCGCTCAGGATATGGTGAGCGTAATATAGGGGCAGATCTCTTTGGCGGTAACGTGAACATAGTCACAGATCGTTTGCACATCGCTTACGGTCTTTACAGTGTCATCATCATCATTCAGCCACAAGAAGTCCACTGCTGGACATAGGCCTGCTCCATGGATTTCCAAAAAGACCGGTTGGAAGCGGCCTGCATCCAGCGCCTTCCTGCCACTTGGATGAGGTCATCTGTCCATCTTGTGGCTGGTCGTCATACGCTGCGCTTGCCGATATGTGGTCTGCATTCGAGAACTTTTCGGCCCCATCAGCCATCAGTTCTGCGTGCTATGTGCCCCGCCCACTGCCACTTCAACTTACTAATCCGCTGGGCTATGTCGACGACTTTCGTTCGTCTACGGATCTCATCATTTCTGATTCGATCTCGTAGAGAAATTCCGGGCATAGCCCTTGCCATAGCCCTTTCCATAGTCTTTACAGTGTAGGTGTGAGTAATTGACTACATTAGTAATTGACTAATAGTAATTTACTACGCATCACACTACGTCAATTAATGACACATACACTGTAAAGACAGTAAGCGATGTGCAAACGATCTTAGACTATGTTCGCGTTACCGCCAAAAAGATTTGTGCGGACTGTACTTCTGCTTTTTCGCCGAGAGGTGGTTGTTTGCGGTGTTTGTATCGTCTGGTTGTAGCGCGGCGGTTGCCATGGCGACCATCGATTGTGCGCATCCGGCCCGCCGCCGGCCGCCACTCACAGTGAACACCGAATATGAAATATGGAGGGAGCGGTAAATGGTGCAGATGAGCTTGGAGCGAAGGCTAATGTAAGTTTCAGAGTGCCTACGTAGGCTGTCAACCTCTTGACACCCACTGCTGGAGTATGCCTTTTCATATTCACGCCTCTTTCTTTTTAGCGTTTCATGGTTGCCCAACGGGACCTCATTAATTAATATGCCTAAGACGTCTGTGTGCCTGTCTGACCCATTGCACTTTGCTTTACCTACACATTTCTCGAACCGTACATGATAGAGATAAGATAAATGGAGCGACGGCAACTGTAAGTAAGTTTTAAAGAACGTACCTACCTACATAAACTGTCAAATGTCAACCTCTTCACGCTGCTAGATGACTGGATGTAGGTATGCCTCTTCATATTCACGCCACGCCTCTTTCTTTTTAGCTTTCCGTGGTTGAATATTAATATGCCTAGGACGTTTGTGTACCTGTCTCTGAGCTATTGCATTACCTATTGCTCTTTGCTTTACCTATCTCACGATCGTGAGTTTACCGTGAGCTTGGAGTGACGGCCGCTGTAAGTTTCAGAGTGACACCCACTCCTGGATGTATGCCTTTTCATATTCACGCCTCTTTCTTTATAGGTTTCCGTGGTTGCCAAACGGGACCTTATTAATATGCCTTGCCTACGACGTCTGTCTGTCTGACCTATGAAGAGCATTATCTCTCGAAGTGTAATATCATTGAAGTTTTCACAGAAAATTTGTTAGTATAACAAAATAATAAAAAAACTATTTAAGACAATACATATTTTGTATTATGTTATAAATATCTGTGCCAGATTTAAGTTCTCTAGTACCAAGCCGTGGACAGACAGACAGACGGACAGACAGGCGGACGGACATGGCGAAACTATGAGGATTCCTTGTTAACTACGGAACCCTAGAAATTCATAAATGGTTCATTATGTGCGCCATACGTGATGATGTGAACGTTCATTGGGCGATAGTAAGTGACAGCGTAGTACCAATCATCTGTTATGTATGCTCACAATCCATTAATTCATTGATGTATAGTATAACCCGTCGAAATATACATAGAGCATGCCAGTACCATAGCTTTTAGTTAATACCTACCTACATAAATTAGTTTAGTTTTAATAATTTGTAATTACCGAGCTTTAGCAAATAAATATTCTTATTATTATGACAGAAGGTTTGCCGGATAATACTGAACTCGCTCCTATTGGTAACACAATTGACAAGCCCCGCCCGCCATCACACAATAATTTGTGCGTGGGGCTACGAATAAAAAAAACAATATTTCTAGTATTTCTTCCTACAAAATTCACACTCACAAACGGCCCCAGTCCTCTCGATTAGTCTTTACCTTTACCAAAAAAAATGAGTGCAAGATGTGATGCAGAGTAAATCACTCTGTCATTGGTTCATTCTGTGCGCCATGCGCGACGTGAACGTTGATTGAGCGATAGTAAGTGGCAGCGTAACTGATGGTTCATCATCATCATCACTGTCATTACCAGCCATTTGACGCCCACTGCAGGACACAGGCCTCCTCCGTGGTTTTTATAACCATGAAGGGATTAGCCATAATCGCCACGCAGGCGGGTTGGCGATCGCAGTTTGCGGTTGGAATCTCAGGAAGACGCTGCTGCCCGTCTCCTGGTAATTAATTTCCTTAGTCGCCTTCTACGACATCCACGGAAGGAAATGGAGTGACGCTATTCTTAATCCGGCGCCATATTGATCTGATGGTTGGTTTTATACAAAAAACTCAAACCAACGATGACTTTGATGTATAACCCGTTGAAATATCTAGGTACCTCGCAAGATCGCGGTCTGACGGTGGCACGTGCATAGATATTTTGCCGAGTAATACTGAACTCGCTCCGATTGGTAACAAAATTGACAAGCCCCGTCCGTCATCCCACAATCGAACGAGGGGTCATTTTTTAGCGCTAGTTAGACATCTAGATATGTTTTTAACTATCACTGAAGTGGGGTATTTTTTTAGCACTAGCTGTTAGTTGTTGAACGGCGGTGGTAGCCTAGTGGGTAGAACCTCGGACTCGGAAGTGGGAGACCCAGGTTCGATCCCCGGTGCGGGCATATACCTATGACTTGGTTTTCTAAGTTACGTACATTTGTGAAGTTATAGTAGCAATACCACTCGCTAACGGCGAAGGAAAAAATCGTGAGGAAACCTGAGTCTCTGAGCTAATCCTCAGCGCTTGAAATCGCCAATCCGCGGTGGGCACGCGTGGTGATTAAGCCCATACTCTCTCCCTGAGAGAAAGCCTGTGCCCTACAGTGGGACGTATATAGGCTGCTTATAAGCTGTTAGACAACTATGTTTTTAAGTAGGTATCACTGACCGCTAGTCTTGGCTACAGAGGACAGCAACTCGCCCTTAACATTTTAGATGAAACGTATCCCATAACGCAACTGAATAAAGTACATTTATGTAAAGATTGATTTACTATCGACTGTAGGTACGTGTCGGAATCGAATTCGAGACTTCTCTACCACTGCGCTACACCGTAACGCTTTGCGTAATACCTATTAGCCAAAAATATTAATTTCATCTAATTATGCGGAAATTTGCTATCAAAGCACACAAAGATTATATTCATCAAAAGCGAGGATTAACAACCTCATAAATTAAAATTTCGTCGGGAACAAATGCGAAAAGGGTCAGGAAGTTTTGCATATTGATTGTCCCATTTTCACAAGCATCGCTGTTTTATCGCAATTTAACAACGGCACAAGTTTATATTATTACTTATAAATTAAGAATGTTATACCAAAGTTTTACAGTAAAACGGCCATTTTGCGTGTATAGGCTCGGTTTACAGCCCGTACCTACGCATTTTTTTATCAGACCGTACGTAACTTAAAAATATCAAATTTCGGATGTCGATGCATTGAAAGAAAAATCTTATCAGAAAGAGCCACTGACCTCCATGAAAGGTACTTACAATACAATGGAAATCGACATTATCACAATGCAACTATAACCTTATAATTATGAGCTATACATCTATCACTAATATGAAAAATTAAATTGCAAAAATCATAAATTCAAAAACTTCAAAAGGCATTATTATTATTTCTTGTTGAAATGGCAACCAGTCGATTTTTCTTTTTAATCTGTGATTTTGACACGAACGAAATGGGCAATTATTTTTTTATTTATTCGAAAGACATCTTTGCGCCTGAATATTAGAAATAGCAAAACGTGACAGCATCGTGACCACGACAGCCTCCCTGACATTTTAATTTTTCCGTGCTTAGGACTGATGACGTCATTGGGCAATGGGCATGGTGCATCATTAATTTTGAAACGCACTTTTCGAACGCAGTGAAACATTTGTAAAGCACATTTTTCACACGTGGTATACCTAAATAAGATAAAGATAAAGATAAAGATAAAGATTTTTAATTACCAAAGAAAAATTTGCATAGTTACAATACTCGCGGTATCCGCACTAGACTTAGAATAGTCTTAGAATAGGTATCATTTAAAGATAGATCTTAAAATTATACTTAACAAAAAGAAATACAAAGATGTGTTAAGTGTGTAGTGTGTGTGTGTGTGTGTGTGTGTGTGTGTGTGTGTGTGTGTGTGTGTGTGTGTGTGTGTGTGTGTGTGTGTCTGCGTGCGTGTGTATAAGTGTGATGAGTATGTATGTGAGTAATTTTTCTTCATAGACAAGCATTAAGGATCTCTTCAGTTTTTTGGTAATCCAAATCTTGGAGCCAAGCCTCTATGGCTCGTTTAGCTTTGGTTGTTGGGAGATTTTTTAAATTATCAATATGTAGGCAAATTTTATTATAAATATGTATAAAAGAGAATGGAGGAAAACGTCGAGCAAAGGTGGTACGAATAGATGGGAGAGGTATTCTGTAGACTCGACGGGAAGCTAAGTTTAGAAAATCTGGGGAGTTAACTGTCTTTGTATGTGTTGCGGTAGCTACTTTAGATATGAATAGCTGGCGTACTCGAAGAACGTTACTTTCTCTGTAGAGTTCATTTGTGGGAAACCTGAAGGGCTTTCGTAACATAACTTTTAGAACTGCACGTTGTGCTCTTTCAACCTCTATCAGAGTAGTTTTAGCTATCCCACCCCATACCGATAGGCAATATAAAATTGCACATTGACATAAAGCTTTGTAAACTAGTATTAAGATTGATTTAGGGGCTGAGTTTCGCAAGGATTTCATTATGTAAATAGATTTACGTAGTTTGCCAGAGAGGGAAGAAATGTGGTGCTTAAATGATAAGTGTTCATCCAGCAATATTCCTAGGTACTTTATGGTATCAGTGTGGTCAATTGCTAAGCACGAACAAGGGACGTGTGTTTGTTGAGGATTATCTTCCAGAAAGGAGCAACAAGAGTGGATAGTGAGTTTAGAGAGTATGAGAGGTTTGGATGCACGGGTTTTGTGGAAAGCAAGAAATTTGGTTTTCTTAACATTAAGAGTAAGCAGGTTTTTATTTAACCAATTTGCAAGTACAGCCATACCCAGTTCAGCAGATTTAAATATTGTTTCCCAGGAAGAATCGTGAAAGAGCACAACTGTATCGTCAGCATAGCAAATCAGATCAGCGTCTTTTAATGAGATGTTAAGTAAATCATTCATATAGATTAAAAACAAAGTGGGTCCAAGGATACTGCCTTGAGGGACTCCAAAATAAACAGGGAGTTGGTTACTTATTATTTCATCCACCCTAACGCACTGCCGACGATTAGTAAGATAACTCTGGAACCAGCCATGAGCAATACCTCTTATACCAGTGATTTCTAGTTTGCGTAGGAGTATAGGGATCGACACCGTGTCAAACGCCTTAGCAAGGTCTAGGAATACACCCAAGCAGCATTTGTTTTCATCAAGAGAAGCAGTCACTAGGCTTGTCAGCCGCAAAACCGCATCTTCTGTTGACTTTTGACGACGGAAACCGTATTGGTTTTTGGATATGTGGGAGTGATCCTCCAGGAAGTTCACCAAGCGCTTATTAATAATTTTTTCAAGCAGTTTCGAGAAAATGCTGAGTAAAGTAATGGGTCTATAATTGCTAGGGATTAATTTGCTTCCGTCTTTGTGGATTGGAGATATCACACCTAATTTCCATGCGTCAGGAAATGTGCCAGTTGACATACTTAGGTTAAATATATATGTTAGTGGTTCGATTAAAGCAGATTGTGTTAGTTTAATTAATAAAGGTGAGTATCTGTCAATGCCTGGGGCGCTACCTATTTTAAGCTCTTTTATATAATGACTGACTTCTTCTATATCGGTAGGGTATAAGAATAACGAGTTTGTAGGAGCTACGCTACTTTTAATGTCTGCGGCCAGTCTGTCTTCGGTGGTTTGTAATCGACTAAGCGTTTCGCTTGCAAGTTTCTGACCTACGTTAGCAAAGTACTCATTACAGGTGGCTAAAGCTTTCGTAGGATTTGTGTCAGTGATTAACTCCTTTGCATCGTTGTTACGTCTTGAGAAGTTGCAGATGTTTTTTATTGTTTCCCAAAGTTTCTTTGGATTTTTTAAATTTTCTGTCAGTTGATTGCTTTCGTATGATGTTTTAATCCTTTTTTGCAGATCAGACAAGAAGTTACGATACCTTTTGTAGGTAACTTGACAAATTAAATTTGTAGGGTTGTTTTTTGCCTTACGATGAAGTGCGTCGCGGTTTTTTTGACATTTAATGAGACCCGGAGTTACCCAAGGCTTAAGATTAAACTTACGACGGGGGATAGTTAGTTCCTTAGTATGGACTATAACAGCATTTTTTAATATCTCAGTAAAGCAGGATGTTGCATCATTAGTGCTATTATTTTTAGTAACGTTAGACCAATCAGTCGATTTTAGCTCTGTGGCCACCGCCGCGAAGTCAGTCACCAGTCTTGTTCGTTTATAATTCCCGTTTTTAGGTTTTATAGAGGGGACACCAAGAACGCAGATGTTGTGATCAGTAATATCAGTATGTGCTACTATTCCTACAGCAGATTCTAAATTTTTTATGAAAATGTGGTCTAGACATGCATCCCCTCTGGTAGGGGAAGTGATGGCAGGAAGAAGTTGGTGTTCTGTCAAAAGGCATAGATATTCAGAGCATTGGTCACTCAGGGGATAGTTACAAATATCCAAATTTAAGTCACCTGCGAGAATCATAACTTTGCTTTGATTTTCTTTAGTAAGGGCTTGGTCTAGAGTTGTCAAAAATCTATCAGTTGAATGAAAAGACGGGGATCGGTAGATTCCAAATACTACGGTATCTGGGGATAGCTTAATTTTTAAGCAATTGCAGTCATCTATCAGGGGTTCAGAAACCGTAGGAGTCCAAGAATTTAGAATAAAGGCAACCACTCCGCCACTTTTGTTGATGTATTTGCTGGTACGATAGTCGGTATACCCAGTAATCTGCGGTAAGAACATTACATCATTAAGCCAACATTCAGTTAAGATAATAGCGTCAAAAGTTACCTTTAAACGCCCCAAAGCTAGTAGAAACTCGTCAAAATTCTTTTGTATACTTCGTATGTTGAAGGTAAGGATCTTAAAATTGTGTGTTGAATTTGAGATCAATTCACAGCAGTTTTCAAGGCTTTCAAGTGTGTGGCAGTTAATTTGTAGTATCTTTTCTGTTTCAGTTAGATAATCCATGAGTGAGTATTATTATCTATAAAATGTTCAGAAATCACAATACATTTTGCACTTGAAAGTCTGAAATTTTGTGTTACTATTGCTTGATGAGCTTGCTTGTTATGAAGTATTTTACGAGTGTGGTGTGTGTGAGTGTGTATGTCTGTTGAGGTTAGTGATTGTATGGGATATGCACATGTATGATTCCGGTGTAAAGTTTGCATGTTTGTGTATGTGGTCTTTATAACGTGTGTAGTGTTTGAGTTTACATTTAGTAATGCGAAAGTGACTAGTGATAACCAAGGAACACTAGTTTTTGTGACATCGGCAATCCAATATAATAAATAAGTAATACTTAGGAGTCTTGGGTTACTATGTTTGCACCTAACACGTAGTAAGATAGCTAACAAGTAGGCAACAGTTACATTATTGTGCTGATCGCGGTATGTCGCCGGAAGCTGGGCCAACTTTTTCTTCGAGGTCTGCCAGTGACAAGATGCGAGTGCTCGGTTTGTTGTCATTTTGACGTACGTGAACTGCTCCGTTCTTGACCCAGCAGTAACGAAAGTTGTTGGCGGAAGCGCGGAGTCTAGCCTATCGAAATAACTGGCGGTTATTTTTCGTCAAGCGCTCGTTGACATACAGTTTGTTGGAGGTACCGTTCACGACATCTTCTGAGCTGAGATTACGTCGCGCCTTAGCTGCTTTGATTATCTCATTCCTCTTTTGCCGACGCAGTAGTTTCACCAATATGGGACGGGGTTTACGGTCTTCTGATGTTTGTAGCTGAGATCCTCTTACTGGTTGTTTTGGTCCGATGCGGGTGACGTCATCGATGTCAGCTTCACTCAGCTGGATACCGAGCTTTTGAGACGTAACTAGCACAATGTGTGTTAGACTTTCGTTGGTGCATTCAGGGACTCCGACAATCTCCAATTCATTTTTCATGGAGTTTTGTTCCTGCACGTTCAGTAGGTGTTGGAGCTCAATAACTGAAGATTTAAGACCAGCAATTTCTAGGTCCGAAGCCGCCAACTTTTTCGAGTAGTCGGTGTGAGTGACGCTCAGCGACCCCGCCAGCTTTGAGAGCTGGTCCTTAAGTTCAATTACTTCCTGCCGCAGTAAACTCAGTTCTTGGTTTTGTTGTTTCATTTCGCATATCTCTTGTCTTAGTTGGCGTATCTCAGATAAAACAACCGAAGAGTCGGTGGTCTGATTTTCATTGATAGCTTTTCCTTTGGGTTTAGAACCCCGCGAAGTATTGATATTAGAGCTTTTAGTTTCAGTCGGCCCAGCTTCGATGGAACGCGTTGAGCTCGGTGTACTATCTCCTTTAGCGCAAGCGCCGGCCGCGGTGACGGGAGGATACATCATCGAGTTGCCGTGCAAATTCAGTCGAGTCGCCGCGCGCATTTACGCGGGAAGCAGGCGCAGACGGGCGGGAGTTCTATGTGTGAAGAAGCGGGAGGCGGGGGACGCTTACCGATGCAGGGGACTATGGCCGAATTAATAAATTTGAAATGTTTTTGCTTATATCTTTTGTTTCACTGTAAGTACGATAAAACTGTTTACACCACTGATTAGCTTAGTGTGTTAGCAAGATGTTGAATACAAACACGAGAACCGGAGACTATGTTTTACCACTTTTTGAATTTATTAATTACGGAGCGGCCGTAACGTAGATGCGTACCGGACGATGACGTAGAGTGTTACATATTTTAATTTTTCTTATTTAAAGAAATAGATTTATACTAAAAAATATTATAACATTAATTGCTAATGCTGATAATACATATTTCAAAAACAGAGTTTTGTTTGAGTTATGTATTTCTTTATACCTCATAAATACTACGGTACTGTGTTTCTTATTTTGGAACGTACCTCCGGTTACGTTACCATGTTGCAAAAAATATCCGGAAACTTAGCAAATTCACGCTACTTTTTACCCGACTATGAAAGCAGACAAAAGCTATATTTTGTTTCTTTATGATCGCCCAGAAGCCCAACAGGTTAACCGCTTTTGACAAATGAAAGGTATTGACAAAGCAAGTATCACTGAATATAAGACGTCACACAAAAATTTAAATGGTGGATGCCAGCGGCCTTTCATACTGCTGGTAAAAGTCGACTTATTTAAGATTTTCTAGTGTCTTTTTTGGAAGTTTTTTTTATTAAATTTATATCAGATAGACAGTTAGCCTTCAATGCACTACGGCTATCCTCTAATACTCTTAGGCTCAGTCAATATTTTGATCATTCTCTGCTCAGTGAAAGATTTTCTGCTTTGACACTGATCCACACTTTAATTTTCATTAACATCTTTCTACTTCCAGAACACTGTTTCATAAAGCTAAAATTAAATATAGGAAATCACAGGAAAAACTCTGATGACTCTCCTTATAACTACTCTATCTATATATATATCCACCTATTTCCCTACAGCCTGTCTATGAACATAGAAAACCTAATTTAACCCTTTACCGCATGATATTTTATTTTTCGCCAAAAAAAATGTATGTTATAGGGCATTAAAAATAAAAAAACCCGTTTTTTTTGTTTTTCCATATTTATTATTATATTCGAAAAAAATACAAAAAACCACTTTGGTCCAAATTGTGCACACTATGCAGAAAGGACAGATGTCATATTTGTACCATTATGCAATAAAGGAATAAAAAAAATATTAACTTAGGTGAAACGCGGAGTAACAATTGCCACCATAAAATATTTTTGGATCCATCCTAAAAAAAGTGAAAAAAGATAAAAGGATGCGAAGAAAACCAGCCAAGTTCTAGGCGAACTCGCGCATTGATGGTTCATAAAAAATATATAAGTAATTCAAATTCAGACAGACGGGGTTGTCATAGTAGTGTATAGTGTATCTTTGGGCACCATATTACTTACGGAACCCTAAAAAGAAGTAAGAAGAAAATGTGTGTGCAACCCAAGGTAATAAAATATTCATTCGCTAGTAAGACTACAGTTTATGCATTTTGGATCATAAATATACCACACCCGTAAATGCATATTCTGCATGCCGTGTCAGATTAAGACCAGACCGACGCAAGTATGTTCTGCATTTTTGCATGCTATTCCAAATGAGGTACACACCGAAAAATCAAATTTGTGATGAAATTTACTAGTAAAAAGTTGAAAACTTACCTGTACGTAGTTGTTTACGTATTCATCTGACGAATCAACTACAATATTTGCAAGGAAACGCTGTAAAACTATTTTATTTTTATTTTCCAAGTATGGCAATCGTCACTGGTACAAATTTCGCTCCAAAGTAAATTTTGAGGTTACATAAGTTCCAAACGTTTGACAACAGATGTCTTTGGTAGTATCAAAATGAAGGGGAGTACGGTACGAATTCGGACAAGTATGCTCTGAGGTCACAATATTTAACTTTTTAAAGAGTTTTTGAGCAAAAACCGGGTTGGCTCGCATTAAGACCACGATGCGGTAAAGGGTTAAAGGCGCAGATTTCCATTTTTTATGAGAGCTTAGTATCTATACCAATTTTAATTTGCCGTTCATAAAATTGTGATGAGATTTTTCTCACAAAGTTACCTACGTGAGTAACACTTTAAGTAAGAGAAGACTAACCATAATAAAATTAAAAAGCCTTTATTTGTTCCATGCAAAACATCATTTTCAATTTACAAGAGTTTAAATTTAAAATTAGTTAATTATAATAAACAGAATTTTAATGATATTAGTTGATTCAAGACTAGTTTCAACCACATTTTTTTAGGGTTCCGTACCTTAGAAAGATAAAACGGAACCTTTATAGGATCATTTTGTTGTCCGTCTGTCTGTCAAGACCCTTTATATAAAGAGCGCGAGGAGGTATTGAGTTGAAATTAAAACCGTATACTTAAATCTATAGTCTCTTGAAGCTGTGAAAAAACAAAATTTCTAAGTTAGTGTTCAAAAAAGGTACGACCGTTTTTGCCACAAAAAGGTATATTTCGACACTTAAGGACAAGGAAAAACAAAATTTACAGGGTACTTTCCGTTGACCTAGAACTACGAATTTCAGCAAATATGATGGAAAATCGTACAGTGGAAAATCTGAAATTATACATTTGTAATTAAATCATAAAAAAATGTCGTTGAACTTCGGGCTTTTAAACATGTCCCTTACTGTGCTTAGCGGCGGTAGCCTAGTGGGTAGAACATTGGACTTGGAAGAGAGAGACCCAGGTTCGATTCCTAGATCGGGCATGTATCTATTACTTTGTTTTCTAAGTTATGTACATTTGTGAAGCTATAGTAGCAATACCACTCGCTAACTGTGAAGGAAAACATCGTGAGGAAGCCTGAGTGTCTGAGCTATTCATATACCTCAGCGCTTGAAATCGCCAATCCGCGGTGGGCACCCACGCGTGGTAATTAAGCCCATACTCTCTGTCTGAGAGAAAGCCTGTGCCCTACAATGGGACGTACCTACATAGGCTGCTTATGTCCACCTTTCTTTTACCATTCTGGCCACGTGGCCTGCCCATCTCCATTTCATAGCTCGGATGTAGTATAAAGTAGGGCTTCCCAAACTGTGCGTCGCGGCGCCCTGGGGCGTCGCGCTGCGATCCACAGAGGTTGCCAGTTGCAGTAATAAAGAACAAGTTTAGATCGCAAATAAATGTAGAGAAAGAGATGAGAGCGAAAATTTCCAAGCTTGAGCCCCGTTTTGAGAAGCTATGCTTGTAAAAATATGCTCAATGCACATTTTTACAAGCATAGCTCCAGCTGATAAAGTAAAATAAATATTTGAAGTTCTTGGTTAACTTATTACTAGGCTAATTAATTACTTAAAACACTCCTCAGATGCTGATTAAATAGATTAATTAACCAACCTCTGATGAGTGTTTTAGAGGAATCATGTTTTTGTATTTAAGTCCGTTAAACTTCAAACTGGCCTGATATGGTCAGATAGGGATGGTTAAGGGGGGAGGAATCGCCAAGAAATGAAAACTCCCGAGGGCGTCGGAGTCAAAACAAGTTTGAAAAGCCCTGGTCTAGAGCATCCCTGATTTGGGTTTTTTTTCTTATTAACCGTAACTAACATTTTATTAATGTAAATTACATATACATGCAACTGAAATCAAGTACCTAAACGAAACCATTTAGTGATCATTATCATCACCATTAGCCATTTGATGCCCACTGCTGGACATAGGCCTCCCTCATGGTTTTCCTAACCATGAGGGGTTTTGCCATAATCACCACGCTTGGCAGGAAAACGCTGCTGCCCGTCTCCTGGTAATGTATTTCCTTAGTCGCCTTCTACGACATGGAGAAGAAAATAAAACGTCAAGGAAATGGAGTAACGCTATTCTTAATCCGGCGCCACAAGGAATATTTAGTACCTAACACACAATCTTAATAATCGTTCATCAATCATCATATTCGGAATCTAAATATTCAACGGACCCATACGAAATTTCTTGATCTTCGTGATCAATTGGTACTAGATGCTCGAATTCCTGATGTATCAGACTCATTTATATATTTTTTTTCAATTTCGGTTTTAAGAAACCACAAACTGAGCAATCTTCATTACACAAACTTTGCATGATAGCAATAGCAAACAGTCATGTTGACAACTAAGTCGGTGTTGTTATTTAAAGGAATAATGCCCAATCCTGTAGACTTTCTACCCGAAGAATCTACTAATAATAAATCTGTAAGGGTCGGTCATGGAGTAAGTTAGTTTGTTTTCAGAGATATTGTGTTTATAGGCTCAATATATGATACTGAAACTAATTTCACGATTTTTAGAATTTTTTTCTGTATGTGTGTATGTATGTATGTTCCTCCATAACTCTTAAACCAATTATCCGAATTTGATGAAATTTGGTATAAAAACATATAGACATCTGGGACACAGGATAGGCTATTTAAATTCTAGCTCCAGTTATGATAAGACGTGGCCCCCATACAAATGCTGCTTCGTAAAAATCGAAATGTACGCGAACGGAGTCGCGGGCACAGCTAGCACCTTATAAAATTGTGTACCTACCACTACCACTTTTCTTTGCATCTATAAATAGTAGTCGGCATTTAAATGCACAAGAAATTCAGAAAAGTTTTTAAATGTGCTCTATTTTAAGACTTTTGTGTGCTTGGATAGTTTCCTTTCTAGATAGATGGATTAATAACTTTCCGATAGTTTAACGAAAATCGACATACATAATTCGTATTCGTCTAAAGTTATTATTGCCAATAAAAGAAATTTTTTCCTGTGACTTTCCGAAATATGGTGAGGTTTTTTTTTCTATTTTAGTTGTTGGGGTTTATTAGAGATCACTGATTATAACTGGCTGGTAGATTTGACATAGTGTTCATTTTATTACATACCTACCATCCTCAACTTATGTTATGTACCAAATCTTACATCCAGTAAGTTCGGAGGAAATATTTTTTAATGACTCGTACGTAACGGATCTAAACTCGATTGTTTATATAGCAGGTCGCCGACTACTTTAAAGAAAATATGCTGTGTCAGACGGACAGCGGCCTTATACGTGTTCTGTTTTGTCATGAGATTTATTATGGAACCCTAAAATCATCTCATTTTGTTGGGCATGGCAGAAAATGAAAACGTAAATGATTTGGACTACGGCAGTTTTGGACTGCGTTTTTAGAAATAATGGCGACATTGGCTGATCAGGATTTGGCAACACTGACCACCGACGTCACCGAGAGTTCGTTTCGTTCTTCGTTCATTTTCGAGCGTCCCTTGTCGCTTCGTTCATGAGAATTCAATTCAATTCTGTTTTTGGTTTTGTGCTTGGGGTGTTCGCCTTCGTTTTTCATGTTGTTGCGTGGACGAACCAGTGAGTTGGTTTTCATGTGAAAGAAAAGTGATTTTTATCCATGTTTGTGTGTATCTGACGCTGTGTTCAGCAGTTGTCAATTTTCTAATTTAGGATTTTATCACAGAAAACACCTCAAACTGACGTGTAAAGGTAAATATTTCATCGTTTACTGGAGCGGCGCTTTGTTCCCCGTACGGGGCGTGTAGCGAACCAATGTTTGTTTTATTGTAGTAGCTTGCCAAACGGGCGTTGCATGGTTACTTCGGTACGGCATGAATTCCTTGTGACCTCACCCGTAAATACCATGTCCTATGGATTAGGCAGTTATTGATTGTGTTATCTGCGAGCCGGCTATCTTGCGAAGTGGTTGAAAGATAGGTTTATCTGGTTTTGGGGCCGGCGTTCTGTCGAACTTGACGGCGGGGCGCGCGGCGCCGGGATCCCGCTAATTCAGTTGATGCCGTAGACCCGGTCGGTGTACTCGTATTCACGCGCGCGATAAGCATGCAAATATAATGGTACTATTATTAACATATTGTATTCTTCAGTGCTGTGTATGTGAAGCGAGTGCTAAGTGTATGTTTTGTTACAGGCCGGTAGGATGCTCAAATTCATACGAGGGAAGGGCCAACAACCCTCGGCCGAGCGGCAGAAACTTCAGAATGAGTTGTTCGCTTTCCGCAAGGTTAGTGGTGCCTAGAATATAAAAACATTTAGTAAAACCCTTGACACATTGGATGTGTCATACTTTAAAAGGATGTTCTAAAATTAAGTTATCCATGCAAAAGTGTAAGTAACAGCTTCCATGGTCAGAGGATACTGTAGCATCTGATAATAATAGAACAATAGATTAGACATGAGTGTCCATAAGCTTTTTAAACTATTATAAAGTATAAGAATATTGTGCAGAATTGAACTCATAATAAATACTACATTATAGGCAACATTTTAGCTTAAAGTTGGTAAACAGAACAGTGATTTACTAAAATAGCATTGATGACTATTGCAGCTATTGCCTAATGCCAGAAATATAACTATATTACCATGAGGAATGACAATTATATCCTGGTTTTTATCTATATTTATTTATTTGTTTGTATCATTGTTTCAGTCTGTGTTTTCCAATGCAAAATGTGATAATTACAATGGTTAAGTAGGTATTGCAAAAAAGCCCTTAAAACTGCCTTTCTTTTGCAAAGGTAACTAACCTAAATTAAGTACAGGCCATGTTTGTTTTTATAATCTTATCAGGGTAAGCCCTAGCGTTGCCTATTTACTTAGAGATTAGGTGTGTCACAAAATTTTTACTACACCAATATTTTTTATAAAAATACTGGTAGAAATTGGGCCATGGTTATTGTATGCTAGATATTAGATAGGTGCTTACACTGAGATTATTATATTTAATTGTTAAACGATGTACAGCATTATAGACACAGCATTACAATCAAATTATGATAGGGTATTTGTCAAACTATAATGCCAAATATATGTACATACAGCATGACAGACTTTGAAGCAACTAACCTACTACAATCATCATATTATCATAAGCAGCCTATATACATTCCACTGTAGGGCACAGGTCTTCTCTCAGGGAGAGAGAGAGGCTTAATCACCATGCGTGCCCACTGCGGATTGGCCATTTCAAGCGCTGAGGTATGTGAATAGCTCAGACACTCCGATTTCCTCACCATGTTTTCCTTCACTGTTAGCAAGTGTATTGCTACTATAACTTCACAAATGTACATAACTTACAAAACAAAGTCATAGGTACATGCCAGCACTGGGAATCGAACCTGGGTCTCTCGCTTCCGAGTACAATGTTCTACCCACTAGGCTACCAACGCTCCAGATTACAATACTCATTGATAAATGTGTGACACATCAGGATAATTGATGACCAATAATTGAATATTAATTTGATGATAATTACTTAAACTAAGGTCTGTGCACACCACGTTTTTAAAAATATAAATTAAAAGTAATTGAAAAAAAAAACGGACAAAGGCGTGTCCGGTCACGCGCAGTTAGGGTTCCATAGAAAGAGGGGGTTTTATCTGCTTTACAGAACTACCAACTTCATAAAAGTGATTGTCAATGGATTTTGTACAAAGATATCCTTTCATAAGTCGCCTATTACTCGTTAACTTGTAAAGCCTACTTAGCGGTGATAGTTTTCCTTTTAAGTTCATTACATGTGCTACTATCCTGAATTTTTTCACGGTTCTACAATTCACCGTTTAGCCAAGAGAGGGGGGGAAATGCCCTACTCGGACAAAAATTTGCGCTTTAAAGCTTAATATTTCGCAAACAGAACCCTAAATCGAAAAATCTTCTTACACCCACAATATTTTAAAACGTCCAATCCAATGATACCTACCCCACACTTTGGTGTAGGCGAGGAAAAAAAAATTACATCCCTAATTTAGGTGTATTGGAAGTACCCTAACAAATTTTTTTGTTAAGATTTATTCTACCGTTATGTCGGCGTGATTTATGTGTATGCCTATGCCATATTTCAGCCTTCTAGTACTAATCGTCTTTGAGCTAGGCCGCGGATGAACAGACGGACGGATATGGCGAAACTATAAGGGTTCGTTGTCCACTACGGAACCCTGAACCCTAAAAAGGACGAAGAAAAATAACCGGCGTATGTGGGTACACCCATTTACGAGCGAGAGAAGGTTGTGTGGACATTATACAACCAAATTGCTGAATTGCAACTAGCGAAGAGCACACCTCTCTAGTTGCGGGAGAAACTCCGTCCATAGAGAAGACGCGCGCGCTAGAGACGCGCCGGTGTCGCGCGTTTGAATCGATACAAACGTTGGTTTATATCAATCGTTTCTGTCGATTGTAACGATTCGTTTAAAAAACGTGGTGTGCACAGGCCCTAAACTGAACTAGCGAGACCAGATTTTATGAGTGCTGCTGAAC
Organism: Yponomeuta evonymella; assembly: GCA_963969515.1. Classification (NCBI taxonomy): domain Eukaryota; kingdom Metazoa; phylum Arthropoda; class Insecta; order Lepidoptera; family Yponomeutidae; genus Yponomeuta; species Yponomeuta evonymella. The sequence goes on along the minus strand of OZ018354.1, from coordinate 15,967,956 downwards.
TATAATTTGAACAAGAACATTTTTTTTCCACTCCAATTTCATGATTCTGATATATACATATATGCTACCTGCTACAGATTATTATGTGCTATAGATAATACCTGTAGCTGATCGAAGTACTCTTTCTACACAAAATTTTTTCATTTACATTTTCATTTAGCCGTAGTTTGATATTATGAATAATCGTGATGAAGAGAGCATCATACATGGCCTTAGGTTTGTGTTGTAGTGAAAAGGTACCTACTTTAGATACTGGAGAGCACTCTACACCTATCCCAGTTGTAGTGGTATTTTACTGGAATCACCGAAAGAATACTGATGATTCTCTGTAGGGAATTAATTTAAAAGAAAACCATCTTGTGCCAATAAAATATTGTTTACGTTTTTCGCACTTCATTTTATACTGATACAAACATTGTACCTATTTCTAGTTTTAACATTAAAATTTTACACACAAAATTTCTTGAATATTCTATTAAAGTTACGTTGCACGCAGAACTTCATGAAAGAGGTCAATCGTCGATTCCAACTCAGCTGGGCAGCGTTCGGGAAACTTAGAAAAGTCTTTTGGTCCAATATACCTCAATCACTCAAGACAAAGTTATACAACCAGTGTGTGTTACCAGTGATGACTTATGGCACTGAAACGTGGTCTCTCACTGTGGGCCTCATAAGAAAGCTCAAGGTCACGCAACGAGCTATGGCTCGGAATTTCTCTGCGAGATCGAATCAGAAATGATGAGATCAGTAGACGAACGCAAGTCGTCGACATGGCCCAGATTAGTAAGTTTGGCAGTGGGCGGGGCACATAGCATGCAGAACTGATGGCCGATGGGGCTGAAAAGTTCTCGAATGGAGACCACATCTCGGCAAGCGCAGCGTAGGACGACCAGCCACAAGATGGACAGATGACCACATCCAAGTGGCAGGAAGACGCTGGATGCAAGCCGCTTCCATCCGTTCTTTTTGGAAATCCATGGAGGAGGCCTATGTGTAGCAGTGGACTTCTTGTGGCTGAATGATGATGATGAAACCATGAATTGTAATTATATGAAACAGACCCCTGGTCTCTGCCTACCCGAAGTTCTGAAGTGCAGTTTACTAAATTTTTTTTTATTTTTATTTTAATACTGTTGAGAATACTTTGGGAGGTCTTGACACTATGCTAAAGCATCAGACGGTATTGGGTACACTATTAACTATAGTTTTAACTATAACTAGATATAAACCCTTTTATTAGTTACAACAAATAACAATATCCATACAACACAACCACTTACCCTGATCCCACAATAGGATACCCTGTGGTTTCCTAACCAGTCAAAGACATCACAAACAAGGTAAAACCCAGACTGAAGCCTTTCGTACAAATCAAAGTATGGCGAATGGGATTCGAACCTCATTTATTTTATTTATTTTAAGTTGTAGTGTTTTTTAATGACTCGCGATATTAATAGATAATCGCGATTAAACCGGTTAGATGCATGTCTGATTACAGAAATCAGACATGTATTCAGACAGATATAAAAAAATAGTAATCAAACGAAACATGTTTCATGTTCGTTCATCCATTAGTTTGATAAATTATGAATAACAGGTATATTTCAATATCAACTCTGTAAGCAGCGGCCTCTTACCCCTTAAAGCATAGAGCACCATAATACATTGTACTTGTATTATTCTAAATACAATATCGCCTAACAACGACGAACTGATAAAATGATAACGCCAATCAATATTATTTTAGCGTGGCAACAACACGTACCAGAACAAATATTATCAAAAACCACTGCAAAATTTGCCGTAAAGGTTCAGACTAATTTAAGGTAGCCTCAAGCACCACTTACTTGCCTCCCCCTATGATTATTCCATTAGTTGGCCATGCGAAATTACGTGTAGTAGAAACTAATCACCAGGCCTTTTAATGCATTTATTTCTTTCTTACATATCAGCAGGGTCTGATGATACATCCTTGATCATATATTATGATATACATTGAACTCCGAAACAAAATATTTCTGCTTTATCGAATAGACACTGCTTTCCACTGCAAATAGATTGCGTTGTTAACTTTAATATTGTTTGTTGTTTATTAAGAGTAAGGATGGGAAGGGATAAAGGTTTAGGTCAGTATTTAAATGGTCGTCGACCACAGAAAACTCCTTCGAAAAACTCGAAAAATCTATGGACGATTTTCTGCCCCATTGTGGTTATGTCTGAATTAAATAAATCTACATCTAGTGATTTAATTCAAATGATGACATTTGTTATTCTTACTAACATCAACACGCGAATTAATAAATATAACCTGTATCATTTAGTAATCTGTCATGAAAAGATAGCAGTCTGGCATAGTTCGTTTTAACGGCACTCCCTGCTTGCTTATCAAGTTTAGATTAGTAATCGTGCATTAGTCACTGAACCATAATGTTCCTCCTTACAAATATTGAAGCACATGAAATAAAAAATTAAAACTGAGTTCGAAACACAACAGCACTAAAAAGTTAGAAATAATTTAAATAATCAGAAGTATGTATACATGTAGGTATTGTAGAAGTATAATTTGGAGTCGGTGCCCAAAATATATGTGCTGGTCATGAAACTGGGCTCCGACTACAAATTATACTTCTACAATACCTACATGTATACATACTTCTAATTATTTAAATTATTTCTAACTTTTTAGTGCTGTTGTGTTTCGAAGTCGGTTTTAATTTTTTATTTAAAAAAAATATTTTTCAATTTTTAGTAGGGGAGCGGGAGAAAAATGTACGAGTTCCATATAACCGTAACAAACCTTACTTAATTCGTTGCTTTAAAATTACGTTCTTAATTTCCATCTCCAAAATTCTTCACCAGAACATCACCAAATTACCTTGGGACTACTTTTACGCTATTTTATGAAACATACGGATAATACTAAAGGATGGGCCCCAATAGGGCTTATTTACTGCTATCCATTGAAGAGTTCCGTTCTCCATCTCTGAAAGTCTCCATCAGAACTTCACCAAATTAAAATGGGACCAATGCGACGTTATATCTATTCGAACGAAAAAAGGATTGTGGAAATCGGTTAAAATTTCACGGAATTATGCGGGAATATAGCCAAAAAAAACACTTCGAATTGATAACCTCCTCCTTTTTTGGAGTCTGTTAAAAATAGGAATAAAAAATCGATGAGAGCTGTACATTTCACAGCTTATTGACATCTTTTTGAATGATACGTCCAGTTAAATAAACTAAAGGACTTCACACACGGCAGCTGTAATGTAGAGATGTATATTGTAGCACGATACATCTCATTTCATCTTTCCATTCCAAATCGTCACTGGACCACACATGACAGCACCAAGATAATAATGTACCTATATTTTTACATCTTCATGCCTGAAGATACAGAGCGATACGAAAATATACATTTATACCTCAGCAGCTGGAAAGTGAGACATTATCAATGGAATGAAAGGAATGATACATTACATTATCTGTTTCGTGATACTTTTATATAATTTAAAGCTATACATCCCGGGATGTAATATACATTAATATACATTATAGCTGCCGTGTGTTACAAATCTATCTGTACGTTTGTTGTTGTTTCATGTGACTACTAAAGATTCGTAAACGAGATTGGCGAGAGACCTAGCAATTTTGGGGCGTAAAAATTAAAATCGACACCTACTTGTTAATTGACTTTGAAATGTACATTGAATTGTCATAATAAACCATGAATTGTAGTTGTATGAAATAGGCCCAGCGTCTTATGAAATAAGCCCTGGGTGTAGCAGCAATTTCACATCTATATTTCAATGACATTTACGACCAAACCACATCACTGGTTTAAGTTTTTCTTTTATCGCACCCACAGTGCTTTGTTCTCGCTTTCTATACCAGAAACCTTACAAAACAAATTGTTGTCATGCTGTGGTATTTATTGCTGTCATTCGTCCCGCGAAAAACTAATCAAACTTCTCGTCAGAAAACATTCCCACGTGGGTTCCCCACGGCAATCTCTGACATTAATTTCCCGCGAATGAAATCTCATTCCCCGGTAACGACGGCATCATTACTCTAACCGCTAAATAAGGAGTTCCGTGCCTTTCAGCGTGAAGACACATAACATGGCCAGTTGGGCACCACATATAACTTCCACATAACATACATAAGCAGCCTATATACGTCCCACTGTAGGGCACAGGCCTTCTCTCAGGGAGAGAGTATGGGTTTAATCACCACGCGTGCCCACCGCGGATTGGCGATTTCAAGCGCTGAGGCATGTGAATAGCTCAGACACTCAGGTTTCCTCACGATGTTTTCCTTCACCGTTAGCGAGTGGTATTGCTCCTATAACTTCACAAATGTACATAACTTAGAAAACCAAGTCATAGGTACATGCCCGCACCGGGGATCAAACCTGAGTCTCCCACTTCCGAGTTCAAGGTTCTACCCACTAGGCTACCACCGCCCTACACATAACACAAGGATGTTATAACAAAATCACTTGTCCTGGTCCCAAACTAGGATACCCTGTGCCCTGTAATCAGGCAATGACATCACAAACATGGAAATACTCTCAGATTGAGGCTATTGTACAAATCAAGTACGACGATCTCCAGAGGGAAACGAACCCACGACCTCTGTTGTAGTTAAGCTTGTCAGCCGCAGTTTATTTGAAACTTTATCCTCGTCCATATTGCCACATATCCGTAACGTCTTTGCGTCTTTTCTCTGGCTAGGTGGTGATAACAGCTTTCATAAACGGTCTGAGACGAAACTGACAAGTCGAACTTCTAGGTGGTTTGATGTTCTATCGTAGATAACTAAGTAGTAGACGCTGCGTCCACCGCATAGTCATTCGCCGTGTAATCTTGTTGTTTCTCCTGGGATCAACGCGCTAATCCCGCTGTTGACTGAATCGTCGAAAAACATTGAAATTTCAATGTTACGTCAATTTTACGACGCCGACGTAACGTCTGAAGGAGCTGGGCTTTCAACTCAGTGCCATTACGATTTTTGTCATGCGATTATCGCGGTCCGTATCACTCATTAATATTTTTTCTATAATTCTTAATTCATTTTTAAAACGATGAGTCCGTCTTTTATTCCCGCCCCGGCTATAAAAGACGGACTAAAAGGCTGGGCAACCCTTTTTCGGAATCCGGCGTAAAACACAGATTCTCTGTAAACTTAGCATCAGACAAGTTTTTTGTTGAAAGGACTTCATGCAGTAACTCTAGCGCAGCCAATGGAAAACAATCATATCTTTTTTTACAGATTGTTTTTGCCAAAAGTGTCAGTAAATGCAAAACAACGCACACCTGCTGGTGTCAGACGGGCATACCTAGGAATACTAAAAGCTTTATTATAAGTTAATAGATGTTGGGAAATTGATACGTTGTTGAAGAACTGGTCTGACATGTTTTGCCCGAGGATAGACCGCCTTCTCGCGGCGCGGCTCTGATTGGAGCCAATCGGAGGGAACACGCAGAGGCTCGGCTTGGGCTTAAACATATCAGCATGGGTAGTATGACGCCAGTCACCCGTTTTAAAATGTCAGACAATTTGTCATTTAATGTTTCGTTCAACGTGGCTCCGACACAACCGTCGTGCGTGCATTCAGCGACCAATGGACGTCGAGGTTTCTGAATTGAGAATTTCACTAGGTAAATACTTAAGTAACGTTCTGTCACGCTCTTTTCTGAGAAATTCGAAGAGACAGCACTACAGTTAACTATTTACTTAGCGAAATTCTCAATTCAGAAACTGGCCGTCAATCAAGTTTCATCTGGGACCACTTGAGTATTTATTGAGCGATTCTTCTGTCTCTTCCCGTTTCGTGTCGGAGCCACGTTGAACGAAACAATTCCTGTTGCATAATACACAACACTTACCTCGCCATACGCTGGATATTTTTACCATTGCATTGAAACATTCGTCTAATCTAAATTGAAAAGCGATTAAACCATATAATGATCTTTTTGTGACACTAAAAATATCAACACAGCATTCATTAACTATCAGCTTTTATACCAACAGCTCTGCGTGGGTGTGCTAGGTCTTTCCGTTACGGATGAACAAACAATAATATTATCTTCTCCTACAAACCAATATATTTTTACACTATAGATCATGCAGTGTGCCCTGAGTCTGAACAGGGCTGGCAAATGAAAGCTCTGGCCCACTTCGGCGGCACCCTACAATGGTAACCAGGGCGGAGGTGGTGACTTCATAACGAAGCCTAACACACTTTGTCTACAATTTGCATGCTCCCGCTTCGTTTATTACGCTGTCATGTCACACACCTAACTTGACGTAATAGACGTAATATTTATGTACCTACCATCAACGGTGAAGTACACGCACGTATGCTGCCTAATTACGGTGATTATCACCGTCGAACTAATACCAGACATTGTACTAAATCAGCTTTGAAAAAAACAATTCTTGTTGTGAAACTGTCCAAAAATAGATCGCATTAATCACCTAAAAACTGGGCGGGGGAGGTCCTAAACGCTCTTTTGAATTCGAATTCGTACTTGTATGAGAACAAATCAAGAGCGACACGCTCTATGATAGTGCCTAATCACCGTCTATTGTGACCATGCACAAACATAATGTCCACCTCGAAATACTACCGCGACCACATTCCTGCTGCCAACAATGTCAGGTCAGACAGTGCGCTCGAGACTCGCCTTTTTATAATATCTCATAAGGTGTATGTCGTTGTGCATGTGTCGCATGGCGTTGTTTTAATATGTTAATAAATGCTTTCTATTTTATTTCTATTTCATGTAGCCCTCAGTGACTGACCTTACAATTCGGCGCAAAGATTCTTACTGCGCGCGTGCGTATTTATAGAAATAATTACGTTATTATTTAAACATGATTGCTTAAACACGCGGCAAACGCCGGTCAAATAGTCTGTGATGGAGTTTTACAAGGGAAAGACGTAACCACAGAATAAATAAACTGCCTCTGAGGAGTGCTTTAAAGGAATCGTCTTTTTATAAATAAGGCCGTTATACTTTGTATCAAAATGCTCACTGATACCAAAATGCTATGTACCGTTTAAGGTACCAAACGGTACTAATACTAAGTTCAATTATCGTCAGAACCGGGCCATGTTTTCAGATAATAATAAAAATTTTAATCGAAGAAAAACAGTTAAGTATGTTATGCTATGAATTAAAGTATATCGCTGAAAATTTTCTTATTTAAGTTGAAGTGTCCGATCGCCATTTTAATTCAAAGTTTGGAGCCGCAGAATCTAATTTCGTTAGGCTAATAACCATCATCTTAAGCTTGTTGGTAGGCTGACCAATTAAAGCAAAAACGGAATAAATTTGTATTGACGTTGATCAGACAAGCAACGAACGAAGCTTTGAAATGCCTACCACAATGTATGTACTCGTAAAGACAGAAGTAGTTATATACAAATGTTATCATTTAGTTTCAGCTGTGCCATCTGAATTGCGAACTATTTTTGCAATTGTTCGAATAGTTTAAGAGTTGATCCACTGTAAGTTCTCGCAATACGTACAAGATTAAAGTTCGCCTCAAAGTTTGCACCGCAAGCTACTTTTTTTCACCACAAGCTACGCTTTTGTTGTCTATTAGTGATGTTAGATCTAACCTCACTAATAGACAACAAAACTGTGACTTTATTTATGATAGAAACTCCGCTAATAGATAATAGAGCCCTAGACAGAAAACAAGCCGAGAAAATTGGCAAGAATTGGGACCAATGGCTGTGGTAATTTTTTGTTGATGATAACGTCTAGTTTTTTTATGATCTGTCTAGTCAATTTAGACGCTAGCACACTGCGTCAAACGAGGCGCGATGCTCGTTGCTGGAGGGCAACAGATTTTAACCCCCATTAGTCGGCCGGCCGGCCGCGACACATTCGTCCCACGGCTTCCTGCTGACCAGAAATATGCCCAATTTAGACCACATTTGGCTGGACAAATGTTTGCCTAGATAACCAACGTGGCGGTAGGGTGAGAATGGCCAATTATTTTGAATGTTCTATATCCGAATTCAAGAACCTTGTCTTGTCTGCCTTTTGTCGTTTATCGTGGAAGGCAAAAGATTAGAAGCGTCCGTTACAAGTTTCTTGGGTATAGCTCAATAATTTGCGAGAGAAGCAATGAACAAATTTCGATAAGTCTTTACAACGATAAACTAATATTAAAGTTCATTGACGCCGGTAAGCTCTTAAATTTTCACCCCACATGTTGGAATCGTTCAAGAATCTTATCAAGGAGTTATTCGAAGGCTTTATCCGCTAGCTAATATTTGTCGATGAAAGCCTCTAGAGCCGGTCCTCGGGTGTTATTTTTTTATTTTATTTGCATGACCGTCGGCGTGCGCTCTTCGCATTTTTGCTTTTATTGTGGACCCACATGGGATTAGAGCCAGCGAGATTTGTGGTGAGCTATTTACAACATTCCTTTTTAAGTTGTTATTTTTCTGTTTCGTTTTCAACGAAAGATTGGATTTCTTATCTGATAGTGACTAAACATTGGTAGTACAAACTCAATAACTCCAATACGTTGGCATCGGCTTCCCCGTAAAGTCGTTGTTCTTTGATAAGGAAACATGCTAATAATTATATAGGTGGCAAGGGATTTATTTACGTCAGATTGACGCGTGCAAAACCGAATCATAATAGCATTTGCTATTCACTGAACAAATCTGTTTCAACTTGCAGGATCTTAACAATGGCTACCCATTACTGATTTATAGAGCCGTATTATGTCCATTTGTGTGTTGAACATCGGAATACGAATTACGAACCGATAATCAGCTTTGCGGCTTCGTATAATTTAGTTTTCACAATCGTGTGGATTTCGATTCATTTGGTTAACGGATTGGGGCTAACCTATCTATAGATTCGATTCATTTGGTTAACGGATTGGGGCTAACCTATCTATATTGGCTCCAATTTACCTTTTTCACCTATTTAATTCTGAAATAGATTGGCCATTCTGCCACAAAGCTATTGAAGGTTGTGTAGCTGATGATGAGTTATTGCAAATAATTTTCATATTAATCTACATCAGGCAGTCATCAGTAAAAGATAGTAACCAAATAATTAGACGTATTCTTATTGAACCAGTTTTCCAAATGTTTTTTAACCTGGATCTAGGGGATATCCGGTACGTTTTAAAATGTTTGATACTATTTAAAACACCTTAGCTGTAGATTTAGTAAAAATTTTACCTTAACATATCAAGCGAGGCCAGTAATCTTAATGATTTCTCTTCAATTCAACGTCCCATAAAAACCATAACATTTCTTGCTGGCAGCTCGTTCGGGAGTTTTTTACCAGCTCGATGATTAATAGACGCTGGTACTTAGACGTGTACCGCAAATATACTAGCACGTTAACAGCTTTATTGTATTGGCACGATAACCTCGGAAGGTTTTGAAGGCTAATGTGTACCCGTCGTCGAGGAGTGGCCTAAGGTAGTCTTACGGCCTCTACCGATCTCTTGTTTAATGAGCTACATAAATAAGTAGCAGCTTTCGCGGTTTATTTGCATGCGTAATAAAGGGTCTATTGTTCGAATGTACTCTCGCGGATACGAAGTGATTCATCTGTAAATTGTTTCGGTCTACTTTTGTTGCCATGGTATTGAGGCTTTACTGTTCTATGTTCGTACCTTTTGTTTTTTGAATGGCAGTGCTAAAGGTGGGTACCCTAGGGTTTTATTCAACCTGTGGCAATAGGACTAAAACTGCAAAACAGGAAGTGCCCTAAGCCGTCGCCGGTAATGAGTTGCAATGCAGGGGAACAAACGGAAGCCGTAAAAGTATTTTGTGATATCAGTAGTGCCGTCTGCCGTAGCCGGGAGCTTGAAGCCTTAGGGGCGCAGACAGGTAGGAGTGGGCGCTGATGGCGTTAGACGTTGTTGATAGACAGTTATTGGTTCAATAAACACTAGCTGGTTATGAGCCGTCAGAATAACTTCACCCGACAGTTCACGAACGAAAACTATTAGCTATTAATGTAGCGCTTCCGAAATATCACGCCATATTGCTCACACTACAGCGATCTCGTCCTAAAGCTGCTAATGCGGTTAGATAGTTTAGTTAGAGGTTTAATGGTTTGCTTTAGCTGCTAAGTTATCGATTTTGGAAAACACCGTTGTTGTCCACTCCTACAGACAGATGCTCACTATCGATCCTTTCGGCTGAGCCGTCGTATAGTTGCGCAATGCATTTTTAAACCCACTCTGTGATTGCGAACGTAAGGATAGAGCTTTCAGCTTCCGGGCGATCATTTATTCAGAGATTCTCACGGCAAATGATGCGAGAACATTTTAACAGCTCAGAAGGGAACTCAAAACGGTCTGAACTGAATTTTAATAATTCACCGTCACTTTGTTTGAATATTGATAAAAAATTGTCCACACGTGCTTGCTTCACTGCACGTCTTGTCCGGTGCGTGCCGTTTCATTGTTTCGCATTTATCTTCAAATAGCTTACTGCTGAATTTGGTATCAATGGCTTGTTCAAAGTATTGTATCATTCGTTCAAATATTTGTAAAGCTCCTAAAAGTGCGTTACAACATCCCACCGCACCAGCTCGTTAGCTAAAACCCAAATGCTAACGTTTGTTTGTAGAGGAGCCATTTCAATTGATTAATTTACGGCTGTTTTACTATTCTCAGCGATTCGTAGTGGATACTTTTATACTATAGTTATATTGCTGACGTAAGGTTTGTCTGGACTGTGTGCAGTTTAGCACGCGAGCATTTCTCGTTGGTTGAGCAAACTTTATTTCTTTTATAGCGGTCATCACAGTATATCAGCCATCTGTTTGTAGAGTCTTTCCTTATTTAAGAAGGTCCACGTCTTGTTTGCGAAGGGTCGCGGCTGTTATATATCTGATATCGTAAAAGGATCTTTGAGCTAAAAGCAAAATCGCAAACAGGAAAACATGCCACCACTGTAGAATAAACATTAGAGCTAAATCCAGCTTGAGCCTCATTGTAATATAACAGTGTATTTCCCCGCCGCGGTAATATTATCGTATCAATCATCAATTAAGGCGCGTAATGTTTCGTCCAGAACGAAGGTTCTGCCTTCGATAGCGCTATCAAAGATTCGGATCTACAAACAAACAATAGACTACGAGGGCCACGGCACGGTGTGGTGACATCGATCGATACTGAATTAAATCCACTCGTATGTCAGCTGGACACGCTCGAGATGTTTTCCAGTAGAGATAAAACGGCAGTGTTTGTCGTGTGTCACTGGCTGCGGTTAGGTTTTATATTGATCGTTTTCTACGTATCTCAGGTAGAGTTATATTATATCATGTCAGGTATAGTATATTATATCATGTGCACGTGCGTAGACCCGTTTCACACCTCCGCTCCGACTCCCCAAGGTTTGCTGGAAGAAATCTCGCCTTTGTACATGTACTTTCTTTGTTACCTTTCCTGTACTCTATTCTTGTGTGTGCAATAAAGTATAACTAAGGTATTCTATTAACAACTGCCTCGCAGCTTAAAGGTTCAAGACTTTCAAGCATATATTACGAGTAGGTAGTAGAGTTCGATACAAATGTTCGTATCCCAAGAGCGGACTACGGGGTTTCGCTAGCATACTGCGATTGTTCTAAATTGTAACGAAAATTTGGTGGAAGTGGAACCTAAATTTCTTGTACCTTAGGGGGTACAAGAAATGTACCTTCAGTCTTGGTGGTGGGTACTTGTTGAGGTCATTCCTGTGCAATAACCGCGAGGCAAGGCGCAGGCCGCTTTGTCCCAGGTGTGTCAAGCTACTGGGCGTCACGCTCGGCTGTGTCGCCGGCAAGAGTCGAAACAAGTCTACCAAACCAGTACATCAGAAGTACAGTTCGGTCAGTTAGGCCGACGTTTTGTCTGCACTTGCCAAATAGACCTTTTCGTAAAGAGTTCTCTTGAACGAGAGCAGACATAAGCCCAGTCTCCGCCTACCATCTTTCAATAATAATGCTGTTTGATATTAGAGATACAGAAAATCTGAAATGTTAGCGCCAAAAAAATGCGCGACTTCCGACGTCATGCCACCTAGCATAGATGTTCCTAGGCTTGTTTGAAAATCTATTAAACCTGAATAGAGCCCGCTGCTGAGGATAGGCCTTATCCCTCGCCGAGGCTTATAGATAATGATTTGTGCGCTATTTGTTTGTTTTGTTTAAATGTATTGTGATTTTGTATTTTGTTATGTGTTATTTTGTATAAGGATAAAATAAAATATTATTATTATTTGTCTAATCTCAGTATACTTAGCACTCGATTTTCTGGGACCAATATATTGGGATTTCCATTTTGAAACTTATCTAAAAGGGGCTGCCTGAAATTTTTAACCTGATTATTGCATTTACAAACCGTAGAGTCAGTTGGTTTAACTTGTAACGATGTAAACATTCTTACACAATTTCTGTTATTTTCTTTCATTCTGTCTATCATCTTAAACTCAAAATATAAAATTACGTCACCCATTCTGGATTTCTTTCGGATCTTCATTATTACTGTGAAGTAATTTGACTACAGATTATCCCTGACAATTATCTACTTGTGAATGTTATTTTGTTTTGATCGAAGTTTTCTGATAACCACCACTTATCTACAGTTTTCCGAAATAAAACAACAGTTATTGAAGTTCTACTTTGTATTATCATAGATATCGTTTACATCAAGAAACCTTCATCTATACCGAACCCCATTTTAAACTATCCATACTGAATATACGGTTTTCAGATTATCTTTTTTTTTAAATGCGTAATAAAGCATTATAATAATAAAATTATTTTATCTTATCTTACTATATTGTTTGGTAGCACGGAGCCCTCGGTGCGTAAGTCCGACCCGCACTTAGCCGGTAGGTTAGATTAGATTAAACCTGTATATTGCACACCATACATCATAAAAGTACATAGTAAGTAGACTTCTGTCGTATTATACTTGTGACACAGCGCTCCGCTCCAGTTCTTCCCGATTGCGTTGCATAATGCACTGGTTGCGCTGCATATGAGCATTGATTCACTTTCGCACGCTATCGTTTTCATGGAAACTAATGAAGAATGTCACGCTGATTACCTCATTCTTCGCGCGGTTCTTATTTGTGAACTCGGCGTGTTACCGCATGTTGCGTGCTTTTATTTGGCGTTTGTTATGTTAGTGCAGTGCAGCACGTGAAATTTTACATTTTAGCTGCAATGGCACCCGTAACGTAACTGTGTAGAGTGCACGCATGTACATTATGTACATGCGTGTAGATGTTGACGTGCTGTTGACTGTACATCCAATGAAAAACGGAACCATTGTAGGATGTTTCTCGTGTTTGTCTCTGAACGCGTAGTCTAGACCAAACATTCTCGATTTTCTCTGAAACTACTGGACGAAAATAGTTAAAAGGTACTGTCGACAGCGCATCAGGCTTTACACGCGTGTAGTCTGGTCAGTTACGTCACGGGGGCGTCTGCGGCTGTAAATTAGACAGTTCAATTTGAATTATAATTCAAAGCTAGTAATATATTTAGGTGAACATGTTGGGATAATTTGATTTTTGAAAATCGAAGTTCTATGTTCGATGGATTGGTTTCACATCGGACGATGACCATACAGTTACAGTACACGACATCGTGGGACTGGTATTCACACAGTGTTCACTCAACGGACTTAGTAAATCTAGAAACTACTAAAGGACTAATCATGCGCACGAAATCCTGTCGGAATCCTGACGATTGCAATAGCTATTAGTATGGAATTTGACAGTTAAAGTTCAGGATTTGGTGCGCGTAATATACCTAGGAGCAGTCCGATGATGTCGTGCCGTTACCGGCCATTCGCCGTGTGACGTGGACAGTTTTTCCCCGAACATACTAAAACCCTGCTTCAATGATTCTCGAAATGTTTTCCTTCGTGACATTTTGCTGAATTAAAAATAGTTACGTGTGTAGCGAATAGCCGTATACCGGCTATAGTCGCCCACACAACGATGAATCGGCTCCAGAAATCCCTGATATCTAATCTCTGCTTACAAAAATAGCGGGCAGTTGATCTGAATCGATCTCGCTAACGCAACTGTCGGTAAATAATTCGTTTCTTGTACAAAATCATAATTTTGGGACTACGCTCGTGAGTTATTGCTAAGGGTACGTATCCTACTCAGCAAGAAAGTATAATGCTAACGTAAGAAAATAAAAATATAATTTATTGTTCCATATTTGTGTCTATTTATTTGTTATTAGTGTACCGCGATACCTGAAAACCGTTTTTCAGTAAATAATTATTTTTTCATAGGTAAAAGTTAAGTCTCAATGTTATCATTATACAATCTTCAAACTTGACGCGCTCAATTTAAAAATTTATATAAACTTCAATGGCGACACTGAAAAAACGAAAAGTCGGTTGGTGAACGTTTTTCAATCTGGCTGAACACCTTTCCGAAATCGCTGTCCAACCTATGAGGTTTGTTCGAACATAACCACTATAGAGTCTATTGAAATCATTTCCATCCCTCATTTGACTTGCTAAAAAGCACACGAATTTTTATTGCCTCTGTATTATTGATTTTGTGCGCATACAAGAAGATATTATCGGTGCTAGAGTAGCCAACCCCATGTTCACAATCAGTCCCAGCACTACGGCGTCTGAGCGGCCACTTCACTTACTTAGTGACACGACCTACGAGACATTGCCACCAAACGCCATCAAAATGTGCTTTTTCGTCAAGCATTCTCACATCGCGAGTCTCAGCTCATTAACTTCCTCGTCACATCTACCTAGCTATTCAAAGCTGCGCCCGTGTGTGGGAGAACCTTTTTTGTTGTCATCCTACGTAAGTGTATGAATGTTTAATTTTTTTTCGTGCTAAAACTACAATACGCGCAGACCGTTAGGCCACGATTCATTAGCGCGGTAATTAATTTGCTAGATGAATCGCCACGGAGAAGTTACAAAGGTGGATGCCATGACTTACGCTAGTGGAGGATGCTGCGCCATCAAGAGTTTAACTCTTAAATATAATGATGATGTATGATCGGTGCCTGCCACTGTTTAAGGCGCTAGCCTACATCCGAGCAGGCCATTAGCAGTGTATGCAACCTTCTGTACGTAGAAAAATTATTCGGGTATTTCAGCATAATTATCGCTTTTAGTACTACGTGATAGTTAGAAAACTGTTCGCCCTTGCGCTCATGGCCTATCTGATCGTGGTCTATCTGAACTATATTTGTAAGCTGCTTAAAATCATGCCTCATGCATCACTAGCCTCTTGATAACATGCTACCCTGGTGCACACTGATGTAGTTAATATAAACATAAACAACATAAACATTTACATACAGGCACATACATTGCTTCTGGCCCCACACTAGGATACCCTGTGTCGTGGGAACCAGAAACAACGACATCACAAACATGTAAACATCCAAGACCTGGGGTTTTTTTTGTCCCAAGCCGGGATTGGAACCTGGAACCTCTCGCATGGTATGCAGATGCACTACCTCTGCGCCACGAGGTCGTCATATAGGTTTAGTCTAGTCGGTTCATACGCGCTCTGGGGCCTGTTTCATAGAACTACAATTCGTGGTTTACTGTGACAATACGTTGTACATTACAAAGTTGATTAACCGACAGATTAAGAAGTAGATTCGGCTACGCAATGTCCCTCGAATTGTCGTAATAAACCACGACTTGTAGTCTTGTTAAAGTCGCCCGGGGTCTTTTCAGAAATAAAGAATGTATTTCAACGAAGAGAATTTACATTCTGTTTGTTGAATTTCTTTCTGTTGTTGTGCATATTATGTTGCTTGTGTGCTTGTTTTGTTTCTGTGATGTATCTTGTTGGTATAATAAATGTCTTTCTTCTTCTTCTTCTTCTTCATTTACAATTTTAGCCGCTGCCTTCGGGTCGATTTATAGCGGAGAAAAAGGCAGCTTAAAAAACCACTCTGACCGTCTTTTTTCTCCGTTCCGTTTTCTCAAATCATCTTAAACATAATACATCAGCTGATACCTACTACATGATAAGATTCCATGATTGCCATGATTAACCTTAAATGCCAAAAGATTAGTTACTTTCTGAACACATGGCTAAAGAATCTCTGGATTTGATTTTGTAATGTTGATCGATACTGCTTACTAGAGAACAAATAGAAGAGAATAGTTCGCTGTGCTTCGAACCAGGTTCGGAACACAATGATTGAACATGCTAGGTACCGAGTAGGATACTTCCACGTTCGTATCGTTGAAAATTGTTTTCTATTTGTTAAATTTGTTATTTGTTAAAACTGTTAATATCGTTGGATTAACAAGTGAAAAAAACAATTGAGTTGACCGGCGCTGATCATAATACATTCGATCCATATGTTTTTTTTATATTTGTATTCTTTACCTATACTGTTCGTAACACGCTAACATTGAAGGAAAACATCGTGAGGAAACCCGCGGTTTGGTTTGTTCCGCACGTATTGACTTGTCTTTCCTGTGGACTAGCCTACTCCATCTTTAAAACCATGGTCCAGGCACTGCAGCATCCGAGAGGTCCGTTCACGTGTGAGTGAAGGTCCCACTGGACGCTGTATAAGTCATCTCATTACGTAAATGCAAGGGCCGAAGTTTTTTTAGTTTTATACATTGTGTATGATTAAGTAAGCATAAAAAGCATTTATTTGAAAACCACACAAGAGATAAAAATATAGTGTTCACGTAGTGCAAATTTTCAGCAAAGTAATGTTTGGTTAAAAAATCTTCTCTGCTCATATTTTGTTAAAACTTGTACTATTCGTTTCTAAATCACGGTTATAATGTTCACTCTGTAGAGGTCAGATGTTACGTTTGGTAGAGTTCCCAGTTAGTTGTGCAGAGAATCGGTCTATAAGCGAATGTAGGACGGCAACGGTACTCGACGCCTCCTTGCTGCAACGATCCGAGTTGCACACTTTCCAAACCGCGTGTAGTCATTGTGTCGGAAACCTTATTTGGAGGTCGTTGAGGCCCTGAATGTGCTACGAAGCTTTAGGTTTTTCACACGGAAGGTGTGATCTGTCTTCATATGAAAGGCAAACCGTATGCTCTCTACACAAGACCGTTTTAACCAAAGACACAATGAAGAGAATTAAACAAAATACCTATTACATTTTATGTTCGGATTACGTGGGTCTGGTGAATAAGCACGGCAAATACTCAATCGAAAGTGTTTACTGGAAGGTTCTTATCGCTTTTCAATTCAGTCGCTCTTCTAAGATATTCTAACCTCAGGCAATTAAGGACTAATAAATCCAGTCAATCGCCCCACATTCTTTCACTGTTGGGCGACACACCAGATGCAAGTTTCGTGATAAGTTTCATTAAAACTATTATTGGACTGCTTGCTTCGTCGTCTCTCAACAAGAACAAAACCTTCCTGCCCCTCTATTATGTAAGTGTATCGGTTGGATGACATTATTTTTAAAGCCACTCCAGCAATCACTAATTACCTACATAGGTACCTGTTTTGACACACTGGAAACGTTAAGATGGATAACATAGCACAGTAGAAAGTTACAGCATAGGAGGCTGGGCAGAATGGATACTGCAGAAATGTCCAATTGGCGATGCGATCTGAGGCCCAGTAGAGCGATTCGAATCGTCTAACTTTCCAATTTCATACTAATTTGACGGTTAGACAATTGGAATCGTTCAAGATTTGGTGCCAGTAATATATTTGCTTTTGGATACACCAGTTTGTGGCATTTTAAACAGGTTGGATCGCCCGCTCAGAACTGACTGGCTCCGAATGTCAATGGATGGACGCTGACTCACGCGCGTGGCCGCCGCAATCACCTGCATGCCTACGCTATTTATGTACCTTTATCTAGAGTCACTCTTGTAACTTTGCCTTTCACGACGAATTGTTATCCCTAGAACAAGCCTCACACTGATTCTTATCTTATCTTATCTGATTTATATTATTGTCTCATCTAGCTTTTTTCGATTTCTTAATTTGTACTGGCAACAAAAATGTTCTCTATAAATTCTTCTACCTATAGCCACTTAATGCTGATGTGAGTCTCTTTCAATGCACTCCATTCGCTTCGGTCTTAATGCTACAATACTAATACTATTGATATCAAAGATCTGAATAAGGTTTTAAGGGAAATGAAAATTGAAAAACAAATAACGGAAATTTTGGGAAACACTGAAAGTGCTTTTTTCTCTGGGATACGAGTAACTCACAATTCGAACTCTGGATATGCGTTTTTTTTTTTTTGACGATGTCTGTTGAGTCAGCTAGTGAGAAATTATTATCTTTGTAACCAATACTTGTATCTCGGATAATATGCTTTTAAATTAAAAACGTGACGTGTGGTGAAGTTCTGCAGTAGTGCATAGAGAATGCTTCAAACCGCAAAGATTGCCTGCCTCATCAAAGTGTTTTAGTTTTTGTTTTTCTGATGCAACAAATACGATTTTTTATACATAACTTGAAATTAAGTTATAATAGCGTGTTTTTTTAAATTGTTTGATTTCGTGTTTTGCTTTTAGTCACTCTCCTTTTTTATAATATCTAAGAGCTGTTAAATGTTGTATTATTGTATATTTTTGAGTATTGTTTCGTCAAATAAATGTATTTTCTTTCATCTTTCCTCAAATCATGTATCTGATTCGGGAAGCCTTTGGAGAATGTAAACTACTTATCTGAGTCACTGTAGATATTAGGTTTATCACATTTGATTCATGAAAAGGTATGTTGAAATAACCTCTAGTAAAGGTCCCTGGAAATAATGTATCAGCTTCTAAAGCAGTGAGTGTTCAGAAGGTTTATCTTATCTCAATTTTATACTCACTTGTTATCACCATTCATCGTGATACCTATAATACGAGACGCGTATATGAATGTTTTGATGTATGGAATCGTCAATCCAGTCCTTCTAATAGAATGATGACCTAATCCACTTTTATCATAATCTTCAATTCGACACAGTATTGTATCAAAATTTGATACAATTTATTTCCTCTCTTTCCGTGAACTGTAAAGGTCTACGTAATACGGGTAACCCAACGTACGTGACTATTCTATCATCGTCAATATCATGCATGGCTAGGTAGGTAGCTACAGAAAACTTTTTTTACTTATAATAGACGTGTGCCCGATTGGATTTCCCATCAGACCTGATGTCTGATGTCTGGCGGGAAATCCTATCGGATCGTTACCAAGAGCTTGCCGATAAACTGCATTAGCAGTTAGGCAAACTAATGAAATTGTGGTTTTTCTTGTTTTATTGGGAATACATATAAATAAATAAACGGGAAACTTGAAGAAATCCTCTTTGAGTTTCTTCAAATGTGGGATTTGTTTTTCAGAAGCCTAAGTATCAACTTCCGCGTTCATACACGTATCGTATTAAAAAACTATACAAAACAGAGTGCAGTTAAATAAACATTTTCCGATTTCATTCAACACTTTTTCCTCTACCAATCCTCCTGAGCATTTTTTTCAGTGAGACAAATAGCTTCTCTGAGACCTGTGTCAGTACGCCTTGTACAATGTACCAGTGAGCCATGTTCAAGCGATTATACATATTCATCGCGTACTTGTCAGCATAATTCGTCTCCGTACAATGGTCTAGGTACATATAGTCATATTTACCCATCTCACACTAGTCATTAGACGCTGCGCGCACGCACAACAATGGCCGCGGCTGCGCATTGTGACCGGCCGGAAGCCGCGCAGGGCGCCGGAAACGCGCGGTCTGTGACACCTCCGTGAATGCGTGTTCCGCGCAGCACCCGGGTCACGGTCGCCGTGTGGTCACACCTTTATGCCGTCACTGGCTAATTTTCGCGTTGCATAATTTCCCATTCGCTAAATTGTACCAATGTGTGTGATGAGTGTTTAAGACCCGACTGCGGCGGAGCACAAAAGGAGGGTAATGTTTTCCTCATAACATAACTCTTTAACCAATGTCAGAATTTGACAAATAACTCAATCGATTCATCATAATTTCTCGGATGTCATATGCTATAGAAATTGAACATAAATCTAACAAAAAAACTTTATAAAATTCCCAATCTATTTTGCAAGGTCTTACTTTATAGACCCAAACAAGCGTAGTGCTGGCTTATCCTTATGCTCCGAGTCACGCGTCCGTTTTAGGTGATTGCATAGGACGAGTTTGGTAGAGGAGGCCGATGGGGTTGGTGAGCTGCACACAAGAGTCGGAAGGCGTGGGCGAATAGCTAAAACTCGTTGGTTGCCAACGAGTTTAACCTTTTTACTGTTTAAGTAGTTTAACAGAAACTGTCGTAATGACGTCATTTTGCGTGCAGAACGTCGAATGATATGATTACGGACACCTACGGCCTGTGACATCATCCGACCACTTAATATACAATGTGAACATCATAATCCTGCGGTAACTCAGCATAAAAATGTCCACTTGTGTGTCATTATCCTATTTCCACGAAACCTTCACAAATCTGTGCTCTATACCCCTAAATTCCCAAATTTGTAATTTGGATACGTTCTGTAATACTTACTTATTGCCTGGGGCCTATTTCATAAAACTATAATTCATGGTTTACTATGACAATTTGATGTACATTACAAAGTTGATTAGACCACAGATTAACAAGGCTTGTCTACTTAGTAGACTCTGCTACGCAATGTACGTCGAATTTTAATAATAAACTACGAATTGTAGTTTTATGAAACGCGGCCCTGGTTACAGCAGAGTAGATATTGGATAGATTTAGCCTATTGAGCAACATTGACAGGAATGTGAATGCGTCCTACATTATTAATAATAGTGTAGGGTGCGATGATTGAAATTCCAAGATCGATCGAGGCATTTGTATTAATTGAAATAAGCGCTACAATTGACTTAATCACCTCTATTACTAGTAAGTCTGACGCAGAATGCACTTTAAACACGCATCGTATAGTGCAGATATTTAATTTTAACTATTAAAAAGGAAGCTCAGAAATATTAGGGATTGGACAGATATTGCCAGCGTTGAAGAACTATTTCGCTTGGAAGGAATGAAAAAGAATATGGAGATTGATGGCTGACCTTCTTTTAGTGGAGAGTCTCACGAAGAATTAACTATATAATATCAATGTAACGTAACATAAACTCACGCCTGTAGACCCTTACTATGGTAACCAGGCAAAGTAATGGAAATACACTGAGACTGATGCCATTTGTACAAAATATCAAGTACGACGGCCTGCAGTGGGAATCGCATCCACGTCCTCTGTTTTGGTCGATCTCTATCAACGACTCCTATATTTTTCGAACTAAACTTCACGACAGTGTAGTACACATTATTAACTTAATACCGGATACAATAAACTTGGATTTTTGTCGGAAGTGTTCGGAAGTGAGCGACCAGGTTTCGCTCTGATTCGCAGAGCTTAATCATGGAGAGTAGAGACGGAGCTCGCGTCGTCAGTAACCAAGTAAGTTTATCCGGTGTTAAGTTAATAACTCCTACATTACTTTACAGTAACAGAATGTAGTTTACACTACCCGCACGTATCTAACATAGCACATATCATATCGCTAACACCGTGCGTTCTACGTATAGCTACAATATCATCATCATCATTATCAGCCATTCGACGCCCACTGCAGGACACAGGCCTCCTTCATGGTTTTCATAACCGTGAGGGGTTTTGCAATAATCGCCACGCTTGGCAGGCGGGTTGGCGATCGCAGTATGCGGTTGGAATCTCAGGAAGACGCTGCTGCCCGTCTCGTGGTAATTGATTTTCTTAGTCGCCTTCTACGACATCCACGGAGGGAAATGGAGTGACGCTATTCTTAATCCGGCGCCACACGGAGATAGCTACAATAACTTTACCTTTAAAGTCCGACTTAGCGCCACTGAACCGGCCGCTCTCTATATAGAGCTATGACGTGACCGGCGACCGGCTAGTTTCCGTAACGGTGTCTGTCGTCCGACCGGTCTGGGGAGGTACTTCCTAGCGCACTGATGCTGCGGAACAGATTGCGCTTCAGTTAAAACGGACTGGCTGGAAATACTGGCCCCGGAGTCCTGTAAAAGTCTCAAAGAAGCTTCCGATCACGAGAAACCTTTGAGGGAGAATCTAGCCAATAAAAATCCCTTACAACTACAGTCTTAGCCCCAGTTTCTCGTACACTAATAAATCTGTTAATCTAATGTTAACAGTACATTAACAGATTGATACGCACGAGAAACCGGGGGTTTGTCACCTACGCAGTGCGTTAGTATGAACAATGTAATTGAGCGCCTACATTGCTGAAGCGGTGTTCCAAAAAGTCATCTGCAGAAACGGGCTTCCCCGAACTAGATTGTAAAAATAAATACTTAGGTAGTCTTTTGTCAGCAACTCTATTATGTTCACTGGAAGCGAAAAGTATCTTGTTGAATGAAATGTGCGCCTCTACCAATGTAAATGCGCTTTCCAAACAATAAGTCTTGTCCCCATAACCTACTTTTTACTGTTTACATTTAGTACTCTTTATCTTACCTTACTGCGCTTGTTTACAGAAGTTTCTTCATACCTGTGCGATATAAAAGGGTGTGATAAAAAAACAAGTGAACAAAACAAACGAGCGAGCCGCCTACAAATTGCTGTTGCAATTTGGCGAAAATTCAATATAAGAATCGTGCATGTAAACTGATTAAATAAATAAATAAAATAGAAAAAAAAGTCGACAACTGGCAAAAAGATTTGAAATAAAAAGTCTACCTTTATGATTCGTTAGTGTCCCTTCTCTTGATATCATCAGTATTATAATAATCCTCCAGCTATGGGCTTTAGCAGTGGCGTAGCTACCAAGGAGCCTGGCAGGCGGTGCCGTCCCCAAGCGTTAGGGCCCTAAATAGTTTTTGCCCCAGGGCCATTATGCACCAAGCTACGTCACTGCTGCCCTTTGGCAGAACGCTATGAAGCAGTCCAGTTGACAAACGATCATAATATTTAGCTCCAAGCTCGGAAATAGGGTCAGCAGTCACGCTACTGCCACCGCGGAATGCTCCACGACACCATCCATCCGCGACGCAGTTACCACCGACTGTATGTAGATCGTGTCGTGACCCTAGATCTAGCTGCGAGATTTCGGCTAGACCCTGAATACTGTTGGGTTATTCTCGGAGGAAAACATCCTCGTTAATCGTGCACCGTTGGACACGTGCAGAGTGCCGGTTATTTGGTCCGGCTTCCTAAGGGGGGGTCCATACCAGGGGTTCACTAGCTATGGTGGAGCGACGCAAATGGTTTTCGTGGTCCCAAAAAATTCAAAACATCAAGTTCCTGTAATAATAAAAAAACATATTAGATTTAGTTTTTCATTAAATTCTAAAAGTTTTCTAAAAAGGGTGTAGATAAAACCATTATTTTACGAGATAAGCCGAATATTAATGTTGAGGAAGCGAAAGTGATCTGTCAGTATCTTGGCAAGTGACAGTCCCTGGTCTTTGCCTACCCCTCTGGGATACAGGCGTTAGTTTATGTATGTATGTAATAAGGTGTTTTACAAGTTGTGACGTCATAGATGAGTCCGATTTGTGTTGCGTGTTTTTGTGCCACGTGAATAGAATGAAGTTTTGACAGGTCACATTATGAAAATTATTAGTCGTAGAGAAAAAAAATACCCCGTTTATTTATCTTTTAACACGGCCTTTCCGATTATATTAAAATATTTTTTTGTGTAAGTTCTTTATTAGTATTATAATACTTTATAGCACACAAAACATATAACAGGACATTGCATAAGGAATAACATGTACAAAGGCGAGCTTGTAATATGTTTTTGTCAAGAGTTTCAATCACGGTATTTAGTTCTAGCCTAGTTATAACCTAGGAGCTCGAACTAAATAGTATTTAGAGGTTTTAGCCTTAGGACATACCTTCCCTATAATTATGCTTTAAATCACTATCACCACCATCATAAACAATTAGTTGACTTACGATTGCCATGATTGAGATTTTAGTAAATATCTTTGCAATAACTTAACATAACATAAACTCACGCCTGTATCCCAGAGGGGTAGGCAGAGACCAGGGAGTGCCACTTGCTACGATCCTGACAGATCACTTTCGCTTCCTCAACATTCATTAGTCGTTGCATGCACGCACGCCGGTTTCGGGTACTTTTTATCTTGCCCTTTGTTAATACATCCTCTATTTGGTCGAAGTATGTCCGTCTGGGTCGTCCCTTACCGGCCCTTCCATCCACATTCGCTCGATATATTTGTTTTGTCAATCTTTCTTCCTTCATCCTCTCCACATGTCCAAACCAACGCAACATAAGATTTTTTTTCCTTAATGACAGCCAGTAAACCTGACGTAAACAGGTAACTGGCAACCGACAGTTGGTGAGGCTAATAAAGTTAGTATATAGTAATATACTTACTGAAGATAGTTTCTTATTTAATTTTGACTTTAAAATATGTATGTAAGGGTAGTCAACGCTCTGTGCCATCTTACTGTAAGTAATCTTAATAAAGATTCACCACTGCAGAATAACCCTGGCTTTTTTATTGCAATGTTCTTAATAAATGAGGCGGATTGCTTTTTGTGTAGAGTTTGTGTTGTAGACTTATAAATCTTTACTACATCTTTACCTGACCTGCAATAATCTAGACATTTATGCCTTTCTGTACGGTTAGTCAGCTATGAGATCGAGTCGAGAGTAATTTAGTGCAAAACAAATTACAAAGACGGGAATATGGCTGTTAGTTCTCTTATATAGTTAGCGTTTGCGGTTTTTTCTGTTACTAATCACTTGGCCATTAAAATTCTTCACCCAACAATCAAGCCAAATGCAACGTCGTTACATAACAATAAGTCATCATTCTAATTACCCTGTACTCATGGTTTTATAATACTGCACGCAATTTACTTGCTGTACATAAACCTGCTTTGTTGCCATTTCTACATCGTCAACGCAAACTAACTACTTAACACATTGAGTACAAGAGCCACAGCGTGCATAAATTTATTGAACGTTGAAGTTGGTTTTCTGACACGTGATTTTCCCACGTAGCGATATGATTTATTGCAGAAACGTAAAAGAAAATTTAAATGTGCTTTAAAACCGTTTTATTATTTTATTTTATTATAATAAGAAAACTTACAGCTACGAAAAAGATACATTACAAATGAAATAAACACAGAGAGCCAATGACAAGTTTTCACTGGTAGAAATATTATAGTACAAAATGCCTAAGTACATACAGGAGACAATATTTCACTCACTTCAAAACAAATAGATAAATAGACACTCTATACACATTCATGGTCTCAAATGTAATTCATAGTATACAATAGAGAACAAATAATATATTACGTAACTAGTACATAAGTATTATAGTTATTATTATTCCGATGACCATTATAAACTTCGCTCAGCGAAACAGTATGAACTTAATCACCACGCGTGCCCATCGCGGATTGGCACTTTCAAGCGCCGTGGTATGTGAACACCTCAGACCCTCAGGTTCACAGTTTGTGGTGTTGCTAATTGGCTATATTGGTAGTTCAGAAAACGAAGTCATTGGTACATGGTCGGTGTTCGAACCCACGACTTCTTGAATGTGAGGTCACGTGTTACACCGAACAGCGCTTATTTACGAGGAAATACCACTTGAAGTATGCTCAGTCACAAGCGAAACCCGACAGTTGCGTGTCGGTCGTTACGAAGCTGGTGAGGCCATTGAATTGTGGAAAATAACAAAAACTGAATTTACAACGCATTCATAAAATCTATTTGCCCATAAAACTTAAAGTCCCTGTGCCACTTATTTCAGCAATTTTTTTTACTAATATCGCCGGTGTACACGCTTCCGAGTAGCAAAAAGTAGGTGACTCAGTCCGGGCGTACTAAGATCGCGCGTGATTAAGTCAGCGGAGCATAAGTCAGTTCCCAAACGTTTTCAAACATCTCTACGGCAACAATGACCGTTCAAGTAGCTTACGAGATGCAGACAGCGCTCGTTGATTTGTTACCTCGGTAAAATACTTTTTGATCTATGACACATCTCGTATCACCCTGCACCAACGTCATTGGCGATGACTAGGTGTCAAAATAGCCTAATCATAATCAGACTACACTACATTTTTTTTTTTTTTTTTGAGAAGGTGACCCTCCTGAGTGCATTAAATGTTAAACACATTTCTTTGAGACTAAGAAAACAACAAAACTTCAACTTTGAATTTGACTTTTTGTGAACCGGCGAAAACGCTGTCGGTCATGATGTTCTTTAGATCCCCTCTGCTATACTACGTAAGCAGCCTATATGCGTCCCACTGTAGGGCACAGGCCTTCACTCAGAGAGAGAGAGTATGGGCTTAATCACCACGCGTGCTCACCGCGGATTGGCGATTTCAAGCGCTAAGGTATGTGAATAGCTCAGACACTCAGGTTTCCTCACGATGTTTTCCTTCACCGTCAGCCAGTAATATTGCTACTATTAACTTCACAAATGTACATAACTTAGAAAACAAAGTCATAGGTACATGCCCGCACTGGGAATCGAACTTGGGTCTCTCGCTTCCGAGTCCAATGTTCTACCCACTAGGCTACCCCACTGCTATGACATCACAAAACTTGTAAACAAACACATAAGGCGGAGGCGCGTCTCAGCAGAAATCGAGGTCCAGATCGGCCGTGGCAATTCATGACCAGAAACTCTGATGGTTAACACTGTACTTCTCTTGCCCACAGACAGTCCAGCACGGCTTCCCCAACCGTGCTTCAGCGCTGGCATGGGACCCTCTCCTCAGACTGGCGGCCATCGGCACCGCCACCGGCGCGCTCAAAGTGTACGGCCGCTCCGGGGTGGAACTGTACGGGCAACACACCAATCCCGACACTGCCGTCACACAGGTCAAGTTTGTTTCAGGTAAATAACGATGACTAATTTTATTTATTTGACTAAGGGCCAGTTTTTTAATAGTCAGATAAAACTTAACTGGAGAATAAAACTGATGTTGTCACTGTCTTGTCATATGATTTAGACAGTGACAGCAAGCAATTTATTCTCCAGATTAGTTTTATCTGACTATTGAAAAATTGGCCCTAATTCTAAGATCGGCGGACTAAAGCACGTAAGTCTTATTGTTACATAAGTACATAATAAACATAGCAGTTTGCTTATTTAAAAAGAAATGTATGTTCTTATAATATTTTAATGATAGCTCTCCGATAATGTAGGACGTCCTCAGACTCGGTGGAGCGATGATCTTCGCAGGGCTGCTGGCAGGAGTTGGATGAGAGTAGCCGAGGACCGTGCTCAGCGGCGTGCAATAGGAGAGGCCAATGTCCAGCAGTGGAGCTGATGTATGGGCTGATGATGATGAATGTAATAAAAATAACAAAAATTTTATAGATTAATTTTATAATAGGTTTTTTTTTTTCAAAACATTTAATTTCGGACTTGTGTGCTTTAGTCCGCCGACCTTAGAATTATTTCGCTTGGCAAGAAATGAAGAAGAATATGGGGAGCTGACGGCTAACCTCTACTAGGTAATGGAAAGGCACAGGAAGACGAAGAATTATTTATCCTTGTGGAACACAGAAAATTACAGAAAAATGTCATCTAATTATGAGGTATATATCTGCGTTTTCAAAATGAACAAAGTAAGTTGAAAAGGTTACAAGCAAAATCATTTGTACTGTGGTCACCGTGCTAGGTCAAGCCTGTGTTATGGTGGCCTTCATTATCTTTAGCATTGTGCTGTAATTGCAATTTTTATCTCTTTATTTCGTTTCATTCAGCTTTGGTCTGGGTGTAAACAAAATTTTGAAATACTATCGAAATCCAGATATTGACGATGGATGTTGATATTTCTTGAATTAATGAGATAAATTAATGACGTAGGACGAGCAGACATATTGATAGACGGGCATGGCCGCCAAAATTTGTACCCATTATGATCAGATTTTTGACTCCCAAATTTTTATCCTATCCGTTCCTCTTTGGCAACACACTTCCCTCATTAAATTTAAACAATATTTTTTATAAAGCAATTTGTACTTAAAATTACACATCCGTACAAATAAATTTATATTGCATAAATCAATGTTTTCTAATCTTTGTTTATCACATTTATCTTATATAATTTTAGAAATATAAAGTTTTAAATGAGTACCTAGTGTTAGGTATCTAAGTACACTTAATATATTATTATATGTACATTTGTTTATACAACATACATTTACTTGTACGGATGTGTAATTTTAAGTACTAATTGCAAAAAAAAAATTATTGTATAAATTAAATAAGTGAAGTGTGTTGCCAAAGAGTAACGGACACGATAAAAATTTGGTAGTTAAAAATCTGATCATAATGGGTACAAATTTTGGCGCCCATGCCCAGACATTTATCACAACGGTTTGTTTATATTATGTAGACCAAAGCAGAATGAATCGAAATATAGATAATGCAGACAGCACAATGCAGTGTTAGTAGAGTCATGCATTAACCTGTAATATGTATTGCAGTACCCTCACAATTTATCATGTACTTACCTACAAAAACCAATACCACCTATAATTTATAACTGTGTACGTGATTTAGTAATAAATAATATAAATATGAATATGTAATGTTTATGTTTATGTGCGGCCACAAATGATTTGATTTTGAAAGCTGTTGGTTTTCCATGTATTCGTAAATAAATAAATAAATAAATAAAAAGTATATGTGTAAGTTATTTCTTAAAGTAGTATATTATGTTGTAGCAGTAACGCTGGTGAGTTACTACAGATAAAAATCTAAATATTTACACACCTAAGAAATGACTGCTTGGTTGCTAACCATTCAACACTCAAAGTGCTAATAGGTCCTAAATTCATATTATCACTTAAAATTCCTTAAACGTCTGTTCAAATTTGTATACTGACATACTATTATCAACAAAATAAGTATTTAACGTTACCTACCACAAGTGCTATGAACTATCTAGGTAGAAAGCGACTGTGAATAAAATAAATGAACGATATTGTTTCTACTACAAAACCCGTTGTTTCAAATGTTATAATAATAACTTCCACACAATACAATCACTTGACCTGGTCCCAAACTAGGATACCCTGTGCTATGGTAACCAGGCAAGGACGTCACAAACGTGAAAATACACCTAGACTGAGGCCATTTGTACAAATGTACGGCGGCCCCCAGTGGGAATAGAACCCACGACCTCTGTTTTGGTAGCTAAGCGCCTTAAAGGCTAGACCAATGAGGTAGTCATTATGGTACGAGTAAGTAGGTTGTAACTTGTCATTGAAAATTTAAGACAGGCAATAGCTTTTTTTTTTTCATTTTTATATACACTGCATTACATAAACGCCTCAATCCCAGAGGGTTAGGCAAAGACTAGGGTTTTTCAGTTCCGACAATCCTTATTTTATTAGGAGGTGAAGAAACTGATACAGATTTCTGATATATATTGACAAACTTTTATCTCTTCATCAACATTTATTAGTCGTTGCATGCGCGCACGCCGGTTTCGGGTTTTTTTTTTATTTTGCCCTTCGCTAATACATCTCCCCTTCGGTCGAAGAATGTCCGCCTGGGACGTCCATTACCGGTACTTTTAAACACATTCGCTCGATATCTTTCTTTCGTAAATTTTTCTTCTTTCATTCACTCCACAAGTCCAAAGCAAAATTCCTTTATAATAACAATACTTTTAAGTTGATCTCTACAACTGCTTGTTTCCAGGAACTGGCCGCCTAATATCACTCTGCGACGACAACAGCCTTCACCTATGGGAAATCAACGAAAAGTCCCTCGTAGAGCTCAAATCACATTTGCTTGAGGGCAAGAACAAACGGATCAGCACAGCTTGCGTCGAGGCCTCGGGGGAGCATCTCCTGCTGGGGACAGAAGGCGGGAACATCTACGCGCTCAATTTGAACTCGTTCACAATCACTGAAGACGTGATCTATCAGGATGTTGTTATGCAGAAGTGAGTATTCCATTGGCTCCGCGGCGCATCGCGACTCAGAGCAAGTCTCCCGTTAAAACTACCCTTCTCGCGAGATCAATATAAACATCTTTTATCGCAGTTACTTTGCTCCACAACGCTCACTCGCGTAAAATTTTGTGCACTAGTTTTATTCTGGGCACTAATCCTGAAATCGCGATTAACGTCGGCTCTGTAATATCGTCAACTTTGTTGAATAAAACGCCCTAATACATAATTATTGTGTCACTCACGCCTAAATACATACTTAAAATATGTACCATTCCAAATCCAAAAGCGACCTGAGCTTCCTAATCCTAAGATGTGTCGATATCGAGACGGTGTACACTTTGCAGGTTAAAGATCCCCACTTTCTCCTCCTTCCAGCTGTCCAGAAGACTTCAAAGTGAACCCTGGCGCGGTGGAATGCGTGTGCGAGCACCCGAAGGTGCCGTCTCGCGTGCTGATCGGCTACAACCGCGGACTGGTGGTGCTGTGGGACCGCCGCACCGCAGCGCCGACCCACACCTTCGTCTCCAACCAGCAGCTCGAGAGCCTTTGCTGGAATGACGACGGTGAGTCTACTGACAACCAGCGTGGGTAGTATAAGACGCGTAAATCTTTTTGACGGTCGAGTGCAGTTCGCCATTTCCTGCGCAATGACTAGTTTTTAGGTGTCAAAGGGAAGCTGCGCGGGGGTCACTAGAGATGAATCAATGTTGAAAAAAATCTTATCACACGTCACAATCTTCGTTAAGCGGTTTGGAAAATAGATCGTTGAAAGAACGAAAGTACTAAGATAAAATGGAAGCGAGAGATATTTATTCTGTAGAACCCTCTACCTCTATGGAAGTGGTAGAACCTCTGCCATCCCTTGTATTTAGATTACTATGACTATATGACATAGTTAGGTATTATATCAATCTGTAAGCTCCTCTACATACTCGTAGTAATAAGTCTTGTTTTCCCGAAAAACAACAATACGAGTACCACATTATGTATACTCATGGCAGCCTATAATATAATCTTTTTTAGATATTTCATAAACATTACGAAATTGGGCAAACATATTTTAAGTTAATGAACGTTTAAATACCCTAAATATCTCGATAATAATTATCAATCTATTGTTCTTGCATGTAATCGGAATCTATTAATCGACTATTAATCATATAATCGGAATCTATTAATCGAATCTATTTTCTACGTGGCACATCACTACGCATAAGACAGCGATGTGTAAACGATCTGTGACTAACGTATATATCCAAACTAACGCAACATTCCTGTCTAAGTTTTAACCGACTTCAAAAAAGGAAAATTCGACTCCTATATATCGCATAACTGCGTTAAATTTTAACCGATTTCGACAATTATTTTTTCTTCGAACAAATATAACGTCCCATTGGTCCCATTTTAATTTGGTGAAGATCTGATGAAGATTTTCAGAGATGGAGAACGGAACTCATGGACAGCAGTAAATAAGGCCTAATGGGGCACATCCTTTAGTAATATCCGTATGTTTCATAAAATAGCGTGAAAGTAGTCCTAAGGTAATTTGGTGATGTTCTGGTGAAGACTTTCGGAGATGGAAATTGAGAACGTCAAATTTTAAAGCAACGAATTAAGTAGGGTAAATTATAGTTATAAGGGTCTTATTTATTTTTCTCCCGCTCCCCCACTAAAAATTGAAAAATAAAAATATTAAATAAAAAATAAAAACTGACTTAGAATTATGTATAATCATCATCATCATCAGCCATTTGACGCCCACTGCGGGACATAGGCCTCCTTCGTGGTTTTCATAACCACGAGGGGTTTTGCCTTAATCGCCACGCTTGGCAGGCGAGTTGGCGATCGCAGTATGCGGTTGTAATCTCAGGAAGACGCTGCTGTCCGTCTCTTGGTAATTGATTTCCTTAGTCGCCTTCTACGACATCCACGGAAGGAAATGGAGTGACGCTATTCTTAATCCGGCGCCACACGAATTATGTATACATGTAGGTATTGTAGAAGTATAATTTGTAGTCGGTGCCCAGTTTCATGACCAGCACATATATTATGGGCACCGACTCCAAAAATTATACTTCTACAAACCTACATGTATACATACTTCTAATTATTGAAATTATTTCTAACTTTTTAGTGCTGTAGGGTTTTGAAGTCGGTTTTTATTTTTTATTTAAAATTCATTTTATAGTCACTGCAGCTTCTTTCAGTCTAAATAATCTGATACTTCAACTATCACTTACCCCTTCTCTCCACTTACCAGGCGAACATTTCACATCAAGCCACAACGACGGTTCCTACGTCACGTGGGAGGTGGGCGGCGCGGTGAGCGGTGAGCGACCGCTCAAAGAACCCGTCACCCCCTACGGTCCGTACCCGTGCAAGGCGATCACGAAGCTCCTGAACCGGACCACCACGACTGGGGATGAGCTCACTATTTACGCAGGTTAGTCGGTTTGGGGTTCTGACACGGTGGTGGTGTATCCATAATAGTGATTATGGATGTAGAATAGGCGACTAGCATCTACTAAGAGACGTGATCATAAGCTACGGCTTTTACCCGTGCAAGGCGATAACCCAGCTCCTGAACCGGACCACCGCGACTGGGGATGAGCTCACTATTTACGCAGGATAGTCCGTTTAGGGTTGTGTTGTATCCATAATAGTGATTATGGATGTGGAATGGGCTACTAGCGTCTACTAAAAGACGTGATCATAAACTAAGGCTCTTAGCCGTGCAAGGCGTTCACCAAGCTCCTGAACCGGACCACCACTGCTGGGGATGAGCTCACTATTTACGCTGGTTAGTCGGTTTAGGGTTCACACACCACTATTATGGATCGGAATGGGCAGCGAGCGTCCACTTAAGGACGTTGTCATACCCTACGACCCTTACGTATGAACAGAGGCGTTGCAAAATGACACGACATAGCGTTTTAAAACAATGGTATGTCAGTTTTGCCAAATGTGCGCAATAAAACTTTTGACAAACGAAGTCGCGCATTCTTACGCTGCTGCTACTGAGATTTTTTTTATGTAGCCCAATACGTCCCACTGCAGGGCACAGGCCTTCGCTCAGAGAGAGAGAGTATGGGCTTAATTACCACGCGTGCCCACCGCGAATTGGCAATTTCAAGAACTCACGATGTTTCCCTTCAGAAGAACCCGAGTTACTAATATAGCTCGAAGAATAGCTCAGTTGAAGTGGCGGAGCACATAGCTCGGAGAACTGATGGCCGTTGGGGCGAAAAAGCTCTGACCTGGCGACGGCGGACCGGACGACGCAGCGTGGGCAGACCCCCACCAGATGGTCTGACGACCTGGTTGGTTGCGGGGAGTCGCTTTATGCGGGCGGCACAAGACCGGCAAGCTTGGAAAACCATGAGGGAGGCCTATGTCCTGCAGTGGGCGTCAAATGGCTGATGATGATGATGTTGTTTCCCTTCACTGAGAATTTGGCGTTATTAAAAATGAATTATTAATTACAGGCGGCATGCCCCGAGCGTCGTATTCTGACAAGTACACGGTGACCGTGCAGCAAGGAGAGCGGCACGTCGCTTTCGACTTCACGAGCCGCGTCATAGACTTCTTCACGACAACGCCGGTGCCGCCCGACGGAGCGCCGCTAGCGGAGGAGAGGCCCGCCACTCCCGCGCAGCTATTAGCGCAGACTGTGCGCCAACAGGCCGCTGCTTTGGTCAGTATGCTTATCAAGGATGCTATGAGAGATAGAGAGTATCTCCCGACTCACTTTCTTTCGCAAATAACAATGAATGAATGAGTTGTTAAATAAATTTTGTCTGGAAGAGATCGCTTTTAGCGACAAAATTTTTTTATTTTTTGTATTAAAATAAAATAAAAATAAAAAAAAAATAATAAATTTTGTCTGGAAGAGATCGCTTTTAGCGATAAGACCGGCCAATTGTATACGGCAAAACTTAGACATGTAAGCTAAGTTTTCTGGTGTGTACAATAAAGTGTTCTAATGTAATCTAATCTAATAAATGACTGCGAATGCCAAAGAATAAATTAAAGTTGTTAAATGAATGACTGACTATGATTGCTTTAATTAAAATTTTGTTACGCTCTTTGCGTCACTACGAGTTAGTACGAGCGAGAGAACGACAAACAGCGAAAACGAGGAAGTTCTATGAGTTAAGGAATTTTGGTTCGTAATGCAATGAGTTTAAACACCTCACCTAGGGCCTTCATTTGTGGCGTGACCTCTAATATGTGGATTATGAACTATCATGTGAACTATTGTGTAGGAAATCTAAATACTTTAAAAAAATTGTACATCGTACAAAAATTTTTTTGTACATTATGTCGATTTTATTCTTGCCATCTATACCGTCTATACCTAAATAGTAAGTAATTATTTCTTTATGTCGCGTAGTCTGTAACTACTTTATTTCGTTGAAGTAATCCTTTGCAAAAGGCTGCCTAAGGTTTTATTTTTACAGGCTTTGCCTACCGATGTGTTAATTCCTAAATATGTCAGTTTTGTTCATACCTACCTATCGTAAAATTCGTGAATTCCGTTTCATCGTAAATTCTAATCATACAAATATTCTAAATGTCAAAGTTTAGAGACCATTTGCTGATAAACGTTAGGCTTGAATTATACAGAAACAGCGTAGGTATGTAAGGTTAAGGGACAGCGCAAGCATCTTGCCGCTTAAAAACGTTTTCATACCTACAAAATGTAGGTATGAAAACCTACATAGGCGACGAAACGACGTTTGCTGTGCCGCGCCGCTTGAATATAATTCAAAACATATCGCCTACGTAATTTTTGTTTGAAGCGGCAAGATGCCTGCGTTTTGCCTTCACCTTCCGCGCGTTTTTGTATAGCGCACACTTTAAAAAATCTAGAACTACGTATTTTAACTCGTGAATTAATGAGCGTGACTGTAGATGTTTCTGAGTTTGGATTGAAATTTTCATTGCCTTGGTGGGTGATAACCAGTGGTCGGAGTAGGTATATTGGTTTTTCGTACTTGCATCATGATATCGTAACATGGACATGCCATTTTTCTCAATGTCTTAAACGTCATCGCCATTGTCATCATTACCATCTGTTTTTTTGTAAATGGTAATGATGAAATGTAAACGATAATTATGTAATGTGTGTTTTATGAGCAATAAGCGTATATCTAAAACTATGATATACCTACAATTATTGCAATTTTTTAATTATATTATTATCGTCGACTACCACGAGTTGAACAAAATTTCACTAAATGAAAATATCAGATTTAGACAGAATTTATATAAGTAAAACACACATCTCATCATTACCATTTGCTGCAAAAGTTGTAAAACACAAACTCTAAATAAATAGATAACTCTATGGTACACCAGTAATTTACAGAGATAGGGATAGATACGATCGGCGTTCTTATCGCTTGAAGCGATCTTTTTCAGACAACCTTTGGATGGACGGGACTGAAAGATGATGAGAGTTTGTAGGTGTACATTTGGCTTGATTTGATTTGATTCAATTTAATTTGATTTATTTTGATTTTCTTTAATTGGATTTGATTTGATGTGATTTAATCTGACTTAATTTAGTTTGATTTGATTTAATTTAGTTGAATTGATATGATTTGGTTTGAATCGATTCGATTTGATTTAATGTGTACATACGAATATTGCAAATGCGCAATATCTGAGAAGTCTTAATTAGAGATAAATGTATTCTGTCTTATTGTATTGTATTGTATTCTTTTATTTCAGGCAATGCCCATATAGTATTAGTAACAATCGTGACTTATGCTATGTTAGTAATAATATTCGTATGTGCACATTAAATCAAATCGAATCGATTCAAACCAAATCATATCAATTCAACTAAATTAAATCAAATCAAACTAAATTAAGTCAGATTAAATAACATCAAATCAAATCCAATTAAAGAAAATCAAAATAAATCAAATTAAATTGAATCAAATCAAATCAAGCCAAATGTACACCTACAAACTCTCATCATCTTTCAGTCCCGTCCATCCAAAGGTTGTCTGAAAAAGATCGCTTCAAGCGATAAGAACGCCGATCGTATCTATCCCTATCTCTGTAAATTACTGGTGTACCATAGAGTTATCTATTTATTTAGAGTTTGTGTTTTACAACTTTTGCAGCAAATGGTAATGATGAGATGTGTGTTTTACTTATATAAATTCTGTCTAAATCTGATATTTTCATTTAGTGAAATTTTGTTCAACTCGTGGTAGTCGACAATAATATAATTAAAAAATTGCAATAATTGTAGGTATATCATAGTTTTAGATATACGCTTATTGCTCATAAAACACACATTACATAATTATCGTTTACATTTCATCATTACCATTTACAAAAAAACAGATGGTAATGATGACAATGGCGACGACGTTTAAGACATTGAGAAAAATGGCATGTCCATGTTACGATATCATGATGCAAGTACGAAAAACCAATATACCTACTCCGACCACTGGTGATAACTGTGATGGGAACATAAAAAACATTCTTAATAATATCACATAAATAATAATATTTTTATTAACTTGTGAAAAATACATTAGGTAGTAAGAACTCAAAGAAACTTGTGAAACATAAACTTAAAGAAACTTTCAAAACACATTTACATTAAAAAGATAACATCATCGTACGACTGAGATCCTGCAGAGAATATTTTAATGTCCTTGACACTTATTGACATGGTTCAATGTTTTGCGTGATTTCTTTTTTCGGGGTTTTTCTTCAATTGACATAAATCTACCAGTTTCTGAGACTTCAGCAACTCGTTGTTGTATCTAAAATACAAAAAGTATGCATTTGTAAAAAATCTAATATTCATTTCTTTAATTATTTACAGGGGTCTTTGACATTCGCAGTATTCTTCGACAGAAAAAATATCCGTTACAAGGGGATCTAAAATAGTAAATAAATTATGAAAATATTAAAAGCATTACCTGGTCACCTGTTATTTCTTCAGGAACGCATGTTTCAACAGTAACAATATCCGAAACTTTCTAATACGGATTTAAAATATTAAATAAATTATGAAATTATTGAAAACACTTTATTTACTTTATTTTAAATTAATCGAATTTCATTTATAAGATTATTTAGAACCCCTCTTTAGCATCTGGAAACATTTCTCCGTAAAATGGATGGAGCAACCGATATTTGATTTGAGAGGAAGCCAGTTAGGCCCTCTCCCTGTAGTTTCAATCCATTTATCCTTCCTATTAGGGTCTTTGGGAAACCTGAAATTAAACCTTTATTAAAAACTTTTTGAAATACGTGGTCAAAACTAAGCCTGTTCATATTAAGACAAAATCTGCAACTAAAATAAAAGCTTCCTTAGCAACTGAAGTCCACGTGGACGGAGTCGCGGACAATAGCTACCTAGTCGTACATTATATTTGGTTCTAGTAATTTTGGAAGTCTGGACGAACGAGTGTAAATGCGACGAAAGTATCGATAGTTAATCAGTCTGCAAAGAAAGCAACTACCCCATCACTATGACTCCCGCTGACACCTACTGGTGACTTTGACAGTTCACGGCAA
Source organism: Yponomeuta evonymella (assembly GCA_963969515.1). Taxonomy (NCBI): domain Eukaryota; kingdom Metazoa; phylum Arthropoda; class Insecta; order Lepidoptera; family Yponomeutidae; genus Yponomeuta; species Yponomeuta evonymella. The sequence continues at coordinate 15,930,443 of OZ018354.1, read as the reverse complement.
ATACATGCGGCTGTACCACGAAACATCGCATACAACAATAGTCAGTTTCGCGAGACGGTCCATTGCGGGCCTGCTTTTCCAAGTTAGAAAACCTTTACGAAAATTCTACATAAAAACAGCAATGGAGTAAACCCGACGATATAAATACGTCTTATTTATGTTCTTATTACTGGAGTGCATATTGCACAGGAAAATTATTATAATTATGATTTTTCGTAGTTTAAAGATGGATATAGTGAGTAAAATAGGCTTACCGGTGAAAAGACACTGCACTGTTATTTGAATAGCATGTATCACAGCGATTTCTGTAGGTAATCAGGCATTTTTCACATATGTTACGGCGATAGCGGGCGCGAGGCGATTGACGGCCATATTTAAAAGTTTCGCCGAGGTTAGCCCAACCGGGCTAACGTTGATCGACAGTGCCACGCCCATAAGGCACTTCTCCTTCTTTTTGTGTTCTGTGACTGTCACAAACATGCTTCACCACTCAAGTGTTGGTTTATAATAATAATATATATTTCTTACATTACGAACTTAATAATTAGACACATACATACATTAACTCACGCCTGTATCCCAGAGAGGTAGGCAGAGACCAGGGACTGCCACTTGCCACGATCCTGACCATGTCACTTGATCACTTTCGCTTCTTCAACATTCATTAGTCGTTGCATGCACGCACGCCGGTTTCGGGTAATTAATTAGAATTGCATCAAAATACTAATTCCCGATTATTAAAACTCCAATCCCATCGACAGGTTGTCCTAGCTGAAGAAGAGCTGGTGGCGATAGACCTGACGGAGCCGCGCTGGCGCCCGCTGCGACTCCCCTACCTGGTGTCCATCCACGCTTCAGCCGTCACCACCGCTCAGTTGGTCGACCACGTCGCGCCTGAGATCTATAACAACATCCTGGCTGCCGGTAAGTCAGGTTTGGTCATACAAATAATCGCGATTCATAAGCAGCCTATATACGTCCCACTGTAGGACACAGGCCTTCTCTCAAAGAGACAGTATGGGCTTAATTACCACGCGTGCCCACCGTGGATTGGCGATTTCAAGCGCTGAGGTATGCGAATAGCTGAGGCCCTCAGGTTTCCTCACGATGTTTTCCTTCACCGTTAGCGAGTGGTATTGCTACTGTAGCTTCACAAATGTACATAACTTAGAAAACAAAGTCATAGGTACATGCCAGCACTGAGAACCGAGCTTAGGTCTCTCGCTTGTGAGCCCAACGTTCTACCCACTAGGCTACCACCGCTATTTATCACCGTATAATCGCGATTGGATCCATTAAATGCATAACGGTATACGTGTATAGGCAGTGGTTTTGAACCGCGCTTCTGGAAATTTATTATATCTTCAGGGATCTTTTATTTTTTTATTTTATTTTATTTACATCTTACATCTTGTTGTAGAATCGTATAAAATGCCCCATGAAGGATGTATTAACCTTTTCCAGCCTAGAGTCATTTGTCCAGGGATAAGTAAGTAAGTTAGCAATAAGGCCGCCCATTGTACTTTTTCATTGTAACTTTCATATTTTATGTTTCTTGTGTGCAATGAAGAATTTTCTGATGTTATCTTAACAACTTACCCACAGGCGCCCAGCAAACCGAGGACCTCTACTCCGAAGCGGCGTGGCCGATATCGGGCGGCGCGGTGGACGGCGACGGCGGCGCCGAGCCGGAGCGACAGCTGTTGCTAACCGGTCACGAGGACGGCTCCGTGCGCTTTTGGGACGTCGCCGGCGTCGCCATGACCCCCCTCTACAAGTACACCAGCGCGCAGCTTTTCAGGTCGGTGATGCGCCGTTCTAGCCGCGAATGGTGGCGTTTCTGATAATATGTCACTTGTTATTATTAGCTTTCAAGCTCTTTTTATTATTACCGAAGTTCAGTTGTAATCTACAACCTACGTGACGGATCGCAATGAAACCTTACAAATGTGTCTAGAGCTTTGACCGTATTTTGTATTGCAAATAAACTAATAAAAAATAAATTAGAACCTCGTGAAAAATTTGTATGTAAAGGCTGTTAGTGTGTACTAGCGTGAGAACTAATTGTGGCTGAGTTACGTTGTCCGAATGGGTTAATATTTATTTATATGGTCTCTTCCTTTTATGCCAAACTCTCCGTGATGTCGGTATAGTGTGAATAGGACTTCTTTAGCTTGACAAGAAATAAAAAGATATGTTTATATGATGGATTCCCGCCTATCGATAGGGAGATTTATTAGACTATGGCCGTCGTCTCGCAAAGCCTTCAGTCTGCAACAATATCGTAGTAAATCCCCGTGGCTTTTACAATAATATCTCGAGAAGGTGAGGTATATTAAAAAAACCTGCGTCTTTTCTGAGTTCTGTTGAGTTGGTGCTGAGTTCTGAGGCTTGTAGCCAGATAATTCACACTACAAACGCGGCACGACGCTCCGCGTGTCTGCACTGACGCAAAGGACGCAGAGTATCTACTTATATGTTTCTCATAGGAATACTGCCTGGGTAGTACAACGAGGCTAGTCGCGCGTTTTAAATGTCAAAGTAAGTAAAGTATCGTTTATTCATGTACATGGGTAAATAAAATAGATCTTTATATACAGAGTTTCAGTGCATTCCATGTGCTGCCCGTCTGGGCGTATGAATATTCATGCAAGCATGCAATAATTATGTATTTGTATGTCAAATCAAATTATAAAATTGTTGTGATTAAATGTCAAATTTAAAGTAGACATTAAATTGTTTTATCCTCTAAAAAGTCAATAATTCTGTAGTAACATTTATCAATCAGTAACTTAAATAAACTACTTTTGAATAAATTTAAATGCATGTCCTTAATATCGTTTGGCACCTTATTATATATCATTGGAGCCATAAATAAAACACCTTTTCTCATCAATGCGGTCCTGCATCGTCGCGACTTGCCTGTACAGTACCTAAATGTCAAAATCTGACATTATAGCGCCACAAAACGCATGACTCGTGTCATAGTACTACCCAGGCTGGTCATCATGCATGTATAAAGTGCAGTTACGGTCATCGTCCAATATGAAACCGCCCATTGCCGTGCTGGGGCCTATTCCTAGAACTACAATTCATGGTTTACTATGACAATTCGATATACATTGCAAGGTTGATTAACCCACAGACAAGTAGGAAGACTCGGCTACGCAATGTTAATCGATTTGTCATAATAAACTACGGATTGTAGTTTTATGAAACTGGGGCCTGATATCACTCTATTACTCAACCATCGGTCACATCGCGTTACATGAGTGAGCGGGCGCGCTTAAGCGGTTTTGCCGCGTTTGTAATTTGAATGCAGCTTAAAGGCGCGGGATACCCAAATGGGTCGTGGTTCGCAGATGCTATTCTTTCTACACAGTTCCCCGTCTTATCTGTTTGGGCTATGTCCCATCGCTTGCGTATATTTTGTATGCAAAATGTAATCTTTACAAATGAAAAGCCCCGTCCTCCTCCCACATCCCATCTGTGTGGCCCGCGCCAAAGGATAAGTAGCTCTTCTGACATTTAGCCTTGTAAGGCTACGCTAGCTTAAAAATCAAAACTCCTGCTATATTACTGGCCAATGTAAGACTCCTCTACAACTTGTTTGCATTATGTACCTGCTAATATGTACCTTTGCTTGTCAATCTGCAATATGAAGCGGACTGAAAAGATCGACTACCAGGTAAACAGAAACAAGTTCATTATCAGCTTTATTCCGGATTCACTTACTTGATCAAAAGATAAAAATGAATCAATCTTGATTAAAATCAAGTAAATGAATCCGGAAGGTCATAATATATAGTGCTTACGAAAGTTTTGGTCAGAAACAAGTTTGCCAACATGTGTGCACGCCTTTCGCCTTTCCTCTTTGCGTTGCCTCAGTTACGACTTCCCCTTTTCTACTTCGTCCTAGTAAATAAGTTACTTGAATTATCATTGCTTTCGATGGTACTTGTTTTATTCTTTATTACCTGCATGTTTTGTACCTGTTTTTCGCACTTAACGTTTAATAAATTATAATAATTAGTGAATTAATAAAGACCGTCAGTCGTTACTGATTCATGGTAAAGACTGACGATGTCATGTTCATATCTTTTTGTGAATTTACGGCAGAAGGGTTTCATGACACTTTTATAAGGGGTTCCGGAACTCATGAAGTAATATTTTAAACAAAAACTTGGTCGGAATTGGGCAAAAATGAGGAAAAAACCAGATAATTTTAGCACTTATAGATAGACCAACTTGTTCAGTTGGAAGCGGCACTGCTGGATAGAAATCAATCAATAATTTATTTCAACGTAAAGAATCTACATTCTGCTTGCTGAATGTCAATGTACTATGTTAGCTGTTGCTTTCGGGCCGTATTTGTAGTGAAGAAAAATCAGCGGAAAACAAACTCCACTCTGACCATCTTTTCTCAAATCATCTTAATCTTAATTGATGTATTAAGCTCCTTATGATATGATTCCGTGATTGCCATCAATAACTTTAAAAGCCAAAACAATACTTACAAAAGTAGGAAAAACATTAATGCTGCGGCCAGACACACGAACAGCGTCCGTTAACGAGAACAACGCAGGGGTCAGCCATCACCAGTCTCAACCATTTTAGAGGGAGATAGGTGACCCCGGCCACACCATTCGAATGACCTTTAGCAAACCTGCAGATTGAGTTCTTGTCAGTTATAAAATGTGTGATATAGTTATTAATATGCAATCACGTCGTCTGTAGATATATAGAAAACTCACACATACACTATGAAGGCAGTAAGCGATATGCAAACGATCTGTGACTATGTTCACGTTACCGCCAAAAAGATTTGTGCAGACTATACCTGATATAAATTTGGTCAAGATCTGTTGGTGGAATGAAAATGAAAAAAAAAGAAGAAAAATGTTTTATTTAGTTTTGCCAGAAATACAGAACAGTGAGCCCTTCACTAGGAAACCCTGTATTGCATGAGAAAATCACCGAATTCCTCTTTTTGTAAAACGTAATTTACTTGAAGTTTTATGAGCGGCAAGTCTAGTTAATAATGCTAGAATATAGCAACAACAACAACGGCTAAGCGTTGACGTGTTTATGCGTACGAAATTTAGGCCCTGTAATATTATCCAAACAACACTACGGACACTTGTCAGCTTTATTCTAAAATTGTTTTCTCCAAACAGTGGTGAAGAAATAGCCGAGAACACAGAGAGCCCGAACGACGACGAGGAATGGCCGCCGTTCAGAAGAATAGGCACCTTCGATCCGTACAGCGACGACCCCAGACTGGCTGTCAAAAGGGTGAGAACAAACAAACATCGTCCATTCGTAAATTATACTGGCGCTTCACTTGGCTATTCGTATTCGCGTATTCGTCAGTTCAACTTTGGAATCACCGAATCCAACTCGGCTGGGCAGCATTCGGGAAACTTTAAGTCTTTTCGTCCAATATACCTCAATCGCTCAAGACAAAATTATACAACCAGTGTATGTTACCAGTGATGACTTATGGCACTGAAACGTAGTCTCTCACTATGGGCCTCATAAGAAAGCTCAAGGTCACGCCACGAGCTATGGAAAGGGCTATGCGCGAAATTTCTCTGTGAGATCGAATCAGAAATGATGAGATCCATAGACGAACGAAAGTCGTCGACATAGCCCAGCCGATTAGTAAGTTGAAGTGGCAGTGGGCGAGGCACATACCACGCAGAACTGATGGCCCATGGGGCCGAAAAGTTCTCGAATGGAGACCACATTTCGCCAAGCGCAGCGTAGGACGACCAGCCACAAGATGAACAGGTGACCTCATCGAAGTGGCAGGAAGACGCTGGATGCAAGCCGCTTTCAACCGGTCTTTTTGGAAATCTACGGAGAAGGCCTATGTCCAGCAGTGGACTTCTTGTGGCTGAATGATGATGATGATGATGATAATTCGTCAGAAAACCCGTAATCGGTGTTTGATATTTTCCAAATACGCAAATACGTAATGTTTGTTAAAACCATTCAGTAACAGCTTTAAGGTCTATCCTTCTTCTTCTACCTTAATACTTACTTACATGTACTTAGTCACATAAGGAGCAAAAAAACCGAGCCACCCGCCTCCCTGACGACCCGTCTTTCGCAAGGGGCCGGGCTTTTGTGCGCTAGAATTGTAGCCTCTCACCTTAACAGTATTTATATGGCCATTAAACAAAAAAAATAACTTCTGATTTCGCCTTACCAATTAATTATATTCCTCACTTGTAAAACCCACGCCTGTCTTCCCCCAGGTGATCCTCTGCCCCCTATCCGGCATGCTAACGATCGGCGGAGCGGCCGGCCACATAGTGGTGGCGAGCCTGAAGACCACGCCCAACACCGCCGAGGTCAAGTCCGTGGCCGTCAACATCGTGTCCGACCGCGACGGGTTCGTGTGGAAAGGCCACGACCAGCTCACGCTGCGCTCCGGCTCCCTCACCTTCCAGCAGGGATACCAGGTCAGTTTACTCTGGTGTTTGGTGTGTTTACACCATTCGCAGCTAAGCCACTGGTCGTGCGCCAGTGCTGCCAATATTGTCGCTCTATTCTATTAGTACAAGAGCATCGCACTATGTATTTTGTTTATGGGAAGCGTGGCTGCTTTCTACTAGATGTTCCACAAGTTTCACTGAACGCCAGGGCTGTCGAGGTCAAGTCCGTGGCCGTCAACATCGTGCCCGACTGGGACGAGTTCGTGTGGAGGGCCACGACCAGCTCACGTTGCGCTCCGGCCCGCTCACTTTTCAGCAGAGATACACAGGCCCGTTTAGTCTGGTGTAGTTCTCATTTGCAGCTTCGAATCGAAAGTTCTCGAGTTGTTCGTTTTTGTGATAATTTGTTGTTACAATTACATAACATAAACTCACGCCTGTATCCCAGAGGGGTAGGCAGAGACCAGGGACTGCCACTTGCTACGATCCTGACAGATCACTTTCGCTTCCTCAACATTCATTAGTCGTTGCATGCACGCACGCCGGTTTCAGGTACTTTTTATCTTGCCCTTTGCTAATACATCCCCTACTTGGTCGAAGTAAGTCCGTCTGGGTCGACCCTTACCGGCCCTTCCACCCATATTCGCTCGATTTATTTTTTTCGTCAATCTTTCTTCCTCCATCCAATTACAATAAGGTGTTTTTTAAAAAGGTTTTATTAAGCTTCTTTTCTTGTTTTTCCATTCGCGAATTTACGAGTAGATCTTTTCACAAATAATGATCATATTTCAGTTGCCACAAAATCACGAACATAAAAGTATACAAAATCACGAATTGTATAATACTGAGCCAGTAAAAAATTATAAACCAAAACAAAAGCTATTATTATTATTATTTTATTGCACATGTACAAAGCGTGGATATAATGCCAGTGACATTTTCTACCAGCCAACCCGCAGGAGGAACAGGAGCAGGAAACTCTTATGATGATGGGATCCGGGAGAAATCGAAGAAACTCTTAAAATTTAAAGGCGCACTTGAAGCGATTTAGGTATTTAAACGAATAATTATGACCTTTAAATTCGGTTTAGGTATTGTAGAAGTATATTTTGAAATTATTCCCCTGTTTTTACGGCTGTAGTGTTTTGAAGACGGTTTTTATTTTTTATTAAAAACAATTTTAGAATGCGACGTCTCGAAACCTAGGACTTGTCACACCTTGTGGGCCCCCTTCCCTCCCCTTAACTTCACGAGCGGTCCCTAAGGCGTCCCTTTTCGATCGGCAGGCGGCGTCGTTGATGCATTATTTTTTATTAAAAACTATTTTGAAATGTGACGTCACGAAACCTAGGACCCCTACCACTCCTTGTCACACAATGTCACACCTTGTGGGCCCCCTTCCCTCCCCTTAACTTCACGAACGGGCCCTAAGGCGTCCCTGTTCGGTCGGCAGGCGGCGTCGTTGATGCATTATTTTTCATTAAAAACAATTTTGAAATGTGACGTCACGAAACCTAGGACCCCTCCCACTCCTTGTCACACAATGTCACACCTCGTGGGCCCCCTCCCCGCCCCTTAACTTCACAACTTCACGGACGGTCCCTATTCGGCCGGCAGGCGGCGTCGGTGATGCAGCTGCACCCGCCGGCGGCGGTGACGGCGCTGGCGGCGCACTGGGAGTGGGGGCTGGTGTGCGCCGGCACCGCGCACGGCCTCGCGCTGCTGGACGCCGCGCGCGCCGTGCCGCTTCTGCACAAGTGCACGCTCAACCCGCACGGTACGTCGCCCTGTAGCCGCCAAATGATTGGCCTAGAAGCGTACAAGAGTTAAAAAAAAAAATTATTCAAAGTAACACAGAAACTGTGACTTATTGAACGTTACAAGAAAAACTAGGTGTCCGTTTCAAAATCTAGATCATTTGGAGAAAAGACGGACAAAAAAACTCCAAACTTAGTCTTTTCAAACATATTCCTTAATTAACAGAGTTTACATGGCATTATCTTCTAAAAACCTAGTACTAGAATGCATTGAACTGGCTTTAATTCCACACATCTTTGTCAACTAAATAGTCCTTAACCTTTGGAACGCCGAAGCGCGGATCCGCGCGGCAGTACTAGAATGCCGAAGCGCGGATCCGCGCGCATCCGATATCGTGTAGGTTTTGCGCTATTTTAATAAATACTACGAGGGAATAGAGTTTAAAATTGTGTTTTTCTTAATCCTAATGAACGAATGAACCATAAACAAAAGTCACCCACAGAGTACAATATCAAAAAACCGGTCAATGCAAGTCGTGGAAATTCAAACTTGCCGAGTGCGTACAAACAACTACGCGGTTGACAAAAAAGTGAAATTCTAAGGAAAATAAGCTTATTTACGAAATAAAGGATGAGTAATCATTATTTATAGTTCTTCTGCTATCCACATAAATAAAATTTAGATTGAATCTATGCATTATTATCGTATTATCTTGAAACCAAACTAACATTCTAAAGTACTTGAGCCTAACCTGAATGTTTGTTCGATGATTGTACAAATGTCTCAGTATGTTTGTAGTGACTTACTTGTATCATTTTGATGGGAATTTTGTCCCTATTATATCTTTCAATTCAATAATTACGTCGGATAAATAGTGTAGCAGATAAATGCCTTTTTTTGACCATCATGTCCAAAATACACGCACACATGCACACATACGATGTGTAGGACGTTGTATGTTCACTCGTCCGCCTAAGCGCGGATCCGCGCGACTATACAGGTGGCTCTCTTTCCTATTTCGAGACACCACATCATGCCATGTAAACATTGAACATTTTAATATGAAGACTGGCATATTTTACGATTAAGAAAATAGCATAATAATGATTTACTATTTACTTAATAATGACTGATTTACTTAATAATGACTACGTTTATTTCCGATTTAAATCCATAAAAATTATTTAAATTCATATATAATTAAATTATTAATAATGGTAATTATTGTAATACATAACTAATAACTCCAATTTTTAACAGACTTCAAAAAAGGAGGAGGTTATCAATTCGACGCGTATATATATATATATTGTTTATCAATAAAAAAAAAATTACTATCTAACTATTTATTCAAACCATCTCAATAATTATCGGTATGTCCATCTATAAAATAATAACACGCAATTGTAATTGGTACGAAATGTCCCTAGCTTTTTAGCTACTTTAGACGACCCCCTGTATAGCCGCGCGGATCCGCGCTTAGGCAGGTGAGTAAAGATTACTTCGCGCGGATACGCGCTTCGGCAATTGAACGCAGTAGACCGTTCACTCACACATGCATAGAACAGTAGAAATGTGGTGCGAGAATATGCTGTTTTTATAGTTTATTTTCTCAAAAAAGTTGCTCCACAGAGTACTACTGCCTTATACACATCGACAGTCCATTTATTGAACATTGCAATACTGCTACTTCCATAGACAAAAGAGGAGATCTTCATAAAAAAAAGCTTGAACTAAAGTAACCTACTCTAATCACAATTGTTCGATTCATTTGGCAAAAAATGTTTCATTAGAAGGATTATGTGATTTATTGATAACTATAAATGAAAAAGGACATTATATTTTACCTAAATAAGCACGTACATATGACTTACATCAATGTGACGATGTGTTGTGAGCCTCGAAAAGTGAGCATCGAAAAAGTACTAAATGGCGATTTTTCTGGAGAAATGTACAATTTTGATGATAGTATTTCGGCGACAAATTTCACTAGAAATGCGTTGTTTTTCATGTCAGTGAATTCTTCGGTAAATGGTGAATAGTAAGCGCTGAGTAAAAGTAAAAATAAAACAAAGTAATTGACAGAAAACATCATCAATGCAAGAAGAGGTAGAAAAAATATACATTGTTTACTTTGTGAGGTTGTATAGTAAAAATAAAAAGCGTCTTTTCAATTCTATTGTGTCTATATTACTAGTTCATTATCGAACTTTCTATATCAGCAATAAATTTCATAGGTTCCACACATTTTACCAAGTTTCCAAGACATTTTGTAACTCGTTGTCACTCGCGCTAATTTACACTGTTACGCCCGGCGTACAAGGGTGCAACATTTTCGGTTGCTCTGGCGTTCCAAAGGTTAATGCTGTAGTAGCCCTTTTGGAATAAAGTGCGCTTTACACATTTTTTGAACCGCTCTGCAACGTTTACAGTGTACGGTTCTAGGCCGCACTCGTTCTTTATATTTGTTAAAAAAAACCGGCCAAGTGCGAGTCGGACTCGCGCATGAAGGGTTCCGTACCATTATCTATACAACATTTGAACGTTTCAAGCGTCTACCTGTTGCCGTTATTAGTAACGAGCAAAAAAATCGCGTTCGTCGCGTTCGTTGTTAAATATTTATTTATTCTGTTTTTAGTATTTGTTGTTATAGCGGCAACAGAAATACATCAACTGTGAAAATTTCAACTGTTTAATTATCACGGTTCATGAGATACAGCCTGGTGACAGACTGACGGACCGACGGACAGCGGAGTCTTAGTAATAGGGTCTCTTACCCTTTGGGTACGGAACGCTAAAAACAGGCCTGGAACTGTACACTTTAACGGTTACAGTGTACGATTGTAGGCCACACTCGTTCTTTATATTTGCTAAAATGTGGCCTAGAACCGTACACTGTATAGGCCAAACTCGTTATTTATACATATTTGTTACAACTGATGGCCTAGAAGCGTACACCATAAGCGAAATACGAGTTTTAAAGTGGCATCGCGTGCTCGCTCTATTAACCGAATAGAGCCACTGTGGTTCTGGATGGGCGAATGCCTTTTTTTAAATAAAGTCTTTGACTTACAGTATACGCTTCTAGGCTTCAATTTTAACAAGTACTTATAGAAAAACACAAATATTTTTATTACTCAATCCGCAAATCAAGCTCAATTGATGTAGGTACAGATTGTAGATGCACGCTAAGCTCCCCGCCCGCTTATAGACCACAGCGGCGCCGGCGACACGCCGATCTCGCGCCGGAAGTCGTTCAAGAAGTCCCTCCGGGAGTCGTTCCGGCGCCTGCGCAAGGGCCGGTCGCAGCGCCGCGCCGCGCCCGCGTCCCCCGCGTCCCCCGCGTCCCCCGCGCCCGCGCCGGCGCCGGCTGCCAAGAAGCCGGCGCCGGTCGAAGCCGACGCCGACGTGAAGCCGGTCGAGAGGGCCATAGAGGCCAGGTCGACGGACGACGCGTTCGGGTCCATGGTCCGCTGTCTGTACTTCGCGCGCACATTCCTTATCAACAGTAAGTTGTTATTTAATTTGTTGTCTATGGTCCTTGAGAAGTATGTATGGTGTTCCTTTGAATGACGGGATACGCAATAATTTGATTGGAGAACGTTGTGGACTAATAGAGAATGTAGTGACTAGAATTGAGAAAGGAATGTTTTGTTGGTTTGGACATGTGGAGAGGATGAAGGAAGAAAGATTGGCGAAATAAATATATCGAGCTAATGTGGGTGGAAGGGCCGGTAAGGGACATACTTCGACCAAATAAGGGATGTATTAGCAAAGGGCAAGATAAAAAGTACCCGAAACCGGCATGAGTGCATCCAACAACCAATGAATGTTGAGGAAGCGAAAGTGATCGAAATGGTCAGGATCGTGGCACGTGGCAGTCCCTGATCTCTGCCTACCTCTCTGGGATACAGGCGTCAGTTTATGTATGTGTTTCTGTATGGCTATAAAAAATTAAGAGCTGTTAAACATTGGGACATGAAAAAAATGTTAGTGAATCAATTGCAGGTTTTCAAGTTATTACGCGTTATTGAAATAACGCAAAACCTAAAGGCTGTTTCTTTAGTATTGATAACTAAAGCATTTCTAATAAGCAAAACTTAACAATTCTCAATGCCCGTTGCCTGGATTAACATGACGGAGGTCGTGGATTCGATTCCCACATGGGGCCGCCGTACATTTGTACTAATAGCTTCGGTCTGGGTGTACTTTCATGTTCGCGATGTCCGCGCCTTGTTACCCTAGCACCGGGTATCCTGGGATAAAAGTGTACTCCGAGTCGGTTTCATAAAACTTGATTTCATGGTTTGTTATGATAATTCGATGTACAGTGCAAAGTCGATTAACTTACAGATCAAGACTACTACGCAATTTACCTCGAACTGTCATAATAAACTACGATTTGTAAGTTATTAGAAACTCGGCCCTGTTATGATTTTTCGAAGGTCCGAATCCACTTAACCTGTACCTACATTATCCCAAAGTGCATCGAACTAAAGTGAGACAATATTGCGTCAGCACAAAACGCGACCCCGACCCTGTGGGCGGGCACCAACAACGGCACCGTGTTCGCCTTCACGCTCACCGTGCCCAGCAGCGCCAAGCGGCGGGACGAGCCGGTCGCGGCGCAGCTCGCCAAGGAGATCCAGCTCAAGCATCGCGCGCCCGTCATTGGCATCACCGTGCTGGACGGGGGCTCGGCGCCGCTGCCTGACCCGCTCGAGGTGGGTCGAACTCACTTTTGTCACTGTACAGCTCGCTAGAACTCGTCGAGGATATCGCGCGCCCTTCATCGGGATCACCGTGCTGGGGATCTGCGCCGCTGCCTTACCTGCTCGAGATGGGTCAAAATTCCTTCATTCAGTGTACTGTACACTTCGCTACAACTCGCCAAGAATATCCAGCTCCACATTAATGCTCGGCATTACTGTGCTGGACAGGGGCCCTGCGCCGCCTGCCTGACCCCCTAGAGGGGGGTCGAACTTACTTTAGTCCTTGTGAAGCTAGTTGATCCGCAGTTAAGGTCCACCAACCACTATAAGAAATTATGTTATTAAATTTCAATTGGTTTCTCGCAATACAACCTTAGTGCGAGGAGCCCTCGAGTTGATACAAACTCCTTGCCCAAAGAATACTCGACATAAATAACTCCTCGAGATTTTATTGGTCGATATTTGCGACAAGGAGTTTAGCATTACAATAAAAACTGTTTTGTGTTCTTTACTGCCATTACAAAAAAAAAACTCTTAATTTTAATCATTGTTCCAGTTTTAATGTGCATTTTAATACATGTAATCTTCCTTTTTTCTTCATTAAATGTCTATTTTCGCCTAAATTACTACTTTTTCTCGCAGTCGTGGTATAAAGTATAGTATGCAACTCTTTAATAAAGTACAGATTTACATTGAGGGCCATGAATCACTCGCGGCGCTCAGGATTCTAGCACTTGAATCAGAATCACTCCCTACGGAGATTCAGCCGTTAGAATCCTTCACTTGCCATTTCTTTCCGTGGATGTCGTAGAAGGCGACTAAGGAAATAAATTACCAGGAGACGGGCAGCAGCGTCTTCCTGAGATTCCAACCGCATCCAGCGATCGCCAACCCGCCTGCCAAGCGTGGCGATTATGGCAAAATCCCTCATGGTTATGAAAACCACGAAGGAGGCCTCTGTCCTGCAGTGGGCGTCAAATGGCTGATGATGATGACTATTTGGCACGCAGGTGGAGCGCGGCGTGTCGCCGCTACCCGAGGCCGGCCCGCACCGCGTGCTGATCACTTCCGAGGAGCAGTTCAAGGTGTTCACACTGCCCTCGCTTAAGCCGCACAACAAGTATAAGCTTACCGCGCACGAAGGAGCCAGGGTGAGTTACAGAATAGAAACAGTTCGTTTATTACTTAATTCAATTGAAGTCTTCCAGCCGCTCTTTTTGGAAATCCATGGAGGAGGCCTATGTCCAGCGATGGACTTCTTGAGGCTGAATGATGATGATGATAAAGTCTTAACGCAAAATCCTAAGTTATGTTAAAGTGTGTTAAAGATAAAACCAAGAGGTTTTATAAGAGCCCCGGTAAGAAAGTCTAGAATTTTTTCCTTCTTTTGCATCTTAATGTTTTTGTTTTGCTATTAGTAGGTATTAAGTATGTCATCATCATAAGCAGGTGCGGTAGTAGCCTAGTGGGTAGAACATTGGACTCTGAAGCGGGAGACCCAGGTTCGATTCCCAGTGCGGGCATGTACCTATGGCTTTGTTTTCTAAGTTACGTACATTTGTAAAGTTATAGTAGCAATACTACTAGCTAACGGTAAAGGAAAACATCGTGAGGAAACCTGGGTGTCTGAGCTATTCACATACCTCAGCGCTCGAAATCGCCAATCCGCGGCGGGCACGCGTGGTGATTCAGCCAATACTCCCTGATAGAAGGCCTGTCTCTCGCTTCCGAGTCATTAGACATTAGTTCTACCCACTACGCAGCTACCACCGCTCTCATTTTTTACGTATTTCACGTTAATTTATTACACACAAAATAAGTTTAACACTGGATAACAACAGATTTGCCCGGATGTGATACGGTATGTCGTAGCAATAAATGGGTACCCGACTCAAAATGTGTTACGGGTTTTCCCGTAACGTTGGTGCTCTGTCAGAGCCCTAGTTGCAACATTGTTAATTAAAAGAAAGGGACTAACTATTGTCACTATTTAGGACAATACACATTGACAAGCCCAACCCCCCGTGGTACAATTGAACGTGGGGTTAGATTTTGACGCTATTTAGGGCCTGTGCACACCACGGCTTTTATGCGCTGACAACGCGTGTCTTTGACCTGCGCGTTATTGGCGCTTATTAACAGATTACAAACGCAAAGATCGTGTGCGAAGGTTACAACTTGTCGGCGGCCTTACGTTTACTGAGCGTTCTGATTGCGTTCTACGCGCGTCGCCAGCGCGTTCGAAAGACGCCTTGTGTGTTGTACATCTCTAATTTTTACTACCTCTGTACTAAACCGATTATTCCGGCCCAGGTCCGGCGGACGGCATTCTCGTGGTTCTCTTGCGGTTCGGGCGCCGAATTGCATCGCGAATGGTGTCTGCTGTGCCTCACTAACCTAGGAGACTGTCTCGTTCTGAGCCCCGAGCTGAGGCGCCAGTTGAACGCAGCTGCCGTACGGAAGGAGGACATCAAGTGAGTAGGATTCGTTAAGAGATTTTTTCGAAGACACGAAGGCGTACAAAGCCAAGAGAACACCGTCTGCCGGACCTAGGTATTGCGGCACAGGTCCGGCGGGCGGCGTTTTCATAGTTGGGCGCTGAGCTTGAGCTGGGGACATCAAGTGAGTGGGATTCGTTAAAGTATGACATACACCAACGCGGTGGCGGTATTTTGTATGGACCGCGATATCTTCAACGAAACTAACAGCTTCGCGAATGGTTTCTGCTGTGCCTCACTGACTTGGGAGACTGCCTCGTTGAACGCCGCTGCCTTAAGGAAAGAGGACGTCAAGTAAGTGGGGGAGGATATTGCCGCGATTTATTAATCTGGCAAAGTCGAACCAGAGCTGTATTGCGATCTGCCGTTGGATTTTGTCTACCGACTGGGTGGACAAGTGAGTGGTGCGCAGATTCTTCACACAATCATACTACTGTCAACGTAGCGTGTTAACTTTGCGTAATTTCTTGTATTGCTTAATTTTCTTACTCGATCGTATCTCGATCTTGTCGAATGTCATGTTTGTTCCTAATAAAATAAATAGATAAGAGATTTCCCGAATGACTAAATAAGTTTTACGGTTGACGGTAGAAGGAACTGATCATTTGCACCTTTAATCCTGGCCATACTGGTATCTACCAAAAATATTCTTAGAAGGTCATTGAGAATATATTTGTCGGAAAGAAGGTAACCAATTGAGTGCTGCAGTAGGCCTCGTTTTGTGGACAAATTACGTCAGGAAAGATCGAATGAAAATTGGGTTGGGATCAAAATCAATGAACGGATTGTTCAGTGATAATGAAATATTCTTATACTGACACTAATATGTTAATTTAATTGCAGCGGCATATCCAGCCTGTGCTTCTCGAAGCGTGGCGAAGCTCTCTACTTGCACTCGTCATCCGAGCTGCAGCGGATCACGCTCTCCGCTACCAAGGTACACTAAGAATATGTTTCTTACATACATACAGAAACTCACGCCTGTATCCCGGAGGGGTAGGCAGAAACCAGGGACTGCAACTTGCCACGATTCTGACGGATCACTTTCGCTTACCCAATATTAATTAGTCGTTGCATGCACGCACGCCGGTTTCGGGTACTTTTTATCTTGCCCTGTCACGCTTGACGCATTCTTCCAACCGTAGTAGTGGTCTGCCGACACGCCTCTTGGCGTGCGCTACCTCACCAAGCACGACTGCTCTCGGCAGACGAGTATATATATATATATATATATGACAAATCTAGACAAATCTTGCAAAGATTTTACGCTAAAACCCCGTTTTGCCTCTCGTCGACAATGGTCATAAGTTAAGCCACTATGCGGTTGTCTGTCACTAGGTTATTTATCGGTAATCAGTGGCAAACGAGCGAATAATGAAATTAGAGCTTAGGATTCGGTTTCAGTTGACGTGGTTTATCGTACGCAGGTGACATTCGCGCGCTGCCACGTGCCGCTGGCGCCGTGGGCCGCCGCCCTGCGCTCGCCGGCCGCCGACGCGCCCCTCACCAACGGAGAGGCTAAGGTAACTACTTAAATAGTTTCATCATCATCAGCCGTTTGACGCGCACTGCAGGACATAGGCCGCCCTCATGGTTTTCCAAGCTTCCCGGTATTGTCCTGCCCGCCCGGCACCGTAACCAGGTCGTCGTACCATCTGGTGGGGGGCCTGCCCACGCTGCGTCGTCCGTTCGCGGTCGCCAGGTCAGAGCTTTTTCGCCTCTCCGATTAAATCATTTATTTATTGACGAATAAATGATTGATTGATTGATTGACACGGCCACCACTACCTAGTGTTATTTAAATATTTTTATCTACACTCATATCATAATCTTCAAATTAAGAATTCAAAGGTAAACACATATTGACAGGCTTTAAACAATACATAACTTTAAAGAAAATAAAAAAAAAGTGTAATATAAAGTTACATTAAAGGTCAGATTTTTCACTTTATGTTACAGTTATTTTTTTTAAAGTGTTGCTGTGATCACGGAACAAAACTTAAGTTTTTTTTTAATGTCAAAAGTTGACTCTATAAAAAACCTAATTTCATTTTCGTGGTACCAAAAGTGCAACTAAAAATACCTAAAATTGCGCGCGCAAAACTGAGTGCAGACGATTGAATGTCAATATTACATTCAATCGTCTGCACTCAGTTTTGCGCGTTTTTAATACTTTTGTCGAAATTGCGCCATTTTGTTTCAAAAATAACAGTAGATTTATGTATAGTACAAAGCTTGTCAAACGTGTTTTCCTTTGATTCCTTACTTTGAAGATTAAGACATGAGTGTAGATAAAGTAGTGTATGAGACTGCACATAACTTGGTATTAAAACACTCGCGAATGCTATTAAAAAACTCGCCAAGGCTCGTTTTTTAAAATCTCGCTCGTGTTTTAATAACCCTCATTATGTGACAGTCACATAAACTACTATTGTTAGTTTTGTATTGTATTGAAACTGAGATTAATAATTATTAATCCACATGCATGTAACAAAATTAATTTGGTTATAAATATTTTTTACTTTTACTTTACTATATTTAAAATGGTTCCGTGTGGCGCCGGATTAAGAATAGCGTCACTCCATTTCCTTCCGTGGATGTCGTAGAAGGCGACTAAGGAAATCAAATACCAGGAGACGGGCAGCAGCGTCTTCCTGAAATTCCAACCAAATACTGCGATCGCCAAGCGTGGCGATTATGGCAAAACCCTTCGCAGTTTGTAACGGCCGATGTCCTGCAGTGGGCGTCAAATGGCTGGTGCTGATGATGATAATTATAATAACATGAATTTTCCCATTTTTTTAGACCCGTAAAACCCCTACACAATATTTTCATGGTTTTATTTTTTAGGGTTCCGTACCCAAAGAATAAGGGACCCAATTATTAAGACTAGACCGTCCGTCTATCTGTCACCAGGCTGTATCTCATGAACCGTGATAGCTAGACAGTAGAAATTTTTACAGATGATGTATTTCTGTTGCCTCTATATCAACAAATACTAAAAACCATACCATAAACGTGATTTTTTGCCGTTCTTTGCTCAATGCTAATAACGGCAACAGGTAGACGAAATATTCAAATGTATAGACACTTGGCCGGTTTTTTGTGATTTTTCCCATGCTCCTCACGGTGTAAATACAATGTCACTCCAATCCAATTCTGAGGCATTTACCCAGTTTCCTTATTGCCAGGAGGAAGTGGCGGAGGCGGCGCACGACGTGACGGCGGCGTCGGCCGATATCACTGTGGACTCGGTCCGCGACCATACGGCCGCGCCCGGCGACCAGCCGGCGCCCGAACTCAATATTAACTTGCAGGTAGCTTGAAGAAGAAATATTTCACTTACAGTTTTTAATGAAAATCTCGTTTTTTAGGGCTCCGTACCTCAAAAGGAACCCTTATAGGTCCGTCCGTCTGTCTGTCAAGACCCTTTACATACGCAGCCTATATACGTCCCACTGTAGGGCACAGGCCTTCTCTCAGGGAGAGTGTGGGCTTAATCACCACGCGTGCCCACCGCGGATTGACGACTTCAAGCGCTGAGGTATGTGAATAGCTCCGACACTCAGGTTTCCTCACGATGTTTTCCTTCACCGTTAGCGAATGGTATTGCTACTATAACTTCACAAATATACATAACTTAGAAAACCAAGTCGTAGGTATATGCCCGCACTGGGGATCGAACCTGGGTCTCTCGCTTCCGAGTCCGATGTTCTACCCACTAGGCTACCACCGCAAGACCCTTTATCGAGTTTAAATATCCAAGTTAACTTAAAAGAGATACGGCCGTTTATGCCGCAAAAACGTATATTTCGACACTCAAGGGAACACTTATAGAATAGAGGTCCCTATGTTCACAACGATCTTCATAGCTAGCACCGATCTCGTTACCCAGAACTCGCAAGTGAACACGAGCTCCATGGTCGTGAAGACGACCACGCGGACGGCGCTTAACGAGAACGGAACGGACGCTACCACCCACACCCCCACCCCCACCACTACCACCACCACTACCGTCACCGAAAACAGTGAGTACACACGCACACACACAGCCTGGAACTCGCGCTTGACGCTGCTACCTCTTGGGTGTTGGACACACAGAGAGGACGTGGGGCGAGGGCGCGGAAAAGACGCGTCCACGCGTTACTGAAGGGACGGCACGAAGCCCACGCAGAAGAGACTCTATAGAACGTGTCGCGTCTTTTCCGCGCCCTCGCACCGCTGCCTTCCTGTGCGTCTCACGCTTAAAATGCGTCATTCATGAAATACGTGAATTAGTGTTTGTGATAAAAAGTGCCCGAAACCGGCGTGCGTTTTACTACTTTGAAAAAAAAAATACTTTAAAATATTATGAGTTTTTGCGGGATTTCTGTTGTATAGTGGCGTTGTTTGATAGATAACGCTTGAAACCATGTATGTGACATAGACATTGTTCTATGTAGGACAATGATTTACTGATTGCCGAGACATTGGTAGAGCGCGTAATGCGCAAATTTAAGACAATTATGAAAACCTTGATATTTAAAAGAATATAAAGCTGAAAAAACCCCTAGAATAAAAGTTGTTGTAAAACACAAACTCTAACTGGGGTGTTTCATGCATTGTGCATTTTAGAAATAACCCTGTATAATAATAGCCCAGTTTAGCTACAAAATTGAAAAGCAAACTTGTATATATATATATTTTTTTTTTCAACATGGTTAATGGTTAAACTACCTGCATAAAATTAAAATAAATTGATAAGAGATATAGCTTCCATTTAACCCCAGTATATTTTAAAGCCTTTTAAATTCTTTCGACCAGCTATGAAGGCTGCCGTTGCGCCTGGGATGCTGTCTTGCTCGCACATTATAACATTTTTAGTGATTATAAAAAAATTTGGATACTTTTGATGAAATTACGGACATTTAAGGCATTTTTGTCGTCCTTTACATAGTTTTTGATAAAGAAAAAATTGTACTAAAATTAATCATTTGTAAAACAATTTTCTTTTTATCAAAAAAATATTGTAGGGAAAAAAGTGTATTTAAAAAGTCCGTAATATTTTTTGTCTAGCAAAGCCTCAGACCAGATTTATTTTACAAAAATTAAAACTGTTATTGGGCGAGCGGGACAGCATGCCAGGCCGCAGGCATAACAGCCTTAAGAGTAATAAGAAATTAGCATGGGAAGCACTTTATTTGATTCAGCTAGCTGTTTGGTACAAAACTTTATACCAAAACGATAGCTTATTAAATATGCTTTCTATTTGGATTTAAGTTTAACCAATTTATTCTATAACACTCGCTTCATCTGGTATCATAATTATATGTTTTAAATGTTTGTTTGACATTCGCTTTGTGTTTTTGTTTGTAGTCCTAGAGCACAGCCGAGAGGAGGGAGTCATCACGCGCATCGAGGTACCCACCCTTTGCTTTCAACCCTAATATTTAAGTATATTGTAATAAGTACTATTATCGCATGGCAATATTTAGGATTCGCACTTTTGAAATTGATCCGTCGATGATGAAGAATTATCTGACAAAAAAAAAGAGTGAACGTAAGTGAAGGGATCGATGACTGATGGCCTAAGATGACATTTGTCTTTGAACTGGATTACGGCTTATGAATGCCGTAGCCTCTGCCTGCCTTTTTATTTGGGGAAAAAATCTTTTGAATCTAGTTTTTTGCGTAAAATTTTGGAGTTTCGCTTGCCATTATTCGAGTATAATTATTATGTATCTAACGTTCTTTGAAAAAAATATTGAGATAATTGACGTACGTATGAAAATACCATGGCTGTGCAATCAAGGATTATCTACATTGCAACGGGTAGGCGACCGAAATAAACCTTAAATTCGTTTAAGACTGTTCTTACGTAGAGCATGCTGTCTCGCTTGCATAATTTAAAATTTTTTGTGATTGTAATAAAATGAGTAGTATACCTTTGACAAATGTGGTCTGAGAGGTTGACGGATAATTAAATTGCGTATATTTAAGGCATATTTTTTTTATACTGTACTAAGTTTATGATTGAGATAATTTGATTCCAAAATTAATAATTTTGGGAATAACTATTATTTGTTAAACACTACGCACAGGAAAACTAAAATGTAATTAAAATGTCCGTACATAAATGAATTATGCATCAAACCCTCATACCACATTTATCAAAACTTCGCGCATTTTATTACAATTATTAAAAACGCAAAATTGCATGCTCCATGTAAGAGCAACCTTAAGCTTACTAGCGCAAAAAAGCCCGCCCTCGTGCGGTC
Organism: Yponomeuta evonymella; assembly: GCA_963969515.1. Taxonomy (NCBI): domain Eukaryota; kingdom Metazoa; phylum Arthropoda; class Insecta; order Lepidoptera; family Yponomeutidae; genus Yponomeuta; species Yponomeuta evonymella. The sequence continues at coordinate 15,908,775 of OZ018354.1, read as the reverse complement.
GAGAGGCACAACACGGGACCGGACATTTTGCACTTGTACTGTAGTGTCTAATTTCGTACGTGTTTATAGGTTATTTTGGATCGAAATCAAGCCGCGCGCACGTCGCCGGCTCGTTGTAACTTGGATAGACCCAAAGTGTTTCCTCTACTAACCCAAACTTGTTAACTAACCTATTGTATACATTGTCCTGCGCAATGTTGTGGCGTCCGCTCGTGTCCAAATGTTTCAATCATCCATCAAATTCATCCGAACATTATTTACAGTCGCGACGCGACTTTGACTATAGCACGTACCGTAATAGTTATTGACCAATTAATAGACAGATAGACAAAGAGAGGACTGTACACAAAAAAGGAAATTACACAAAATATTTCTTAACCGATGCAGACTGCGGCCTTACTGATCTCTTCCAGAGAACCTTTCGAATTGAATGGGTAGATTCTTTCGATTTTAATAACTACGGAGGGTCAATGCGTGTTTGCATACATATTTTGACACTTCGGGGTTGAGAAAATAGAAAACCCATCCAATGGAAAGTTGGACAGTATGGTTGCTTCTCTGTCAGCCAATCTAGCCAACTTAATTCGTAAAAAAGGCATAAAAAAGGAATATATCGCCTGTTTCTGAATTGATAATTTTGCGAAGTAAATACCTAAGTGTGCTTCTTCCAATTTCTTATATACAGGGTAACCTAGTTTGCAATCAGGACAAGCGTTTGCCTTGCGTAGAAGTTATTATTATATCTGGAAAGAAAAAGACAGACCTAAGTGAAATAAAATAAAAATATTCATTATTGTACACCAGGAAAATTAAAACTTTACATTAAACAAAAATTACGGAATCCGGAATTAAGTTAATATAACTAGTATTTACTTAAGGTTTCCATTCAGAAACCTGTGGCTAGCCAATCTAGGAACTGTGCCGACTTCCATACTCCAACGCGAACTCAGCAAATAACCTCCGCATCATTGGTCAATAACATTACGCCCAAGCGCTCTGGGCCACAACCGACCGGTCCCAGAGCTTAACTGCCAGCGGCCGCCACGCATTGTTGCAGAGAAGAACGTGACCTGGTACTCATGAGCGCGCACCCACAGACCGGGACGGTGACGGTGCCGGCCGGTACGGACCCGAAGCTCATACTGGAGATGTTTGACCGGCAACGCACGCCCCTCGCCGCCCCCGCGCCGCCCGCGCCCACCGAGACGCACTGATCCGCCGAGTCTGTGTTACCGCCTTGTAATTGTAAAACGACCGACTGTTTTGGCGCATTCGTAGCGTTGCCAGGGCACTGATTCGGTGTCTGTGTAACCTCTTTGTAATTGTAACGCTAAGTCTTTTTTGGCGCAGTGACGTATGCTACGCGTAGGGTTGCCAGGGCACTAATTCACTGCGTATGTGTTACCTCCTTGTAATTGTACAACGATTGATGAACGAGGGCTACGAGTCTTTTTTGGCGCATTCGTAGGGTTGCCAGGGCCCGGATTCGGTGCGTCTGTGTAACATCCTTGTAATTGTAAAGCGAAATCTTTTTTCGCTATATGACGTATGTTACGCTTAGAGATGCCAGGGCACTGATCCGATGCGTCAGTGTAATCTCCTTGTAATTGTAACGCGATTAGTAAGTATGCTACGCATAGGGTTGCCAGGGCCGCGTTTCATAAAACTACAATTCATGGTTTACTATGACAATCCGATGTACAGTCCAATGTCGATTAACCCACAGATTAACCACTGGGAAGACTCGGCCACGTAATGTACATCAAATCGTCATAATTAACTATGAATTGTAGTTCTATGTAATAAGGCCCTGAGTCCTGATTCATAAATACAATTAGTAATGAACTTGTCATTTCGCCAAACCTCAGGTCGTCGGTAAAGTGAAAATTACTTAACAGTGAACACTGGGCCTACGCGTCCGTATTTTGCCGGATATGTTTGGCGTTTGCGGTCATGCTATTTATATTACTATTTCGGCATTTTTAAGTCTTCGAGTTGTTCAAAGTCATGCTGTGTTGCCTCAATTTTACGTGTTAGGCGATACGTTTGTAGATGTGTTTGATGTGTCCTTGGAATTTTGTTATGCGGAGTATGACGATCCATATCCGATTTTCATATTCTTATTAAGATGTGTCCGGCCTTGAGGTCAAAATGTCCGGCTTTCGTATTTTTGGTTTTGCTCTGCCAGTGCGAAAAAGTCAAACAGATCCGGCTAAATCCGCACACCTGGCAACCCTGGCTACGCAACCGTTACTAAATTGCCTCATCCGCCAAAAAGATTTACGGGTACTTGGTGCGCTAGCTCGATGCAGCAACGTAAAGGTCTGTCTAAGTATCAGCCAATCCCCAACTTTTCCGCTCTATGCGGCAGCTAAGCGCGGCGCTGATGTACCAAAATACCAACATGTATGAACTTAGCACGCCACGAGGCACCGGTCTCAGCGGCAAACGGGGGACCCAAGCTGTAGTCACATAGAACAAACTATTTATTGTTTGAAAAGCTCTATCTAGCGGAATTTTAGTGCACTAAATAGTTGAGTACAACATTCAGAACCTATCTTAAATTTTCACTAGCATGATAACCGAACTCAGCCGTATGTATTTTGCTCATCGCCCGCTGAGGTGACGTGGGTTCGAGTCACATCTTAAACTATTAGATTAGAATAGAATTGTACACACCAGAAAATAAGATACATTAAAAGGCTTACATGTCTAAGTTTTGCCGCATACAATTGGCGGTCTTATCGCTAAAAGCGATCTCTTCCAGACAACCTTAGGATGGATAGAACTGAAAGATACTAAGCTACTGAACTATTGTTTTTTTTTTCTCTCTAAAAAGTGGCCACCGTGCGCCGCGAGCAGCACTTTCGTACGCCAGAAAGATATGAAGGATACCTAAGGTATTGTGGGTGGCCCATAGATTATATCAGCCAACGCCGCCCTGCTCGCAGCGCCGCACTTAGCTACCGTGCGACAAGGATCTGAATGAACTTGACCGACAGCAGAACTAAGGCGGCAAATATCACTATACGGTGTTGTAGTTTGACAGAATTGCTTAGAGTTGTCGCCTTCATTTTTTCAGCCACGTTCACAAGGATCTTTGTGGCACTAAGTCCAAAGTCGTGGGGAAACCGAAACGAATACAATATCGGGTAGTTTGTATCTGTATCGAACAAGCGCGTCGAGTATGACTAGGCCTCGGGCCGAACTGTGTGGTTTCTTCCATTGTAGCATATCTACCGTAATTTTCCAAATTGATAAGAATAACCTTGCTGCAGGTTGAGTAACCTACAAATTGTGTAGCTGTGTGACGAAAATATGGTCAAATGTATACCTGTATTAAAATTTGTTTGATATTATATTTACTGTTGTAGCGCGATGGAAGTCCAATTCTGTCTCTCTGTAAGAAGGTCTGTGCCCGGGACGTCGTCGTTCATATTGCAAAGTGTCACATGTCAAAAAACACGATTTTTGTTTTTCATCGAAATAGTATGAAAATTGGTAAATTAGAAGAAAATTCAGTCGTAATAGTATACACAGCTAATCAGACCGAGGATTGCGATGTCTTGCACGTGTGACAGAATCAATTTTTTTGGTGTTGTTCTGTTATATTGTCCTGTTAGTCTTCTTTAAAACAAAATAAATACATAAATAAATACAATTTCGTCAAAAAAACAAAAATCGTATTTTTTGACATGTGACATTTTGCAATATGAACGACGATATGCCTATATGCTTGGTTTAAAATATTATTATACAATATCTTTCAGGAAGTTTTCACTATAGGCTACAATGGAATTTGTAACTGCTTGTAGAAATATTGCATGTTCTATTGGAACGCTAAATGACAGTATCTTGGCATTTGATCGATAAGTAAATGAAGGATATGTAAACGCGTTTTGTAATGTGTTAGAGAAGGAAGCTTTTTATCTAAAGGCAACTAACGTTTTTTGTTGGTTAATAAGTTCTAGCGTCACATACAACGAATTTGCTTTTCGTGGCGAGGTTCATAACAGCTACTTTTATTGACTGCCATTTTGAATTTTTCTTCCTCTACCTTTTTCCAATGTCTATTCCGTATCACTATGACTATTTTGTACCGAAATTATTTTAGCTTGAATTTAGTTGTAAATTATTATTTTTTTATTATCCATTATTTTATTTTCGATTAGTAATGTTTTAGATGTCGACTATATTTTTTCTAATAGATTAAATAGGTAAGTATGCATTTCGTTATCACTACTTAATAACCTTGTACTTTTCAATAATAACCTTGCTTGAATATGTCTGTAACTGCATATTTTTGGATAATTGTTTTAGATATTTTAATGTTAACAGATTGACTTGGTTAACAATCTTATTGCATACCTAGAGCTATGTTAAATGCAAGTACTGCAAAAAGTGAGCTTAAACATGATAAAAAGGTTTTTTTACATGTTACAGTACAAAACGACAGAAGCCATAAACTAACAACTGCAATATAATTGTGTGTTGTTTTACAAATTAAGAGAACAACTTTATGTTAATTTACCAACTTTAGTTGTTAAGTTAAACTTTTTTTAGATTGGGAGTGAATGTGATGTGCCTATTTATTTCTTTTTATAATGATGAGAAGTGTAATTAGGTATTACTATTATCTTTGACAAGTTGATTAGACATATTTATATGATAAGATAAGACAACACCTCACCACCTTATTTGCAAGTGTACTTGGATTTTTTTTTCTTTATTTATAAATTGCGCCCTTTACTTCACGAAAACGGCTGAATTGTTTAAGAATATGTATACATTGAATTGAGCATTTCTTATAAATTGAAGTGTACAATATTGATATAAATAATAATTACTTAATAATAATAAAAATGAATGAATGAATGAAAGTTTTATGCAATATATTTTTTTAGGTTTTGTTAGAGATTTTTAATTTTATATTAATTGCAGTTGAGCAATTATTTTATGTAGTGAACTGCATATTTTAAAATCGGTATTATCATTATGTTTGAGTATTTACCGCGCAGCTTGACGAAGTTTTATTGCACGCCATTTTAATCATCACAACTGTGAGCTGTCACGTAAGGGATTTGTTACAGCCGTGTAAGTATGTATACATTTACGGAAATACCGAGCCTTGTACTAAGCTATTAGGAGTATCAAGTAGGCCTGAATTTCTATACGAACTTGTCTACAAGCCTGTGTTTTGTATCCTTAAGGTCTTATTTATAAAAAACTTGATTTCTTTTAAAACACTTCAAAAACGCCGATTAAAATAGTCTGTGGTGGAGATTTTGCAAGGAAAAGATTAAATAAACAGAGTTTTAGATTGGTCTTAATCCTTAATCGTGTTTTTATAAATAAGGCCGTTAAACTTTTTATTTCATTTCAGTTTTCTTTTGTGGTTTGTGATGTTAAATGTTTGTTTGGAAGCTCAAGCCTACTGGATACCCTTAGATACTATTAGAAGCGTAGTACTACAAAAGTACATCGTCTTGTAAGACTGCTTCTTAAGAAAATTTTACAGTTTCCTATTTCTATCGCGGCATTTTGTTTTTAAATATTTGATACAAATCGTGATTTTTATCCATAACTCTTATACAATAAAAGCTAAGAATGAATTATGCAAATTGTTTTATTAGAATGCATCTTTCTCGGAAGTTATTGAATAGTTGGATTAAGTAATCGCTGTTTTATTAGAAATTACAAAAAGCGTGTGAGAACGACACCTCTATCAGTCTTATTTATATAAAAAAAACACGATTCCTTAAAATACTCTACGGAGGCAGTTTAAATAGTCGGTGGTAAAGAATGACGTAACCACAGATTATATTAAACTGCCTCTGAGAAACGTTTTTGAGGAATCTCGTTTTTATAAATAACTCCTTTAAAGTTCGATCTCCAATTTCCCTGCTGCGCACGCATTCTAAATAAATACTAGAGAATGAGGTCTTGCTATTCCCGTTGGCCACCACACGCCTCACCCCACTGGTGGTCACTGCACAGCGGCAAGAAGTGTGACTTTTCTACGGTTAACTTTGGGTGGAGCAGCGCGACAGTGGCGGGTGCCGACGTCTTGTGTGTCTGGCGCGCAGTGACCACAAGTGAGTGGCGAGTCGCGGACACTGCTGTAGCGAGTGGCCGCCGCCGGCCACTCTTGTGCGGCGAGTTTCTGTGGTCAAAAAATCATACAATTATTTCTTCCTACAAAACTCACACAAAAACGGCCCCACTCCTCTCGATTAACTCGATTACTCTTTACCAATGAAATGAGCGCAAATCTCAATAAATAAATTATTGTTTCATAATAGTCAAGTGATCGATTTTAATTTAATGGCTTGTTTATGAGGAAATTAATGAAAATTGTGAAATTTTATTCAGTAACACGAAGTTCACAGCATAAATATAATTAAGATGGAAAATTTTAATTAGACTTAACATAGACCAATTACAAACTTTTTTATAGAATCACAAATACACTTACAGTAGATAAATACAGTACTTAGATGTTTTACAAAAAAATATTAAATGCAAGCAAAGTGAAAAAAATGCTAAAAGAGGGGATTGAGTATTAGTATGTGTGTGTGAAAAAAAGCTAAAAGAGGGAATTGAGTATTTGTGTGTTTGTATGTGTGTGTGTGTGTGTGTGTGTGTGTGTGTGTGTGTGTGTGTGTGTGTGTGTGTGTGTGTGTGTGTGTGTGTGTGCGTGCGTGCGTGCGTATGTGTGTGTGAGTGGTACTAAAACGCGTCATACTAATCGACCTTAGACGTCACACGACTCGTCACTCCCTAACGTAACGCTCTTTAATTTATGAAGCGTTTATCAATATTTGAGTTAAAATTGTGTGTACACTCTTATAAGAAAACCTTCAGAATTTGATGACAAAACGCAATCTAATAAGTTTTATGTTATTAAGTAACTTTATTTTTCGCATATTTTGTGACCCCGAAAACACCGAAAAAAAATGCTTTAATTGTTTTATTTTTTTAGATGTAAAAATGTTTTAATTTTTTTATTTTTCGTAGGTTTTTATATGATTTCTATGGTATAAAAGCAATTTCACTCAAATCTAAGTTATACGCAAGTTCCCCATTTTTTTTTTGAATGATTGAATGAAACGTATTCATAGTATCCAGAATTAATAGTTTTATTGGTACATTCGCCAACCCGCCTGCCAAGCGTGGCGATTATGGCAAAAACCCTCTTGGTTATATAAACCATGAGGGAGGCCTATGTCCTTCAGTGGGCGTCAAATGGCTGATGATGATACCTACCTAAAATAACTATAGCTTATTGCTAAAATTATCCCATTTTTTGCAATTTCTATCCTGTCCGTTACTCTTTCACGTCAAACTTTGGTTTATTGCAAAGTTAAGTAAACATATTGTTACTGAGTGATACAATAAATTTTTTTAGAGCAATTAGTACTTAAAATTACACACCCGTACATATTACATATCTAAAATCTTCGATAATAGGCTATTTGACAGTGTGAAAAAAAACTTAATTATTATATATTCGTATAAACTATGACTTTTAAAATCGATTTAAGGCGTTTTAATTAAAAAACAATTAATCATTTATCAAAAAAATACAGGATACAACTTGATAATTTTGTATCTGTAGCCATTTTATCGAAAACGGCCTGGATTAGCGGAATCTAAGATATATCTGTCAGCATCTGTAGAATCCCAAAATTGACAGATTTGTCAAGGAATACATCTGTTTGCTTTTCCGCGCCCTAATATTTAAACTTTCCGCTCTGGGGGCACACACTAGATGGCGTTACAGTAAATTTTAAGTCTTGGAAGTAGTATGTACTCCATACTACTTCCATGGTTTTAGTAGCCCAGTTTTTTTCTATGGAGTCGACATTCTTCCTATAGTAGTATTGTTCTGTGGAGTTGATAGCGTTGCCAGACCGCTTTTCCGATTTTTACCTCGCTTTTTTTGACAATGGATTCTCTTTCCGCTTTTGTCCTCCGCGGTTCCGCTTTTTTCAAATCGGCTCGAACCTCGGGATCGAAAAATAAAAATCTGTTACAAAAAAGTTCCATTTGGCCATTTTGATTCTTATTGTAACTTTAATAAGAACTCGCCTTACATACTACTTATACGTTTGTTGCATTTACAGATTACTAAAACTACGTTGGATTCCGTTTATGTGTAAAATTAAAAAAAGTAATAAATAAATAAGGGTGTTACAACATACAACAAACGTGTTTTTTCGCCGTTTTTTTTTATATTCTATCGTAACAACGGTAATGAATGCACACAGACATAAAACTTGGCGTGATTGTGGGACCTATTATACAATCTAACGACAAAATAATAAAAAACGGTCAAGCCCGAGTACGGAACCCACGGTGCGCGAGTCCGGCTCGCACTTGGTCGGTTTTTTTTTTATTCCATAATTTTTAAGTTGCCTTTTGCTTGTATGAATAAACTATCAAAAACGTGTGAATGTACTTATAATTTAAAACTAGGGGGTGAACCCCCGGCGCGCGTACGCGCCAACCCCCAGCCGCTCCGAACTTCGCTCTCCGCAGCGCTCGGCCTAGGGCCTCGCTAGACACTTAGGGTAGGGATTTGATAAGTGGGAACATGTATGGTCTCGGCCTTCGACCTCGGCCTGAACGGAGCTCGGCCCTCGGCCTCGCCGCGCGGTGTTCCTGGGGCCCGCTTCGCGGAGCTCGGCCTTCGGCCTCGCCGCGGCGGGTTTCCTCGTGCCCGCTTCGCGGAGCTCCGCCTTCGGCCTCGCAAGTTTGTCCCATCTGGCTTTTGCGTTGTTGCTTGTTCGCCGGAAAATTTTAAAATTTTTCTCATTTTCAATTATCGATTTTTCTCATATACCTGGATCCTTTGACAACCCGATGCCGTTTACAGCACGTCTCCAGCATATGCCCAGTTGGCTGCCGACTTTTTTGCGTGGAGGTCGAAAAAATGGCCAATTTTTGGGTGGCCATATTGGCGTCCCTATTTTGAATTTCGAGCAACCATAGATAGAACGTCAATACAAAATTTAATCCAAATCGGCCGGTAAATAAAAAAGTTAGCCTATTTGTATAGAAGGCGTTCGAAATTAAAAAATCGGCTTCATAGGATGGCTGTATATCATACATTTCCTACAACTTTCTCATGCATCATTTTCACGTAGCTCTTACCGTTTCCGAGGAAATCTATAGATGATCAGTCAGTCAGTGAGTATACCGGATTGTAGCTATATTATATTAGTAAAATATGGAATTCCGCTTTTCGCGGCGGCCGGCTACCGCATTTTCAATCTCCCCATGTGGCAACACTGAGTCAGCGTTGCCAGATCTACGGAAAAATCCGGAGATCTACGGATTTAGGCTTTGTGACACAGACCTACGGAAATCATAAGTGAATCTACGGAATTTCTGACTAATTGGATAGAATGCACTTTTTCTGTAAGTAACGAAACGCAATCGTCGTAGAAATAACTTGAGGACTATTCATACGACCTGCGTTTCGTTACACACACAGCTGAGCAGCTGACTCAGCTCACCCACTTCACGCAACACTAAAACGGAACGTTATCGCTTCGAAATGAGGTGAGCGAAGTGCTGAACTGATCTGAAGTGTCAGTGTCACTGTCAAGAGTGTCAAGTGTCAACTGTGGTTTTGTGTACCAACCGACTAAATTATGTTAGCTGCGACCGGGTCGGCTGTCGGCCATATAGAAACGCATTTTCAGATTGGTCGCGTTGCGTATGTTCTATCTCTATCCTTCTTTTCTTGGGCGCACCGCACGCGTGTGTACTTACTTGCAGGTTCAAAATTGCGAATATTTCTGGATTAAAATATATAAGTCATCGTTGAGAAATTAAGGTGACACACTCTTAGCGGAATTTAGCCCAGTTATCAGTGAATTTATTTGACCATAGACAGAACTCAGCAGAGTATACAAAAATCCACTTTCTGGCTAATTTTTGTCTATGGTCGAGTGAATTCAGTTAAGTGTATGTTTCCTTTCACTATTTACTAACTTTCAATAACATTTTAAGCTTCAGGTACAGTAGAAAAAAGCTTTGGAAAAAGTCTGCAGAACTACGGATTTTGTAAGCGCAAATTTACGGAATTCTACAGATTTTTTGGTCTCGCCCTACAGAATTCCATAGAATACATCTGGCAACACTGCACTGAGTTGACGTTTGTTTCCGTAGCAGAGTTCCGTACCATTAAATCACAGACGATCTAATTCAATGTTCCGTACCATCTGTACAGACCAGTGATGTCACCTGATGCCTGTGCAATGCCATATTCACAGAGAAAAGCCATATTGCCCAACAGATTATTTTCTCTGTGTTGCCCAAGCATTTTGCCAGCTTATTTAAAAGTGAATTTTTATTTTTACAAGAAATACCTACGCGAAAGAATGCTAAATTACCAACTTACGAGGACTCAATAAAAAAAATCTGAAATGGTTTTCAGAAACCTGTCAAATAGCCTATTGTACGTTTGTACTGAAACGCATTGTACGTTTGTACACATTGTACGTTTTTAAAACATCTCCGCAGCATCTCCGGCTGTGATCTCCGGGCGGCATAGGTATTGCTGAGCATGAGTCCATTTGCCAAAAACTTTCTGATAACAAGATAGCCTAAGAATATTCCTTATTGTACACACCAGAAAACAGCACCTTTATGTTGTAGTTTTTTTATAAAAGAAAAAAAGTTTTAATTATGTAAGCTTATGTCTATATTTATGTACAAAGTGTGTTTTTGGCAATAAATGTAGTTCACTTCACTTTCACTTTCAAAACAAGAAAAGTAAGAACGGCATAAAGTTAAGGTAACACTAGGTAAGTAACAGGTACATACTTGATGTTTTTAACAATCACCATTGAATTTTAAAATTCTGTGCTATCACCAAATAATAGGGGTTAAAGTATGAAATTCCCGTTTTATTGCAATAGGTTCTTTGAATTGACATAGAATCTTCATGGTTTGAGGTTTTCGAATGAAACTTTTTTCAAATGGTTTCTATGATGTTCTTTTTTTAAAAAATGTGAAACATTTGAATATCGACTTTCAATTGTTTTTGTTATTCAATTTAGACAAGAAAGATGGATACTGCGAAAATTCGAGTGATTTTTGAATACTGTTGTGGCATTTGACCTGGGGTCAGCCATTGCATTTTTCTTTTCTGGTTATCATAAAGAATCCACTTTTCATCACATGTTACAATTCGATCCAATATTCCTTCATTTCTGTACCGGTTCAACAAGGCAACACAAGTTTCAACACGCGTTTCTTTCTGCAGATCAGTCAAATCATGAGGCACCCATTTTTCGTATTTATTTTTTTTATTGATTTGACGCAAGTGAGTCAATATTGTGGGTAAGGTAACGTTAAACCATGCCGCTAATTCCTGGGTAGTTTGACTAGGGTCGGCTTCCACTATCTCTCTTAATTCATCGTTATTCACCTGTGTGGGCGGTCTTCCTCGTGGCTCGTTCTTTAAGTCGAAATTTCCATCACGAAAGCGTTTAAACCAAAATCGCACGGTGCGTTCATTAGTAGACCCCTCTCCAAACGCAGCATTGATATTGCGGGCTGTTTCTGCCGCGTTAGTTCCGCGTCGGAACTCGTATTCAAAAATCACTCGAATTTTCGCAGTATCCATCTTTCTTGTCTAAATTGAATAACAAAAACAATTGAAAGTCGATATTCAAATGTTTCACATTTTTAAAAAAAAAAAACATCAAAAAAAATGGTTTCCATTTGAAAAAAGTTTCATTCGAAAACCTCAAACCATGAAGATTCTATGTCAATTCAAAGAACCTATTGCAATATAACGGCAATTTCATACTTTAACCCCTAATACCTACGATGACAGTACCTCTATGGACAGTACAAAGTAGCAACATTCTGTCTCGTTATCTTATACCAAAGAGGATGTAATCTTATAGGTACTGTCTGGCTACTCTTTGTTACATACACATACAAAGACGGGCGGTGTCTGTCATTGTCACTCCATTGACTCCACTCCACCCACCAGGCGCTGCTCATGCTCAGTCAGACCGAGTGCGTCAGTTTGCGGTTGCTTTCAAACAAGAAGCAACTTGCGTTTTAGTCTAATTTCAAATAAGTGAAACTGGAACGGAATAAACGGTGTTTGTGTTACTACTAAAATACTTCAGTATGTTTACATAAATTATTATAAGGTGGCAGTTGCGTACGCGGACAGTTAATGAAGTGGAAAATGACTCAGCCTAAACGTACAGTACAGTATTTGGCGGGTATCTGTGGTAAGACTTGGCGCCAAATTTTAAAATACTTTCAGTTTTTAATCTTTTCAAACGTAACATTTTATTTATAGCTTCCGTAGCATTTATGTTCCCTGGCGCAGCGCTGTCATGGCCTTCTCCAGCGATACCCAAGTTCAAGAGCGGCGATGCTCATCTTTACTTAACTGACGTGAGTTGATCTCAAACATTAATTAAAGAGGCTCTTGTTGGCTTTATGTGAAGATAGATTTAACACATTATAAAGGTCTTTTATTTTATTTAGTAATTTTATTTTATGTACCTGGAATTGTAGTTCTATGAAACAGGCCCCTGCAAGGCTGCACTGGGACGTACATAGGCTACCTACATAAAGCGCTCGCGTGTGAGACATACTCCTGTCGGCGAATAATCGTACGCGAATATCCCAATTAATGATTAAATCAAACTGTCCGTTTGTCTGTCTGTCTGTCTGTGACCGGGCTAGCTAGGCAGTTGAAACACAATGATGTATTTCTGTTGCCGCTATAACAACAAATACTAAAAACAGATACTTTCCAAATTATAAAGGGCTCGGCTCGGATATAGGTAGGTAATTATTGTAAAAAAAGAAATAAACAGAATATTAATTGTAAATAATAAATGTTATTATTTATTATATCCATTTTCATTTAACGATACCAGTAACCACCATGTCCTATATGCGACTATACGGAGCCTTATAAAAGAGCATAACTCCGTCAAATATTAACGGATTTCGACAATTCTTTTTTTATTCGAACAGTATAACGTCCCATTGGTCCTATTTTAATTTGATGACTTTTAACTTGATGACTTTCAGATTCTGATGAAGACTTTCAGAGATGGAGAACGGAACTCTTCAATGGACAGCAGTAAATAAGGCCTAATGAGGCAAATCCTTTAGTATAATATCCGTATGTTTAATAAAATAGCGTAAAAGTAGTCCCAAGGTAATTTGGTGATGTTCTGGTGAAGACTTTCGGAAATGGAAATTGAGAACGTCAAATTTTAAAGCAACTAATTAAGTAGGGTAAATTATGATTATAAGGGACTCGTATATTTTTCTCCCGCTCCCCACTAAAAATTGAAAAATAAAAAAAAATAAAAAATAACAACCGACTTCGAAACACTAGGTACGTCACTAAAAAGTTAGAAATAATTTAAATAATTAGAAGTATTTATACATGTGGGTATTGTAGAAGTATAATTTGTATTTGTATTAGTGCTGTAGTGTTTCGAAAGTCGGTTTTTATTTTTATGTTTATACTACCGACCGGCGAGTAACCGTAGATCTATAGACACATACGTGTCTAGACTTGTATAAACAATGCTCGGGCGAGAATCGCAAGTATCGACGCGAGCTAAGCACTCCGTACTGATTTTGACATGAGATTCGCCATTGGTGATCTACATTTTTTATAGGCATATAAATCTGGTATCTCATTAGAGCTGCAATTACAAGTACACCTAGTGCCACCTCCGAAGATTAACTGACTCCACTGACACTACCTACTAGACTAAACAAAAAAGTCGTGTTTTTGAATGGCGAATCTCGAAAGAGAAACTCGTCTACAGTTTGAGTAGCGATAATTTTATTCGAGAGGCGGAGCTCGCAGCATTTGTTTCACTAGGCGCCTAGAACAAATCGCCACTCGCGTGCGAGAAACTCTCCTTGTGTAACAGCCCCTTTACTTCCGCTTAATTTTAACAATTATTTCTATCAACGGCTAGTTTACAAGTAGACAAAAGCTGAAAAAACAAACTCATTTCACTTCTCCATTTCAGGCGCAGTTGTCGTGGGTGGTGTCTCTCGCCACGGTGGGCGCTTTGCCTGGATGCTTAATTTCCCAAGTCCTGGGCGAGAAGTACGGACGCAGGCCGACGATCGTCGCATCAGCCGTACCCGGCTTCATGGGCGCCGTAGGTGATCCATGGTTGACTGTATGGTTTGGTTCGATTCCCGCTAGAGGCTGCATGTTGTACTTCATTTGTACAAATGGCCTCATTTAGGGTATACTTCCATGTTTGTGATAACCGTGCCTGGTTACATGCACCCTGTGCTTATGCTTAAGTGTAGCAATGTATGGCTTGTCATGGTTAGAATGTCCCCTTAAAACTTTTCGAACGAATTAGATGTCACCCTGTATTGAGTTAGTTTCATTCCAACCAACTATTGAGTAGGTACTTTGACTGTGAATGAAAATTCAGGTTGTGTTACGTCAACCTGAATTTTAACTTTTATTCATGATTTTTTGTAAGTTCTCGGTTGAACTTCTTGTATCCCACAGACTAAAAAGAGATTTGTGTCCTAGTAGGTAAGTAAATTATTATTTTTATTTCAGAGCATGATTATGCTGAGCACATCACCTGAGCTACTCTACATAGGAAGACTACTTGAGGGGGTATCCACAGGCATGATCGCTGTGGTAAGTAGTGATGGGCAGGCAAGGGAGAATCTCCCATGACGAGAACATACAATCGAAAAAAATTTGAATTAAGTACTAGAATTGATAATTTTAGGGTTCCGTACCCGAAGGGTGCTAAACGGGACCCTATGAGTAAGACTTCATTGTCCGTCTCTTTGTCTGTCTGTCTGTCACCAGGCTGTATCTCATAAACCGTGATAGCAAGGCAGTTGAAATTTTCAGAGATGATGTATTTCTGTTGCCGCTATAACAACAAATACTCAAAACAGAATAAAATAAATATTTAGGAGGGGCTCCCATACATCAAACGTCTATAAACAGCGCTCGCCATCTAGCGGCCTTCTATGTAACCTTCACAGCGCCGATGTCATGTCGTTAAATGTCAATGTTAAACGCTTCTTGTTGGTTTCTATAGATCTCAAATTCGATCTTTATCAAATGTTGTACAGATAATGGTACGGAGTTCGTGCGCGAGTGCGACTTGCACTTGGCTGGCTTTTTTAAGGCTGCATTAACCATTCCACCCAATTCATTAACCAAAGGTTATAGGTTTACTTTCAGGTTCTCGTAAAGCTAACATTTTAACCATTGCTTTCGCTGCAACGTAGGTACATTCGCTGTAACGTAATTCGCTGTAAACAACGTACTTCCCAGCTATGAACTTTCGCTGGGACGTGCATCGCTGTACCGTGCATCGCTGTACCGTACTTCGCGGTAACGTAATGGAGCTCAGAACAGTGTAATGGAGTCATTTAAACTGCATCTGAGGAGTGTTTTAAGGAATCGTGTTTTTATAAAAACGGTCTTATTTATAAAAACTCAATTTCTTAAAACATTTCAAAAACGCCGATTAAAATAGTCTGTAATGGAAATTTTGCAAGCAAAAGATGTAGCCACAGATTAAGTAAACAGAGTTTTAAATTGGTTTTAGAGGAATCGTGTTTTTATAAATAAGGTCGTTAGTATACATAAGAATATAATTGTACCGTTTGGTTAACTTCACTGGAGGATAAAACTGATGTTGTCACTGTCTTGTCCTATGATTTAGACAGTGATGGCATGCAATTTATTCTCCAGTTAAGTTTTATCTGACTATTGAGAAATTGGCCCTAAATAAAATAAATATTTATTTTAGGTATCCATGATCTACATAACAGAAATAGCCGATAAGGAGATTCGTGGCGCCTTGGGCATGCTAGTCCAGGTCATGTTAAATACAGGCAGTCTACTGATGTATGGCATCGGCCCTTTCGTCTCCTACACGATTTTGAACACTATTGTCCTGGCAATACCGGCGTTTTGTCTAGCTGCGTGTCTCTGGATACCTGAGTCGCCTTACTACCATTTGAAAGATGGGAGAATGGATGCGGCTAGAAAAGAATTTATGTACATTAAAGGGACTAAAGATGCGAAAGTAAGTGTGATACCCCCCGTATTCTCGACGCTACGTTACTATTGAATGAGTTTCATCATAATCATTTATTGCAATCATAAGTTTACAATGTGTTGGTTACAAGTGCGAGTACCATTATTATGAGTTACCATTGAATGAGTTTTATCATAATCAGTTATTGCAACCATAAGTTTACAAGGTATTGGTTACAAGTACCTACCATTATGAGTTACCATTGAATGAGTTTTATCCTAATCATTTATTGCAACCATACCTAACTTTACAAGGTGTTGGTTAAAAGTACCATTATAAGTTACCATTGAATGAGTTTTATCATAATCATTTATTGCAACCATATGTTTACAAGGTGTTGGTTAAAAGTACCAATATGAGTTACCATTGAATGAGTTTTATCCTAATCATTTATTGCAACCATACCTAACTTTACAAGGTGTTGGTTAAAAGTACCATTATAAGTTACCATTGAATGAGTTTTATCATAATCATTTATTGCAACCATATGTTTACAAGGTGTTGGTTAAAAGTACCAATATGAGTTACCATTGAATGAGTTTTATCATAATCATTTATTGCAACCATAAGTTTACAAGGTGTTGGTGTAGTACCATTATAAATCCTGTGTAGGGCATAGCGAACTTTTTAGTATTATTTACAGTTATCTTTGTAGTTAACTTACATTCCTATACCTCTTTTATAAATACGGCAACAAGAGGAATTTACGTAGGTATCTTCTAAGAAATCTTGAATAGGTACTGTAGTAACACTTTCATCTTTTAGTAGTTTCATTTTAAAATCTGGTTCTTTTTCAAAATGTATAATGTTATCTGCATTTTTCATTGTAGATTTTTATAGATATATTTTTGGGTAAAGGAAATTTTTGTCGTAGATCATACATACATAAACTCACACCTTTATCCCAGAGAGGTAGGCAGAGGGACTGCTACCTGCCACGATCCTGGCAGATAGATCACTTTCGCTTCCTCAACGTTAATTAGTCGTTGCATGCACGCACGCCGGTTTCGGGTACATTTTATCTTGGCCCTTGCTAAGACATCCTCTATTTGGTCGAAGTATGTCCGTCCAGTAATTTACATCCTCTTTGTGTCCGCCTGGGACGGACGCCTATGTCGTAGATCCTTGATCATTTTGCGCTTAAAAGTTTAAAAAAAAGTATAAAATTAAAAACTTTTCATTAAATAGGTAGGTAATTATGCGCTGACTAGAACGTAACCTACTACTCGTTATTTCTGTTATGTTGCTTTTGCTTGTGTCGGAATTTGGAACATAAGCACGTCGAGAGTCGAGGGGCTGACCGGAACAAACTTTTAAGTACGGTCTTATTTATAAAGACCGGATTCCTTAAAACACTCCTCAGAGGCAGTTTAATTATGTATTTCCCTTAACCACAGACTATTTAAACTGCATCTGAGGAGAGTTTTAAGGATCGTGTTTTTATAAACGAGACCGATAGTCTTCAAAGAAAATTGCATAATTTCAGTGGGCAGATGAACAACTACACATAATGCGGTCGAACGTAAGGGAAAATATGGAGAACAAAAGTACATTGAAGGAGCTGCTAACAAATGTAAGATACAGAAAAGCAGTTTACGTTATCGCTGGTAAGCATGATAAATAAGTACGTGTACCTAACCTAGATTTGTCTTACTTTCAGAGATACGTAAAGCCGGGTCTCCTGCTCGTCTTTTATAATGAAACATTACACAAAACAATCGGTTTTCAATCCTCCAAATTAACTTTTTATTTTGCTGCCCCCAGCAGCGAAAATGTTTTGCGCAAATAAAACGGAATGTTTTGTGTAATGTTTTTTAGCAGGAGACACGCCGTGACATATAGGGTGTACTGCTTAACAAAATCCCCGTCATCAACAAAAACAAAGCCGTGGGTTCGAATCCCGGCATGCAACTTAGTTCTCTAACGAAGTTGTAGTAGCTATACTGCTCGCTAGCTAAGACCTTCACTAGCCCTTACTCAGAGAGCGCGTGCCCATCGCGGATTGGCAATTTCAAGCGTTGAGGTATGTGAACACCTCACACTCAGGTTGCCTATAATCCTATTAAGTGTCTTCAAAAATAAAGCTGTTAATTTCGCCTCGTTGGTCTAGCCGATAAGGCGCTTAGCCACCAAAGCGCAGGTCGTGGGTTCGATTCCCACTGGGGGCCGCCGTACATTTGTACAAATGGTCTTAGTCTAGGTGTATTTTCACGTTTGTGACGTCCTTGCCTGGTTACCATAGCACAGGGTATCCTAGTCTGGGACCGGGTTAAGTGATTGTAGGTATTATGTGGAAGTTATAATTATTTTTCCAGGTCTGAAAGTGCTGCAATACATGACCGGCAGTCTGGCCATACAATCTTATCTGGAAATGATCTTCCGACAAAGCAGCTCGATATCAGGTCCACATGCGAGCATTGTCTATGGCCTCGTGCAGCTTAGTGCCGGTAAATAATTTCATGTTGCGATGTTTCCAGTCGCCATTTCATTCAGATTTTAATCTTTATCGATTTCTATCAAACAAACCATTCTATAAAACACGTGAAGCAATGGCTCTCAGTTGCTTGCTTATCCTAAGTAATGAATTCATCTCATTCGTTTTGTCTGTTGTGTATTTAGTTTTCTTTTCGCTATTGTATTATGTTACTTATGTGCTTATTTTGTTTCTGTGATGTATCTTGTTGGTATAATAAATGTCTTTCTTCTTCTTCTTCATATTGTAAGAAATATCCCTATTATCAATTTCTTTAATTTGATAGCAATTTATTTTTGTTTTAATTTTTTTTTATTAGGACAGGTTAAAACTTGAACCCAGTCACGCCTGATGGTGAACGATGACGAAGATCTGTTTACACCCAGATCAAAGCTGAAAAACAAGCAATATAGATATGATAATTTTAGTCCGGAACAACTGTTTTTTTTAGGGTTCCGTACCCGAAGGGTGCCAAACGGGACCCTATTACTAAGACTTCACTGTCCGTCTTTCTGGCTGTCTGTCACCAGGCTGTATCTCATGAACCGTGATAGCTAGGCAGTTGAAATTTTTACAGATGATGTATTTCTCTTGCCGCTATAACAACAAATACTAAAAACAGAATAAAATAAATATTTAAGCGGGGCACCCATACATCAAACTTTGTCTATAGACAGCGCTCGCCATCTAGCGGCCATCTATGTAACCTTTACAACGCCGATGTCATATAGTTAAATGTCAATGTTAAACTTTTCTATAGATGGCGCTATTCTCAAATTCGATCTTTGTCTGGTGTTGATGTTGTATACATAATGGTACGGAACCCTTCGTGCGCGAGTCCGACTCGCACTTGGCCGGTTTTTTCTATGTTGAACTTTTTACCATAATAAGTAGTTCGAATCGACGACTAGAATTCTCCCGTTTCGTTTACATACTGTATACAGAATATTGTATGAGCGCAGGGCAAATAGTTACTGTTTGAACAAGTTACATCACAGATTTTCTTTCATTACATCACTTGCGCAAACAACACGAGTGCCATTTCAAAGTTTTTGAATTCCGAATTTATAAATGTTCATTTGTTTTCAGGCATTACCGCCACATTTCTGACCAGATACTTCGGCAGGCGTACCCTGATGCTGACGTCGAGTTTAGGAGTGGGAATCTCACTGACTATGGTCGGAGTTTATTTCTACTTACAAGACTTCGTGCAAGTCAGTCCAGAGGCGTTGTCTTCTGTGGCGTCTTTGCCCCTTGTTGGAATATTAGGGTTTAATATACTGTACGCTTTTGGAATAGGTAACTTACCGTATGTAATGCAAGCAGAGTTGTTCCCGATTAACGTGAAAGCCGTAGCCTCGAGCGCAGCCACTATGTCTGCTTGTATATTCTCCTTCACGGTCGCAAAAAGCTACCAAGCAGTCAAAGATTCCTGTGGACACTACACTGTGTTTTGGATATTCGCAGCGATTGCTTACGCTGGTGTATTTTTCATATACTTTTTGGTTCCCGAAACCAGGGGCAAGACTCTAGAGGAGGTGCAAGACAATCTGCAAGCTAACACACAGGAAGAAGGTCGACATTTGCGGGCCACAGTCAAAACTGTGGATGTTATTGAAGAATGACAACCGGGAAGTATTCGCGTTAATCTAAGACCGGATTTTTCAATAGTCAGATAAAACTTAACTGGAGGATAAAAATGATGTTGTCACTGTCTTGTCGTATGATTTCGACAGTGATAGCATGCAATTTATTCTCCAGTTAAGTTTTATCTGACTATTGAAAAATTGGCCCTAAGTCATATAAACATAAGTGTCAGTCATACAGCCATACGTACGCTTATAATTGTTATACTACAATAAAACATTTTTATAGAACTTTTTTGTTTCTAAATCTAACCAGGAACGAAACACTTGGGGTTGTAAAGTAATAATACGCATTCAATGTGACTATATAAAATTGTATTACTTCTAATACAAGACAAGGAATACATAATACAATAATTAATGTTACCGCGACCGCGTGTTAGCTGTATTGGGTATATACGATTTCCGGGTATTGTAACTATGATAATACGGGAGTAAATTCGGCCTTGTGACGCGGGGGTTAGAGTCTAAATCCTCTTGGAGTTCCCATAGGAGTACAGAGGTGCGAATGGTGTGTCGGCGGGCTCGTCGCCGCTTTCTTCGGAGGCGTCGGACTCGAAGGTGTTGTCTGGGATGTCGTAAAGACGGATCAGCGGCTTGTTGGGGTCCTTCATTATCAGGTACTTGCCTGTAGAAGGAATAAATGGAATATCAGCGATATCCTTTATCTTTAAACTTTGACTTTGAATTCGTTCACCGGATTCTCGGCCCTACCGTGTATATTAACACAAAAAAAATCATAAAAATCGGTGAAGCCGTTTTGGAGGAAATCGATAACAAATACTGTGACACGAGATTTGTATATATTAGATAGAGCACCAATAATTTGAACCATCAATCAATAGTAGATTACAATACGTAGAATTTCTCCATCAGTCACATACCATCCTTCTGCCAAAATGTCCCAAGCGTCCGACAAAATTTTTCAATACAAACAGAGCACCAATAACTTGGGTCAGAAGAGGCATCCTTCTGCTTCACGCAAATATCGATGATGCACCGCAGGATGCCTCGCGCGTTGTCCATGGAGAGGTTGATCTGGGATGCGAACTCTTGCGGCTTGAACTGCTGCGTGCCGAGGATCACGTGGAGGGAGTAACTTAACTAATACTTATCTGTACTGCCTAAAAAGGAGTAGATTATAATTTCTGCATCAGTCACTCACCAGCCTTCTGCTTCATGCAAATATTGATAAAGCACCATAGAATGTCCCACGCGTTGTCCATGGAGAGGTTGATCTGCGCCGCGAACTCTTGCGGCTTGAACTGCGGCGTGCCGAGGATCACGTGGCGGGAATACTTAACTGATACTGATCTCTATCTGCCTAAATATCAGTAGACTAGAACGTGTAGAATTTCTCCATAAATAATTCACCATCCTTCTGTTTCATGCAAATATCTAATAAATAGAATGTCCCACGCGTTGTCCATGGAGAGGTTGATTTGCGCCGCGAACTCGTGTGGCTTGAACTGCGGCGTGCCTAGGATCACTTGGCGGGAGTACTTAACTGATACTGATCTCTATCTGCCTAAATATCAGTAGACGAGAACGTGTAGAATTTCTCCATAAATAACTCACCATCCTTCTGCTTCATGCAAATATCGATGATGCACCGCAGGATGCCCCACGCGTTGTCCATGGAGAGGTTGATTTGCGCCGCGAACTCGTGTGGCTTGAACTGCTGCGTGCCGAGGATCACGTGGCGGGAGTTGTCCCGGACCTGCGTGCGCGACACGTAGCCGAACTTGATCTGGTCCGAGCCAGCGAGCAGCGCCTGTGGGAATGTTAGCATTAAAAGCCTGTTCTTCTTTTCCGGCCCTTTGACTCCAAGGGAAGCATAGGGCCTTAACCACAGATTATCACTTCTGATAATCTTTGATAATTTCTGATTGAGCACCTTTCAATGCTCTAAATTGAATCTGAGCTGTCTGAATCTGAATCTTTTCCTATCGGGCATTATACCATGATTGTCCGATTTTATTCGGGGAATCTCTCGTGGGGGACATTTCTGGAGACAATCCCTCCGAGTAGCAAAAAACACCTTACGTAATTAATATACGATAGGAAACTACTCTGGTCTACACACAGTTACTCCTCTCTATAATAGGCTATTTGACAGGTTTCCGAAAACCATCTTAGATTTTTTGTTGGTGTTTATTGAGGGCTCAGAAAGATCTTTTAAAAAGATAAGCCGCCAAAACGCTATCTTGGGCAATACGGCGCCGCACAGGAATCAGTGACGTCACTGGTCACCCAAGACACCAATGAACTTAAGAACGACATGAATGACATAGGGCCGGTTTCTGAATTGAGAATTTCACTAAGTAAATACTTAAGTTACGTTCTGTCACGCTCTTTTCTGAGAAATTCGATAACTATTTACTTAGCGACATTGTCAATTCAGAAACTGGCCCTTACGGCCCTTACCCAGGCTATATTTACTGACCTGTGACGTCATCATAGATTCAGCCAATCCAGGCCGTTCTCGATAAAATGGCTGTAGTTACAAAATTATCAAGTTTTTATCCTGGTTTTTTGGATAAATAACCCAATTTTTTACAGTTAAAATGCCTAAAACTCATAATCTATAATTACGAATATATAATTTAATACTTTTTTTTACACTGTCAAATAGCTTACTACTGAAGCTCCATTCGTATTCAGCAGATGATCGTAACTCCACCCACCTGAACGGTCCACTTGGCCAGCTTGCACGAGTTGTTCCTCAGCTCGTTGGCAAGCACGGCTCCTCGCTGGGTGTCCAGCTTCTGCCGCCACTCGACGCCGTTGGCCAACTTCGAGTCCCACTCGTTGAGGGCCTTGATGGAGAGGAACTGGATCTCGCCAGCCGGTCCCTGCATCACGGCGTCGTGCTCGCAGCGAGCCACCAGCACCTGGCATAGTGTTGTTATTTTAGGCCCGTTCACGTGACGCAACTTTGATACACCACAAGATATTATTATGTGCCCTGTGTATGAACTGTTCTGTCTTGTATTTCTGTGAGTTATTTATTCTCCTGTATGTTTTGCCTTTTTTTTTCTTTGCTTTGATAAATGTATTTCTGTCTTGTTTTTCGACATTGAAAATATTATATTCTATTATGTATATAAGGCAAAAGATAGTGTATAAAGTCTGAAGACCGAGACATGGGCGAAGAAATGTGGGCAGAAACTGCAGTATAGACTGGTGACCCCTGCCACCTTAATATGGCAGGTATTTTTTCGGCATGTGCTGCGGAGATACCACTATTTTCGTATGAAGTTCTCTCGAGCGAGCGCAGACAAAAGTGAAGTCTACGCCTTTTATGTTAGGCGGTCTGGTCGAAGTGGTAGAAGAAGGCTGGATGCGAAATGGGCAAGACCAGCAGCCGAGAAGTCGTAACAGCAGGCTTAACTCAATAGAGCAAGATGCACTCACCACACCGTTGTTAAGATTCCACTTGCGGTAGCGGTATCCCACGGAGGCGACCTCGCCATCCTCTTCCTCAGAGACGAACGGGTTGGGCTCCGGGAACTTGTACTTAGCCTCAGTCGGGCCACTCTTCAGTACCTGGGCACAAGATGTTAGTTAGTTAGACCTGACATTTCCGCACTTAGTCTCATAGTTGGGCCATTGTACGTAGCACGTGTCGCGTGTGGCGCCGGATTAAGAATAGCGTCACTGCATTTCCTTCCGTGGATGTCGTAGAAGGCGACTAAGGAAATAAATTACCAGGAGACGGGCAGCAGCGTCTTCCTCAAATTCCAACCAAATACTGCGATCGCCAACCCGCCTGCCAAGCGTGGCGATTATGGCAAAAACACCTCATGATTGTAAAACCATGAGGGAGGCCTATGTCCTGCAGTGGGCGTCAAATGGCTGATGATGATGATGACGTAGCAAGCGCTAAGGTATGTAAATAATACCTCAGACACTAGGGTTTCCTTACGATGTTTTCCTTCACCGTTAGCGAGTGGCATTGCTATTATAACTTGTTGGGGACAAGATATTCTTTAGTTATACTTCAAAGATACAATCTGACTTCACAATGACGTTTCTTTTGACGTTAAAAGTAGTGATGGGGGTGTGGTTGATGTTGGATACTAAAAGGTGAATCACAGAAATAATCCATTACTGTCTCTTGTGGCCCCACTGTGTTCCTAGTGACCTAACTCCATCATCAGTGATCTTATTGTGTCTTAACTGACCTGCAGGCTGAAGTTGTGGTTGATGAAAGTGGCCTCGAGCGCCAGGTTGCGCGGCGAGTTGATGGAGTTCCCATCGTCAGCCGGCGGCTCCACCGACGTCTCGTTTACGGTCAGCAGGTCGAACTCCGTGTTGTCGCGCTTGTCCAAAAACAGCTTTTCGCCTGGCGAAGCAGGAATTAGATTTAAGAGTTTAGAGGGTAAATCGATTAACGACCAGCATTGGAGGATTTGGGCTAATTGATTTGTGGCGCCGCCAGGATTACTTTCAGGGAGGTTGCATCTGCATCTAGACATTATACTATCAACTACTTAATATAGTAACAAGCAAAAAAAATTATAAAGTATTATTATTAATATAAAATACAGAATTAAGTAATCATTCCAGTAACAACATGTAGTACTGAACGTACATTTAGCACATTATGATGGGATGGACGCGACTCAGTATTCACAGGGAAAGAGTAGAGGCGGTTACTGAATTCATTGACAGAGTGATGAATAAATTTGGATTGCAACCTAGACGTTCCTGGCAAGGGGGTGCAAGTGCATGGCGCCCATGGACTTGAGCAACTGAGTTTACAAGTGCTACTGCTCGGAACGCACGTTAATACAAGTCGTTGAATACGAATTCCAAATTTTTTTCTTTCTTTTCACTGTCACATGACAAAGATGAGTCAATGTCGTTATTACAATAAGGCCTCAGATTTTGGATAGCGTCCTTGCGTGTTACAGACTGCCTTTTTATTGCAAATATCCGCTAATTTAACTGCTACAACTGTCGGTTTGTGTTAAACGTTTCAAGAAACATTTGACTATTTTTATTCTTTATTGCACTAATTACATTATAAATATACAAGGGCGTGCTTAATGCAAGAAGCATTCTCTTCCAGCAAACCTTTGGTGTGGAAGAGACTAGCGACGGGTAGTGCAAGAAAAAGATGAATAATAAACTTACGTAAACATAGGGAAATAAATTAACTTAGACTTAGGGGAGGAGGGGGGAATAATATAGAAAATATTATAAACCTACATAAATGATAATACATAAATAAAATAAAAAACATAAAAAAGAATAAATAAAAAATAAACAACAACAATAATACGTACATACATATTGAAGATAATTACTAATCACGATTACTTACATCGTCATCAGCCATTTGACGCCCACTGCAGGACATAGGCCTCCCTCATGGTTTTCTAACCATGAAGGGGTTTGCCATAATCGCCACGCTTGGCAGGCGGGTTGGCGATCGCAGTATGCAGTTGGAATCTCAGGAAGACGCTGCTGCCCGTCTCCTGGTAATTTATTTCCTTAGTCGCCGCCTACGACATCCACGGAAGGAAATGGAGTGACGCTATTCCTAATCCGGCGCCACACGGATTACTAACATACCATTAAGCAATAAAATAATTGGTGATAGGTGACTGCCTATTGTGCAGATCAAGGAAGTGGTTAAAACTTTCTTTTTGAAAATCTCCAAGGTTGACGCCTGACGAATTTTTATCATTTTCTTCCGGAGAATTATCTCGATTTGAATAGAATGACTAAAGTCAGTAATTTTTGTTTGCTAATACAAAATTATAAATAAAATAACGTCCACACAACACAAACACTTGTCCTGGTCCCAAACTAGGATACTCTATATCAAGGTTACCAACCAGACAAGGAAGGCACAAACAAAAAAACATCCAGGTCAAGGCCATTTATACTAATCAAAGTATGCTAACTGCCAACGGGAATCGTATGTTAACCCCGGACCTGTGTTGATAAATCAAGCGTGACACCATTAGACCGACGAGGCAGTCAATCTTATTAATCTGACAAGGGAAGAAGCAAAACGCACCAATCTTCTCAATGACGATGTCCCAAGAGTAATTGGAGCGGGTGCTGCACATGATGGTGGCAAGGATCGCGTCAGTGGCGTACACGGTGCCCGTGCTCTTGCTGAGCCGTCGGATCACCGGGTCGTCGGTGGTTGTAACCTGGGGACAGATGTTATGGTCAGTTTGAAGCTGCTTTTACTTCGGGCGTCAATCTCCATACATATTTAGGTACTTATAAGTACTTTTACCTCTTTATTTTTTGCACGCCTACCTCAATTTTTGCCTCTCCTGTACCTCCTGCAGGTTGACTGGTAGAAAATGCCATTAGCCTTAAGTCCACCTTTTGTACACTGTCTTTATAATAATTTAACACTGTTCCTGATGTAACGAGTCTGTCTACTCTGCGCAGGTGGCGGAGGCGGTGCGGTGTGGGTTATTTGTTAGTTCAGTTTTTTATTTTATGCATTGTGATCAGCTGACAACTGTTAACAGTAGAATAACAGACTTATCGTGTACAAGAAACCGAAGGTTAGACTACAAACC
The DNA here is from genome assembly GCA_963969515.1 of Yponomeuta evonymella. Classification (NCBI taxonomy): domain Eukaryota; kingdom Metazoa; phylum Arthropoda; class Insecta; order Lepidoptera; family Yponomeutidae; genus Yponomeuta; species Yponomeuta evonymella. The sequence continues at coordinate 15,881,984 of OZ018354.1, read as the reverse complement.
ATATACTGCATACGCAAATCCATTTTGTGAACTTTTTGTTGCACATTTTGGGTACCCATATTCGCGAAATATTTGCACAAACTATGCCTTTCAGTTTTAAGTAACTTACCGTATGGAAGACACGGTCGATACGCTGCAATGCCTTTTCATGCTTCACATTGACACGGTCATAGGTCTTGTCATAATACTCCAGGGTACCACAGCAGACAATGTCTTCACCTATGGAGGAAGAATGGCAGTATTTGTTTTATTATGTCAGTATATAAATAAAAATAATAATTTAATTTAATGCTTAGATGTGTCATAAGACTAACTGTATTGCAGTGCCATAGGGTATCATGTGTACGTGATTTAGCAATAAAGAATATGAATATATTATCTGCATAATGGGGATCTTGCGCCTAACTTACATTGGAGTGACATTGCTTTTATACCATAGAAATCATATAAAAACCTAGGAAAAACGAAAAAATAAAACAATATAAATATTTTTTTCGGGGTTTTCGCGGTCACAAAATAAGCAAAAATAAAGTTGCTTTTGTCATTGAATTCTGAACGTTATCTTATAAGGATGTACATGCGTAAAAACATTATTTTACTAGATAACTCAAATATTAATAAACGCTTCATACAATATAATGCGTTAAGTTAGGGAGTAACGTCATAGTCTAAGGTCCATTTGTGTGGCGCGTTTTAGTACCACGTGACCATATTGACTTTTCAACTGGTTGTATTACAAAAAGTATTAGTTGCAGAGAAAAAAAAATACCACGTTTATTTATCTTTTAACGTCACCTCCTATTCTATTAAAACATTTTTAGTGCAATTCTCCATTCGCAATACCTCCAAGACGTGAGTAGTAGCACATAATCTAAAAAAAAAACTTTATGATTTTTACAGTTTCTATGATTTTTATTCTTATTCTTTGTTGTACCAGAAATAATTATAATACTATAGTATATTCTAGCCAACCAAGAAGTGACTAGAGTGGGGGTAGTGCCAAACAAACCAATATTATATAATGTAATTAGACATTTCCCATTACAGATTTGACTGTGAACATAAATTTAACAACATACCTTCCTTGATTCCTGGCAGCGAGAGCTTAGCCAGCCGAGGGAAGTCCATATCCTCAATGGTGACCCAGGTGGGCCTCACAGTCACTGACGCGTCGCGGATCTTCATGGGAGCACCGCGCTGGCCCCATCGCTTGCCGAGCTTGCGATCGCGTTGCTGTTAGATTTTGTGACATAATTTACGTTTACTTAAAATACTTACTACAATTACTCAAAAATATAGATGTTATCCACCTCTGCAGTTTACAGTGACTTGTTTAGGTCAAAAGGTAGGAAACACTCTAATAAGGCAAAAAAGGACAAGGAAAAACTGGGACTGAAGCCATCCATATAAATTAAAGTATATTAGCCCCCAGCGGGAATCAACCCACCTCTAGCAAGGTAGTCAAACTGGATCCTTACAAATACATACCTAGTATACAAAAGCAGGACTACTGATGCGCTTACACAATCTATTGATTGATTTAAGTCAATAAGGTGGTGTTACACAGATCAATCAAATTTAAACAATTTCACTGCAAAGAATTGATCATTGAACATCTTTACCTATCTGTGTTTCTACTTGATCATTTATGGCATTCAATATTCATTTTAGCGATGTCGCGCCAAGAACTGGTACGCGCGGGAGTGTGACTAATCTGAATATTTAAAAGAGTTGATTAATAAATGAAAAGAAAAATATAGTTTTTATTTTCAACTTGACGAGGAAGAGGACATACCTCTTCCATGACATCATCAATATTTCAGTCTTCTTTTAATGACCTTTCATTCTCACACTGGTTTCTACCTTATAATTTTGTCACTTTATCACACAAACCCTCATACTTTTGGAAATGTTCCAAAGATTGCGCCATGTGACTGCCAAGCCACTTAAACCATTTTAAAAAAAAAAATCGCCCAATCGTTCAATCTCCATGTTTACACTTTTCAATCACATTGAATAATTGTCAATCGCATGGAAATGTATTCAGACATCTCCATACAATTGAAGCATTATTGAACCGACATTGAACCATGTAACATCACCTTAAGATATAAACTTTACACATAGGAGGCCTACAAAAAAGGTTTTTTATTGATGTAACTTTACTCCCCAACCGAATATTTCACAAGAAAATAAAATTACATTAAAAATAAGTTTATTGCTTCATAATTGACATGATTCATACAGCATTTAGAAGCAACTACTACCTACAATACAAAGGTCAAGTGTCAAGATCCTTTCAGCTAGACAGCTTAATCCACAAGAAAGTCATTGTCCCTATGTGCAGAGCTAACTGGCGGGTTTGCTCACAATGTTGTCCTTCACTGGAATGTACAGTTGTTTAATGATCCTTATCCTAAGCTATAAGCCTAAATGATAAATAAAAAGCGGCTGATAACAAGTACAAACCTTATTCAAGGTGGTCATACCACCAGGAGTGCGAGCACCTCGTGCACCGCGTCCACGCTGACCTCGAGCACGCCCACGCTGGTACGGCGGCTTCTGCACACGAGTCGTGTCCACCAGGTGGAATGTCGACTCATCCTCATCATGATAGTACGCGTACGAAGAACCAGCTCCAAACTGAGAAGCATACTTATCTGCAAAAAGAGGAGTGTAATAAATAATGCAGCTTATATATTATTATTATTTGTAGACGGGCAGGCAGTTGGAACAACTGATAATTGCCCGCATCCAGTTTCACTTGGTTATTTTTTTCTTTTGGTCAGTGATGTGTTTGTCCAGTAAGTATATATAGATAAATATAGATCCCACTGCAGGTCCTCCGCCTTTTAGGATTGGCTTAATCACCGCGGACTATCAATTTTAAGCGCTGAGGTATGTGAACACTTCGGGCACTCAGGTTTCCTCAGAATATTATCCATTACAGTAAGAGAGAATTGATACAAATTCACAAATATGCCGGGGTTCGAACCCACGACCTCTTGAATGCGAGGCAAGCGTTCTAGCGACGGCGCTGTCACCGCTTGCCAACGTTAAGCGCAAAACGGAACGTCATAACCTCAAATTTTTGAGTGTAATTCCAATTTAAAGGTTGAAACCAAAGCTGCAAGTAGGTACTTACTCTGGTATTTTTTATCCTGCACCATAGTCCAGTCACTGATTTTACCCAAACGATCTCCTTTACTAAACGGTTGGTAGGGCATGTCCCGGAATTGGTCCGGCATCTCGCAAGGGCCCCATCCCGTAGGATTATCTTGGATCACGGGCGCTGTGAAACGTATGGGCTCCTCGGCCGGCAAAACGTGTTCCGACATCGCGAGGCGACTCTTGAACTACGAAATATCCTAGAAAATATTTCGTAGATTCAGCATTACATGCCACACGACACTTTCACGATGTGTCAAAAAAAGGACTCACGACAGTGTGACCATCTCAAAAGTGGAGAATCTGCCACACACCGGGCCAAAAATCTGCCAAACATGATGCCAAAAAATGCCAAAAATATGCCTTCAAGAAAACGAAAAAATCAAATACATTATGTAAATTCTTTAATCACCATTCTTTAATCAAAAAAATTACAATAAATACCTAAAGTTATCACTGACTAATTGAAATAACTTAATGGAACTGAAAACTACAACATCTACTTGAAAAGTAATAAACTAATTAGATCAGCACCTACCTATCATAATCACAATTTTTACAGACATACCGGGAAAAAACAATTTACAATCTAAACTTTTTTACTTCCGTTACTCAAACATGTATAGCCTGCCAGCTACGCTGTTACGGTGTTCACAGGTCGAACATTGTATGTGAATGTGGTGAAGAGTGCGCTCCGTGTGGCGCCAGATTAAGAATAGCGTCAATCAATTTCCTTCCGTGGATGTAGAAAAGGTGACTAAGGAAATCAATTTTACTAGTAGACAGGCAGCAGCGTCTTCCTAAGATTCCAACCGCATACTGCGATCTCCAACCCACCTGCCAAGCGTGGCGATTATGGCAAAACCCCTAATGATTATGAAAACCACGAAGGAGACCTATGTCCTGCAGAGGGCGTCAAATGGCTGATGGCGTAGTGTAGTCAATCCCACATGTAAATTCCCATTGAAAACGTAATAGAGCGAAACCCTCAACAAAAGTCCTACTCGCACTTGATCAGTATTATTTGAAAGCAGGTATGCCTTATGTCATGTGTGGCATCATCAGACTATCTGAGAGGAGACGAGGAATGCATTGAATACAATACAATAAGTACACTGTATCTACATTGGCCTCAAAATTTTCATTTTCCGCATACATAGAGTTTTATAACATCTTTGTAATCATGTCTTTAGTTGGTTTAAAGGATATACAGTCTCCGTGTTCCCTTTTGTGATAATGATAGCCGACACAATATCATGTTTGTTTATGAACCTGTTCTTTATATTGATTTTATTCAAATTTACATAATTGGGAGAATATTTTCTCATACGAAGCGTTTGACAGCGGCAAACTTAGAAGATATCTATTACCTTTCATAATCATATGACGTTACTGTATAAAAAATTAATAAGTAGGGAATCCCCGTATAATCTGGGCGTTAATCAGAGGTTGTCAGTTTGGTAAAATAATTTTGTACCAAATATACTTAGGAAAATTAAAAATAATTTTAAGGTGAATGAAGATGACTTCATTGAACAGTAAAACTAATATAAGTCCACTTGGAATCTTTGAAAACTGCTAAAATCTGCCATTTTCGTAACTCGTCAGTATAATCTGCCACAGCTAAAAATTTGGAGCCAAATCTGCAGAAATCTGCCACAAATGGTCACACTCTCACGGAACCTTTGCCTTTTTAATCTGTGACGGAACCACAGACTAAATAGAGACGCGCGTCTTTATTTAGTTTGCGGTTCCGTCAGAGACAGCAACGAGAGATTGGTAGGGTAGTAAGTAGTACCTACCTATCTATAGTTTGACATCGATGCATCGATGTTAATCTTCGATTTTTTTTCTGAATCGCAGCAGAATATAAAAATGTCATGGACCTATTTTTATATTCTGCTTTTTAGGGTTCCGTAGTCAACAAGGAATCCTTATAGTGTTTGGCACAGAGCTCTCTAATACTTATTGTCTCTGTGCTAAGCTGTGGACAGACATAGCGACACTATAAGGGTTCCTTGTTGACTACGGAACCCTAAAAAGCAGAATATAAAAATAGGTCCATGACATGACATATTATTCACTACGCCGACTAAACGGTAGAATAAAATATATTTTTTTAGGGTAGCTCCCCTACACCTGTGGTGGGTGGGGTAATATTTCGTTTCCGAAATATTAAGCTTGAAAACGCAAATTTTTGTCATAGTACCCCAGGCTTAACGGTTGATAGTAGAAACGTGAAAAAATTCAGGGCAGTAGCACATATTATGAACTTAAAAGAAAAACTATCACGGCTAAGTAGGCTTTACAAGTTAATGTAGGTAAATAATTAATGAGTAATAGGTGACCAACTTACATACAGCAAGAAAACTTCGTAGGTACAAAATCCAATGAAAATAACTTTGATGAAGTTGTGTTAGTTCAGTAAAGCAAATAAAAACCCCTCTTACGGAACCCTACACTGCGCGTGGCCCGACGACAGGCACTTGGGCGACTTTTTATTTGAATGCAGTCTGACGATCCCGACTTTATTTGAGCGCATGAGTTAGAGAAACTGCGCCAGCTTTTCTCCTCTTCTATTTCTCAGAGTCTAAAGAAAGGAGTCTTCAACCAGTGCGTCCTGCCAGTTATTCGCCCCCGGGTACACGGAGCCGAAACGTGAAAGCTGTCGGTAGGGCCCGTCCACCGATTCAGTCGCTTGTTCGTCTCTATGTATACCTAATGGATCACATCAGGTAAGGCACAATTCTCTAAAGAACTAAGGTGAATGGGTCTCTCGAATGCCGACCACGAACTGGTAAACGCAGCGTAGGACGCCCACCAGTAAACAACCCCCAAAAAGAAATGTTATGTGTAATTTTAGAGATATATTTGATGATTCACGGTGTTAAAAACCTCGATTAACTCTTTTTTTCGATGATAGTCGACTATCGACGGTATCATCAATGCGGAATTAGCGATGTTCATATGTATATTAAACGCAGAATGATGCAGATATACGGAGTTGTGATATCACCAAAACTTCGACTTTAATCAACTAAAACATTCATCCGCAGACTAAAAAAACGGTCTAACTCGATAATAATATTTCGATTCACTGTAATTAATCGCGGCGGCTTCCAATGGTAAACTGGTTGAGATGGGATGAAAGAAGAAAAACGTCATCAAGTGTCAGGTGTCGCTATAACATTCTTCCGTGTTTATTCATTTTAACATTCTTGTTTTTTAGTTGCACGCATACCTACCTACTACAATGTGACAAATTATTGAAAAAATCTCTAATTTGTGAATAAAAAAATCTAATTTGGTCGGCCGCCTACCGCCCATTGTTGTCACACACCAGGCACGCACGAGTGCTCTTGCCTTTAGAAAGACACCCTGGGGAGACACTCTAGTAAAATGGCGTCGTTAACAGATGCTGGTGTTCAGTACTCAGTATTTGTAGGTATTCCATTGTATGAAATTATATCACGGTTAATTAAAGAAAGGTTTTGAGCAACTATTTGCCTCTCGCTCACACAATATGGACGGCAACATTGTATGAGCGAGAGGCAAATACTTCTCCAGTCCATTTCTTCAATTAACGAAATAGCTTTATCAGCTGTATGTATAGTTACTTATATTATTATAGGTATTGTATAACACTTCAATAAAATAACCAAATACCAGTTTAAAACCTAACTGCGAGGTGGGTCAAAGTGATGTAAATTAGATTATTAAATAGAGATTCGTTAAGAGATTTCTTTAAAGAAACTAACATCCTAACAGTTGCTAGTCAGTATATCTATGAAAATATTATGTACGTTAGGAAAAATATCAGTGACTTTAAAACTGTAGGTAGCCAACACAATGTAAATACTAGAAATAGACTTCGTTCCCAAAATTTAGGCTGGCAAAGGTTAATACATCCTTTATGGGGCATTGTATACGTTTCTACAATAATATCCCCGAGGATATAATAAGCTTGCCAGAAACGCGGTTCAAAAAATGTGTGAAGCACACTTTGTGCCAAAAAAGCTAGTATAACATTAAAGATTATTTAGATGACAATGATGTCTGGAATTAAAGCCAGTTCAATGCATGAGTTTTAGAACATTTATATAAATCCTGTAAATTAAGGACTTGAAAAGACTAAGTTTGGAGTTTTTTTTGTCCATTTTTTCTCCAAAATGATCTAGATTTGAAATGGACACCTAGTTTAACTTGTAACGTTCATTAAGTCGCAGTTTCTATGCTACTTTGAATAAAAAATTTTTGATTTTGATTTTTCATTTTGAATTGCTTCGGCCAGATGTCGCTGCCTGTACGTAATACAGAGAAGTTTGCCAATTGCCACGATTTTGACAGATCACCCTCGCTTCATCAACAAGAATCAACATCAAGAAAAGTATACATAAAAAAAAAAGAAACGAAACGTGTTACGTAAGGTTGAGGAATTATTTTATTTATCATCATATACATAGGTTGTCACTTATTCCGTACACAAGCGACGAAAGCCTTCCATAGCTCAATTGACTTTGGCATGAAGTTACAATGTTTGTGCGGCCGCGGGGGCTGCTGGGCGGACACTACGCACCACGGCGGTCGCCGACGGATCCACTATTACTAATAAACAAACCTCAATTTTGACCAAAACACTATCTACTATCACCGGAGGAAACACTTGTGATTTCAAACAGTTTACAAATTCTCGAAAGCTTACTTCATTAGTGTATTGAAAGCTAAATTCACTAGAAAATAAACTAGGGCATAAAGTACGCGTCTATAAACTGCAGCGGTACGTTCCTAAGAAATCTAAGGCCAAATCATAATACAAATGTTACAAAAAATATCGAGAATCCTTTGTGACTTCATACAGTCACACGATTTAACGCCAGACAAAAATGCACTCCTTACAAAACATTTTGATAGTAGGTACAATACAATTCAATAACATTCACCTATAAAACAATTGAAAACATTTTAAACTAATTACAGACCATATAAAAATACGTGGACTTCTACTGGTACATAAAATTATAAACAAAAGATAACAATTGAAACGTTACATTTCCTTTTATTAATAAAAAATATTCCTGTAGCAATTTTAAGAACGATACATTTTAAACGTGTGTGAAAGTGTTCACTATAAAAGTTACTGTCTTTTGCAAAAAATATAACTAATATACTTTTGATAAACATGTTATCTATAAGTATGCGAGTCCGCTGTAAACTTGAGTAAAAGTAGACAATACTTTTTTTATAATAAATAATATCAATAGCCTATTCATTAATAATAATTATTATAAGTAACCATTTATGATTCGCATAAGATCAAGTAAATTTAGAATTTGATTTCATAAAATTTATATATAAGGTACGTTTACAAAGGACCGTTACTTTCATATTAAACATGCAATATGAACAACAAATCCGAATGGAATCCACACAGCGATAACGATACAACCGAAACGTTAAGTAATCTGTCACCTTTAACACGTGAGAGAAATAAAGAAAAATTAACAATTCTCTAAACAACTATCGCCGATTTGAACATCTAAAATATTCCTATAGTTGAAAAGTACATCACAATATATACTATACCAGCCGGTTACACCTTGATTACGTACTGAAATCTCAACTTTCTTCGCTTGCAGCTGAATACTTAGTGGGGGGGGGGGCTCCAGGGAGTAACACTAGCGTCACCGAGGAAAACAAATCATATCTTTTTTTACAAATCGTATTTGCAAAAAGTGACTGAACAGTCTTTCATTAAGTCAATAGTGATTTTTAGGACCCATGGCCGTGAACCTAAGGCAAAAAACCTACGACTAGATAAAATTACCGCCAAAAACGGCCGTTATTGGCATAAATGATATCTAGTCTAGTCTAATATCTGCCGGGTGGCGCCGGATTAAGAATAGCGTCACTCCGTTTCTTTCCGTGAATGTCGTAGAAGGCGACTAAGGAAATCAATTACCAGGAGACGCGGGCAGCAGCGTCTTCCTCAAATTCCAACCAAATACCGCGATCGCCAACCCGCCTGCCAAGCATGGCGATTATGGCGAAACCCCTCATGGTTATGAAAACCACACAGGAGGCCTATGCCCTGCAGTGGGCGTCAAATGGCTGATGATGATGATATCTAGTCCGAGGTCCGTGATCCTAGTAACATCATTGAGAGATTGTACAGAGACTTTTTGCAGACAAGAAAAAATCATACGATTTTTTTCCCTTAGTGGCGCTAGTGTTATAGAGCCCCTTAATTAGATCTGTGAATCAAAATCGAGTAAGGTTGCAACCGGTCGCATTACATTAACTACGAATAGATCATCAATCCGTTACTGGGAATGGCAAAGCAGAACGCCGAAGTAGATGGTTACCAAACTAGTTTCTCATTGGCTATCGTAACCGCCATGTTGTTCAAGCTGCCTTCTGATTGGTCGGCAACAACACACGGCGCTAAAGTTGCTCTGTTGCCTTGACCACTGCGGCACACGTCGGCTGAAGTTCCTAGGAACACGAGGCCGCTCTTCCCTCTGGTATCCCTCTCGCACGCACATTTTAAGATTAATGACAATAATATGGCGGGAACGTACACGGTTTTTTCTTGGCTAAAACGGTTTTCTTGATATAGTTCAATTCAATTCTGCTTTATGGACTCACCTCACTGATTATTCAGTACAATTTCGCCAATGTCACGTGTTAGGCAAGAAATTGCCAATTATTATTTTTATTATTTATTTTAATTCTTTATTGCACTAATTACATTGTAAGTGTACAAGGGCGTGCTTAATGCAAGAAGCATTCTCTTCCAGCAAACCTTTGGTACTGAAGAGACTGGCGACGGGTAGTGAAAGAAGAAGATTAAATACAATAATAAACTTACGTAAACCTAGGGAAATACATTAACTTAAGACTTGGTGGAGGGGGGGGATAATAGAAATTATTATAAACCTACATAAATGACAGTACATAAATAAATATAAATAAATAAATAAAAACAAAAATACGTACATACATATTTAAAGGAAGAAGAAGAAATACATTTATCGTACCAACAAGATACAAGGAGGAGGATAATATAGGAAAGTTTATCAAAATATTAGAAATTAAAATCTATTAAACATATTTTTACAAAATGTCCCAAGTCCGGCTATAATCTTTCTAACCATGAAATTTCCCCTTCAGCCTTGAGGCTAAAGCCCAGTATTGGGGAAATTTTAATTTCACTGTAAAGAATGAGAATACTTTCGACTGTGGCCCGGGGTCGCACTACATGCGATGCTACACTGCGGCTGCCCGTCCAGCTAACCGGAAGTCCAAAATTGTATGTAAAACGTAGCATCTATTCGCACTGCAATGTTCCGGTCGCTCGGAGCGCTGCGGCCCGACTGACGGCCAGCCGGACGATCGCTATACGCACTGCGCGAATGCACTGCGATTTAGCGGTTGCTCGGCATTGAAGGCGCATTTATACCAACATTACTGACGCTCGCGACTGACAACATAATTCTCAGCTATGGATTTCGATACAGAACGGTTTATTATTGAAGTTAAAAAAACAGGCCAACGATCTGGAATACGAAATGGCTCGATCAATCCGCAAATCACGACGGTTTCTATACGCATATTCCGGTTGCGGTTACGGCTAGCCCCCATCCGGTTAGCCGCAATTGCAACCGCATACAGCGGCCAGCCGGACGGCAGGCTGAGGTGCGGCTAACCGGACAGAGACTCTTTTTAATTTTCTTTTACTTCATTCTCAAGTAATCCTCAGTTTCCGAAAGAGTGTTCAAATGTAACACGAGATTAATCTAAGATTAATTCAAAATACCGGCCCGTGATTGGCTGAAATTTGCTTGACGTGAGATTAACATGAGATTAACATTTGATCGCTCTTCTAGAAACCGAGCGTTAGTTTTTGACAAAGATACATGGCGTCAGATATCTGATATAATTTCAACGTAAAGAATTTACATTGTGATTGTCTAAAATGTAAGTGCACAATGTTAGCAGATGCCTTCGGCTCGTGTTTGTAGTGGAGAAAAGGCAGCGAAAAACGCTGACAGAAAATTGGCCACTAAGAGTTCGAACTTAAGTATAAGAAAACAAAAATATTTTCTCGATTGATGATTTTTTCAAGTATCCAGTCAACAGATATTAACCAATTTATATGGATAACCCCTTTTTAACAAAAATCAATAATAAATGAAATCGTTGATGAATCGGACATCGTTGTAAGAAATTATCGCTGAACATACTTAAATATAATAGACGAACTGAGGACCTCCTCATCTTTTTAAGTCGATTAAAAATTACCTTGAGTAGGTATATAATTATTTTACAACCATTTATGTTAGTAAGTGCGAGCGAGGGGAATTCCAGCCGTAAACACAGCCTAAAGTTAATCTATTACGAAATTTACTGTCTTTTTTAATTACCGTAACATCGACGACGAAACCAATCGAAGGTGTAACAAGCCCCGGAGAGTTACAATATAAATATAAATTAAATACTAGTCGCTATCTAGTGTGTGTTAGGTGATTGGCTATAAGGTGGCGGGCGGGACGACGATGTCGTGGCGACGCAGCACTGTGCGGAAGCACTCGAGCGACGAGCGCAGCGTGAGGCAGAAACCTCTCGAGGCCGGTATGAGCGGGAATTCCGGAGCCTGCGTGTTGAGCAAGTTTGTGTTAGTGGCTATTTGTATCAGTCCGTATGTACCCAGGTATAAACAGCGTGTAACGAAATCCCAATACACGACAACAGCTTTTACAATGGGCAAAACAGTAAAGTTCTGTTGCACTAACCCGTGCTGAGGACAATTTTAAAAACCTATTTAGAGGCTAAAAATTTCACCCATGCCGGGACTTGAACCCGCGACCTCTGGCTCACCGTGCCAGCGCTCTCCCAACTGAGCTAATGGGCAGATGTCGCTGCCTGTACGTAATACAGAGAAGTTTGTAAAGGGGCTCGAAATTTCATTGATGCTTGCACTTGCCCATTAGCTCAGTTGGGAGAGCGTTGGCACGGTAAGCCAGAGGTCGCGGGTTCAAGTCCCGGCATGGGTGAAATTTTTAGCCTCTAAATAGGTTTTTAAAGTTCATAAAGTCACGAAAAAATTAACTTATTATAAGGACAGAAAACGCTATAGTGAAACGTGTTATTAGCGTTTCTATTAGTAGGTATTTATTACCAAACGTGTTAGTATTTATTACTAAATCAGCATAGGTAGCAAGTTAAAAGATACATAATGCGCTTCAGACCCACCGTACCCCAGACCATACCCCTGGTGGTACGGTGGGTCTTTTAAAGTTAAACGGTACCACCGAATGTAGGTCACTGGTGGTGACCGACGTATCTCTCGCAAATGTATCTACTAACGTACATGTCATGATATGTGTGCGAAATCGGAATGTTAACTTAGCTCTGCCGTACAGATATGAGGCCTAATATGTATCACACATAGTGGACATCGCATTTCAGTGAATATCTGAGACGCGACAGTGATATTGAGACACATAATTGCACGACAAAGTCCAGCATGGGTAGCAAGGCGTCGCGAGTCGCGCGTGTTAACGTCAAAAGTCGCGACTTTCCTGTACATTTATTGTCAAATTCTGACACTTTAGCGCCACAATACGCGTGGATCGCGCCTTCGTACTACCTAAGCAGTGAGTATTTCGTTTGTGCAGACAGATATAAACGTGGAAATGTATATAATCAAGGCGCCGGTCTCTACTGACCTGCATGTCAGGCGGCGCCTGCCCGTTGGAGCAGGCGACCCAGCCCTCGAGTCGCTGGCAGAGGGCGGCGGCGCTGGCGCGCAGGTGCCGCAGTATCTCGTCGCGGAACGGCTCGGGCGGGCTGCCCAGCATCTTCGTCATCGACTGCACCAGCTTCAGGAGGACCATCTCGTTGTACATGCGCGAGTTCTCCTTGCCCTGCTGCGTACCTGTCGGACGTTTGGTGGCTTGGTATGATAAGAGTCAGCGTTACAATGAAATATTTTAATTTCGAAACAGTAGTATTATAGATAGTATTATACATATTTCTGTACATGACCCCATGAACTTCGTATCACCTACATGTCTCTTTTTTTTTTGTTTTCACCATTTTAACATTTCCTGGCCTTCCACAAATATAACAAATAATTATTAGCCAAATCGGTCTCGCCGTTCTAGAGTTTTAGCGAAAGTAACGAACAGCAATATACGTTATTTTACATGTACCGAGATCAGTTTTCGAAACACGTTTTCCAGTCCGCCGCAGACATCTCGTTTACGGCCTGCTCGAACGCTGACAGCGCATCTTCCGGCGACGAAAATTGTATCCCTTTGTGAAAATTGTGCGCTGATTTTTTATTTTCGGGAATAAAAAGAAGTCAGGGCTGTAAGGAGGTTGACCCAGGAGTTTGACCGGCGTGTTGTCCAGGAAGTTCATCGTTTTGAGCGCGGTGTGCGGCAATTGGCATGGAGCCTGTACTCCATTCAGAGTTGAGACAAAAAGTGAACTCACCCTTCTGCTTCTCGTAGCCGGCCTCGTTGAAGTAGGGCTCCGCGTTCAGTATGATGCCCGGCAGCGATACGATAAGCTACAGAAGCGAGCTGCCTTTGCCTATGTACGATTTCTACGATTCTAGCTTGACGGAGGCATTTGGCTTGACAGAGGCAAGTGAACTCACCCTTCTGCTTCTCGTACCCGGCCTCGTTGAAGTAGGGCTCCGCGTTGAGTATTAGGCCCTGCAGAGAGACGATGACCTGCAGAAGCGAGCTGTCCTTCCCCCACACCTCGACGCCGCGACCCGACCACGTGCCCAGTAGGGAGACGCACACCTGCGGCCAATGAGTTGTTTTACCTTCCGTATAATGCCCGGCACATATCAATAAATCAATCAGCCCGCATTATCCACTGCCGGACATAGGCCTCCCCCAGCGCAGCGTATGATTCCTATCAGCTCGCTGGACCGTTGAGCTGAGGCAAATTTTACCAAGAATCCGCAGTCGGGATGACTTCCCGATGGACACTTAAGTCAGTATATTTTTTGTGTACAATAAGGTGTTATCTATCTATCAATAAATGTTCTGTTTGTCTTGGTGTGATCTATAATCACCAGTGGTCGGAGTAGGTATATTGGTTTTTCGTACTTGCATCATGATATCGTAACATGGACATGCCATTTTTCTCAACGTCTTAAACGTCATCGCCATTGTCATCATTACCATCTGTTTTTTTGTAAATGGTAATGATGAAATGTAAACGATAATTATGTAATGTGTGTTTTATGAGCAATAAGCGTATATCTAAAACTATGATATACCTACAATTATTGCAATTTTTTTATTATATTATTATCGTCGACTACCACGAGTTGAACAAAATTTCACTAAATGAAAATATCAGATTTAGACAGAATTTATATAAGTAAAACACACATCTCATCATTACCATTTGCTGCAAAAGTTGTAAAACACAAACTCTAAATAAATAGATAACTCTATGGTACACCAGTAATTTACAGAGATAGGGATAGATACGATCGGCGTTCTTATCGCTTGAAGCGATCTTTTGTTCTTGATCTTCTCGGATAATGCGCAATATCTGAGAAGTCTTAATTAGAGATAAATGTATTCTGTCTTATTGTATTGTATTGTATTCATTTATTTCAGGCAATGCCCATATAGTATTAGTAACAATCGTGACTTATGCTATGTTAGTAATAATATTCGTATGTACACATTAAATCAAATCGAATCGATTCAAACCAAATCATATCAATTCAACTAAATTAAATCAAATCAAACTAAATTAAGTCAGATTAAATCACATCAAATCAAATCCAATTAAAGAAAATCAAAATAAATCAAATTTAATTGAATCAAATCAAATCAAGCCAAATGTACACCTACAAACTCTCATCATCTTTCAGTCCCGTCCATCCAAAGGTTGTCTGAAAAAGATCGCTTCAAGCGATAAGAACGCCGATCGTATCTATCCCTATCTCTGTAAATTACTGGTGTACCATAGAGTTATCTATTTATTTAGAGTTTGTGTTTTACAACTTTTGCAGCAAATGGTAATGATGAGATGTGTGTTTTACTTATATAAATTCGGTCTAAATCTGATATTTTCATTTAGTGAAATTTTGTTCAACTCGTGGTAGTCGACGATAATAATATAATAAAAAAATTGCAATAATTGTAGGTATATCATAGTTTTAGATATACGCTTATTGCTCATAAAACACACATTACATAATTATCGTTTACATTTCATCATTACCATTTACAAAAAAACAGATGGTAATGATGACAATGGCGATGACGTTTAAGACATTGAGAAAAATGGCATGTCCATGTTACGATATCATGATGCAAGTACGAAAAACCAATATACCTACTCCGACCACTGATAATCACACCAAGTTTGGTACATGTATACATACAGTAACTATTACAGTTTTTACGATAGAGCAAAAAGAAAACAGACAGACATGCATAGTAATAGACTTCCGTCGGCACCATACGTATATAAGCCTATACGTACCTCCTGTATCTATGTTATAAAAATATGTCGCTAGTTGCAAAGTCTTAAGCAAGGCCCGGATGAGTCTGTTTCACAAAAGTCACAAAAAAAACCACCTTTCCGTCCTCATAGAGGTTGGGGTTGAGCCGGTCGGTGCAGTAGGAGTGGTAGTGGCACAGCGGCGGCGCACGCGGGTACTCCCCGCCCAGCTGCACGTCGAACACGAACAGTCCGTCCTCGTAGGGCGTCTTCTTGGGGCCCGCTATCATCACGGACAGCAGGTCGATGCGGTCTTCGAAGCCGCGCACCCATACCTGTGACGTTTGGAATATTTTATGATTTTACGAAAGTATGAAATAACACAATATAAATTTCCATGGAAAAACAGAGTAAAGTGAGGTACATAGAATCAAAGGACAATAGATTTATTGATCATTTTGATTGGACAATGCATCTATCTAGTCCATGGATTGAGCTCACTGGTAGGCTTATGCCCGATTCCACCGACTGGTACATGAGTGTTTCACCGACGTTTATTAGTCACCTCCGTGGCTAGGAGCATTGTTGCCAAAACGACGTTTTTTTTTAGTAGAAATCAGTTTCATCTCGCGAATAAAAAACCTTAGAAGTATTTCTTCCTACAAAATTCACACTCAAAAACGGCCCCAGTCCTCACAATTGGTCATTACCAATGACATGAGCGCAAGATGTGCTGTAGAGTAAATCACTCTGTGATTGGTTCATTCTGTGCGCCATGCGTTTCGACGTGAACCTTGATTGGGCGATAGTAAGTGACAGCGTAGAGCAAGCGCCATCGCTCATGTCCCACGGAGAAGACCTTGTCTGCATTGACATAAGGACAAAAACGTCTTAACTCGATGGACTTAGCATCCAAGCCCTAGGTATAAGTTACCTACAATCGTTTCATATATATTTTAGAATCCAAAAACGCTAACCCCAGCTGGCAGATCACTCTTCAGCAGCTTGATCTCACGCTTGACCGCATTGTAGAAGGTCCTAGGCTCCGAGGGCTGCAGCATAGACAGGCGGAAGCGGTGGGCGGCGGGCGCCGACTCGAGTACGCAGAAACCCTCGCCCCCGCTTTCGGCCTCCGTCGGGCCCGCTGACTCGGCCTCGGCGTCGGCCTCGGCCGTCGCTAGGGGGGCGGCGTCCGTCGCTTGTGCTAGAACAGGAAAGGGCAAGTAAAGAGGTCGAGCTCTCAGCCGAATGGAGGCGATATTTTGATTTGCGATTGGCTGAAGTTTAGAGAAGATAACTATCTCAATGTAGGGCTAGTAAGGAACTGTTTTATACAATCCTTTTTAGGTAGAATACTTGAGTGTATTGCAGTTTGCAGCTAGACAGCACGTACCTAAGAAGTGACGAGAAAAAATCTTTTTAATACAGTTGCTCAAAAAGTGGCGTATTGCAGAGACGTATAGCGTTCGGGATGTGGGCTATTACATACTCGTGCTTTTTTTTTACCTTTCCCGAACTCGTGCGTTCTCTTTCCCAACTGTCAAAATAATGTCTATTAAAAAGAAAAACCAACCATGAAGTTTTTACTAAGAAAAATTCATAGAAGTTTTTATGATTCATGCAAATACGTATATTTCTAAAAAGAAGCTACTAATTTGTTCAATATCAGATTTAATGATTTGATTGAATGAGTTTGGTTAGGTTTCATTTCATTTATTCATCTCATTAAATTTCATTTTCATTTCATGTCAATAAAAAACTTCTACTGAAGACTTGGCTGTATGGGCATAGTTCCCTTTGCCTACCAGAATGGGTGAAGAAAAAAAAAACTCTGCTTATATTCTACGGTTGGCGCCATTTTTCAGAAATTTTCTTTGCGAGTTTAGTTGTTTGTTGCACAAAATGAGTAATTTCGACCCTAGTTTTTTTGAATTAACACCACCGGAACGCAGTATAATTGCACAAAATGCTTCGGAGAACATTTTACCGGAAAAGTCAAAAAGTCGCTACATATCTACATACGACGAATTTATTGCGTGGAGAGAAGAGAAAAAAGCAAATACCTAGTTTTTAATTTTTTCGCAACTGTATTAAAAATAGTCGTTCAGTACACGTGCGGAACCGTCATTGCAACTTGTTCCGACTGTCAACCCTCGCCTTCGGCTGCGCCTCGGCTCGGGTAGACATTTGTCGGAACTCTTTGCAATGACAGCTTTTCCACACTTGTAATGAAATATACTATTCTAAATTTAACATTACTTAAACTCACTCGCAAGTCACACTATTGTGTGAACGATAGGCAAATAGTGATTTAACTTGTACTTAACGGTGGTATACATATATGTAATGATGACACTGTATTTTGGGTCGTGCAATAAATATATCTTCTTTTCTTTATTTCCCTCGTCCCACCCTTCTCTCTTTCGTTCCCCCGTCTGTCCCCTCTCTCCTCCCTACCCTTCACCGATTACCTTTCTTCAAAAGTCAGCAGGCCAACTCACCAGCAGCATTGGCAGTGACCGAGTCTCCGGTGGCGGCCTCGTTAGCCCCGGTCGCCGGCAGCGAATTGCCGTCGGCCTTCTCGGCCTCTTGGTCGGCCATGCTGACCACCAGCGCGCCGTATTGGCTGTCGAGGGATTTTACACTTTACGGCTGCTGTCACGTCTCTCATGCTATCTCGCTCGCACAATCTAACATTTTTAAGTGATTGTAACAAAAATCAGTAAACTTTGGATTAATGTGGTCTGAGGGTTTAATAGATATACCTACTATTACAGACATTTTAAATACATGTTTGTTTTCCTACAATTAGATTTTAATAATGAAAATTTGTTTCCAAAATTATGAGTTTTAGTATCAAATTTTCTCAGTCAAAAACTAGGTACAGGATAAGAAAAAAATATGTCTTGAATGTCCGTAATTTTATTACCTATCAAACCCTCAGACCATATGTATCAAAAGTACATATACTCATTTTATTACAGTCAATAAAAATGTTAGAATGTGCGAGCAGCACAGCATGTCAGATGTGACAGCAACCTTAAGGTGTGTCGGGAAAAGTTTCGGCGAATCTTATGGGGGGTTATTGTATCCGTCAGTAGAAACAACATTTATTAAGAGAGCAACCCCGAAATATAGAAATAATACCAGGGCCGCGTTTCATAAAACTACAATTCATAGTTTATTAACACAATTCGATGTACATTACACAGCCAAGTCTTCCTACTTGTTAACCGACTTTTTCTATATTCCTAATTCTATAAATAAAGGGCTAGGCTGTTTCACACATTCGCTAGGGCAAGTATAAAAATTTAGTATTTTTAATGGCTCGCGATGCTAATACATCATTTTGGACCACTATAATGTATAACTATGAAAATTTAGTTTGGAACGGCTAATATTGTGTTTTAGTTTATTTCCGTTGTCCATCATAAGCAGCCTATACGTATACGTCCCACTGTAGGGCACAGGCCTTCTCTCAGGGAGAGAGTGTTGTTCATCTTGTCCATCGGCGGATGCTATTGCTGGAGATTAATGAACAATACATTCTAAATAAAAATTGAAAGCCACAACACCAGCTATACAAAACAATGTTAAATGGCAACAGTTTTGGAAACTTTGAAGAACCTATTTTACACAAACATTAATTTGTGTATCTACTACTATCTAATAATGAGTTCAAATCTAATAAAAGTTGTTTGCATTGATGAGAAGAATAACCCCCTCACTTATTTTATCTGACCTCTATGCAACACCTTGTATAAGCCTCCGTGTAAGATTCAATTGTACAAATCTATATATTAGGGGTTAAAGTATGAAATTGCCGTTTTATTGCAATAGGTTCTTTGAATTGACATAGAATCTTCATGGTTTGAGGTTTTCGAATGTCACTTTTTTCAAATGGTTTCTATGATGTTCTTTTTTAAAAAATGTGTAACATTTGAATATCGACTTTCAATTGTTTTTGTTATTCAATTTAGACAAGAAAGATGGATACTGCGAAAATTCGAGTGATTATGAGGCACCCATTTTTCGTATTCTTTTATTTTATTGATTTGACGCAAGTGAGTCAATATTGTGGGTAAGGTAACGTTAAACCATGCCGCTAATTCCTGGGTAGTTTGACTAGGGTCGGCTTCCACTATCTCTCTCAATTCATCGTTATTCACCTGTGTGGGCGGTCTTCCTCGTGGCTCGTTCTTTAAGTAGAAATTTCCATCACGAAAGCGTTTAAACCAAAATCGCACGGTGCGTTCATTAGTACACCCCTCTCCAAACGCAGCATTGATATTGCGGGCTGTTTCTGCCGCGTTAGTTCCGCGTCGGAACTCGTATTCAAAAATCACTCGAATTTTTGCAGTATCCATCTTTCTTGTCTAAATTGAATAACAAAAACAATTGAAAGTCGATATTCAAATGTTTCACATTTTTTAAAAAAAGAACATCATAGAAACCATTTGAAAAAGTTTCATTCGAAAACCTCAAACCATGAAGATTCTATGTCAATTCAAAGAACCTATTGCAATAAAACGGCAATTTCATACTTTAACCCCTATTATTTATGACGTCACAATTGTGAATATCTTGGATAGTTATAAAATGCTCTTACAGTTAAGAGACATCTTAGTGCGCTTTCAAGATGGTACACTCAATCAATCTCAGCTGTAAGAGCATTTTATCACACTGATAATTAAAGAAAGGGATCGGGCAACTATTTGCTTTTCGCTCATACAACTTTACCGTATACATGGTGAAATCTGGATGGTTTGAAAGCCGCGGTTTTGTAATTGGTAATAAAAATGGCATCTATTTAGACTATTACTTTACGTATAGACGTACCTAAATGAAAAAAAAGTACATTGTGTGAGCGAGAGGAAAATAGATATTCAGTATTTTTCTTAAACTAACCGTGCGACCTTAATACGGAATCCAGACTTCTGAATATTACTTTGATACTTTTTGAAGGGTTCACATGTAAGTTTGGTTGTGGTTAGTTTATTATATTACTTTGCAGGAAGGGAATATTTAAATACACATCAATGTTGACATGCTCGTACTAGACAGAGATAGGCAACAATAATAGCGGAACTGTTTCACGAGTTGCTGCACGGGGAATAAAGTTCAAAATTGTTCGGCTATCGATATTGCTCTTTTGAGAAGAAAGTGGAAGACAGAGGGATAATGTACGCAAGACTTACATTAAACAAGGTTCACTATAGTTCATACCAATCCACGGTCTAGTCCATATAAGAATTTCGATACTACAAAGGTAAACTTTTCGATACAGAGAAATTAAGTTACCACTTTTTACAGAGCAATATCTACTGAATAAAAAAACTAAAAATATAAAGGACCAATTGCATAAAAATAATTAATAAAAAGTGATAAAAATTAAACATATAACGAAAGAAATGATAGTGATAGACAAAAGTAACTTTGTTTAATATAAGTTTGCGAAGTTTACTGCAAAACAAAAACAAGAGAGGAACATATTTTAACAGCCAGCCATTGGACAACAACACAATAAAGCACATAATAAAGTACATAAATCTGTTAAAACATCATGTTCAATTCAACAAATGTGTTCCACGGAATGCTATCACGATCACACAGACGCACGATAACTTGACATCAAATAAATAAACTGTTTGCGATGTGAGAGAACTTTCTTACAAATGAAAAGCCCCGACCACACCCTCATTCACGGTGGCGCCGAATGGCGCGGCTTATGTTGCCCACCACGATCAATCCAAACAGCTTTCATTTCCGGCTAAAGTTGTTTTTACGTGGAGCATGCGGCCTCGCTCGCTAAAATAAGTAAACTTTTAATAAATTTGATCTGAGAGAATTGATTGAGAAAATTTGATTCCAAAATTAATAATTATGGAAATAACTTTTCTTTCCTAAAACGACGTTTAGGAGAACAAAAATATATTTAAAATTCCCGTAATTTAATTATACAAAACCCTCTGACCACATTTATCAAATCTTTACTCATATTTTACAATATTAAAAAAAACGACCAATCCCGAGTCGGACTCGCGCACGAAGGGTTCCGTACCATTATCTATACAACATTAGACAAAGATCGAATTTAAGAACACCGCCATCTATAGAAACAAATAATTTTAACATTGACATTTAACGACATGACATCGGCGCTGTGAAGGTTACATAGATGGCCGCTAGATGTGCGAGCGCTGTCTTTAGAAAACGTTTGTTGTATGGGAGCCCCCCTAAAATATTTATTTTATTCTGTTTTTAGTATGTGTTCTTATAGGGGCAACAGAAACACATCATCTGTCAAAATTTCAACTGCCTAGCTATCACGTTTATGAGCAGCCTGGTGACAGACAGACAGATAGACAGATGGACAGTGAAGTCTTAGTAATAGGATCCCGTTTGGCACCCTTCGGGTACGGAACCTTAAAAAAGTTAAATCCTTCTTCACGTAAGAACAGCCTTAACAGATCAATGTCATTACATACGTCTTAGCGCGGAATGGCCGTAACTGTAGGGTCTATTACCTGCCCCCTTGGATTTGCCCGCAATTAATTAACACTTCAACTGCTAAGGCTCTGGTATGGTATGATCATCAAAGACGCGAAATGAATCTGATATGACGTAGGTCCTGCGCACAGCCGTGTGGCGGCAGTGTGAATGAACCGGGTTCTGTCCAGTAAACGTGTTAAGGCTGCTGTTACATGTAGCATCTGTCTCACTCGCACCATCGGTTATATTTCTTTAACTGGGCTTGTTTGTGTTCCACAGCTGGGCATAGACCTCGCTCATTATCTTCTAACTTATTTCTTACATGGATTCATACCACGATTAATGCATTTATTTGCTCGCATTGACCTTGTGTGGTAGTCACTGTGCAATCATAACCACTAATATTTTTTTGTCAATAAATGTAATTATCTTATTTTTATAGAACAGCTCGTAGCCCCGGCTGCCTGAGTGATCTTAAACGATCACGAAGGTTAAGCAACACAGGGCGCGTTCAGTGCATGGATGGGTCGCCGTCTATGCCTAACGCTAGTGGCATTTTTCCGAGCGGTTCCGTGCTTCGCAAGGCACGTTAAGCTGTTGGTGCCGGCTGCCGTCGATAGATGGCAGTCGTTAAGCCAAGTCAGAGGCCTTAGGGCGGCTTGACAACTTCTGACAGTAGACGAGCCACTAGTCTACAAGCCTCCACCAATCCGGACTTGGCCCCCGTGGTGGAGTATGGCCTGTACCTTCCTTAGGGAAGAGACCCGTGCCCCTCGGTGGGGACATAATGGGTTGATGATGATGATCTTATTTTTTTATTTTATTTTATATTTTAACATTCAATGTCACATTCTAATATTTTAATTATAATATTAGACTGTAGGAAGACAGATATTAAAAGCAGCTTTAACCCCGTGCGTTCAACATCGCCGAAACAAGATTGGGGGCGTCTGGCGCGCAGGTGACACAAAGCGTGTGCTTGGGGCGTTCCCAGTTCGTTCTCGTCCACATTGGAAACAGACCTTTTCATCCAGTTCCTGTCTTGTCATACCCTTTCTGTACTGCAAGAGTTTTTAAATCTGCTTGTCACTTGCACTTCCTGGCCATGACAGGTCAGAAATAAGACACTATACCCACCGTTGTTACTGGAGGTGTGTGTTAGGAACTTTGAAGCTTTCGATAGGCGAGTAAAAATGGAATATAATGAATTTGGAAACAAAAATATTAAACAAGAATAGGTAAATAAGGTATGCGTCTGGGGAAACAATAGAAATGCCAATTGTATTGAATTCCAGAGCACGCAAAGAAAAGTTGGTTAAAAAAAATTGGTTAAGCTAAACCGACCTATGAGATTAGAGACTTTTTTTATAAGGGCTTCTGTTACATCTGAAGTTCCGTCTCGGTCGCACATTCTAACACGTTTAATGATTGTAAACAATAGTACACTTTTAAAACGAAGTCGGCGGCTTTGTAGATAATATAATTACGGATGTTTAAGGGCGCTTATACGCGGGCGGCACGTGTGCCAACTGCAGCCGTCGACGTGTACCGACGGCATGTCAGCGTCGAATATCCGCGTCAGCGCGTCGACGGCTGCAGTTGGCATAGGTGCCGCCCGTGTATAAGCGTCCTAAGATATATTTTTCTTTTTCTATGCTTTTTTTTTATTAATTTTAGTAGCATTTTTTCCTAATCAAAAACAAAGGATTATAATATGATAACAAAAGTGTCTGTAATCGTAAACGTTTATTATCATTAAAAATGTTCGAATGTGCGAGCGTAAAGGTAACAACAGCAGCCTTGGGATGGCTTCATAAACTGATATACTTGTCAGAAAAGGCAATAGCAAATTTGGTTTGGACCGACGCTGTTGTAAATAAGACTTTAGGATATCCACATATAGGTCAGTTTACCGTGTCGAGTGGGGAAATAATAATAAATAAACATGTAGGCTCACACTGAAAAGTGGTAGGGTAACTTCTCCTCTGTCACGGTTTGCTTTCTCATTAAGCTGTTAAGGAATTCGGCCAACTCGGCGGGCCTTCTCCTGTGAACGACAACAATGGCAATCAAATTCAGCTCTTGAAGACTTGCAATTAAGACATGTTTTATCTTAACCACTCGCCGCACGCTTGCCTTAATCGGGAAACCTTGGGAATGTACGTATGTAATTGGCTAAGCTTTAAGATCGATCACATATAAGTTGTATACTTAGCGAGACAGAAGTGGCATGTAAACAAAGGTTATGGGTCAGTTTCTGAATTGAGAAATTCGCTAAGTAAATAGTTAACTGTAGTGCTGTCTATTCGAATTTCTCAGACAAGAGCGTGACAGAACGTTACTTAAGTATTTACTTGGTGAAATTCTTAATTCAGAAATCGGCCACGAAATCCACGATACCCACTTCAACCAACGAAATAATACGTCACACCACACGACATTTACAATGGAAGGAAAATCCTTATGTACATTGAGTCATAATCGAGGCAACCAGTTCATTGCATTTGGATAACTACTTCATCACAAGCGGCAAATAAAATATTATTTGTATATCATCTTCTATGTCAGTTTCTTCTCTACATAATTTATTCACTTTGAGAATGGCAACTTTTACGTTCATTATATTTTTTTCATTGTCTCTGAGAGACTTTTCCTTCTTTTCTTCTTTTTCTTTTTCCCAATGCGGACTTGGCCCCCGTGGTGGAGTATGGCCTATACCTTCCTCAGGGAAGAGACCCGTGCCCCTCGGTGGGGACATAATGGCACATCTTTAACAATGTGTAAAAATACGGGCCTTTTGAGGCTTTCGTGTTTATTAATTTATTATTCACTCCTACACAAGTACGATACCCACTTCGCCCGCATAAGCATTACAATTTGCACGTGATCCAAGCACATTAGGCTCGGCCCACACAGATGGGACGTGGGACGGAGACGGGGTAGTGACGCGGGGTTCTTTCAAACAAAATGTACTGGAGAGCTGGGGCGAGGGACTTTATGCTATACGTCCTCGCCCCACGTCCTATGTGTGTGGGCCGTACCGTAAGGGTATCTAAGAGGTTCTCTATCACCACCAGTGAAAAAAAAATCTTCTTTTACTAGGCGTCTTTGAGAAGTGTCTTTCTATTCTCCAATCAAGTTAAACACGTTGGGCATTCACGGCCAACGTATAAAAGTTCCTCCTCCTTATTGAATTCAGTTAAAAATATCCGTAAAAAATATTGTTTTTTCTATTCGTGGCGCTAGTGAGCCTTACCGATCCCCTTAAGGCTGTTCTTACGTGGAGCATGCTGTCTCGCTCACACAATTTAATATTTTAGTGATTGTAATACAATGAGTATACTTGGCTGGTCTACAAATTTAAAGTCGCTCAGCGTGCTATGGAAAGGGCTATGCTCGGGGTTTCTCTAAAAGATCGAATTCGAAACGAGGTGATCCGACAGAGAACCAAAGTCACCGACATAGCCCACCGAATTAGCACGCTGAAGTGGCAGTGGGCCGGCCATATCATCCGAAGAACTGATAACCGATGGGGTAGACGAGTTCTTGAGTGGAGACCGCGGATCGGTAAACGTAGTGTAGGACGTCCTCAGACTCGGTGGAGCGATGATCTTCGCAGGGCGGCTGGCAAGAGCTGGATGAGAGTAGCCGAGGACCGTGCTCAGTGGCGTGCAATTGGAGAGGCCTATGTCCAGCAGTGGACAATAATAGGCTGATGATGATGATGATAATGATGATGATGATGATAATGATGATGATGATGAGTATACTTTTGAAGAAAGTGCTCTGAGGGTTTGATGGATAATTACGGATGTTCAGGGCATATCTTTCTTATCCTGTATTAAGTTTTTGACAAAAATAATTTAATTCCAAAATTAATAATTTTGGAAACAACTTCCTTTATTAAAAACTACGTATAGGAAAACAAAAATATATTTAAAATGTCCGCAATTCAATTAAGCGCCAAACCCTCAGAGCACATTTATCAAAATAAAGAATATATGTTAAATTGTTCGAGCGAGACAGCACGTTCCACAGTGTTTTAAATCACTTAAAAAATTTCCCGATGCTGTTTTCCACATTAATCGATCAAGGAATGCATTTGAAATGTAAGAGTAGAACACCCACGTGTCAATTCCTATTACTTTATTTTTTAAAAAATTAATAATATTTCGTGACCTTGGCTTAGAAAATTGTTTAATTAATTTTTGTAGGAGTAACGGTACAAGATGTCATTCTTTTATTAATAAGGTTTGATAAATGATTTAACAGCGCATATTTTCCAATTTTAAATTTTTGGAAATCACCTCGGGATATCGAGTAATTAACTTTTTTTCAGATTTTGGTTTTTATTTTTTTTCTTTAAAATACCTCAAAAGTGCGATCTGTCACTAGCACAGTTAAATTGCTCTTAATTAGGTTTATCACTGATAAAAAAATCACGTTGCACTTACGCGGCGTTTATGAGTTATTGAATTTCAAAATTTTGTGTTAGGGGTGTCACTCAACTTGACCTTTCAATTTAGTCAAAATCTATATATACTTTATTTTTTTAAATTTTTTGATTAGTTGCAAAACTATATATTATTTAGACATACACTTAAAATATCTTCTAAATAGCTTCTTTCTCACATTATATAGACTAACATTTACATGCTTAAAACAATTTTAGTTTTGTTACCTGAAGTAGATTGCTTGGTTTTGTTTAAGTATTTACTTTAAGTAAGTACTTAGTTTTAGTTCAGTTATGGTTAGCATGTAGCGTAGGAAGGGGTCCACCCTCGTCAAGCTTACCTATGCTAAAACCCTATGTTTATACATGTTAACTTGAGAAACGGGGGTGAGGCAAAATGGAGCCGTTACAGACCCATGGCGCCACTTCGCCTCAGCAGGGCCTTACCAAACCTGCTGAGGGATGTCCATCCGGGCCCCGACCGGAGGACTTAGGACAAGGAGGGCATGAGGGCGCCAACCCTCATGTTGGTACACGAGTGGCAAGCGATGCTATGGATCACCCCATAGCCGGTACTTCTTATCAAACTCCAGAAGTAACCGCAAGTATGCAAGGAGTTTATTCGGGACTACATATTTTTGAATGTTTTTACGCAGAGAGCAAAAAATATAAAAAGACTGGGTCTCCTGACGACCTAACACCATCGGATTTGATGACCGTACTTTTCAGAGAAATGGGCGAGCGACTTAAAGATCTCTCATCTAGCGAAAAAGATAGACTTATAAGCAACGTTGTTTACCCATTTCTTAGAAAAGCCACTAGGTTTTATAAAAGTTGCAATCGGAACAAAAAGAGGTTCAGAGACAAGCATGCTGTTTTCTTGAACAAACTGTTGTCTGCCAGAAACTGTTCGTGGACTTCTGAAGCCGATTATTGTAGAAAACTTGCAATTCACAGCAAAAGATGGCGAAGATCCATCAATAGATGAATCTTCATCGTTAGACGATGAAGAAGATTCATCCAATTTTGATGACTGCCCTCTGGTACTAGAAACTGAAAATTATTCATACGAGCCATAAAATCCAGAAAATTTGAAAGCAATCTAACATGCGAAAACGTCTATAATATATTTTGAAGTAACTTTTCGTTAGTTGGTTTCCAATTTCCTGTATTTAATGACATAATTGTTATTAATTGGCAACATATTCAAAAGTCTTTTAAGTTTATTTTTCACTTTTTAATTTTAGTAGTAGGTTCACTATTTTTCGGAAATTTTCATCATCATCATTCAGCCACAAGAGGTCCACTGTTGGAAATAGGCCTCCTCCATGGATTTCCAAAAAGACCGGTTGGAAGCGGCCTGCATCCAGCGCCTTCCTGCCACTTGGATGAGGTCATCTGTCC
This sequence comes from Yponomeuta evonymella, assembly GCA_963969515.1. Lineage (NCBI taxonomy): Eukaryota > Metazoa > Arthropoda > Insecta > Lepidoptera > Yponomeutidae > Yponomeuta > Yponomeuta evonymella. The sequence goes on along the minus strand of OZ018354.1, from coordinate 15,853,981 downwards.
ATCTTGTGGCTGGTCGTCCTACGCTGCGCTTGCCGATATGTGGTCTCCATTCGAGAACTTTTCGGCCCCATCGGCCATCAGTTCTGCGTGCTATGTGCCCCACCCACTGCCACTTCAACTTACTAATCCGCTGGGCTATGTCGACGACTTTCGTTCGTCTACGGATCTCATCATTTCTGATTCGATCTCGTAGAGAAATTCCGAATAGCCCTTTCCATAGCTCGTTGCGTGACCTTGAGCCTTCTTATGAGGCCCATAGTGAGAGACCACGTTTCAGTGCCATAAGTCATCACTGGTAACACACTGGTTGTATAATTTTGTCTTGAGCGATTGAGGTATATTAGACCGGAAATTTTATTTTAAATCTATTTTACTATTTCTCGTGTAAAATATTTATCGTTCCTGTAAATAAAATACCTAGCTTTTAAGTTTTATTTGTAAAATATTTTATTTTTAGTGTAAAACATTTGTTAGTGTAACCTTATGCAGATAATTACAAAAAAAATCCACTCTTCATACAAATACTAAAAGTCAGCTACCAATTTTTTATAGACAGTCGAAAAAAAATTCATTTCCGACACTTGGTTTCTTTGGGAAAGTTACTCAAAATCATGGTCTGACTGCCGTACACAGAGTCGTTAATTAAGATTTAATGTAAATTAAGTATCATGTCATCTCTTTCATTTCAATGACATATGAAAGAGATAGCACGACACTTAATGAACATTAAGTTTAATTGACGACTGTGAGTACGGCAGTAAGTCCACCCCTGAATTATTTAAACCTTTTGTATATATACCCCGTATAGTTTTTTATTAGAGACAAAAAATAAACATTATATTTATTTGACCTTTAGAGACAACCCTAAAATGTGTCAGTTGACCTTTGTACGTAACTCCCAAAGGCCGCGATGGAGCAACGTGATCTTTTTATCAGTGATAAACCGAATTAAGAGCAATTTATCTGTGCTAGTTACAGATCGCACTTTTGAGGTATTTTAAAGAAAAATAATAAAAACCAAAATCTGAAAAAAAGTTAATTACTCGATATCCCGAGTTGATTTCCAAAAATTTAAAATTGGAAAATATGCGCTGTAAAATCATTTATCAAACCTTATTAATAAAAGAATAACATCTTGATCCGTTACGCCTACAATAATTAATTAAACAATTTTCTAAGCCAAGGTCACGAAATATTATTAATTTTTTTTAAAATAAAGTAATAGAAATTGACACGTGGGTGTTCTACTCTTACATTTCAAATGCATTCCTTGATCGATTAATGTGGAAAACAGCATCGGGAAATTTTTTAAGTGATTTAAAACAGTGTGCGTTCCACGAAAGAAAAGTCTTAACCTGAGAGCAAAGAGGTCGGGCAAAGCGAGGCTGTCGCAAAAATAAACGCAGTAAGGGACTTTTTTTTCAAAGCCGAGACATTTCCGCTATTGGTGACTAGTTGGTTCCAGTAACCAATAGTGGAAATATCTCGGTTTAAAAAAACCGGCCAAGTGCGAGTCGGATTTGCGCACGAAGGGTTCTGTACCATTATCTATACAACACTAGACACAAAGATCGAGAAAAAACCGTTTGTTGTATGGGAGCCCCTCTTAAATATTTATTTTATTTTAATTTAATTATGTATTTTTGAATCGAATATAGAAATAAACATTCCGTGAATATTTCAAGCGTCTACCTGTTGCCGTTATTAATTCGACGACCTCGTGGCGCAGCGGTAGTGCATCTGCATACCATGCGAGAGGTCCCGGGTTCGAATCCCGGCTGGGGACAAAAAAAAAAAAACCCCAGGTCTTGGATGTTTACATGTTTGTGATGTCGTTGTTTCTGGTTCCCACGACACAGGGTATCCTAGTGTGGGGCCAGAAGCAATGTACGTGCCTGTATGTAAATGTTTATGTTTATGTTTATGTTTAATATCGAGCAAAAAACGGCAAAAAAAGTACGTTTGTTGTATGGGAGCCCCCCCTTAAATATTTATTTAATTCTGTTTTTAGTATTTGTTGTTATGCCTAGCTATCACGGTTTATGAGATACAGCCTGGTGACAGACAGACAGACAGACAGACAGACAGACAGACAGACAGACAGTGAAGTCTTAGTAATAGGGTCCCGTTTGGCACCCTTCCGGTACGGAATCCTAAAAATGTCCCTCACTGTGTTTATTTTTGGGACAGCCGCCTGGCGTACTTACCGGCTGACTTCAGCGTGGGCCTTTACGAGCTGCGAGTGTATGAGCGAGCACAACTTGTAGCACACGTTGCGGGTGGCCCCCTCGCCGGTCTCGCTCGTCGACTCCGACGCTTGAGTGCCTTCGATGTTGCAATAGCCATGATGACAGTTATTGAAATACACTAAAATTATGTATTTATTTAACAAGAATTGATTTGTGGAATACGAAACACGCAATTATTTTTTTTATTAAGAACGTTAAAATCTACAAAAACCCTATGTCCGCCATATTAAGTTGAATAGCAAATGACGTCACTTTGAGGAACACCCGAGTAAACATGACTAGAACCGAACATATTACTTAATAATCTGTGACATAGGTAAGAACGTACCTATACGAGATTGCTGTATTGACGGTTTACACCACAGATCAATTTTACACTTTTGCACTGTGACGTTTCAGTTTGAAATCTAAAAACTAAAATGTATTTTTTACCATTAAACCTTCTGTGACCAAAAACATAAAATAGATTGTAAATAATGTACGTTTTGGGACATTATAGGACAGTTTTTCAAAATTTGTCATCATGCATATTGTATTGGAATTTCCATTGGTTTCTTGATTAAATACGTCTATAGTCTGTTTTTTTCCGATGCAAAAAAAAATACTGTCACTGACATGTGCCGGGGTCGTAAACCATCACAACCCATTACATTTGTTGACGTACTCTATGTGGACATCAATGCAAGTTTATTTTTTAAAGGTCGTGACAGACGACGGCTATAAATAATAATATATCGCTCTATGTCTTTTTCTATACTAAATCCGACAGCAGTCGTGTGTGGACGCGCGCTTGCTTGAGTAATACGTATTCTGTGCTGCTCCCACTTAATAAATAAAACTAGTATCGAAAACTGCTTTCTTTTGGAGATCTTAAACACAATTACTATAAAAGTGAAGTACCTACAGGTTAAACTGTGTGTGACCATCAATAAGAAGAGTATTTAAGTGTAAAGGTGAAATAGTGTCGAGTTTTTTGGTCGGTAGTAGTGCGCAAAATTCTATCAACACCAAATCGTTAGCAACGGGTGTCGACAAACCGGTTGACCTTGAATAGCAACTAAGCCACACTCGCACTGCATTGCATTTCACCTACATATGCTAGCAATTTTCGGTCCTTGCTGCATCAACTGAATAGCTCTGTCGTTAAGGCGCCTAGGTCTTGAGTGTTACGCATCGCTCGGAGTGTGGCCGGTTCGATCCTCTGGACGAGGACGGGATTACTTTTTGTTTTTGCTTTTTCTTAGCTGAAAGCGGATGTCAAGTAAAATGCGTGGGGGATTGCAACGCACTCCTCCTATGTCCACTCAGCCAAATTCAAACCCTATTGCAAACCCACCCCTTACGTCACAAATAGACCAAGACGAAGGCGCTAGAGAGAATAGTACTCTCTCACTCCGTAACAAAAAGCGTCGCCTATCTGGGGAAGAAATCTCAACCGAGCTTACCTCTTTCAAGCACGAAATTAAAGAAATGCTTCAAGGAATGTTCGATGAGTATTTGGCAACTCAAACTGGGAGGCTCGACCAGCTGGAAACCCACATCAAAGACGTGAAAACCTCAAACCAATCCATTGAAAATACAAATAGAGACTTAGAAAAATCTATGACCGTCCTGAGTGAACAACTGGTAGCACTGGAGACCAAAATTTCAATATATGATACCCAGAGGTCCAAAATAATGGAAGAATTCAATGCTCTTGGGTCACGCATAGACCAATTTGAAACTAACTCAGTAATCACCTGCGTTGAAATAAGGAACGTGCCAAAAAAGCCATCAGAGAACAAAGAAACACTTTTCAACTATGTAGAAACTCTTTCAAAAACGTTGAAGGTAAATCTAACTACAAAGGACATCAGAAATGTTTATAGACTGCCGAGCAAAAGGGAGAACAAAACGTCATCTATTGCTTTTGAGTTGCAAAACACTCTAGATAAGGATAATATACTGCAAGCTATAAAGAAAGTTAAAGCTTCCAGGAAGGAGTCCCGCCTTACGGCCATTGACATTGGTCTCCCTGGGGATGAAACGCCTATTTTCGTATCAGAACTCCTGACCACGCGGATGAAGAGATTGTTCTACCTTGCACGAGAGTTTGCAAAAAGAGAAAGCTTCGCCTTCTGCTGGTCTACAAATGGCAAGGTTTATGTCCGAAAACAACAAAGATCACCGCACATTCAAATAAAATCCGAAGACCACCTGGATAAACTTCGGTTGAATCAAATCCAATGACTAGTCTTAGTTATAATAGCCTACAAATTGAAATGCCCTAAAATATCATGCAAATTATACAAACATGTTTTACACTACACAAAGAAAAATAAAAAAATCATAGCACACACTCATACACACTTACACAAGTTTACACAATCGTACACACACCATCAAGAATACAGTGGAAATCACAAGCACAAAACATACTGCAATAACACCCTTACCCCTCAGCCCGCACCGAACCCTGTGAGATATGCCATTTTAAAATTTAGCTATGTTTAATAACAACGACAGCATTGGTCTCGAGTTGGATGTGATGACTGTATCAGAGGCAGTGCTATCTCCACCTGAGAACTGTAAGAAACATGTCTCTAGCAATAGCTCTAACTTTAATATACTGATGCAAAATATAAGGAGCATTCACTGCAACTTTGACAACTTTCTAATTCTAATGACCAGATTGGATTTGAATTTGGACATAATTATCCTTGTAGAATGCTGGCTTCAATGCTCGACGCAAATACCTATGCTGGACAGATACAGGCATTACTCAACTAAAAACAACACTAATCAGAATGACGGTATTGTAGTCTACTGCAAAAGTGAAATTGACGTTGTCATAGAGGAGATAACCTTTATGGACGCTAGTTGTGTTATAATTAAACCTAATAAAGAGACTGCTATTATAGCCATATATCGTTCACCAAGCATAAAAAATATAGACAAATTTCTTCAATCACTAGATACTACCTTGCAATCACTGTCTTCTTTTAAAAATATTACAATCATTGGAGACATTAATATTGATATTAAACAACTAAGCCAAGATCGAAACGCACCTCCATATCTTGATTTAACTGCTTTTCATGGACTACTACCTGGACATCAAATTGCAACTAGAATGAACAACTGTCTCGATCACGCTTTGCTAAAAACCAAACTGCCATCTAAAACCCTAGTAATAGAAACAACTGTGTCTGACCATAATGCTGTTTTGGTCTCACTAACTTCAGGTATAAGACGAGAATTAATCTCGGATACTTACGTAAAAATTGATCAAAGTGGCTTACAAAATAGCATGATAAATCTTGACCTTTCCGCGGTCCTTAATTCGGAGGACCCTAATGTCGCCGCTACTATCCTCACAGAGTCTTTAAAAAATATTATTGACGCTAACAGTCAAGTTTGCCAATTATCTAGAAGGAAAAAAGCTCTCAAACCATGGATTACTTCCGGTTTGCTCCGTTGTATGCGGAATAGGGATAAGCTCCATGCAAAAACAAAAAAATATCCCGATAACCTAAACCACAAAGCCATCTATTTAAGGTATCGCAACTTCTGCACAAAACTACTAAAAAAAGTTAAAAGAGCATATGATAAAAAACTCCTAGAAGGCGCGGGTAAGAACAGCAAAAAAATATGGTCTGTGATAAAAAACATAGCGAATTTTCAAAAAGGAAACGAGAAGGCATACGAGTTACTGAAATCTAATGGCTCTCCTCACTCTTCAGTTAATGAAGCGAATGTATTTTTTGCTAACATAGGTAAGAATTTGGCTGAGAAAATAAAAAAAACCGATCCGTCAAGTGATTTGACTGGAGACCTGAACAATCTTCCCTGCGTAAATTCTTTTGTTCTAATTGACACGGACGAAGGCGAGGTTGAGAGTCTGGTAATGTCACTTCGTGATGACTGTGCTGTAGGCTGGGATGGAATCTCTGCTAAATTCATCAAATCATTCAAGAATAAAATAGTCCCGGCCCTTACACATGTGTGCAGAATTAGTCTCTCAAAGGGTATTTTTCCAAAGGTCTTCAAGAGGTCGGTAATCTGTCCCATACACAAGGGTGGCAGCAGGGACCGTGTCGATAACTACCGCCCAATATCTATCCTTCCTGCCATGTCAAAGATTCTGGAGCGTATAATTAACACCAGGCTCATGAACTTTCTCTGTAATAATAATCTCCTTTCTGAACACCAGTTTGGATTTCGCCCTGGTAAATCAACAGAAGACGCAGTGCACGACTTGACAGACAGCATAGTGCGTAAATTAGATAAGGGTGATAAGTGCTTATCCATCTTCTTGGATCTGGCGAAAGCGTTCGACACGGTCCCTGCCACACGATTATTAAAAAAGTTAGAACTTATGGGAATAAGAGCCCTACAACTAGACCTCATCAAAGACTATCTCTCGGATCGACTTCAGTGTGTCAGGATAGGTAAATATACTAGCTGTAACCTTCCAGTGACCGTGGGTGTCCCGCAGGGCAGTATTTTGGGCCCAACCCTTTTTCTGGTTTTCATTGATGACCTCTCCAGGCTCTCGTTGCGGGGTGGAACTATAGTCTCTTATGCCGACGATACAGCTTTGAGCTTCAATTCCAAAGACTGGAGAGAAACTTACCGCTTAGCTCAAGCGGGTCTTAATTCTGTCACAAAATGGCTGAACGAAAATTTTCTAACACTAAATACCAAAAAAACTGTTTATCTAACTTTCACAATGCGAAGTTCTACGCAACCCCCCCAATCAATGCATCTTATCGGTCACACTTGTTCTCAGTCCCGCAACGAAGGTTGCCTTTGTTCCAAACTAAAAAAAGTTCGTGACGTTAAATATCTTGGTATAACTATAGATCAAAACCTAAACTTTAATGCACATGTTCAGGGTCTGACTGGTAGGGTGCGGAAGCTGATTTACGTTTTCAGAAATCTGAGAGTTGCAGCAGAACCAAAACTCCTGAAAACCGTGTATTATGCACTATGCCAGTCACTGCTTGTGTATTGCATTACTGTTTGGGGCGGTATGTGTAAAACACCTCTTCTGGCATTGGAGAGGGCCCAGAGGGCAGTTCTCAAGGTGAGCACATTCCGTCCGTTCAAATTCCCCACTTTTGAGCTTTATCAGTCTTGCGAAGTGCTATCTGTACGCCAACTTTTTATACTTCATACAGTCTTTAAAATGCATTCGCAAATCGTTCGGATACCCGAACATCGCGATGCAAGAAAAAAAAGAAACAACAAAATTTCATATAAATTTCAATTCAAAACATCCTTCTTCAGAAAATTCTTTCCATTTCTTGGCACTTTTCTATACAATAAACTGAATAAAGTATGTGATATTTACCTTCTCAATTCCTTTGAATGCAGGCGCAAACTTTTCGACTGGCTTATTACTCAAGATTATATTTCCACAGAGAACAATTTGTTTGTACTGGGCTAAATACGCACACACGCACACACGCGCGCACGCACGCACGTACAGACACATACACACACACACACACACATACACACACACACCCACCCACTTACACACTCACACACACACACACACACACACACACACACACACGCACACATTTTGCATATAATTTTATTATTTTTGATAATTTTTATGTAATTAATAGTAACCTACTTTAATTTGATGTTAATTTGTAACTTTCTTCCGAAGAAAGTATACATAAGATATATTATAATTGCCTTATTGATTGATTGTTTTTATGTGTCATTCTTCACAGAATAGCATTGTATCATACCTTTCGGGACAGCACTGGCTCCTGAGATACAGGTCCCCGCCTAGTTCAGGAGTCAGGGCACAATGATATTGTAAACAAATTTAACTATTTGTGTTCCAATAAACAATTATCTTATCTTATCTTATCTAAAAACTAAAATGTATTTTTTACCATTAAACCTTCTGTGACCAAAAACATAAAATAGATTGTAAATAATGTACGTTTTGGGACATTATAGGACAGTTTTTCAAAATTTGTCATCATGCATATTGTATTGGAATTTCCATTGGTTTCTTGATTAAATACGTCTATAGTCTGTTTTTTTCCGATGCAAAAAAAAATACTGTCACTGACATGTGCCGGGGTCGTAAACCATCACAACCCATTACATTTGTTGACGTACTCTATGTGGACATCAATGCAAGTTTATTTTTTAAAGGTCGTGACAGACGACGGCTATAAATAATAATATATCGCTCTATGTCTTTTTCTATACTAAATCCGACAGCAGTCGTGTGTGGACGCGCGTTACACGATCGTCTGTGGCGGCCTAATCTAAGGTTCCAATAAAAACTCTGCTATCAAAACAAAAGTAAAATTTTTTTTTATTTACACATCATAAATCTATTTCGTTATCATAAAGCTATTACATAAATCGACCCGAAAAAACTAGCCAAAATTGTCAAAATCATAAGGGGACACGGGAAAAAACATTCGCGAAACCAATAAAAAAAAAAAACGGAATGTTTGAAAATAAATTACGTCTTCATGACAGTGTCAAACCACAAACCCATGTTTGTGTTATTATTGTGTTATTAACATCCAAGTGTTGCCAATACGTAAAAAATTAATAATCCCATTTTACTTCCATTTAAAAATGGTATGACTTACGTTAGTGTTTTTATAAATACTTTTCTTTAATGAGTAACTAAATATTGATTTCTTTGATGCAATAAGGTTTTTGGTTACACGAGTCTACTTTTTTACAGTAAAACAAAAATGTACCGAGTATAATGATATATTTTATAAATTTTAACACTGCCTCTTTTTTGCATCGAATTAAATAACAGACTTTAAACAATAAATTATAAATACATAAAATCTATAAGCCGCATATACAGGGTGTTAAGAAATACTTGTATAAATGGGAGGGGGAACCCCCCAATGATCCAATGAACAAATGGGGGGGGATCTACGAATACTAATAACTTTTTCTATATGAAAAACTGCGATATTGCGGAAATAATATCAGCTGTTCCATATACTCGTAATGTTACCTTAATGCGGCATTGTGGAATAGGTAGCCGATATTTTTTTCGCGATTTCAAAGTTTTCTTTGTTAAAAATTCTTCCTCTCATATAAATGGAGACTTTTCTACACCACGTATAAATCTTATTAGAATGAAATGTCTTTTTAATACAGTTGCTCAAAAAGTGGCGTATTGCAGGGACGTATAGCGTTCGGGATGTGGGCTATTACACACTCGTGCTTTTTTTTTACCTTTCCCGCACTCGTGCGTTCTCTTTCCCAACTGTCAAAATAATGTCTATTAAAAAGAATAACCAACCATGAAGTTTTTACTAAAAAAAATCATAAAAGTTTTTATGGTTCATGCAAATACGTATATTTCTAAAAAGAAGCTACTAATTTGTTTCAATATCAGATTTAATTATTTGATTGAATGAGTTTGGTTAGGTTTCATTTAATTTATTCATCTCATTAAATTTCATTTTCATTTCATATCAATAAAAAACTTCTATTGAAGACTTGGCTGTATGGGCATAGTTCCCTTTGCCTACCAGAATGGGTGAAGAAAAAAAAAACTCTGCTTATATTCTACGGTTGGCGCCATTTTACAGAAATTTTCTTTGCGAGTTTAGTTGTTTGTTGCACAAGATGAGTAATTTCGACCCTAGTTTTTTTGAATTAACACCACCGGAACTCAGTATAATTGCACAAAATGCTTCGGAGAACATTTTACCGGAAAAGTCAAAAAGTCGCTACATATCTACATACGACGAATTTATTGCATGGAGAGAAGAGAAAAAAGCAAATAGTTTTTCATTTTTTCGCAACTGTATTAAAAATAGTCGTTCAGTACACGTGCGGAACCGTCATTGCAACTTGTTCCGACTGTCAACCCTCGCCTTCGGCTGCGCCTCGGCTCGGGTAGACATTTGTCGGAACTCTTTGCAATGACAGCCTTTCCACACTTGTAATGAAATATACTATTATGTAACCATTTCTGTGTCCCACTGCTGGGCAAATACCTTATATTCCTTGATGCAAAATTTTAGAAAAAAAAAACTGCGCTGTTTTTTAGCGGGTCTATAGGTATTGATTGAAGATTTACGCGTCGTCTACGTCACTATTACGAAAAACACTGTGTTTATTATTAGTAGTAGTATTACCCGGTTTGCAAGTTGACTTACCGCTCTCGCTGGCGACGTTTTGAACCACTTTCATATCGGAACCCGATGTCTGCGCCGCGTCAATGTTTAAATGAAGCTGCTTTTTGGGCGTGTTACTTTCGATCTGCAACAGGATTCTGCGATGAAGTTTTGAAAATATTGGTAGACATCACAATCTTGTTACTAGGAATAAACATAAATTGTCATTTCCGCGATTTACCCCAGTTTCTCGTACACTAACACGCTGTTAATCTACTGTTAACAACTGTCAATTGACCAAAGTGCATACAAAAAAGCCACTGACAGCTGTTAACAGTAGATTAACAGCGTGCTAGTGTACGAAAAACCGGGGGTCAGACTTGTAAAAGTTAATACATCCTTTATGGGGCACTGCATACGGTTTTACGATAAGATTCGTCAAGATTTTATAAGATAAGATATTAGAGTTACCACCGAAGCGGTTTAACAAATGTGTTAAGCAGACTGTGCAAAAAAAACCTATTATAATATTAAGGATTATTTAGAAGACAAAGATGTCTGGTATTTAAATAACGTTAACTGGGACGATTGTGTCTTGTGCAGTGTAACTTTAAGTTCAAATCTCTGTTAATTAAGTTAAAAGAGATTTTGAAAAGAATAAACGTGGAGTTTCTTTGTTTGCTTCTTCTCCACATAATCTATATATTCTGAAACCAACAGCTTTAACGTTTATTACGTATTCGTTGTTTTTATAGTGAACTTCAACAAGTCTTCTCTTTTTTTGTGAGCGGCCATCTTGTTTTCCGAGGCTGCCAATCCAAAAGAGGATCTAATACTCCGTCCGACGCACTGACGTATGTTGTGGAGCCACGATATATTTGGTCTCCCAAGTATATCGGAGGCCTTCTCTGCCGCCTTGATCCTATACTACATTATTACATTACATAAACTCACGCCTGTATCCGGGAGAGGTAGGCAGAGACCAGGGTTTGCCATTTGCCATAATAAGCAGCCTATACACGTCTCACTGTCGGGCATAGGCCTTCTCTCAGAGAGAGTATGGGCTTAATCACCACGCGTGCCCACCGCGTATGTAAATAGCTCAGACACTCAGGTTTCCTCACGATGTTTTCCTTCACAGTTAGCGAGTGAATTGCTACTATAACTTCACATCATCATCATCATCATCATCAGCCATCTGACGCCCACTGCAGGACATCATCAGCCATCTGGTTTTCATAACCACGAGGGGTTTTGCCATAATCGCCACGCTCGGCAGGCGGGTTAGCGATCGCAGTATGCGGTTGGAATCTCAGTAAGACGCTGCTGCCCGTCTCTATAACTTCACAAATGTACATAACTTAGAAAACAAAGTGATAGGTACATGCCCGCACTGGGAATCGAACCTGGGTCTCCCGCATCCGAGTTCAATGTTCTACCGACTAGGCTACCACCGCTCTGACTACCGGCGCACAACTAAAAGTTATCTAAGTTTTCCTATAATTTCCTATCAAGCCTTCACTTGAGCAGAAAAGTTCCTTTCCCCCGTGGCCTCCATAAAACCGGTGAACAGTGAAGTTCAAGCCTCCATGCGCCGCATAAATAAAGAGAAGAGTCAAGTTCCTGCCTCCACGGGCTCTACTCTTGCTGGAGTTAGACTCCTCATCAACATCGTTCCTAAAGCCAGGGGCTCCACAAGTCTTGCCGAAGTTTAGACTTACATAGTTTATACACGAACTCCATAAATCAACTGAGCAATAAAGCTCCCACCTCCATGGGCGCCACAAGTATGGCGTGTGAAAAGTGTGTGAAGCACACTTTGTGCCAAAAAAGCTACTATAAACTTAAAGATTATTTAGATGACAATGATGTCTTGAATTAAAGCCAGTTCAATGCATGAGTTTTAGAACATTTATATAAATCCTGTAAATTAAGGACTCGAAGGTGTTTTTTTGTCCATTTTTTCTCCAAAATGATCTAGATTTTGAAATGGACACCTAGTTTAACTTGTAACGTTCATTAAGTCGCAGTTTCTGTGCTACTTTGAATAAAAAATTTTGATTTTGATTTTGGCTGATGTTAGCCTCCTTGTACAAAATTCCTAGCCCCAATGACTCAAATAAAGTAGCCGCAGTCAAGTTCGTACCTCCATGGGCTCCACAGTGACGTTGGCGGCGATGATGACACGGCCGTCCTCGTGATCCACCAGCATCACTTCGCTCTCCTGCTCCGCAGTAGCGTCGCCCGGCTTGCTGAAGTCTGGCTCCTTATCTGAAGAGTGAAACACTTAGGCTAGAGGAGGGGAACTGGGAGACCGTTATGGGAGGTTCGCCCGTCTATTACAGTTCGTAAAATATGATGCAAATGATTCGCGTCCGCATAACCTCTTAGGCTCAGCTGGCTCAGAATCAAATTCACAGACGGGGTGTTTTGCAAAGAGTACATAGTAAGGACTGATGTGAAATGTGTGCTTTACATTGTGGAGATAAGGGCTATTTTTTTAGGTTGACAATTGGATGCAATTTAAGCCTGCGTCAGAATAGCTTGATTCTTGACTGGAATATCATGTCGCGTATATGTGATTTGCCCAATTGAACCAAATTATGACTGCCTTGACTGATTGAGATTGTACAGACACTTTTTGCACGTATGATTTTTAGGGTTCCGTACCTCAAAATGAAAAAAAAAACGGAACCCTTATAGGATCACTTTGTTGTCCGTCCGTCCGTTCGACCGTCTGTCTGTCAAGACCCTTTAACACGGGAACGCGTGGAGGTATCGAGTTGAAATTAAAAACCATATACACAGGTCTACAGTCCCTTGAAGCTGTGAAAAATCAAACTTCTAAGTTAACGTACAAAAAATATACGGTCATTTATGCCTCAAAAAGAAACCTATATTTCGACACTCAAGGGAATCAAAATTCATAGGGTACTTTCCCGTTGACCTCGAACTATCAAATTTGGCAAGTAATATCGTCATATACTACAAGTACAGGAAAAGATCTGAAACTATACATTTGTAATTAAATCATAAAATAATAGTCTTCGAAGTTCGGGAAAAGCTCGGAAAAACTGCGAGACTCGATTCCTGAACTATTTGTAGTATGTTAGTACCTAGAAATTTATACGGAAACCTCGGTGGGCGAGTCCAACTCGCACTTGTCCGGTTCTTTCCCTCGGTGGCGCTAGAGTTACTTTACCCCTTATCCTACTAATATTATAAATCTGAAAGTTTGTGACGATGTTTGGATGTTTGTTACTCAATCACGCAATAACGGCTGAACGGATTTACATGAAGCTTGCCGTACAGATAGACAAAGACCTGAATTGAGACATAGCATACTTGATATCCCGGTAATGCGTTCCCGTGGGGTAATACTTATTACAAGTTTAAAATAGATGGCGTTGTGTGAGCGAACGTTCGCCGGGACAGCTAGTGTACAAATTATTTATGAGCAGTACAGACCAGCGCCGTCCTCTGTGGGCGTGAACAGTCGCGTGAGCTGCTCGTGCACGCGGCGCTCGCCCGCGCTCGGCGTGCTGGCGCCGCGCTCGCGCACGCGCTCCAGCAGGCCCTGTTGCCAACACAGTAAGGTCCACTTTACAACGACTCGATAGGGGTGTTATTCTTATTAAATTAGAACACTTTAGTGTACACACCACAAGACAAAATACATTAAAAGGCTTACATACGTATACGTTATTATTAAAATTCTTTATTGCATTTACACCGGATTTTTCAATAGTCAGATAAAACTTAACTGGAGAATAAAAATGATGTCGTCACTGCCTTGTCGTATGATTTGGACAGTGATAGCATGCAATTTATTCTCCAGTTAAGTTTTATCTGACTATTGAAAAATTGGCCACATAGAACTTGGCCACATTAGACACGTCGTTTTTCACATAGGCGAACTTAATCTTACTTAGCATACTCTACCAGCTAACCCAAGTTTTGGAAAAAGCATTAACAGGTAGTGCAACTACTTGTTTACACCTAGATATAGATATATATATATATATATATATTCGCTTGAAAAAGTGGGAGGGAGAGCGGTGCACTAACTAACCGCATGGTGCTTGTGGGATTTTGGCGGAATTTAGCAAAGTATTGTTCCCATTTTAATACTAACAACCCAGTTAATAAAGCGGAAACAGACCGTCCTGTATGGTCTATGTTACGTTTCAAGTGTAACAGGACAATACAGATTTCATGTCTCACCAGAAAATGATCCTCATGGAAGAACGAGGTTCCCATCAGGCGATCCAGGAAACGGCAGTCTTTGTACAGGTTGAGTAGCTTGCGCATAATCTGTGAAAAATATCTAGAGGTTAGTCACAAAGCATGATTTTTTGAAGACCCATTATGCAAGAAGTGGTGAAGCAAAAGAGATCAGCCCATATTTTACGCGCAACAAATCCTGTCGTAATCCTGACGTTTGCGATAGCAATCAGAACGGAATGTGACAGCTAGGGATTAGAAATCCTTCGAGATTGGGTGCGCATAATTGGGCCTCAGGAGCTCTATTTTTGAATCACTCGTATCGCGTCGAGCGCTCGATTTCTACTGATTTTCGTTCGACATCTGAAATTCCGTATTTTTGAATCACTCGACTGCAACGAATGGTCCTTACCACTCGTCTCGCATGGCGATCGGTAGATTAATTGTCAAAAAACGATAAATGTGTGTTGGTACTGTTTGTCAATCTGAGTGTCAACAATCAAAAAGAGTCAAAGCAAATCCAGCAGTTTGTGTTTTTGTGCGGAATTAATTTTTTGTTTCAACATTTTTAGAACAAACACAAACCAAACTGACAGTATGTAGTGTTTTGTTTGTAACAAAAGACAAAGATTTTTTATTTAAACAGCCAATAAAACAAAGTGTTTTACGTTCCGTTTCTGTTAATACTTCAAATTGTACTGGCAACACTTCAGGCGAACGATTCAAAAATACGGAAAAACGACATCATGCGACTTAGAAGACGAGTGTGACTTAAGTCGCATTCGACGATACAATTTCATACGAGTGATTCAAAAATAGAGCTCCAGGTCTGGTTCTAATGTATTTAATGTAAATATGTTTTTTGTGTACAATGTTTTGGGAAAAACTGTTAAACGGTGAAAGGATATGCTTGCAGGCAGCGGATGTGGGCAGTTACCGTTGCCTCTGCTTATTCTAGATACCGAATGTATTATCCGGTTCGAATGCTGTTAGGATACGACCTTGTGGAATGGAGCGGCATATGACGTCAACTGACGCCGTCGGGAAAGGTTAGCAACGCTGTCGGGAAAGTGCGTGACACGTGAGCGACGAACACAACTTAATCGGAAGTATTTTTAAATTATTATTTGTTACGGACGGCGAGAGTGTAGTCGAACTGTGTCGAATTCGCAAAGTGTGCGAGTGAGACAAGATGAAGATAACATCTTTATTTAATATTTTAGTCGCCTTGGTACTTACAAGATAAAAACTGATTAATCTTCTATACTAATAATAAATCTGTAAGGGTCGGTCATGGAGTAAGTTAGTTTGTTTTCAGAGATATTGTGTTTATAGGCTCAATATATGATACTGAAACTAATTTCACGATTTTTAGAATTTTTTTCTGTATGTGTGTATGTATGTATGTATGTTCCTCCATAACTCTTAAACCAATTATCCGAATTTGATGATATTTGGTATTTAACACATATAGACATCTGGGACACAGGATAGGCTATTTAAATTCTAGCTCCAGTTATGATAAGACGTGGCCCCCATACAAATGCTGCTTCGTAAAAATCGAAATGTACGCGAACGGAGTCGCGGGCACAGCTAGTATCATAATAAAAACTGAATTTGCACGGATATTTACTCGTTTATTTATTCATTTTACATTGCCGAGGGTAGTAAACTAACAGTTATTGCTTTCAAAAAAAAAACGCCTGTCACCTCAGTTTACCAAGACCACGGAAAATTGTAAAACGAAAAAAATAAACGTTCAAATTCAGTTTTCACCATGTCCAGTGCTCGTGTTAACCTTAGAATCTACTATGATTAATATTATTCGTCTGACTGTTGCTCTGGCCCTACAAGGCATCACTGTCGCGTGACGCAACTCCGCAGGGTCGCATCCTAACGGCATTCGAGCCGGATGATATACCTCCTGGCTCTGCAGCGTGGGATGCTTGGCGAACATCTCCTCGAGGCGGCGCATGGCGACGCGGCCGCGCTCGATGTGCGCCGCCACCCGCGGCTCCAACAGCCGCGGCACCGCCCCGCCGCCGCCACCCGCCGACGACTCCACCGCCGCCACCGCCGCCTCTGTCGATGAACAAGCCCGTTTGGTCCCCTCAAAATCAATTGTCCTCCTCTACTATCCAAAATTAATTTGAGAGTTCCTCGTAATTATCCCCGCAACAGCATCACTCCGTTTCCTTCCGTGGATGTCGTAGAAGGCGACTAAGGAAATCAATTACCAGGAGACGGGCAGCAGCGTCTTCCTGAGATTCCAACCGCATACTCCGATCGCCGACCCGCCTGCCAAGCGTGGCGATTATGGCAAAACCCCCTCATGGTCATGACAACCACGAAGGAGGCCTATGTCCTGTAGTGGGCGTCAAAAGGCTGATGATGATGAAGATCCCCGGAAACCTGCAACACTATTTGCACCTCCTGTGCGTAAGACTGTACTCGGCGCCAACTCCACCGTTCCCAGGTTATGCAAAGTACTAGCAGCATACTTAAAATAAAAAAAATATATATATACAGACTGACGGATGTAGCGAGCATTAATACTTACTCATAATTTGGATATAACTTTTTTTTACTTTATACTTACTGGCACTTAATTGTTTGCATGTTGTGATAACTAATAAATAGCTTGTGTTAAATACAGTTTGTGTTAGCTTGTGTATTTAGATTTAAGTTGTGTCATAACTCCATTTGAATGTATTGATATACAAGCTGTGAGTAATACAAATGAACAATAACAAATTGTATCTAAAACAATGTCCCAGGCATTGCAGCGTCGGAGTGGTGCCGTCACTCATCTAGTATGAGTGAAGGTGCCACTGGACGCTGTATAAATCGTCTCATTACGTAGATGCAAACAAAGGCCAAAGTTTTTTGTACCACGCATTGCTGTTGTCGCGATGATTGCCGAGGCGCGTACTCAAGGGTTTCTACGCCGTAGCGCGCAACAGAAGTACATCTGTATGGTAAGTACGATAGCGCGAGTCACGCACGCTGTGGCGCTAAAATGTCAGAATTTGACAATGAATGCACTGGAAATTCGCGACTTTTGACGTTAAAACTCATGGTTATGAAAACCACGAAGGAGGCCTTGTCCTGCAGTGGGCGTGAAATGGCTGATGGTGATGACGTTAAAACGTTGCGCTGTCGTGCTACCTGGGCTTATGTGCAGGGTTTGCAGCAGCGTTAACAGTCTCCATAAGAAGAGTGTAACATCACGATATTTAATGCATTATAAATTACATCTTATCGTCTAGAAAAATCAATGACTTGCTCCGCCACCGCCGCCTCTGTATGGAAACACACGTTTGTACTACGAAAGAGATTGGCTGGCTGGAGTGATCTCACAGCCCTGTTACGTACAATGTCCCAAATACGAGGCTCAGTTTTTATTTATTCAGTTCACAGGCATGATCCTTATTTTTATATCTCGTTATTTGGGAGATTAGGAGAATCTAATTTATTAATAGATTTCGTTTTCAGGAAAAGCAACGTTTACTTTTAGCGGCAAAAACACATGTTAAGCTGTCAATAAATGCAGCCTATGACCACAACACTCTCCACCCACACTTATTTTGCCAAATTGCAACAGCAAATTGAAGGCGGCTCGCTCTTTTGCATTCTTTTGTACATGCATACTTAATCAACGTAACGTTTCCGTAAGTTATAAGTACGGAAACCAGAGGTCAAACAAACTAACCACGCATTGCTGATGACGCTGCCGCAATACTGCAGCGCATCTGCAATGTTCAATGCGCACGCTCAAGATTTTTATGCCATAGTGCGCAACAGAAGTGCCTCTGATGTACACATGTTCGCGCGGCAGCGTTTACAATCTGCATAAGAAGCGTAGGGTAAAGGGCAGTTACACAAGGAGAGTTTCTCGCATGCGAGTGGCGATTTCGTCTAGGCAATAATATGCTCGCCTAGTGTAAACAAATGCCGCGAGTTTCGCCTCTCGAATGCAATTGTCACTACTTTAACTGTCCTAGGCCGCGAGCCCGTGTAAACAACCTATACGAGTTTTTCTTACGAGTTTCGTCGTTCAAAAACACGACTTTTTTGTTTAGTCTATAAGTGTGTTTCTAAGCATACAAATTCACGCGGTCACGTGCTTCCCTCCTTCGAAGCCCAAGACTTTAAACGTCACATCGCACACAAGACAGGGTACATACTGGGGTCGGCGGGGGGAGGGGGCGGCGGAGCGTCGGGCGTCTTCGGTTCGCCGTCATGCGCCGAGCTCTGGGTCTCCCACGAGTCCTCCGAGCCCGAGCCGTCAGAGCCCCACAGCTCGCCGTCCTCCGAGTCGTATTCGCCCACCTGACAAAGAAAACACATTTGTCAAAACCCCTGTGCCCCGAAACGATCGTCAAAACCACGGTTCCTCAAGCCTTACCTTGTACAAATCTTGAGGCCAACACATGCTGGTGTGCCCGTCGACCCACCACACCTTGACTCGCCCGGACGGGAAGTTGTCAATGACCTGCGCAAATAAACATTAACAAACTTCACAAACTTAATAATAATAATAACTTCCAAAACACAATCACTGTCCTAGTTCCAAGGTAGGATACCCTGTACTATGGTAACCAGGTAAGGACAGCACAATCACAAAGTAAAATTCAGAGCGAAAGCGGGATTTTGCAGGACGGTCGCTGGCCTGAGCCGGTCACAGAGTGGAGGCCGAGGTGTTGGGTAAATAACCAGACATAATTAAAGCTGTCGATGTGATTACTAAAACATAAAACTAAAATGGACATGGGCCGGGCATTTGGTTAGGTGGGAAGGTGGCCGGTGAACTAACGTAGCCACTGAGTGGTGGCCAAGAACGGGTCGACGGTCGGTGGACCACCAGCCTGGTGGGTCAACGACATTGTGGAAGCAGCTGGAAATCATTGGACGAGACTAGCAAAGGACCGGAAAAGGACCGGATGGATTGGCGTGAAAGAGAAGAGGCCTATGCCCAACAGTGGGCTCTATTTATGGGCTGATTAGATGGATAGATGGTCGAAAAGCAATGGTGGAGATTGACAGGGGACCGAGAGGGCTGGCGTGTCAAGGAATAGACCTATGTCCAGTGGTGGCTATTCACGGGCTGGATAAACAGAAGCGGGATTAGAACCCGAACTAGCACACTGGCTAATGTCGCTAAAAATGGCCCGTATTCGCCTTGACGCCATCTAGTCCCAGGCCCGTGGTCGTAGGTTCTCGATCTTGGGTCCTAAAAATCACTTTTTACATTATTGAGAGTAGAAAGATACTCATTACAAAAAAGACTTGAAAAAAAGATTTTTTTGGTGGCCCTATTGCACTTCATTGAGCCCGTTATTTGACACGGAGTTCCGTGAAATAAAAGAGGAGTTAGTGTTGCGTAGTTCAAAAAGTGTAGGAATCGCGGTTGCCAATTATTTTAGTACCGACCTGGCCAGCGGTACAATTGAATGAACGAATGAATGAATAACCATTTATTGCCACTTACAGACTAATTAAAAACTTAACTGGCGTCCTCGCCGGTGAAGTTTGCGAAGGAGTTAGTGTTTCGTAACCTAAAAAGTTTAGGATCAGCTGTTATAGACCAGTGTAGCCATTAGTACCAACCTGTGCAGAGCGGTACAGCTGGCAACCTCGCCGTTGAAGTTAGCGAAGAAGTTAGTGTTTCATAGTCTAAAAAGTTTGGGAACAGCTGCTATAGACCACTGTAGCCAATTATTTTGGGACCAACCTAAACAGCGGCACAGTTGGTCCTCGCCTCTGAAGTAGCGAAGGAGTTAGTGTTTCATAGCCAAGAGGTTTAGGAACAGCGGTTATAGATCACTGTAGCCAATTATTTTAGTACCAACCTGTCCGGCGGTACAGTTGGCGTCCTCGCCGGTGAAGTTGGCGACCCGGATGACGACGGTCCCGGGCCGGTACTGGAAGTCCGGGTGGTCTTTCAGGTCGTACACGCTCACTTCGCTCTCGTGCAACATTTGGGGCCTGTCCCGGGATAGCCGAGGAGAGTTTAGTGGGTTATTCAGTTAGTAGCTTAATTCCGGATTCAACTACTTGATTTGACGCGAGCTCCGTCTACTCACCGTGATTAAGCTCTGCGAATCAGAGCGAAACCTGGTCGGACTCTTCCGACAAAAAATCAAGTAAGTGAATCAGGAATCAAGCTAATAATATGTAGTGCTTAAGAAAGTTTTAGCTGGATATTTAGTTATTTACGTTAGTTACAGTTTATGCAGCATAGCATAAACTAAAAAATGATTAGAGAACCAACAAAAACTGTTACGATGTTCAATAACTTTCGACATACAAAAACAAGTGGTGAAGTACTAAACTCCGTTTAGTGGCATACCTCCAACCGATGACAGCTGGTTCTAGCCCCAGCTACTAAATTATGAATTCTAAAAATAGCTATCACCGTTACTGACGTTTACCATGTTCAGTTTTTCCAAAAACGTATTATGAAAAAATCTTTTTCCATTGGTGGTGCTAGTTAGGTACTTTAATAAAGGGATTTCTTTAAAGAAAGTAACATCTTAACAGTTGCAAGTCAATACATTTATGAAAATATTATGTAAGTAAGTTAGAAAAAATATCAGGAATTTCGAAAATATTGGTAGCCATCATAATATTGATACTAGAAATAAAAATAAATCGTCATTTCCACGTTTTAGACTTGCCGTAGAAAGTTAATACATGCTTTATACGGGCACTGGATACGGTTCTACAATTTGTTTGTTTGTTACGCTTTATTGCACAAAATTTAAAAAAAACTTAAATAACAGATAAGTGTAAATGTACAAAGGCGGACTTATTTCAAAAGAAATTTGTTGCAGCCAGCCTAAGAGAGGTTCTGAATGATAGAACAGAGAGCGGGAGAAGGCAAATAAAGCTCAATTATGAGAGAAAACCAATAGGTATAAATATATACTTACTAATATACCCACTCGTGTACTACAATAAGATTGCTCAAGATATGTGATATATTAGAGTTACCACCGACGCGGTTTAAAAAGGTATTAAGCATACTCTGAGCAAAAAAGCTTATTATAACATTAAATATTATTTGGAAGACAAAGATGTCTGGTATTTAAAGAATGTTAAGGGGACGATTCTATCTAGTGTAGTGTAACTTTAAGTTGAAAACTCTGTTAATTAAGCAAACCTGTTTTGAAAAGAATAAATGTGGAGTTTCTTTATTGGCTTCTTCTCCGCATAATCTATTAATTTTGGCGTTCATTAACTAACATTTTGTTTTTATATTGACGTTGGCTTCGACTTAAACAACCGGCAAAGTGCGAGTCGGACTCGCGTACCGAGGATTTCGTACTCGCGCTTGGCCGTTTTTTTATTATTTGTCGTTAGAATATATAATAAGTCCCACCATCACGCAAAGTTATATGCCGTTACCGATTACCGTTTTTACGATATAGCACAAACAAAAAACGGAAAAAAACACGCTTGTTGTATGGAGACCCCCCTTATTTTTTATTACTTTTAAAATTTTATTTTTATTTGTTGGGTAATAATACGCCGTAATAACACATGTGAGAATTTCAACTAGCTCCCTATTACAGTTCCAAAGATAGAGCCCTTTAAAGGTCGGCCAGACGGACAGACGGACGGACGGACAGAAGGACGGACGGACGGACGGACGGATGGAAAGACAAGCAGACAGACAGGCAGGCAGACAGGCAGACAGACAGACAGACAGACAGACAGACAGACAGACAGACAGACAGGCGGGATGACGGACAGACGGACAGACGGACAGACGGACAGACCGACAGACGGACAGACGGACAGACCGACAGACGGACAGACGGACAGACCGACAGAAAGACAGACGGACAGACAGACAGAAAGACAGACGGACAGAAATACAGACAGACAGACAGCAGAGGCAGAGTAAGAGGGTCCCGTTTGGCACCGTTCGGCAACGGAAGTCGAAAAAGCAGAGTACTCACACGGGCTCGTCGGCGCTGGTGTAGGTGCGGTACCAGTGCACGATGGCGGTGCGGCCGTGGTGGTCCACCCGCTGCACCACGCCGTACTCGCGGTGCTTCAACTGCAGGGCCAAAATGTGCTTTTAGTTTCAACTCGATACCTCAACGCGTTCCCGAGATAGTCTTCACGGACAGACGGACGGATGGACGGACCACAAAGTGATCCTATAAGGGTTCCGTTTTTCCTTTTGAGATACCCTAAAGACCACCTCGCGTAATGCGTGAACTCCCTCTACAATCTGGCAGCCTCACCTGTTGGCCCTCTTCGACGTCGGTGGCGCCGCTGACGACGAAGTCTCCCGGGAAGCACTCCTGCCCGTCCAGGTGGTGGATCGGGTAAAGTTGCGTCGAGGGAATTCCCATCTCAATCGTGCCGTCCTGTGGAACATACACTAATGTTAAAAACCGACAACATGATATGACACTAACCCCCAGTTTCTCGTACACTAACACACTGTTAATCTACTGTTAACAGCTGTCAATTGACCAAAGTGCATACAAAAAAAAAAAACACTGACACCTGTTAACAGTAGATTAACAGCGTGTTAGTGTACGACAAACCGGGGGTAACGAATTCATCTAAGTCGGCCTGCGGCGCAACAATGTCAGTAGAGAAACAGTCGGCCTGTAGCGCTAGAATGCCATCACAGACAGTCGGCCTTCGGCGCCACGCCGTCAAACATAGGTAGATACATAGATTTCAATTTTGTAGCTTCACTTCGGGTCTGCGCTTTGAACCCTATTTAACGCACCGGCGCAGCTGCTGGTGTGCAGCGTCTCGACGAAGACGCGATCGCCGAGGCGCGGCGGCGGGCGTCCGCTTGAGTAGCTTCCGTCCCAGCAGCTGCACGGCCAGCTGCGGCGAGCCCTTGCCTAGCTCTACTCCCCACAGTCTGTCCCGGTGCCCCTACCTGCCATACGACGTCGCAGATGCTGCTAGTGTGCAGCGTCTCGACGACGACGCGGTCGCCGAGGCGTGGCGGCGGGCGTCCGCTCGAGAAGCTTCCCAACCAGTAGCCGCAAGCCCACTAGCGGCGAGCCCTTGCCTAGTTCTACTCCCCACAGTCAGTCCCGGAGCCCGTACCTGCCACACGACGTCGGCGCAGCTGCTGGTGTGCAGCGTCTCGACGACGACGCGGTCGCCGAGGCGCGGCGGCGGCGCGGGCGGCGCGCGGCGCACGGTCCGCTTGAGCCGCTTGCCGCGCAGCAGCCGCACGGCCAGCTGCGGCGAGCGCTTGCCGCGACCCGACGCGGCGGACGAGCAGCGCGACGACCACGTGGCGCCGCTGCCGGGGAGGGGCGGGTCAGTGAGGTCTTTTCAGATGAAGTTCGAGGCCGACGTTGTCCCTAAATCCCTGAGTCTATGTACGTCGCAATGTAGGGCACACGCCTTCTCTCATGGAGAGAGTATGGGCGTAATCCCCACGCGTGCCCACCGCGGATTCGCGATTTCAAGCGCTGAGGCATGTGAATAGCTCAGACACTCAGGTCTCATAACGATGTTTTCCTTCACCGTTAGCTAAATTTTACATAATAAATAATCGCGACCCGGGCAACCATCCATCGATACTTTGAGAGTACTGACCTATCAGTGTCACTGCCCTCGCTGCTGGTATTCTCCCAGTTGTCGGAGTCGTCGTCGAAGATGCCTGTCTGCGACGACTTACTGTCACCGTTTAACAGTGAGCTGTCTTCCTTGTTCGGCTCAGGGCTGAAATAAAACCCTCAGTTAGCGACTGTGAAGACAAGCTCCTATAATAACCTAATATACAAAGATTTCGTGTGACAGTTGTTATCTGACTCCTCCGAAAAGGCTTCACCGATTTTCATAAATTTTTTTGTGTATATTTAATATGGCAAACAACGTTTGCCGAGTCAGCCCTGAATGCATCCTAAAAAAAAACAAAGTGATGGTATGAAAAAAACTATAAATTATAAAATACGAATACATTAAATGAGTATTTAAAAAATTAAACTCTGTTCCATAAACTTAGTCAGTAAAATGACATTTGCGATGTGACCAGTATTTAATAGAAAAATAATAGGGGTGTACACAATCGACATAAAATATCGACTTAGTTTTTTTTCATAGTTATCTAGCAGGATCACTATGAACTAATGTTAGATACTTTTACGCGAGTCCAATTCGCACTTGCCCGGTTTTTTTACTTAAAATACATGGCTTAAATTTGGTGACACTTCAACGCTGGGTAGACTGTATCTTGCACACGAAAAAAGTTGATAATGAAATGAGGAGATTAGACAAATTGATAGATGACGGAGTAGATACATTTATAATTAATGTAAACGATACAGACGATAATACTTCAGTCTCATCTTATTCAGAATAAAGAAAATAAACTTATGACGAATATTTTTTTCCATTCAATTTCATTTTGATATACTTAATAGTTGTTTTGCTATATCTTAAGCCTTCCAAATATACACAACCTGATCCTTATGTTTATATTTTTTCTATTTCATTAACAGGCTTATAATTTGTATTTCAGAATAAATTAAGAAAATAAAATTTTACGACAAACATGACAATATATATTTTAATTGATTTAGGTTACTTCATCTTAATAAAATAAATTTTCCACTCTGTAATTTAAGCCCACTAACAACAATAGTACGAAAAATAATTGATTATGTCGTTAAATCGATCGACTAATGGACATCCCTATTTTAGCTGGCATCCCTGTACACTAACATGACAGTTCTAATTGTCAATTTACTGACTAGAATTACGGTACAAAGTTTAAACACATGATGACCCTTATTGGGCCTTTTAGAGTCATAGTTCTCTGCTAATACTGAGCATGAGGCCTCTTTTCCGCCGCATCGACATACAGAGTACATCCACTGTACCCTTAGCCTATGTGTTTTCTCACTATTTGCTTCACATTTCTTCTGCTTTTGTCCTATATCTGCCTTATTTTCTGTATTTACTATTCCTGCATAATTATGTGTGTCTATGTGGCGTTAAATAAATGTTTTTCTTCTTCTTTTTCTTTATGAGATTTCTCTAACATAAATTCAATAATTCTGTAATAATGGTAGCACTCAATACAATTTGTAATTCTTTCACCTGGTTGTGAAATAAAGTGTTCTCTATCTATCTATCTCAGACACAAACATGCTAGGATCATTCCTAGCATGTTTATGTCATCCACCCTTTCTTCATAGAAGGGGTGGATGTTTTTCTAGTCACATCCCAAGTAACAGCTCCATTAAGAATCTTATTAGAAAGGGCCCTATATCAGGGATGGCGAGCCTTTATGGATCAACGTGCCATTTGGTTCAAAAAAAGGTTTTGATGAAGCTATAGATGTGCCATTAAATTATTTACGGATTAATGGGAAACTAAATAACATCAACACAAATCACATAATTTACTAACAAAAAAAATGCACTACAAGTAAAGTGATAAATGTGCGATCGTTTGTTGCACTTCCCAGTCAATTTTGTTATTTTCTCGATCGTTGCGCGTGCCCATAATATTTTGTCACAATGGCACACACTGGTTTGCCATCCCTGCCCTATATAGTAGAAACAGCTGAGAAGTGGCACCTTATAGTACAAACATTGTAGAATCTAGAAAATAGCCTATAAAGGGCTATTTTATTATTTGTAGAAATAATAAAAACTACTTCCACACAACACAATCACTTTTCCTGATCCCAAACTAGGATACCCTATTCTATGGTAGCCAGGCAAGGACATCACCTCAGTGTGTTTCCAACACACCTAAACTGCGGCCATTCGTACAAATGAAGTATGTCGGCCCCCGATCTTAATAGAGTTGGTTGATTAGGGTCAGAATTTGGGTTCAACTAAGTCTCGGTACTTTACCTGATGCCAGAGTCGTTCTTCTCCTCAGTGGCAGTATCCTCTGTGCTGCTAGTGACCGGGAGAGTCTGGTCCGCGCTGCGCTCGATCTTGATACTTGGACAGTTGGTTTCTGGCTTCAATTCCTCCTCCGTTGGCTCGAGCTTCTCCTCCATGGTGTCTATGTCCATCTCGTGCTGTGTCACATTATAATAAGGATGCCATTTTAATGCATCGCAGTGCTAATTTCGACTAACATCAGTCAACTGAGAACCTCTTTGGCAGAAATAGATATCAACCAATCTCAGCGGTAGTATAAAACATTTACTATTCATAATTAAAGGGGGCTTTAAAATATTTGGTAGCCTTGTGGGTAGAACATTGGACTCGGAAGCGAAAGACCCAGATTCGATTCCCAGTGCGGGCATGTAACTATGACTTTCTTTTCTAAGTTATATACATTTGTGAAGTTATAGTAGCCTAACCGTGAAGGAAAACATCGTGAGGAAACCTGAGTGTCTGAGATATTCACATACCTCAGCGCTTGAAATCGCCAATCCGCGGTGGGCACCCGTGGTGATTAAGCCCATACTCTCTCCCTGAGAGAAGGCCTGTGCCCTACCGTGGGACGTGTATAGGCTGCTTATGTTACAATATTTTACGCGGTAGACATCTTAGCGGATCACAGGTGAGGAGGGTGAGGGTTGGGGGAGCATAAGTCCGATTTTTGCTTGCATACTGTTCGGACAGATAACAGTAGGTAGGCCTGTCATCCTATGACATCACGTTAACCATTAGAACTTCAAAGTTGCAAGCAGCTACTTACAATTTCCAATGTATAACTAACTACTAACAACTTTCCCCGAGCCCAGACTGTGTAAGTGATCAGCAAAATAAATATTAGATCAGCAACAATAAATCAGGAAGTCATCCGATCGAGTGCGATAGCCCCAGTGTACTGACCTCGGCATTCTTGAGTTTCCTGTGCAGCGAGGCGCGTTTCTTCGGCCGCGAGGGCATGTGCTCCGTGGAATTGCTCTCGGACTTGGCATCCCCTTTCTTGCTTGGCCTCGACGACTTGCGGAGGTTCCGGTACAGCTTGCCTGTTGGACATGTCAATTTGGAAGATGACAAAAAAAATCGAATATACAATTTTCAGATGACTTTTGCCTGGATGTTAATAAACAGTATTGATAAAAATAGTTAAAATACAAAAACTGTCTGTCTGTTTGTCACCAGGCTGTATCTCATGAACCGTGCTAGGCAATTGAAATTTTCACAGATTATGTATTTCTGTTGCCTCTATGACAACAAATACTAAAAACCAAATAAAATAAATATTTAAGGGAGGCTCACATACAACAAACGTGATTTTATGCCGTTTTTCCTCGATCTTTGTGTCTAATGCTGTATAGAACATGTTAGGGAACCCTTCGCGCGCGAGTCCGACTAGCGCTTGCCCGGTTTTTTTATTTCATTCACTCTCTCTTGCTGGCAGCGGCTGGATCAGTATGCCCGAGGGCAGAAAGAAGTGGCGTACCTCGATGGAGGCCTATGTCCAGCAGTGGACGAATACGGGCTGATTGATTAACTGGCGTCAGTTGAAACGCTATGTAGGTTAAATAACAAAAAACTAAAACTTTGGTCGAAATCAAACTGTCGTAAGCACTACACATTATGGAGAGTGAGGTCGGACCAGGTTTCTCTCTTTCGCTCTCAAGTTAGTGAATGCGGAATTAAGCTAATAAAGACTCATTTACGCCGGGGCAACACTGTGCGGCATTGTAGCATGCCACAAAGCCGCATGCTAAAGTAATTCGCAATGCAAAGTTTTGAAACAGTTGAGTTTCTATTTTTTTTCCCGATAGTATAAGTCATTTTAAGAAACTAATTTAGTTTTTTGTGTGATTCATCAAGTTAAACACTACTAAATATTTTTTTAAATATTAAACTGCGTGACGACATATGCTACCCTTGCTGTGTTAGCCGCGCGATTGCGTTTGCCGTGTGAATAGACCTCCCTAGCAAATTTTGACAACTAGACTTTAACAACCTTAGCTGTAGTGTTGATAGAATTGAAATTTATTTACTCCTAAAAACGTGTGACGTCACATGTTAAGCAGGTCAAATGAAGGTCATAGGTATTAAAGCTAAGACAAAGCTCATCTTTTGAGATAAACATCTCTAACATAGAAAATACTGTTATTTGGATGTTAGCCTCGAAATGGTTTTCGATTCAGCAGGTAAAAAAAAAAACTTTGTGTTCCCAATTCAAAATGTCACACATTGTGGCAAGAACCGTGCGGTATGTGACTGTCGCAGCTTGTATCCGAACACGATGTTGCCTCGGGCGTAAAATATACTGCCGCATGCTACATCGGCCGGGATACCGCCGTTTAGCCAAAGTATTTTTCGCCAAATTTTACTTCCCAATAAACTTATTCATTTCCCAAATGAAACTTTAGCAAGTTTTCATTTCACATTTTATTCATTTGGTCAAATTATCATTTCGCATAGTTTTACTGCGTCAAGTTTTATTAAGACAAACGTTTATAATGCTAACGACTGTTACCAGAAAAGTGGGTTAGGTTAGGTTAGAACTGCGACCCCCACAGACACGAACTGTTACCAGAAAAGTGGGTTAGGTTAGGTTAGAACTGCGACCCCCACAGACACGAACTGTTACCAGAAAAGTGTGTTAGGTTAGAACTGCGACCCCCACAGATAATGCTTGGTAAAATGAATTTTGACCAAGTATTTATTTGGTAAACAATAACTTGCCATAATAACTTTTGCTAACTGTTTATTTGCTTTAAGTTGTTTTGAGAAATGTTTTTTTGCCAAGTGATAATTTGCGGAAAATAGTTTGGGAAATAATACTTTGGGAAACGATTTTTGGCAATACATTAGTAAACCACATCGGCCGCATGATGTTGGCGATTAATTACTTACTTTGCTGTTTCCGCCACTGTTTCTTGCTGATAGTGGTGTCCTCAGGCCCGATAGTGAGGAAGTTGCGGTCGCCGACCTGGAGCGTACACGGCTCGAACACATTCAGCAGCTTGAGATTCTGGAGCTCGCTCCCTGAGGAGGGAGAGGTTAACATAAGATAATGTTTACTTCCATCCGAAATAGTCACTTTATACATAGATTAGGTATTACGCCCTATTAGAAGGTTAGTTCCTTCAGGCAAAGTGGATTTTAGTCGCTTAAACTCGTCCGTTTCATTTGCATATTGACTTAATATTCTATAAAGAGCCTCCAGACGCTAGTATTTTTCATTCACGACAGTGAATTAAATAGAACGAAAGAAAAAAGAATACTCCATAGATACCACATCTTTTGTAAGTTCTTCGCTCTACCATCGTAGTGTGATTAGTGTGAACGAACCTTATGCCGTCGGCGTGGCTGATCTGACTATCCTCTCTGACTGATCTCAAATGAGATATGCAAACCTTCACAGCAATTACAGCAACGCTCCTCGCAATATTGGGGAGGCTCTATTAACCCAAATAAATAAATATTTGGAATGTTGTAGCCAACGAAGTTGGCAAAGCATAGCGCCCTGTGTATCTCTTACACTAACAATATTTTATGTCCATAATTTATTATCAAGCAAAGCATCAGAGTCCGACCACATTTTATGAAAAGTATAATTATTTATACAAGCATCAAAATGTTAGAATGTGCGAGCCAAACGGCACGCCAGACATAATAGCAGCCTTACCCCACTTTCTAGTACGTAAACTGTTAACCTACTAACAGCTGTCAGTTGTTTATTTTTTGTATGCACTTGGGTCATCTGACAGCTGTTAACGTAGATTATAATGGTGGCACTTCACATTCACATCGCTATTCGGTGTTCGCGTTTTTTTTTGGCTTTTTTCGCTATATTCGTGTTAAGGTCCGTTTAACAGGAATACATTGTCTAGACATCGATCATGAACAGCGAATATGCCGAACATTTACGAATATTTTTGTTATAGTATCGAACTCATCGTGCGCCAAGATGGACGCGTTGACTACAGCAACGGCTTATTATTTCCATTGTGCTAATCACCAGTACATGTTATGCGTAGCGTACATAAAAACAAATTCGTCAAAAGATCGTTTTTAGGGTCCTGTCTGTCTGTCTGTCACCAGGCTGTATCTCAAGAACCGTGATAGCTAGAGAGTTGAAATTTTCACAAATTATGTATTTCTGTTGCCGCTATAACAGCAAATACTAAAAAAAAATTAAGGAGGGCTTCCATACAAAAAACGTGATTTTTTTTACTTTTTTATCTTTGTGTCTAATGTTGTATAGATAATGGTACGGAACCCTTCGTGCACGAGTCCGACTCGCACTTGGCCGGTTTTTTTTTTTAAACCCCCGATATGCAACCATCAAAGTATCTCACTTCATTTTAATTTTTTTTTGTGCCTGTATATTCCAGGCAATTCTGAACTATTTCTATTTCTGAGCGTCAATAACTTTGCTTCTGTTTTTATGAGATGCATATTGCGGGTCCCATATGCAGGGCTGCATTTGATAGTATTCCAAAAATCGCATAACAGGTCATTTGTCCAATAAGTTTTGTCTCAATCTAGCTGTAAACAAACTATGTAAACACGTCCGCCGATGTCGCGCACCGCATACTACCGAGCGAGCTATGTGTGGACGGTAAACGAACGTATTCGGCATATTCTCAATCCTTTCATATGTTGCAAAAAACCGACAAGCAGGCGGATACGGGTGTTCGTGTATTCGCCTATTCGACTTGTTCGTGAAAACAGGCAAAAATAGACGAATAGAGCCACTTCACATCATCGAATTTGGGCGAATAAGACAAATACGTGAGCACTAATAGGGATGTGAAGTGCCAGCATTAGGCAGCCGTCTGTGCTTTTAGGTTTAGAAATATCTGCGTAATTTACTTTTTTTCAATTAACAGATGGTTACTGTACGAAAAACTACAAGTATTGCACCTTCCACGAGAAACCGGAGGTTAATAATAATAACAACAACATCCACACAGTACAATCACTTGACCTGGTCCCAAACTAGGATACCCTGTGCTATGGTAACCAGACAAACAAACATGAAAATACACCCAGACTGAGGCCATTTGTACAAATGCATGGCGGACCCCAGTGGGAATCGAACCCACGACCTCTATAACGGTAGCTGAGCGCTTTAACGGCTACACCAACAACAAACCAAACACTTCGACCAAAAAGGGGATGTATTAGCAAAGGGCAAGATAAAAAGTAGCCGAAACCGGCGTGCGTGCACGCAACGACTAATGAATGTTGAGGAAGCGTCAGTGATCTGTCAGGATCGTAGCAAGTGGCAGTCCCTGGCCTCTGCCTACCCCTCTGGGATACAGGCGTGAGTTTATGTTATGTTTACCAACAACAAAGATACAAAGTATAGTACCTTCGACGAGGAACTTCGGCTGTTGCGGCGCTGCGGTGTCGGCGTGGTGCGTACAGAGCGCGCGACACTGCCAATGCACGCTCACGCTTTCCGTCACCACCGCCTCCACGGTGAACTGTTGGAATCAGGCGTTACTTTGCGGAAGTCAATAATAGCATTAAAATGTGAAAATTACTTTGCTAAATTCCGCCAAAATCCCACAAACACCGTGCGGTCAGTTAATGCACCGCCCTCCCTCCCACTTTTTCAAACAGAAGCAGGAAACAAATACACCATCGCCGACAACAATACTCGCTGCGCTCGTGTTTTCAATTTGGCACTTATTCGTATAAAACCTTACTTTCCGCACGTGTATCTTAAAAAAGTTATGTTGCGGGAATCAATCGAGCTAGGTTACCAATTTTTTCAACCAGTATTATTTGTAAGCGATGATTAAATAAACTTAAAAAAGTAAATTACCTTATGCTCATGCATCTTATGCTTCCGGGCCGCCTTCATCTCCTTGGTGACATTGAGCCAGTTGGCGCTGTCCAGTGCGCCAAGCGGTCCGAACACCACCTGCCCGGGGTAGAACTCCGAGGATGAGTACGGAGTGGAGCGGCGGCGACGCATGGAGTAGTCCTCGAGGGGACAGCTGTCCAGGTCCGGGTACTCGAGACGGGAGCCGTCGGCGGACACGAGCCGCAGCTTGCTGTGGACCGCCTGTTTTAGACGAAGAAGAATGTATAAGTTATAGCAGGATCTCACGAAAAATGGGAAATATTAAATTCGGGGTCTTGATAGTTGAGAGCAGGTGAACTATTTTATGTACCTATAAATTGCTTGAGTTAAATTGTGACTAGTGGCACCGCCCTTGAGCGAGAATAAGTTGGATAATCAAAAATTTTTCTTTCTCACTAAACCCAAATTTTCGAATGTGTTTTGGAAAAAAGTATCCTGTGTTAATGGAAGATGTACCTTTACGTGTGACAGAGTCGGAAATTAGGTAAGCATCCAAGTTTTTTTCATTTTATTCATTACTGGGCATCATAAAAGGGTTTTGAAGGCACATGTCAGCATGATTCTAATCTAAAGAATAGAAATCTATTCCTGTCACTCACAGGGGTGAGGGAAATGGGCGGGGATTGGAAACAGAGTAATTTAAGTTTCTATTGATTTTAGTTTTGCGGTTGACTGGTAGAAAATGCTTATGGCATTAAGTCCGCCATATTGTATATTGGTTAAAAGTATTAAATAAATAAATAGTTTAATAAAGAGAAAACATCATGAATCTTTTGAATTTCTTCTCTATCATATTATGAAAGCTGCTGACATTTGCAGTAATTTAAGAGTGATCTTGTAAAACGAGAACTGATGATGATTTAATATTATGAGCTGGTACCTTCCATGCGAAACATGATTTATTTTACAAATCAAAGCTTAGCTCTTAACCATCTTAATATTCACTGAGAAAACATGATTAAATTGGAGTTTCTTAGCCACATAGCAAACAAGAGATCCATAGCAAAAGTGGCTTATTTAAAAACTATACTTTTAACACACAACGCTGGTTTACATCAAATAAATATTCACAGGTATGTCAAACCTTAGAAGTCCCAACCCAAGAGTCTAGGCACACCGCTAGATCCGGTGTAAACTCTTCGAGCGGCTGCAGCCTCTCACTGGCCACACTCGGTATGACATGCTTGGTGCCGACAATCTGCAGTGCCGCGGTCATGACGATGTCGCGGCAGTAGCCCCGCTGTGTGTCCTTGCCTGCGATGAGGCGGCGGACCACATCGCCAGGCATGAGCGAACGGTCCGCCAGGCCGACCTGTGTGGAAAGATTACGAACTAGAATAGTTGGAGGGGTTGTTGAGAATAGGAAGATGTGGTCTGATTTCATGAAGGCCTTAGGAATTTGTAATTTTTTTTTTTATTTCCTATCTTATCACTATATGATACTTAAAAAAAAAAACATGTAAAAATACCTTAAAAATACATAACAACGGCTATGCCAGCCATTTATAATATGTTTACAAGGACTTCGGAGAGCTGCTTTTTCGCTAGCTAATTGATGGTTATTTAGTTACACATTGCAGAAAGAGTTAAGTTAGGTTAGGTTAGGTTTCGAGAGGTCGGATCAGTTCCAAATAAACTGAATTTTATGAATTGAAAAACTTGGAAAGATTTCTGACAGAAAATTAATAATAACATACTTATGAAACACTATGACCAATTTCATATTATAAAATATCAAATGAAGTTGACTAGTATTTCCATAGAGGCAGTGGAGGGAAATCTTTAACTGAAGGTTCAAATTCAGTACCATGCAGAGAATTATTATTATTATAAACTAATTATGTTGCTGTTACATACCTCCATATCCTCAAACATTATCTATGTATGTTTTATCAGTGTTCAATACTGATAGATTATTCTAGCTCCACAGAGACAAAGAAACTGCCTAAAAGGGCTGAAATGAGGGTAGAGGAAGAAGTTAACTTGTTTGCCTACCTTCAGATGAATTTTAGTATTGAGAACCTAATGGTGGCTATACACATTTCCGCTGCACAAACACTGACCCCTGGTTTGTGTGTTTTTTTTTTTTTTTTTGCACTTTGGTTAATGGACAGCTGTTAACAGTAGATTAACAGCTTGTTAGTGTATGAGAAAATGGGGGTATTCACCCCATCTTTTCTAAAATAATTTTCATTGCATTTTTGCATTTTCCACATTATTGTCTATCTGAATAAAAGACCCTTTCTTTAATACGACCAATTATTCTAAAAGTTTCAATAAAGGAAAACACAGAATAGCCAAACAACATTCCAATAATTTCGGAATATACTTGTATTCAGTTTTTTAAGCTAGTCAACTGAACATTGTGTGTTTTTTTGTTGTTGTTGATAATAACTGGTTTAAATATATAGGTATAGTAAATATTCTAAATTCTGACTTTTTAAGTCAAAATCTGCAAACTAGTTAGATTTTATTCTACCGTTTTGTCGGCATGTTATGCCGAAATTCAACTTTCTAGTACCAATCGTCTCTGAGCTATGCTGCGGACAGACGGACGGACATGGCGAAACAATAAGGTTTCCTTGTTGATTACAGAACTCTAAAATGGGATCCCCGTGTTATTAATCCCCAAAAAAAACCTACCTTATTAGATGAGCTTGTTAAATTAATGCCAACCAATAGAATAATGCAGTTGATTCGTTAATGATGGTGTAGTAATTTTCGATGATTAACGTTAATAATTTTAAACAATATCTCAAAAAATTGAGAATTTCATACATACAAAATGGATATTCTTTAAATCAGCATTGTTTAACTTTGTTCATTACATATACATATATGTTTAATTAAAATCAATCTAAAAACGCTGAAAAACAATTTAAAGTGCTACATTCAGTGTTTTAAGGTAGTTTGCTGTATTTTATTTATAAACCTTGCTTTTTACTAAATTGCACATTATTATTAGATTGGTTTGGTATATTTGTGGTAAAACTTACTTATCGTAAAATCTTTAGTGCCGATAGTGTAAAGCCTGCAATTATATAATAACCTCTTAGGATTTCGGGGGAGTATGTACATCCACTTTTTGAATTGAGCATTTTGCTAAATACTTTTTATGAGTATACAAATTTCAATTTATCAGATTTCAGATTCTCACGGCATCATTCCATTAATGATATCGTTCGGAGGGCTCTCATTTCGGCGGATATCCCTGCGGTTCTTGAACCGCCGGGGTTGATGCGTAGTGATGGAAAGCGTCCGGACGGTCTCACTTTGATACCGTGGGAGAGGGGTTGGTGTCTGCTTTGGGATGCCACCTGCGTATGCACTTTCGCACCTTCACACGTGGGTTCTACGGCTGCCGTACCTGGGTCAGCTGCTGAAGCTGCAGCTAGACTTAAGTGTGCAAAATATAGCCAGCTGATGAGCAGCTATCTGTTTGTGCCACTCGCTGTAGAAACCACTGGAGTTTGGGGTGCCCAGGGGAAAGTTTTTGTCAAGGAGATAGGGCATCGTCTCAGGAACCGTGGCTTTGACTACCGCTCAGGGGCATTTTTGATGCAAAGGATATCCCTCGCTGTGCAGCGCGGTAACGCTGCCAGTGTTATGGGTACCTTTGGGTCGGACATGTCTCGGGGCGGTTTATTTAATTGACTGTACTTGTGTGAGTGTGTGTGTGTGTTTTTTTTTTTTTTTTGTTTCCTTTATTCTTATGTTTTTTATATTTTTTATTTAATGAAGTAATTATGTAATTTATTTATATGGTGGTAATTTAATTTAGTTGTATTGTTGTAATTTATTTTGTGCTGTGACATTTCTAATTAATTTGACGTCATTAAAATAAATTTTCCATTTATCACAAATTGTACCTACAGTCAACCTGTAAACCTACAGTCCACAGCACATCAACCGTCACATTTTAGTTGGAAACTTGCCCGTAATGTATAATGCCTAACAAATAACTATACAAACAGACTGATTCTTTACCAGGACTTATTTGGTGTAGGATGTGGGATGTGACTTAGAATTCTTCAGACTTTAGTTTAATCAAATTAACAAATTATAAAAATATTGCTCTTATGTGTCCATTGCAAACCCGTCCCAACCGTGCGGGTTTTTGTTTAAGTTATCTGCTCATCCCAACTGTGCAGTTTTTTGTTTAGTTATCTGCCAGGCGTTATAATTGTTTAGTGTAGAGTAGGAAACACCTTTTTTTTCTGTACAAAAAAGGTAAATTCAAAATATATTCTTATCCAGTGAGTATAGGCAAAACTGAGCATATTGATTGCACTGCTGTGAAGGTGTATACAAATGTGCTGTCAAATGTAGATGTTGACTACCATACAAATTCAATTTGATGGACCAAGTCTGAAATATTTTTATCAAGGTAGGCAGTACAGTACAGACGATCGCAGGTCAACATTTACATTTTCGTTGCCAAGTCGTTCTTAATGCAACTGAATAGAGTGCATGCGTGTAGAGGTTAATGTGCTGTCAACTGTAGACGACACTCCAGTTTAGCTTTTGGTTACTTCAATTCATATTTTTACTCGGCTGCGCATGAAAAGCCTGCTTTACCTTGCCAGCGTAAGAGGTTACTGCACTCGTAAATAACCCGACAAAATGACAGATATTTATCGATGGGCGGTAGACGATGAACTTTTGTAGTAGGAGTCGTTCACATGGCAAATACTTACTGTCTTTTCAGAGACCACTCGCTCGGTGCCGGAGGGATGCCATACCACACGAATTTCACCTTTCTGTATCGGTGTTTCGATGTCGCTTTCTTGGTCGCTGGAATTTGCTTCATAGTTCTCAAGCACTAGGCCAAACACTACTTGGCCGCGGTTGTTGATCTTATACACTTCGTCCTCATAAAAGTACTGGAAGTCAGTCGGAGAACCTGGATTTTGCCCCGCCATATTGACGTGACGGGAATTATCTAAAGCACAAATAATTTTGTTTTTTACGTGATTGTTCTTTCTGACAGCTGATTGCGGACGGAGCGGAGAACGCATGCGTCAATTCGGTGTGGTCGGGTTATTAAAATAAAAATCTACTAAAATGATATGTACAGTCGACAGCAAGTCAACCGTTATATTTTGTTGAAAAATCACCCTTAACGTAACTGATTAGAATGGAAGTATTAAATAAAGGTTGATGTTGATTGTACATCTCACTCACTGACCTCCATGGCTTTATAATAGTACTGCGTCCGTAAAGGTGAGCCGATTTAGCTATTTGTGGAATTTGACTAAAATTACACAGTACCTACTAAAGTATCTCTTTTTAGTCTGTGCACAGAATAATATAAAGGAATAGTGTTAGGTCAATGGGGATGGCAACACGAAACTAATTACAGATGGCGCCACTGAGATTTGCCTCGAAACAATATTTGTTTTATAAGTGTTGCTTATTTTTGGATTTTTTCGTGGAAATTCAACATTATAACGTCATGAAATGTTTTGCATTAAAAAGGGAAAGCTAGTAGTTTATACCACAACTGTTCTATGTATCATATACATAGTGTGGATAATTTTACAACGATTTTCGAGGTTTATGAGTAACTTTCTGAGTTAAATTTGACATTTTACACTTTATAATCAACCAATTAGCCAGTAAAGAGGTATTTAATCAAAGCTATGCGATTATTTCTGCAAGAAATGTTTAAAAAATATTTTTAAGGTGACCTTTGTTTGTATTACAGTCTGTATTCCTTTATACAAAACTTTGCTTTTTTAGTTTTGGTTTAAAATAGAGCTTTCCCTTTTCTTAGTGAAAAGCATTTCATGACGTTTTTATGTTGAATTTCCATGAAAAAATCCGAAAATAAGCAACACTTAAAAAACAAAACAAACATTGTCGGGGCAAATCTCAGTAGCGCCATCTGTTATTAGCGTGTTGCCATCCCAATTGAAATGACTTTAATCTGATTTAGCAAGAGTCAGGCGACACCAAATCCACTACAACATTTCAGATTATTTAGATGACAAAGATGCATGGAATTAAAGCCAGTTTAATGGAAAAGTTGTGGGTTTTAGATAATAATTTTAAATTCTGTTAATTAAGGACCAAATTGGAAGACTAACGGTGTTATTTATAAAAACACGAATCCTTAAAACACTCCATAAACACATTATAAATAGTCTGTGGTAGACCACACACTATTATTTAAGGCGTTCATGCAGTGTTTTAGGGAATCATATTCTGTCCATTTTTTCCCCAAGCAATCTAGATTTTGAAATCGACACCTTGTTTAACTTATGGCGTTAATTAAGTAATTTTTTGTGTTACTTTGAATAAACGCAATTTCAGGCTTATTTACCAAAACACGATTCCTTAAAAAAAATCCAGATACCGTTTAAATAGTCTGTGTGAAAAGGAAAGACGTACCTAATATTATCTTTAACTGACTGAGGAGTATTTTAGAGGAATCGTGTTTTTCTAAGATGATTGGATTTTAAATGTCAAATAACAGTAGACACTATTTACAATAACTAATCGTTAATGTTTTGCCTAGTTTTATTAGTAATTGATCACTTTGAGGCCGAAAAGTTCTCGAATGGAGGCCACATATCGGCAAGCGCAGCGTGGGACGACCAGCCACAAGATGGACAGATGACGTCATTCAAGTGGCAGGAAGACGCTGGATGCAGGCCGCTTCCAACCGGTCTTTTTGGAAATCCATGGAGGAGGCCTATGTCCAGCAGTGGACTTCTTGTGGCTGAATGATGATGATGATCACTTTGAGTGGTATTTGACCAAAGGAATCGTCAATCACAGCATGTACTCAGTGATCACAGCTAAAGAATTAAGCTTCTTAAATGGTAGAAATCATGCTAATTCTGGTAGCCTTGGTTTGGAGAATCATCACAGCACCGCCATCTTGCGGCGGCCTTGCACACTTATCAAAATAAGCCAACATTTCAACACAAATAAAATTAGACTAAAAAAACAACGCAAAACATGAAATTCAGTTTCGTAATGAGCGTAATATTATTATTATGATTCGCACAAGATAAAAATGCCGAGAGAGCCGCGCACTCGCAGCGCGGTAAATTCAATTTGATTGTCTGACGCATGTTTTAAAAGTTTTTGATAAGAAGTTTTCGAGGATATTTTGTGCTGTACTCCTATTAGATACTTTTTCATGTCAGTAACTAGGTACGCGTAAATTAACTACGATAGCTAAGGGGAAGTATAAATAAACGTTCAATACAAGTCGTAGATTATCTACAGAAATATAACATCAAAGACTATATTAAGTACCCTATTACTAAGACTTCATTGTCCGTCTGTCTGTCTGTTACCAGGCTGTCTCATAAACCGTGATAGCTGGGCATTTGAAATTTTCACAGATGATGTATTTCTGTTGCCGCTATAACAACAAATACTAAAAACAGAATAAAATAAATATGTAAGGGGGGCTTTCATGCAACAAACATAACTTTTTGCCATTTTTGCTCGATATTAATATACGGCAACCGGTAGACGCTTGAAATATTCACAGACTATTTATTTGTATATTAGCTTCAAAAATACATAATGAAATTAAAATAAAATAATTATTTAAGGGGGGCTCCCATACAACAAACGTGATTTTTTGCCTTTTTTTCTCGATCTTTATGTGTAATGTTGTATAGATAATGGTGCGGAAACGTTCGCGCGAGAGTCCGACTCGCACTTGGCCGATTTTTTTATTTTCAATCACGTAAATTGAATAAATTGAAATAGTTTTTACAAATACAAATAGTTTTTGTTGGTAAATAAAAACATTATTATAGTTAGGTAATTCGATTATCCGAATAAACCGGTTTCCCGAACACCCCTGTCCCCCAATTAGTTTGGGTAATCGCCGTTCTACTGTACTTACTTAGGACCTCGCTACCTGTGTCGTAAGTTACTCTATGCTGTGTCGCTACTGACCGACCATGGGTCCTTTTAGAACCATGTATCTAGCAACAATAAATCTAGATAGATTTATCTAGAGTTGCTTGAGCCGCTTTGCTTACCCACTTGGGTATAATTAGGTACGTAAATTAATAGTAGTTACCCTAGCATACAGCATGAACAAGGTTAGCATAACTAGTGTGACGTTAGCGCGAGCGAGCTCTGCGCTCTCAGCTATTCTCGGGCGCGATCAATACTATGTTATCAAATGAACATAACGTTCTGTTTATATATGCCAAGTAGTACGCATTCAACGCTCGTGCAAGGCCGTCGCGCAGGTGATAACGAAGCAAACTCGCATTTTTTTTTTAGCTTATATATTTTAAAATGTAAACACCTTTCTATACTACAATGCCGTTGCCAGAGCTGATTAAACGCGCTTCAAGCTATTTCCTAGGGCTGGAGTTCGATGAAGACGAGGAGCCGCCAAATTACGTCGACAACGAAATATTGTTTTGCAAGAACAACGTGTGTGTCCATCCACCGACTGTCACCAGACACGAATTGGATATCGTACACCATCCAGGATATTTAACGGTGACAGCAAAAGTATTCACCGATCAGCATAACAATGCTAAGCGACCTACGCTCTTTCTGAATTGGATACCGAACTCCACGCTTAAAAAATGTCCTTCGGCAGTAGAGACGAGCCCCAACGAGGAACTAAAGAAGTTTGTATACCCGAAGAAAACTGACAAATTGAAAAATGATGACGCAACTAAAGGAAACGAAAATGCTTTCTCTGATTCCTCTGAAACGACCAGTCTTAACTCTAATTCAGATAAACACAGCTTTAAATCTAACGATATGATAACGAACTCTACAACGCAGGACGATTTGTCTTCTAGTTCGAAGCCGACAGTCAAGTCTGCTGGTTCAGACTCGAAAGATGTTTACCAAACAAGCTTCGAAGAGACGTCGGACGAATGCAAGGACGATGTATCCTCCTACGATAGACACGTTAGGTCACAATCCATGACGTCCGTTAACATTACTATTGCCAATCCGAACATAGAAAACATCGATTTGACCCCAGACTCTGCATCAGGCGGTTTCATTAGGTCACTGTCGATGAGTTCGTGCGATGAGGGCAACCCGAACTGGATGAGCACGCCGGAGTTCTTGGCATTGAAACACAATTTAGCATTTCCGGACAGTGTCCACAGCTCTCCTGTACCGCAGAGACGAGCTCCTATGAAATGTCGCCGGTAAGTTAACAGCGATCTTATAAAGTACAGCTAGGGTCAGAGCGATCGGTAGCTTAGTGGGTAGAACATTGGACTCGGAAGCGAGACCCAGGTTCGATTCCCAGTGCGGGCATGTACCTATGACTTTGTTTTCTAAGACCAGATTTTTCAACAGTCAGATAAAACTTAACTGGAGAATAAAACTGATGTTGTCACTGTCTTGTCGTATGATTTAGACAGTGATAGCATGCAATTTAATCCCCAGTTAAGTTTTGTCTGACTATTGAAAAATTGGCCCTAAGTTATGAAAATTTGTGAAGCAATACCACTCGCTAACTGTGAAGGAAAAGATCGTGAGGAAACCTGAGTGCCTGAGCTATTCACACAGCGCTTGATGCGGTGGGCACGCGTGGTGCCTCTCACTCTCTCCCTGAGAGAAGGTCTATGCCCTACAGTGGGACGTACCTATAGGCTACATATGAGTATGTAGAAGCAACTTAAGTATCGCTGACTGTACTAACATGGCCGCGTTTCATAAAACTACAATTTACAGTATATTATTACTGTTTGATATACATTTCAAAGTCGA
This sequence comes from Yponomeuta evonymella, assembly GCA_963969515.1. Lineage (NCBI taxonomy): Eukaryota > Metazoa > Arthropoda > Insecta > Lepidoptera > Yponomeutidae > Yponomeuta > Yponomeuta evonymella. Next base: position 15,811,908 of record OZ018354.1, on the reverse strand, counting down.
TTAACCCACGATATAACAAGTAGGAAGACTCGGCTATGCAATGTACATGGAATTGTCATAATAAACTACGAATTGCAGTCTTCCTACTCGCTAATCAGTGAGTTATTATTAGTTAATCGATTTGGCAATGTACAACGAATTGTCATACCTAGTACCTTAACCATGAATTGGAGTTCTATGAAACACCCTGGTGTCGGGTGACCTACACGGTAGTTCATTAGCTATCATAATAGCCCTTATCATTGAATTTTAAGTAGCCCTGATGTCATTAAAAACATATCAGTTTTTACCGACGCGAGATCAGAATTAAAAAAAATAGACACATGTATAAGAACCAACGCACTTACCTACCTAAGGAGCAAGTAACTACTTATGCCGATTTACCTAGCAATCTATAGAAGTGTTTTTCTTTTCCTTTAAATCTTGATTAAATTCTACGTAAACGTAATAATAAGCCACGACGCTCGTGTACCCCTCCTACAGAGGAGGGAGGCACGTAGTGGGGTGGGAGGTGTTTCATTGAGCATTCCCTAGTGCGACGTTAAGGAATTTAATTATTCTCTCCCATTTCAACTGTCTTATTTGAAGCCTATATGATACGAGGGAAGCAAAGTTAGGGTACCTACTATATGGCGTAGGCTATGTTATAAGTAGACCTACCAAAGTAGGTAGGAACGGCGATATCACTACTATTGTAGACTAAAATCTATCTATGTACCAAATTTCATCCATGCGAATGAAATCGTGGCCAACAGCTAGTAGGACTTGTTATGAACATCTGAAATAAGTCAAGACGAGAGTGAACTGAAAACGTTGGCAGCATCGTTTCACATTTTGTCAACTCGTTAACACGCATATCGCATACTTAGGTAGCTATAGCGATACTAACATCCGGAATCTAATAATGCTGACACCTTTGCTAGAGCAACTGCCTATCAGCAGCGCAGGAGCCGGAAAATTTCTCCTGTCACACACGCCAGTAATCTTCATACGAGCAATCTTCATCGTCTAATAGTAAAGTGACCGCCGCTCTTCACTTATTCCATTAATACGGTTTGATAACATAATGCCCACTCACCTACATAAAACCTTGAATTAAATGTCCTAAATCAACCCCGTCTTTTAGGTTCTCGGTGGATCTCAGTCAGATGCGGTCCCTGCGTTTGTTCTTTAATGACGATAATTGTACGTGCGGACAGCTGGTTGTGGCCTCTCGGGAGTCTCAGTACAAGATCTTGCATTTCCACCATGGAGGTCTTGATCGCCTGGCGCAGGTGCTGCACAGGTGGCATTCGCTGCTGCATAACATCAAGCTCACACCAGGTAAGGTTTTGGACATGTGAGGGTGAAGGCGTTTTCATAAGAATGTTTGCTTTTGCTGTTAAAAGTTGATGCTAAGATTTGTGATAAAAATATGAGAGCAGTTATTCAATTCAACAACGAATCTGATATTTTTAGTGGGATAAGGTGTACTATATAGTTAACCGGTATATGGTGTATGCCACCTTATACCAACAGACATTTTCGCTTTTCAGGAGGTTAGCCCGGCTGGAAAATGCCCTAAGGCTCCAAGGTAAGGGTCTTGGCTCCTGAAAAGCGATGGTATATTACACCGTATACCAATGCATACATGCAGTAACTCAAAATCCTAAAGTAGGTTTAAGGACAGCTTAAGACAACCTCCGGGGTGGCCACGGCCCACCTGGTTTCCCCCCTTTCTACGCCATTGTTCATTTGGGACGTTTCCCTACCTAATTTTGAATGCTAATTCTATCCTATTGTTTTGAAAGTCATGAAGTGTTGTTATTATAGTGAAAATTTGTTATATTTTAATTAGAAGCTTGAGGCACGACTGAATTTAAACGACAACGTTCATTAGCTCCTCTCCACAGATACCATAAAAATTGCGATCAATGTAATAACGCGTAAACAATACCAACCACATGTACGTTGTACGTTCGCTGAACACGCTATCAATCCCAACCACCCACACGTTTAAAATAAAAGGGCATCAACGCGTAAAGCGTTTAACACCAATAATAACCTAGTCTTGGTTATGTTTTACAGGTTCCGAAGAGCCGAACTTGCCATACCGGCACTTCATGGTATGCCGTCCAGAGGTGCAAAAGTCAGAACAACACCCTGAAGAAGGAAAGGTCCCGAAGATAACTCCGGAGCTTTTCTATGGGAAATTCATGAACAGCAAAGGAGTGATTGAGGACGACCTGTTCCTTCGCAAATGCATTTTCTTTGGTGGTCTGGACAGGGAATTGAGGAGAGAAGTGTGGCCGTTTTTATTACATTGCTATCCCTACAACTCCACTTACGACGAAAGGGAGATCATACTGCAAATACGGACGAGAGAATACGATGAGATCACCCGAAGGCGATTGGAGAAGATGACACCGGAACAACATGCGGTCTTCTGGAGGACTGTCCAGTGTGTAATAGAAAAAGATGTGGTCAGAACTGATAGGGGTAATCCGTTCTTCGCTGGCGATAACAACTATAATATTGAGATCATGAAGAATATTCTGCTGAACTATGCGGTTTATAATCCTCAACTAGGGTAATAATTCACGTCAATCTGAAGAAAATTTTAATATCTTTATAATAAAACTAATTTTCACTCTTCTTACTTTCAGCTACACACAAGGGATGAGTGACCTTCTTGCCCCAGTTTTATGCGAGATAAAATGCGAAGCCGAGGCTTTCTGGTGCTTCGTAGGCCTTATGCAAAGGGCCATATTCGTCTGTACACCCACCGACAACGATATGGACAATAATTTGGTAAGGTCTCCAGCAGACTATGTATAACAGGTTATAGTATATGTACATGTACATCATGATTGGAAGATCCTCAAGATGAAATGACTAAGGCTGAACTTAATATTTCAGAGTTACCTAAGAGAGCTGATTCGGACAATGCTCCCGCATTTCTACAAGCACTTGGAGAAACATGTTGATGCAATGGAGTTGCTTTTCTGTCACCGTTGGATACTTTTGTAAGTATACAAAAAATGTTTTTTGGTGGTAGAGAGGAGATTAGACAATTTTAGCGAGGCAACCTAAAATCTAATAAGCTTCATAGAAGCTATATGTTTAAATATTATGAGCTCGCAACGGTTTTATCTACAACGGTTTTATCGGGCGTTATTTGATAGGGGTCGATTTCTGATTAATATAAACAACATCCAGACATTATTTGATAGTTTATCAAGCGCACGCACGAGCCTGTACAGTATTATCGCAGGAATTTATTTTCGTTCTCTCGTACTCTCCAGAGAGCATCTGAAAACACTTTGTTTGATATCGATAAATTGTACAATTCCGATCAAAAGTTCTATTCGGCTTTGTGGACTGAGCAAAAGTTGAAAATTCGCAATTTTTTTTTTTCATAAAATAATGGACTTTCATTCGCCCAATAAATAACCTATTCATAGTCACACGCGAATCACATATAGCAGAAAATCTCTTAAGAAAAGGGCCAGGCCCTGATGGAAATGGATTGAAAGCTTTGGTGTACATCTGCGTGAAAACTAGATGGTGTAACATAAGAATTTCACCACGATACGTTAGATCTTATGATCTTATGTTGAGGCTCTTATGTGCAATAAAAATCCATGTCGCTTTTTGGACTCTATCGCGCTGTGCTCCGGCTGACACTTTGTAAAATGATTCAAAACTTCCCTTTGGGGATGTGCGATCTGCTTGTTAACGGCCTAAGCTTTTGTTCCAGGTGCTTCAAGCGCGAGTTCACAGAGCCGGTAGCGCTTCGTATGTGGGAAGCCTGCTGGGCGAACTACCAGACGGATTACTTCCACCTCTTCCTGTGCCTAGCCATAGTGGCGGTCTACGCCGATGACGTCATCGCACAGGGCTTGAACACCGATGAGATGCTGCTGCACTTTAGTTCCTTAGGTGGGCTATTAGTTCACGAGTGGGTGTCATACGAAGTAGAAGTCATAGACGAAAATGGCCAACAGTAAAAAGTAGTACAAAGAGTCGACGGCTAACTTCCAATGATAGAAGCATAAACATAAAATGGAGAAGAATTGACATCGATCTTGACCGACCAACACATTCTGTTGTCTACCCTTGAACATAAGTGGGTGCTTAGTCACTAGAACCGTTGTGTTCAAGCGGTTGCAATTGGGAGGAAATAATTTAGTTGCTCCTTTTAGTATTCCTAATAATTTAGTCCGATCTCTACAGTAGACCCCAACTGAAGCAAATAGTGGGAAAAGTGATATGTGTTAAATATCACAAGAATTCACTTAACAGGCTAGTGGACGAGAATTCGAAGTGTAGAATTCGGGAAGATTGTGGGAAATTCGGTGCATATGCAAGGCCGGGCCTTCCAGGCCGTCCTCACAAAAAAAATTATGGTGGTTCCTCTACTTTTATTCCTTTGCTTAGCATTTGGACACCGACACGCACCGGTGTAAAGACAAACCAACAAAAATGTTGCTGTGTTCATAATCTATGTTGTATTCTCTAGGTTCTAAGCTAATTATAGAACCCGTAAATGTTCTTATATTTTATATTAGTGTGTGTAACAGCTGATAGCAGCTGGTTTTGGGGTCCGATGGATACGATCCTTTGAACTGGATACGACATACTCATAGCCTATTCGAGTAACAGCCAAGTTGGTTCTTCGAGCTAGGTGCAATCGCGTTCCATAATTTAGATTCCCTTTGTCGATTTCGTCAACGTTTAGGGCCGCCAACGCCTTCTTCATCAAACGTCCACATCCGGAAATCCACCTACAAAAGTAAACATTACCTTTTCCAGCCATGTACATGGACGGGCAGCTAATCCTGCGGAAGGCGCGCGGACTCGTGTATCAATTCCGGCAGCTGGTGCGGATCCCCTGCACGCTGGCCGGGCTCTGCCAGCGGTGCGGGCCTGGCATTTGGGATTCCTCTCACCGACCTAGCGTCGAGTGCACGGGCGCGCACGACTTCTGCGAATATGCTGTGCAGTAAGGGTCAAAGGTAGCGTTGCCATCCCGTTAAAAAAGCCGGACTTTTGCGTCGCAAGGCCGGACGCGAAAAAAAGGATTTTTGACAAAAATATCGAATAAAAAATATTTTTAAACGCCGGACTTTTGTTCCAAGGCCGGACGCAAGTCAGTCTCGTCTCGCTCGCTCGTTTCTGACTGAAGAATAGAAATAAAAAGCCTAACAAAAGCCGGATGGGCCGGACGGTCAAATTTGGCCGGTCAAGAGGTCAAAAAGCCAAACACTGTCCAACTTTATCCGGACGGATGGCAACGCTAGTTCAAGGTCTACATTACAACAAGCGGGATGATTTCTTTGTAAAGTAATCCTTCAACCTATAAGATTAGAGACTATCCAGTGAAGCTCGTCGATAACTGACGGGGCCGACTTTTTTCGTACTCGTATTATAGTCTCTACCCTTCTAAGTACTTAAGGATTATTTTAGTTTGCATCGTTGCACTCGCACGTCCCCGGCTCGTTGTGACGTGGATAGACCTCAAGCAGACGCAGCGTGAGGCTAATTTGCACCTAGAACTACTAAACGCATAGTTGCTCAATAGAGTGACATTAGCAGTGGCTATTACCCGACACAATCGTAGTCTACTAGCAATGTCATTCAAATGTTATACAGGGCGTCCCAAAGTTATGGGACATGAAGGGAAAGTACCTTAAATATCGTAGATAGGGTATTTTGCTGAAAGAAGACTACGTTATTTTTAAAAGTTAGTAATTCTGCATTCAAAGATTTTCTAAAAAATACTTGCTTCGTCTGGGAATCGAACCGACTTAAATTAAAAAAAAAAAACACCCCTACTTTTATGATGTCAATCGAAAGAATGGCCAAAAACTAATAACTCTTCTTAAGTAACATAGTATTTTAAAAGAAAGGAACAGCGTGAAATTAACAATTTTAAAAAAACATACAGGAAACTGCCGTAGTCAATGCTGTAGGTATTATTTTGTAAATTAATTTATTAAATGCTCAAAATGTGATCCCTCTTGTCTTACGCAAATCGCCAATATTTTAATGAGTCCGCTGCCAGTTTATTTTCTTATCTTTTTATGGTGAATACTCGATATGATATGGCACAATTCTGTTTGTAAGTCGCCCAGGTTCTCGTATCGCTTTTTGTATAGCATATCTTTCACATATCTCTAAAAGAAGAAATCTAATGGTGTAAGGTCCGAGGATCTGGCCGGCCATCGAATCGGTCCATTCGTACCAATCCAAGTAGGAAAACATTCATTTAGAAAATCTTAAGAAGAGTTATTAGTTTTTGGCCATTCTTTCGATTGGCATCATAAAAATAGGGGTGGTTTTTTTACATCTAAGTCGGTTCGATTCCCAGACGAGGCAAGTAACTTTTAGAAAATCTTTGAATGCAGAATTACTAACTTTTAAAAATAACATAAAGTCTTCTTTCAGCAAAATACCCTATCTACGATATTTAAGGTACTTTCCCTTCATGGCCCATAATTTTGGGACGCCCTGTATACGTGAGAATTAAATCCTCACGTGAAAGAGATTGCGTCTCGCGCGAGATGCGTCGGCTTGTCATTGGAATGCGATTGGTTAGTACACTTACAGATATTGCCTTGCTAATAACACTCTATTGAACATTGATAATTGGAAAATTTATGGGAAATCCCCGAGAAAAAATTTCGGTTTGAGTCTGGGATAACGAGTCCTCATACTGCAGCGGCCTAATGCCGAAAGTGACATGACGCATGCGCACGGTACCTACGAATATGCTATAAGTATTTATCTATTAGAAAGGTTAGTATTGGGATTACCAGTATGAGCGAATTGTATGTCAATTTTCACGGTAGTAGGTGTTTGTAAAGTTGTGGCGGGTTTTTTGTGTTGGTAAAGCAACGTTGGTAAAGTACAGTCGAGACCAGATTAACCTATACAATTTTGATTGCGAAGTCTCCCGTAACGCTACTGAGTGTACGCGAGTAGGTAAGGGCACGACTACCACCCAACCTTAGTCAGGCAAGAGTTGCCTAAAAAGTATACTAAGATAATAATACAGAACAATAGAGAACTATATCTAAAAACCATTAAAGCCGATGCTGCTGTTTAAGCATATATGAGGCCTTATTATTTTGGCAGCTTAACAAATATTGCATTAAATCGGTCACTGAAAAGACCTAATAGGTATTCATATCCATGCCTGCAAATAATTGTCACATTTTCTAAAAATCAAACCTAAGAAATGATCTAGTACAAAACTGTGTCAGTATTAAAATAAATATACAATACTTACAATTTAATTAATTGTTAATATACCTACACACAAAACGCTGTGTCTCAAAACAGTTGAAGTTAATATGAGAACATATCAAAAAGTATCCAAAATCGAGGATGATGTATGTGGATGAACTATAAGATATGTTTCGGTTTCAAAATGAAGTAAAAAGAAAACAGAGTACCTGTCGTTAAGATTGACTTTTATAATAAGTAAACTTAAAATTTTTGTCATATCAACGTTGACTCCGTTGTATTAAATAGAAAATATACATATTTCGGTTAGATGTATCTGCGGGTACTATACCAAAAGTTACGCATTTATTAGATAAATCTACCTATTTTATACGAGTTGGCACATTAGATTATATAATTCAGCGTATTTTAGCTACCCTTCAGTGACCATCAGTTCATGTTTTCATTTCCGTACCGTGACTCTTGTGCGACCAACTATAGGTGAGTTGGTCGCCCATTACCTTAGGATACTATCACTATGAAAACATGCTTGCTTCTAAATACATTGAAGTGTAAAAGTATATTTAAATAATATTTAATTTGCCCTATTTACGCATAATATAGTATAATAAATAACAGACCTCTAGGGGTAGACTTGGGGTAGACGCTTACCAAAATACAGTGTGTGACTGTGAGCTACTTACTAATATATTATTTTCGCATATTGTGAATTGTTACATATAATTATTCTGTGATATACGATCTGCTTGTAATATAATGTATAAATGTTACTGAATTAATCATAGAAAGAAACTATTAATGTAGTTGTGTGTAATATTCTCTTTGATATATTATGTACTAAATTAAGTATGAGATATATTATTCGATCAACTACACTAAGACAAGGCGGATAAAGAGTCAGTAAGGTTTTATTCAGAATAGAGTAAAACTGTCCAGTATTTCGTATTATTTGCAATATTCGTAGCGAATTTGATCGAAGGCCATACCCACCCGAATACATGTTTATGAGCATTGGATACGAGTTTTATTTCTCCACATGTGACTGGAAATAATAATAACAAAACGATTATATGTATATCAATGCGGCGGGGTTATGACATTGACATTTGAACATGACAAGCACATATTTGGCTTCTTTTTTCGAGTCAAGACGTGACTTTGGCAGAATTTGTCGACACCGGCTGGTTCCCATTTCAACAAAAAATAGAACATTAAAATATATTACATATATGAATTGTTTACATCTCAGTTGTGTGTGCACTTGATAACGTCGGCTCGTCAAGATAACAGGCGATTAATTCACTGATAGCTATGTATCAGTCCCTACTTCTCATACTAGCTGCAGAAGTTTGCATGAAATATTAACATATAACGCAACAACAATACCGGAAACTATGGCTTCCACTCTGCCGAAAACTATGAGAGCAGTCGGTCTTTACAAGTACCTGCCGATCTCTGACGTGAACAGCCTTTTGGATCTCCATGTAAGTCTTCCGGAACTGAAGGAAACTGATGTGCTTGTGGAAGTGAAGGCAACGGCCGTAAACCCCATCGATACAAAGCAGCGCGCCCCAAAACCTAATGTTGAAACTAGTCCAAGGATCCTCGGTTGGGATGGAGCTGGCATAGTGGTAGCTAAAGGTAAGAACACAAAATCCAATTTAAACATCGGGGACGAAGTATTCTTTGGAGGCGATCTAAGAAGAAATGGAAGCAACGCCCAATACATGGCAGTGGACGAAATACTCGTAGCACCAAAACCGAAGAAGTTTTCTTTCGAAGAGGCCGCTGCTATGCCATTAACTACTTTGACTGCTTTCGATTCGATTTACGACCGACTTCTGATAAGCGAAAAAGATAAGGGGAAGTCTTTACTGATTGTGAACAGTGCAGGAGGAATTGGTTCCATAACATCACAGCTTGCTAAGCACCTGGGTCTGACAGTCATTGGAACAGCTTCTCGTGACGAAACAGTCAAATGGTCTAAGCAATATGGAGCTGATTTAGTCCTAAACCACACTCAAGACCTTTTGCCCCAACTCGAAGCCAATGGTTATGGAAGTGGTGTTGATTACATTCTCGTTAACTTTGACCCTTTCCCGTATTGGGACACAATTACCAAGGCTGTAAAACCACTTGGGAAGATCTGCATAATAGTAGATAGCAGTGGCCTTGTAGACATCAGACCACTCAAGGATAAAAGTGTTACTCTGGCTTCAGAAATGATATTAACAAGGATCAAATATGAGACTGAAGACAAGTATAGGCTAAATAAATTCCTGCAGGAGGCTTCGAAGTTATTTGATGCTGGTGTACTGAAGAGTACTTTGACTAAAACTCTGTCACCAATAAATGCAGCAAATTTAAGGGAGGCCCATAGATTAATGGAAGAGAAACATATGATTGGAAAAGTGGTTCTTACTGGATTTTAAATTATCCAAACATTACAATAAATTGTGAAACAGTAATAAAATATAAAAGTTCAAATCAGATTTCATACTTCACTGTTCATTTTTGGAGCAAACTTGGGTCAAACTCAGTGCCCTTAAATGGTGACCCCTCAGCATTCCAGGCTTTCTTCAACATTTCTATGTTTCGCATTTCCTCTGTCGTTGGAAGGCCCTTCATTTTTCTCTCTTGATTCCATTGGAGTTCTCTTATCTGAAACAGGCAAATACCTGGTCAAATACTGTTTTTCTACAACAGAACATAGATCATTTAAGTAACTTTAATGATTTGTGTTGCTCATACTTTGTTATACATCATCATCATTCAGCCACAAGAAGTCCACTGCTGGACATAGGCCTAGTCCATGGATTTCCAAAAAGACCGGTTGGAAGCGGCTTGCATCCAGCATCTTCCTGCCACTTGGATGAGGTCATCTGTCCATCTTGTGGCTGGTCGTCCTACGCTGCGCTTGCCGATATGTGGTCTCCATTCGAGAACTTTTCGGCCCCATCGGACGTCAGTTCTGCGTGCTATGTGCCCCGCCCACTGCCACTTCCGCTTATTATTCCGCTGGGCTCTGTCGACGACTTTTGTTCGTCTACGGATCTCATAATTTCATGTTATAGGTACATACATAAAGCTAATTAAATAATAGTACATTATAATACAAGTGTGCTAAGTAGGTCAATACACACGAGGCATTATTGTAAGCGCGAGCCGTAGGCGGGCGCGGTAAGGAAGCTGAGTGTGTAATGATCTTCTTTTTATGTTCTGAGGTGATGCACACGAGTTGCATACGACGGCTTTCATCATAATTGCGAGGAAGAAAACAAACCTTCATTGTTAGTAACTTCAAGTAGACATTTTTGATAGTAATTAACCACACAGCAGCAACTTTATCAAACATTTACGGAAAATAGCGCGTAAGTTGTGTTTTTTTCGCGCGCCGCACTTTCGATGCGCGCAGGTTCAATAAAGGCACAGGAAAAACTGGCTTGAGCAGCAATTTTACAGTTTAAGTTAATTTGTTGTTGATGACAATTTGATGAAATGAAATGTTAATTTGTCATCTTAACCCTAATATTCGTAAAAATATTCGATGTTCTTAGACATAAAGTTTTGCTTGTACGGTAACGTTTTTACAGCACAAGTAGGTATGGTAATATGATGAATTATGAAACTAAAAACGGTGTAATAAGAGTCAATTTACGAGCAACTGTGTTGAAAATGTTATAATTATTAAGGTGTTGAGTTCATAGATGTTGAAGGTAATCAAGTCTACCTAAGACACACAATCATCATTATACCCATAAAATTTATGCAAACTAAGATAGTTTTATTTTACAAACTCACCTTTTCTACATGATCCTGTGGAAGCTCATCTATGGGTCTCGAACAGTCAATTTTGTCAAGATCAATTGCTTCCTCTGATGATAAAAGTTTGTTCCACCAACGCTCCACTGCCTTCTCTGTAATGTCACATTATATTTTAAAGCGAACTTCTATTTTAGTGATTGTATTAGGGTTTTATTTTAGTAATATTTTCAGATTTATTGCAGATTCAAGAGTGATAATTGCTGGAAGTAATTAGTCAAGCGAATCTCTGCAATGCCTTCGTAAATTTAACTATGCTCTGAATTTAGTTTTTGCAGTATTAGAACAGTAATTTTACCATAGAAAAAAATGGGATTCCAATGTGTATCTACCATCCTGGAACTAAACGGCTACTTTCAGCTTTATCTAGCTTTATCCAGCATTATCAATGGCCAGTAAAATTATGAACTCCTTTTGGGATTTTTCTCTATAATGTCCATGTTTCTCAACAACATGACTATAAAGTCTGTAATTTTATTATCTAGTGACACCTCAGACCAGTTTAATTGTGAAAAGAGTACAATCATTAGATTATGTTACAATGTGCGAGCAAGATGCCACCGCAGATATAAATGTATGTTCAACTTGTACACTTAAAAGCCTTTTAGTGATTAGATAGCAGAATTGACTGTATGTAGTAGGTACCTAAGTGTATCAGCAGGCGCCCTTCACTGATGCTCCACAATGAGTCTGAAGTTTTAATCTTATGAAGCAAGGAATCTTTGACGATGACCTCTCCAGTTTGCTTAGTAATTGCCAAGTCTCCAGAATTGATTACAATTTTGAGGTTTTTTGATGATTTGCAATCCGGTGGCAGATTTATTATTACATCTGAAACAAAAGAGAAAATAAATTTTAGAAAATTACAGCTGCTTATTTCCCTCTTGCCTGCACTTTTAATTAATATTTTACTTTATTTTAATTCTTTATTGCACTAATTACATTGTAAATGTACAAGGGCGTGCTTAATGCAAGAAGCATTCTCTTCCAGCAAACCTTTGATATTGAAGAGACTGGCGATGGGTAGTGCAGGAAAAAGATGAAATACAATAATAAACTTATGTAAACATAGGGAAAAACATTAACTGACTCAGGGGTGGGGGGGGATTAATAGAAATTATTATAAACCTACATAATAATACATAAATAACAACAATAATACGTATATACATGTTGAAGATAATTACTAATCACGATTACTTACATACCAATAAGCAATAAAATAACTGGTGATAGGTTACTGATCAAGGAAGTGGTTAAAAACTTTCTGTTTGAAAATCTCCAGGGTTGAAGCCTGACGAATGTCCAGAGGCAGGCTATTTCACAAGCGAATCATAGTTACTATTTTCAGCAATTGAAACAAATAAAAAGTCAACAAAATCTACTCATTGAACATGCAACGAACTTAATTATTTCTTGTGTTGCTTACCTAGTTCCATAATATTCTGTGACCAAGTGTAACCCTCTCTTACTGCACCATTGTAAGCTTCACTGTTCCTCTGAGCAGGCATAACTGGGGGTGTGTAATCTTCCAGAATAGACATTTTTGAGACATCTTTTGTCAAATCTGGTATGTTTTTTTGAGCTCTATCCCCTGATTCTTGTGGGTGATTATTTTTTGGATCTTCCTCGGGTTCTTTAGCAGTTTTACAGTAGTTGTGTTCATCTGTTTCGATAATGACTTCTTCAGCTTCCACTTCCACCTCTTGAGCTACTGTTGAGCACATAATGTCGTCATTCGAGTCTGGGAGTGTCCTCGAGTCAGTCCTGTTTTTGGGGTCGCACTTTCTCATGACTTTTAGGACTAGTTCTTCAGCCACTCCTGGAGGGAAACCCATGTTCTCATGTGGTCCTTTTGGGACATAATAAAAGTCAGTTCTGGAAATTAAATGAAATAAAATAATTAGGCCAATAATAACCCCCATAAGGTTAAACTATAGGGAATGCCTAGTTATATACTTTGCAACAGGTCCGGCACTACAGGAAGTGAAGCCCCTTCGCCCTTGCGTAACAAAGTGCAGGCACCCATTGCATACGGGTGTCTGCACTTTGTTACAGCGGGGGGCGCGGCGGCGGCTGTCGTCCCTCCGCATCTCCCGCTTTTTATATACATTCTAGGGAGGTAACCACCAGCAGTGCTTGGAAATCGGAAATTGTCATAGCTAGGTACTCTGAGTTTGTTTTCAAACCATTTGAACCTATCAGCAACCAAATCATGAGTGCACCAATCCTGTTGTTAAGCCATTTGAACCTATTGACCATTCGCTAGTACGCTGAAAGAAAAAAATCGTTCAATTCATATTTAAAAGTCACCAATAACGAACGAATATGAGAAAAAACGGCTTTTCACATAAGAACATTTCGCGCCACAATTGTGTTGCGTTTATGCTTGCTTAAATTTGTGCGTTTTTTAAGATGTTTTATTTTTGCTTATATTTTGCTGTACTAAAAGATACGTTAAAGAAGAAAAAGAAGAAAAAACATTTATTATAAAAACAGTGCACACGCCACAATAACAAAACAAAAAAACAACCGAGAAAATATTTCAACAGAAATGTTATAAAAAAGAAAGGAAAACGAAAGGTCACGGCGTGTCATTACTGCTATAAATGGCAACTGACTCAGCAGTATGCTGAGGGTCAAACCCTCAGCGCAAATTTTCAGTCAGTGCCAGGAGTCAACCCGCGAGCGTCACATACCGCGGTGTGGTACAACCGTGAACAATACTATATATAGTAGAATACTATGTCATCATCATCATCATCATTATCATCATCATCAGCCATTTGACGCCCACTGCAGGACATAGGCCACCCTCATGGTTTTCATAACCATGTTTTGCTATAATCGCCACGCTTGGCAGGCGGATTGGCGATCGCAGTATGTGGTTGGAATCTCAGGAAGACGCTGCTGCCCATCTCTATAACTTATTCCCTTAGTCGCCTTCTACGACATCCACGGGAGGAAATGGAGTGACGGTATTCTTAATCCGGCGCCACACGGCATACTATGTAATACAGAATAATAATTATACACAATAGGAAACGTATCATGTTCATCATCATCAACCCATTATGTCCCCACCGAGGGGCACGGGTCTCTTCCCTGAGGAAGATATAGGCCATACTCCACCACGGGGGCCAAGTCCGGATTGGTGGAGGCTTGTAGACTAGTGGCTCGTCTATTGTCAGAAGTTGTCAAGCCGCCCTAAGGCCTCTGAGTTGGCTTAACGACTGCCATCTATCGACGGCAGCCGGCACCAACAGATTAACGTGCCTTGCGAAGCACGGAACCGCTCGGAAAAATGCCACTAGCATTAAGCATAGACGGCGACCCGTATCACGTATCATGTATACAGTATGAAACATATACTTAAATAAAATTGTTTTCATTAAGTGACTGAATAAACTACAATATACACAAGTAAAATCATACACAAATGAATAAAGGTATATAGTCTAAACCTAAGCTTAAAGTATGTTTAAAAAAATTATGAATATAATGAAATTTTATATGTTTATAAATAAATATAATATAGGTATATGTACTTAATTAAAGATAATAAATAAATAGAAATATATAGATATATACAATATTGCCTGACCCTACTATGAGATTACAGGCTCGTGTCTGTTTTTGCCACGAGAGGTTGGAAGGGAAGGGTGGCGGTCTCTGATGCTCCAGCGAATATGCCCTGAGCTTGTGCCCAAAAGCACATCTACTGGATGCTTCACAGATTGGAGGGAGAATGTCGTTCCAACACTTGGATGCCACCTGAAACTACCACGGAAAGCCATGGTCCGATGTGTCTGTGTCAGGATCCGTTCCTTGTGCACACACTGTTGTCTGGTGGACCATTCAAGCTTTGCAAACAAATAGGATGGGGTTTTTGTCCATATCACACCAAAGAGTAGTTTGGCAAGGTGTAGATGCCAATGTGCCTCCATATTCAGAAGCTTTGCTGCGTCCAAGTATGGACTGACATGGGATCTAGGAGGGATTTTGAAACAGAAATTTTGCACACGTTGGATCGACCTTTTTGTCCTACCAACTATACAGCCACCATAGATGACATCACAGTAGTTCAATCTGGATAATATGAGTGATTTACTGAGCCTGACACGCAAATCAGTGATCAGGTAATCGTGTATATATATTATAAAGAATCTTAAGGCGACAGAAACAATTACTGACTGCGTTTCTGATATGATTTTCAAAACGGAGTTCACAATCCATCAGTAAACCAAGATTTTTTGCTTCCATAACCCTTTCTACTGGTTCACCTCTGATGACTATATTTTCGGAGGCTAAGGTTTGAATTGTAACATGGATTTGATGTTTAGTACAAAGTACCATGTACTTAGACTTACCAGGGTTTAGCACAAGACAGCTCCTGTCAGACCATGGCGGTATGCGATCTAGATCGCTGTTGATGGATTGGACAGTGGTCTTTTTGTCAGATTGGACAGTAGAGATGTATAGCTGTGTGTCATCTGCATAAAGATGACACATGCTGGTTTCCACGACCAAGGCGATATCTGCAGTATATAGAATAAGTAAAAGGAGTGCTAAAATAGACCGAAGGCACACCCTTTGTTAAATGTTTTGTCGAGGAAAACAACATGGTACCATCGCTTTTTCCAATCCAACAACTTGCGCACGGCCCGAAAGGTAGCTGTCAAACCACCGTACCGTGGCACTATCAAATCCATAATGACATTTTCGATAGTAAGAAGGAGGTATTCAGACAGTCAAAAGCTCTGGAGAAATCTAGCAATACCAGGATTGTATTGAATGGGTTCAATTGAACCCCAAGAAACCTTGTATACTTATATGATAATTAAAGTCTACTAGACAGTCCCTATAGCCAACCGAAATAACTTATTTCGGTCAGAGATACATAAGTTTCATAATAATAAAGAAATGTCACAATTTTTTCCTGTACTTAAAAAATTTAATGAGTTGTTCAAATTTGAAATTTAAAACAGCGCAAAGCGTATTTAGGTTTCCAGTCAAATTCAATCAGTAAAGGGTAACGCAACTATTTGGAGGTAGAAATGGAAAAACTTACCGCCGCGACAGAAAGTTGAATATCGCAGAAAGGAACCCAAGAAGCGACTTCTCCTTTACTAGTATCGAAGTTAACACATCGTCGTACTTGGCGAGCTCTGATGCAGTTGTCATAGCTAGGAATTTATATTTTATTTTGATGATTTAATTCTTTGTTCGTATTGTAAAAACTAAATGATTTTCTTTATTGATTAGGTAGGTACCTGCACGCACAGTCTAAACGGCGCAGCTAAACGGTTAACGGACACTGTCACTACTGTCAGTCAGCTGACAGCTGTCAGTCAGTATCTGGTTAGTCTGTGCAGTCTTAGTCTGTCTATGGCAACATGCTCGTTCAAACTACAAAAGATTACATGAGATTCCACCACGTTCTAAGGAAAGTGTGATACCGACACGCCGTCCACCTCCTCACATACATATATGTACATACATACAGTGTTGCAGAAAGGTTCACTCAGGTTCACTGATATTTTTTTCTTTTGTAATGTTTAGGACCATGAGAGTAGATTACTAACTGTCCGTTCCATCGTAATTATATTTATGAGTTACTTATACTTGTCCGTGCGGTGCAGTATCTTCTACGTAAGAACGTTATTGCAATAATTTGACGTGCTGCATAATTTAGGAATGTAGAGCAGTAGTCTAACCGTCTTTATGTGTTGTCTAGCTGTGCCTAGTCTATTACCATTCTTTAGGCACATACCAGTATGGATCTTCCGCCTCTATGTAGTACTCACAGGTACCTACTGCTGTTCTCTGCCATGGTTGATGTTAAAGCCCTTGTTGTGACTTACCTTTTCCGCTTACATCGCCATGTTGATGGTTGCCATCTTTGCCATCTTTGAGTTGGGTCCTTGTCGAACTTAGCCACCAGTTCACTTTAGCCTACTGGAGCAAGCGCCCACTCCCACGAAGTGGACGCATAAAGTAAGAATTAGCCATGTGAGAAGTCGGTACTGTTAACAGCCGGCTAGTTGGTTTTTTTGAGCACTTTCACCAAGTGACCGCTATTAAGAGGAGACTAACATAGTATTAGTGTACGCGAAACAGAGCATTGGGGGTTTCCCTACCTCTTAAAGTTCTACTGAACCTACGAATATAAAATCACTGTATCAAACTTTTGTCTTCAACGTGTTCTCTGCAGGTACTTATGCTACCGTTATTATTATTCGTAGAGGAATAATGATTTTATAAATACACTGCTAGTCTGTAACTATAGCTGGGCACCGGTAATCAAATAGTTAACTTCGTTAATCGCTAATCTGTTACTATAAAAGTTAACTTCGTTTAAAAACGTTAAAGAATGTTAAAAACGTGAAGATGGTTACTTTAGCCTTTTTCCTCCATTCTATCTTGATTTAGTACATAGTGTAAAAGAAGACTGTTATGATTCGTGGAAACACATTTATGAGGAAAAAAGTTCGAGTAAAGGAATTTGGAATCGCACTATACAACGGGAGCTCCCACGTAGATCGTGGTTTGAAAATTCCTTGATGGTCAGATCGGAAGTGGTAGCTGCTTTGAAAACTCGTTCCGGGCACCTCCCACTCAACAAGTTTGCACACTTGATGCGCAAACTAGATTCGCAAAACTGCACGGAATGTGGAGTAATAGAAGATGTGTATCACTTGTTGATGGAGTGTGTCAGGACGGAGTCTCGAAGAAGACAAATTTATAACAATTATATATTTAATAATATCGGTGTATGTAACCTTGTATTATCTGACCCTATGTCAGATGATACAAGGTTACTTTACAAACTGGTGGTTTTTGGTATGCGAGCCAGAATTCAAGACATGGGTGCTGGACCGCACGGCGGAAGTCACTAGTAGTTTTTAGTTAGGTGGAAATGAAAGTGGAGTTAAAATTTTTGTTACATTACTGACCTCATTTAGTCTTTAATGTGTACCTTATAAAGGTGATATTGTCGCTGTGCGACAAAACATTTTAATAAAGATTAAAAAAAAATAAAGAATAACCATTAATAATAGTAAAATAAATCTAAAGATAATTAAAATCGTAATTTCTCTTGCTTTGGTGGTATAGGGCTATAAATTCTGCTTCTTCAGACTCTATTTCTTCTTCTTCTTCAAGTAAAAGAATATTCTTTTTTAGTAATAGTGACATGGAGACGTCTGGCTTTCATGTTAGATTGAA
Source organism: Yponomeuta evonymella (assembly GCA_963969515.1). Lineage (NCBI taxonomy): Eukaryota > Metazoa > Arthropoda > Insecta > Lepidoptera > Yponomeutidae > Yponomeuta > Yponomeuta evonymella. The sequence goes on along the minus strand of OZ018354.1, from coordinate 15,793,629 downwards.
CTAAACTGCAATCTTATCAAACATCGCACACATCTCCGCTACAGTCTAGTCAGTAGGTACGCATCTTCGCTTAGCTTTGGTGGATACACCTTTTTTAAAAAACACCTCTTCTCGTCTCCGCTTCGAACATCTCACCTTTGGATTATTTTCTCTGTGCTTTGGTGGTGTCCGGCCCTAAAGATACCTACTGCCACAGACCAATGTTATCACAAAAACATCATGATGTTTTAAAAATAAAAACAAACTTCAAAACACTACAGCATAAAAACAGACAAATAATTTAAACGATTAGTCCTTTAAATTCGATGTAGGTATTATACAAATACATTTGGAGTCGGTGCCCAAAATCTTGTAACTTGGCACCGACTCGAAACTGCAACTAACTAGAATGCATACTAGAGAAGTTATATTTTGTGTCGGTAAATTTTCAATATTAACACTGGAGGACGTGGGACGTCTTTTCCGCGCCACGTCCTTTCTGTGTGCTTTGACCAAAGGGCGGAGAAATCGAAGCATCACGCCCGCGCCCCGTCCGCCCTGTATGGGCTTCGTCCCGTCCCTTCAGTAAATTTTGTATGAAAGTGAATTTGAGTAATGGCGCGTCTTTTCTGCGCCCCCGCCCCACTTCACATCTGTGTGTCTCGCGCCTAAGTGCGGACACGCAGTGCGTCGAGTAATCATTTGTGTCTGATGGCAGCAAACGAGTAGAAAATGTTTCTTTAATTTTTCTGTGTTGGCAACATCAAAACCGGTTTTTTTAATTTACATTCCCGCCACTTGGAGGAGTGGCGTCGTTGAATGTCGTTTCGAAAGTTTCACATCCGCAAGTGAGCGGGGCAAGGCAAGTAAGAAAGAGGCGAAGTCTCGCGCGCGAACTCGGTACGCTGCAGGCGATGACCGCATTTATATGAGTTTTTATTTACCGAATTGTGAGTGTGCTATCGTGTTCTCGGTTCCGTTAAGTGTTTACAAAAATGCTGTATAGGTGAAACAAATCGGATACGAAGTGTTGTGATTGTGAATGAGTACCTCTTCGCACCTTTATCTTTTTTACACTGTCCCTCGAAGATTTTAAAAATGCCTTGCTCAGCGGTAACTTTGTCTATAGCGACCATTACAGCGATCGTGGCTGCTGCTCTAATGGCCATAGCTTTTTCAACGGATAATTGGCTATATATTGAAGTGAGACGGAGCAGTATACAGGTAAGATTTTATTCTAGTACCTGCCTAACCCATTTAAAATAGCTGGAGTCAAATGATTAAAAAAGTTGAAACAAAATTGACTAAATAAAATGGATAGATTGGTAGTTACATACTCTTGGCCGCTTTGTATTTAGGTGCTTTGATATCCAGGAAGCTACAGTGAGCGACAACTGCAGCTACATATTTTTTATTGGATAATCGTATTTATGTATATTAACCTACCGTGGTAGGTTTAGGTAGCAGCAACTTTCGCTTACTGTACTATCATCTACTTTTGCTAAAAAATCTAACACGCTTCCCTATAAAACTTTTCAGGTCAACTGAACCAAGTTTTGGAGCAAGAAATTCAATTAGTCCGATAAAACCTTTAATTTATATTTATATCTACTTATAGAAAACATGAATGTTGTAAAAACCTATTTACAGGCCCCTATTTTTTTCTATTTTTTGTCCTTAGTTAGTGCAACAAAAAAGAATATAATGAATGCTGTAATTTTCCTTTTATTACTTTACCTAGCACATAACAACTTTATGTACCTATGTACCACTAATATATTAAAACGATTGTTCTGCAACTTCTTCAATAATCGCCGAAGCACTTAACTAAACTTGATGGGCGTAATAATCTTCAGAATCTTCAAAACTTGCAACATTTCCTTCGATTGTACTTACCAGCTAACATACAGGTACAAAGTACTTAATGCTACCACTGAAATTACTGATGGAAGATAAAAAATCATTGAGCACGTAGATATTCTTTTCCAAGTCCTGTGGTAGGCAAGGCACCGTTAGAATGAACATGTTACGCATAAATATGCATACGCATAAACTTATTGATGGCTTGAACAAAATGTGTGGCTAACTGTATCATTCCAGCAGACAGAGTCACAGACTCTTGCTTGCGATAGTAAAAATACGTCGAATGCTAACATATCCTTTGTAAATTTTTCTTTGCAATGTAGAATTAATAATAATACATGTGTATACATAATAATCGTCGTTGTCATATGCACTTCCCTATGAGCAAATCTTAGGCTGAGCTGCTGACTTTGTGCCCTTTTCAATTGTGAATATTGGATAAAGGATAAAGTCCTCGTACATTATGGAGTAAACGTAGATACAGAGTCTTGTACAATTTAGTTATTAATAGAGTTTGACCTTTTGGGCTCCGCCGCAGTCGGGTAAAGATATTTTGCTAAGACTTTTTGTCTTTCGGTATTAACTTTAAGTAGGTACCTGCTTACATGAGATTAAAAATAAAAAAAATGTGTCTAATAAAGGTACAACGAGAGACCCAGGTTCGATTCCCAGTGCGGACATGTACCTATGACTTTGTTTTCTAAGTTATAGTAGCAATACCACTCTCTAACGGTGAAGGAAAACATCGTGAGGAAACCTGAGTATCTGAGGTGTTCACATACCTCAGCGCTTGAAATCGCCAATCCGCGGTAGGCACGCGTGGTGATTAAGCCCATACTCTCTCCATGAGAGAAGGCATGGGACGTTTATAGGCTGCTTATGAAAGGTACAACATTTACTTAATTTTCGGTAAAAAAATTACTTAGTTCGTTTCCAATTCCGATTTGTACTCTTTTTTGCCAAGATGTACAGCCGACACCACTTGAATCTTCTTCAAACATCTGGACTCTAATCAGTTAAGGGTGGGTGACTTTGCAACAAAAATGTAAAGGTTGACCTACTGTCGACTGTACATCATAAGTAGGTACATAAGCACGCTTTACAAAACTACAAAAAAGGGCTATTTCCACTTATATGGGCTACAGACATAGAGACTGCTAAAGGTTTGGTTTTTGTCAGTCTTGTCATTTTTTGTTGCCCTAAAGGGCCCCTGACTGATAAAAGATTCTGAGCAGACGTTAACCCAGGTAGTTGACAAAAAATGCCTCATCGCAAACATTGACTTTCTTGAAAAATAGGAGAGGTGAAATGAATGAAACATGAAAAAACTTTATTGTAAAACCGTTACAAGAAAAATGGTTACTGGCTCCCAAACTAGGATTCCATGTGCTATGGGTAGCCACTAGGCTAGGCTACTTTCAAAATACATAATAATATTGGTGTTTGTCATGTTTGGGTGTCTCAATGAAAGTCCACAAACCAAGCCGTTCTGAATCATTATGCCTAGCTTCAATAAATATTTTTTTCAATAAGTAAGTTTATGGTTTCCTATTATTAGTACGATACCTACTTTCTAGTAATAATATGAACTTTGGCTAACTGACAGCTGTTAACAATATATTAACAGATTGTTAGTGTACGAAAGATAGGGGGTAAATAAACCAAGTCTCATCCATAATATTACCTACCTAAGAAATATTTCTTCAATCGAAATGGTAATATAGAAACCACGTACACAAAAGTTTACAAGAGAGAAACCGATCGAGAAAGTGACGAAACGGAGAAATTACTCTGACTGAACAGTGAACATGCAAATAACTGAGACATGCTGACTGACCGTTGCCGAGAGTTATACAATTCATGGGCTCTCAATGCAGTCGTGATTCTTATTCCGGCCAGAATGACATTCAACTTATGTAACTTTCGTTTGGACTGAACTGGACTTAATCTGAATTAAGTGGAAACGTAACAAGAAGAAAGCTAAGAAAATTGCTTAAACCTATGAGTAGAAAAAGAGTAAATTCAATATTTTGGTTTTTTTAAATGAACCTAGTTATTTTTCTCAAGCAGGATTATAAAATATGCTAGCTTATGATGAGGTAGTTAGCAATTTTCACAAAGTTGGTAAACTGTTTATGCAAATTAATCGGTAGCACATCGATGAAACCACCAATAATCGTTGGTAATCTTATTTTAGATATTTTTGTGAAGTTGATACTTGGATTTATATCACATGTCTGTCATTCCCTGTATTATTTTGGTTCCATCCGTGCATCCGTACCATTTGTCTTTGCATTTACCTGAACCCTAGCAGGAACCGGATGTTATGTTTTTTCTATCCTAGTTTAAATATGGAAAGGCTATGGGCACCCAAACGTGTAAACATCGTCCTTTATTCCCGAGATAATAAACACGTGGCATTTTAAACAACGCTCCGTGCAACATCCTATCTTAATAAAGAACAGACTTAAGCGAAAGTAGGTAACCTATAAAATGATAAGGAACAAAATTAAGTGTTTAAGGCTACGTAGAAACAAATTCTTTCCTCGTAGGATTTCGAACTGAAAATCTTCGTCACGATTGTCTCATCACGCCGCTTCTACAATGGGTGATTAAACAATAAACATGAGACGAGCAACCCGCTTTCGGTGAGCCACCTATTTCTCACGACCAAGACGCCGACTTCCGTCGCACTGCACGCGTCTTATATCTAAGAACTGTCTTGAAGTAGATACTTTCTGTCTGCTTTCGTAGCGCTTAGGGCATAGGCGACGAAAAATGGAAGCGTAAGGTCTTTTAGGTTTGGTCTCCCAGAAGGAAAAAAATACATGGCCGAAGGAGACCTGGCCGTCGAAAGGTAAAGTAAAATGTAAAAAATGATTTATAGGGTACAGTTTCCAGCGGTGCCAGTTTTATCATGAGAAGAACTCACTGGCTACAAAATTTGGCTGAATGGTTTCAGATAAGCCCCATCGAATTGTTCCGTGCCGCCACATCACAGGTCACAGTGGCCACAATGATAGCCGACCTCTGATAGGAGATGACATCACAAGAAGAAGAAGAAGGAAAAAAAGAAGTAACCCATTTTGATCACTTTGTTGCCTGTACCTCCGTATGTCAAGGCTCAGGAATATGAGGAACTTTCTCAGAAATGTGTAAAGCTATCAAGCTGAATTTAATATCCAATACCTACTAAAGACAACGGTTCTTTGTTGATGTTAAAAATCAATTGTTTGAGATCACAAACTTAACGTATTTGGTTTGTATGTATTGAAGATAATTTATTTCGACGGTAAAATAAATTTTGTAATTGTTTCATAGGAACTCTAAAGGAGCGAGTCCTACTCGCGCTTGACAATTTTTTTAATTGAAGTTCAACTCTTGACTGCTATCGTGCATGAACATGAGAAAAATGTTCAAAAATGTCATGCTATGTTTTATCGGACTCGTTATATTCATGTAGCTCAAGGAAACTAAATCCACCATCGGAGAGGCTCTTCTTTTCCTTCAAGCTAGGGTACCAAGTACAATATCTTTTGAAATGAGGTACACTGCCTAATCCTTCCCTAGATATAGATTTAAAATTGGAATGTGAGAACGTGGGGAGACTTTCCTGACATTTATTTTGGTTTGAATTATTTAGATTTTTGCCAAACTGCATGGCAAATTGATTCTTTTTTGTAGGGATTTGGAAATTTTTGGTAGGATACGCAATATAGTGATAATTTATAACAATTTGGTGCGGATTATCGAGATCAGAACACACCCAGAGTGCGATATCAGTTTCCACCGACAACGGATCGCGTGATCATTCTCCGTACCCGTAGTACCTACAATGTGTAAATTTTTGGTAACCGTTAAAAATATAGCCTTTAAGAAGCATCACGATATATAAGCGGATTTCAGTGACTGTAATTCCCTGGGTGATAGGCGCTGCAAAAAATGGAGTCGTCGCCCGCGGATCGTCCCAGCTAGCAAGCTTCAACTCCACCAAGCTTCAACTCCACCGAGCGTATCTAGAGTGGTTCAGCTTATAGGTAGAATCAAACAATATCTGTACAGGATACATTCGTTACATCAATAACGAGTGAGCCGTGAGGAACTGAGGGCAACTACGGCCTTGTAAAAAGTTTCACAAATAGCTTTTTTGAGAAAAGACCGCGATCATTAGTTAGATCTTTAAGAGAGCCATTTCCCCTTCGTCCCAACCATCATTCGATGCGGAACGTACCTATCATAGCAACATGTTGTGATTTCAGTTTATAATTATTTCTTGTCAGGAATTGATCCGAGCGGTTATTCCCGAATATAATGTTAGCCTTGCTAGTCCTTAAAGGCGAAATAATAACAATTGAATCTTACCCATTTATGAGCTGTCTGGAAGCAACATAAATCGTGCAAACATAACGGATTCAATGCAACACTTACACAAGAGACGAGGCGCGGATATTGCACGGTCAGGCGTCATTACAGTCGGTAATGGAGGGTATGAGTAGCGCACATAGAGCCGACAGCCGATGTAAAAGTCGCCTTTCAGTCACAGCTTTCTTCGATCTGCGGTTTACGGATGATGGATTAGTTTGATACAATACAAGCATCAATCAGAACGATCGATCGATATCACCATTAAATAAAATTAGTACCTACCTATATATAGTCTAGACTGGCAGATCAAGTGATAGTAAAAATAGTAACTATCTCATATTCTATTTATTTAATCTTATTTACGATTTTGAACTGGTTCGTACTATCTCTCCGTGCCCTACACGCCGCGTTACGGGTACTGACGGAAGACCAGCGCTGGGGTACCATATCTCCAGCTTATGCTGAGTCAGAGCCCTTTAGCATTTGCCACACCCAAAGTACTCGATTAGTTATTTTTGTACAAATGTTTAATTGTGGGTTGTATGTGCTCTTACTGTATTATTCTTTTTATGGCGTGTGTGTGTAAATTGTAAATAAAACATTCATCTATCTATGTATCAAATAACATAGATGTCTAACCAGTACTGAAAAATGATCCCACATTCAATTGTGGGAAGGGGCTTGTCAATTGTGTTAGCACTCGGAGTAAGTTCAGTACTATCCTGCAAAATATCTATGCACCTGCCACAGTCAGACCGCCATGGCGCGCCATCTTCGAGGTACCTAGATATTTCTTCGGGTTATACATCATGAAGTCAATGGTTTGACGTTTTTGTATCAAAACCAATCATCAGTTACGCTGTCATTTACTATCGCCCAATCGACGTTCACGTCGTCACGCATGGCGCACAGAATGAACCAATCACAGAGTGATTTACTCTACAGCACATGTTGCGCTCATTTGATTGGTACAGTCTAATCGAGAGAACAGTGGCCGTTTTTGAGAGTGAATTTTGTAGGAAGACATACTTCTATGGTTTTATTATTCGTAGCCCCCAACTATGAAGATGGCGAAAAACGGAGCAAATGAGGACAATAATATCTTGGAGACTCCAAGATAGATGGTATTTTCCTCATTTGGCTCCAAGTTGGAGATCAGGCGAAGATGTACCTACTAACCATACAAGTACAGTAGCACGTAAAATAAAGGAGTTAAACTACCCGAAACCGGCAAGTGTGCATGCAGTGAAGCGAAAGAGGTTTGTCAGGATCGGATCGCAGCAAGTGGCCTGGCCTTTGTTTACCCCCGTGATACAGGGATGAGTTAATGTATGTAACGCGGCATAAGAAATTTATCGTACCAAATGTCAGTTTGTTGCCTCTTAAAACATACAAACATGTGAGGAAACTTCATGTGAAACATGTGAGAGGAGTTACTTAGTTGATTACAAATGAAAGTCACAAATTATAATTTGATTATTTCGTGAACCAGAGCATGAAGCAGTCTTATATTTTGGCGGTGAACCGAGATTGTTTGCGGTTGGTTCGTTTCTATGGAACATTATCCTATCAATTCTCGACGCTCTGTGTCATTAGAAATGCCAATTAGCAGAACAGATAAAGTACTAAGGCATAAAGATTTTCTTTCGTGATTGCTTGTTGCGAGTGGTCGTGTTGCCGGTTGGCTAAATCATTTATAATTAATTGAAGTATTTTACCGAAGACCTGATTATCGGACCCTCTCGTACTATCTTGTGCCGAGTCCCATATCTGCTCCGCGCCATCTTGGATCCCGTATTGCTGCGTCCTTGTCATCGCGTCACCCGCTTCACATCCCTACCCTTCACTTCGCGGTACCTCCTGCGGCCGAGTTGTCACTATCTGCCATCTACCTCACTGGGGGCGCTGCTGCGGTCATCGGAGTGAGATACATACCAACTAAAAGTGCCTTTTGGGATATACCGTGGTAAGTCTCGAGCCCGCACCGCCTGCCCGCGGCCGGCTTGACCCGATGCTCTTAACCGCTACGCTACGGCTTAGTGGAGCTGAGCGCTCGAATTTACTCATCGCATGTAGCGCACGACTGCATATCGCCGCCGAATAGTTTTGACTACGTCATCACACGCTACGTGCTAATCAGTTTTGCCGCTTTGGAGCGTGTTGGTGTATGTGCACCTTTGGTAACAGGATGAACTGCGAGGCATGTGATAAGGCTGTCAACAGCTCTGAGGTCCTCAAATGTTACCTGTGCAGCGGCAGATACCATTACCTGTGTCTAAATATGACGTCAGCTAAATTTCGAGAACTAGACAGAGCTACCTGGCAGTGTCCTAATTGCGATAATGTCACAAAACGCTATAGTCGCCGAAGGGGAGACGAAACGCCAACACGAAAACAGTTTGAGCCGCATCTAGTATCGGACAAGACCGTCGGCGTATCGAAGGATGCTCCTCAGATCACACCAGAAAACATGCCGAATACTGAGATGGATGTATGTGTTACCCAGCCAATCGCCGTCTCCTACGAACAACTTGGGGTGCTTCTGGACTCTAAGCTGGATGCGAAATTGGGCGCTTTCAAAGCTGATATTACTAGAGAATTTAATCTGATCCTAAGTAAGCTAAGAGAAAGCTTTCAGCTGGAAGTGACAGCACTGCGCAAAGAAAATACCAAGCTCAAAGAAGAAATTATATCCATCCGAAAAACGGTTTCGGACTCGTGTGAGACTGGATTTGCGGAGGCCATCACTAATCTTCAGTGCCAATTGAACGACCGCGACCAGGAATTACTGTCAAACGACGTTGAAGTCTCGGGAATCCCGGAACATGACGGTGAGTCAGCGCCCCACGTAGCTATGACAGTAGCAATTAAGCTAGGACTGAAAATCGAGGAGCAGGACATTGTGAGCGCATACCGAGCCGGTCCCAAGCGAGACACGACCGAAAGAGTCCCTACGCCGCGTCCCCGCCCAATCGTACTACGCCTCGCTCGTCGCTCACTCAAGGATGGACTTTTGAGGAATGCCCGCGTGCGACGTGGTGCAACAACTGAAGACCTTGGCCTCCCCCAACACGAGCCCCGGCGATTCTATGTAAATGAGCGGCTCACAAAGGCAAATCGTGCCCTGTTCGCATCGGCGCGCGATTCAGCTAGAGAGGCGCGATGGAGATACGTTTGGTCAAGGGACGGCAGAATTTTCTGTAGGAAAGATCAAACCTCAGAAAGGATGCTCATACGCAGCGAGGATGACATCAAAAATTTTTTAAAGTTATAATTTGGATCTATACATATCATCTCGTAGTTACGAGTATCACGGCTAGTTTTAAGTTAAACACGACATCAACACCACACACACACACCTACATACACCTTACACCGCGCACTATCACCAAAAATAAATCACGTGAGTATTATAATCGCTACGTTTATATTAAATCATTCATATGCCAAATACATATAGCACAGCCTAGGCCCATGCTCAAAGTTTATATAACAAGTCTGTACTTGTCATATGATATTATAAAAAATAGACATACAAATGGCTAATGGACGTACGAGTTCTAAGTTCGGACTTAAGTTAGGCCTAATAAATGTTAGGTCGTTAAATACAGGGCGTGACGAGTTTGACGTGGCAGTATCGAAATATAAGCCAGACATATTAGCATTAAATGAAACCTGGCTGCGGGATGGACAAGAAAAGTTTACGCCTAAACTACCAGGATATGTATTAAAGCATAGTCCACGGGCTAACGGAAAAAAAGGCGGCGGGGTAGGATACTACGTCAAGCGAGGGCTTAGGATTCGCGTGCGGCCTCACCCTGACTCCATGCTCGAGCAAATGTGGTTGGAGTTATCCCTTCTTGGACTAAAAATAGCAATAGGTACTGCATATAGACCTGAGTCAGTGAAAGTCGAGGACGCTTTAAACACACTTAGTGAGTCAATTAGCTCTTTTGCATACTGCAACGCTGTTTGTGTCTTGACAGACTTTAATGTAGACTTGCTTAAACCGGATCAACAGTCAACCAAAGAGCTAAACATTTTTTTAGAACAACATAACTTACACCAGCTAGTAAAAGAACCAACAAGGGTCACCTCTACGTCAAGTACGCTTATCGATTTAATTATTACCGATTCCCCAGAAAAATGTAAGAATATAGACATCCATCACAACCCAGTCCTGAGTGACCATGCCCTATTAATAGCTGAATTTAACATAAAAAAACCAAAGCAAGTGCCTAGATATATAAAAACAAGACTTCTAAATAAAATTGATGAAGAATCCTTCGAGACGGACCTTTTCTCGATGCCTTGGAGACAAATAGCCACAAGCAGGGACGTTGATGAGATGGTTTTTAAATTCAATATATTTATATCCGACCTTTTTGAAAAACATGCGCCCATCAGGAAACTAAAAATAAAAGAGAAACCTCATCCATGGGTAACAGAAGTCATAAAAATAATGATGTCTAAGCGAGATGAAGCATTAAAGCTGGCACATAAATCTAAAACGGAGGCTAAACTACAGTACTACAAAGACTTAAAAAACCTAGTAAATTCGAGTTTAAGAAAAGAGAAAACAGCATACTTTAACCAATACATCAACCAAAATAAGCATCAACCACATATTATGTGGAATCATTTAAAACGGCTATCAGTTTTTGGAGGAAATAATACAGAACAGGTACCTGAACATCTAAATAATGCAAATGAAATAAACAATTTCTTTCTTACAATTCCGGGGCAAAGAGCAGTAGATATAGAAACCTTAAATTTCTACAAAAATAACTATTTCAGTAGTAACTTATGCTTCCAGATAGAGACATGTAATGATGAACAAGTTTCCAAAATAATAAAAACCATTAATACTAATGCTAGCGGGCATGACCAGATCACGGTAAAAATGATACACTTAACCCTGAAAATAACATTGCCAATTATAACAAACATAATTAACGCCTCTATTTCATCAAATACCTTCCCGGATTCATGGAAATTAGCAAAGGTAATACCAATTCCAAAAAGTAACTCTGTAGAAGCATGCAAAGATCTGAGACCGATTAGCATATTGCCAGTTCTATCCAAGATTATCGAAAAAGTAGTTACGAGTCAATTGACAAAGTACTTAGAAAAAAATAAGATGTTACCGGAAAAACAGTCGGGTTTTAGAAGTGGACACGGCACAGCTACCACTTTAGCCGACGTCACTGATGATATACTGTCTGCAGCGGATAGAGGGAGAGGCACAGCTCTAGTTTTATTGGATTTTTCACGAGCGTTCGACTGTTTGAACCCCGAACTACTCCTGGCCAAGCTTTCGTATTACGGTGTATCACCAGAAGCCTGTCAGTGGTTCCGCTCATATCTCAAAAACCGGAGTCAATACGTAGTAACAGAGACTGAAAAAGGTATTGAAACAAAGTCCACTAAAAGAATCTTGCCTTGTGGTACCCCTCAAGGGTCTATCATCAGCCCTTTACTTTTTATAATATATACTGCTGATCTGTCCTCAAAATTAAAACATTGTAAAATTCACCTATACGCAGACGATACCCAACTTTACCTTTCTTTTGATCCAAAAGACACTGTGCAAGCCATAAAATTTATAAATGAAGATTTGAATATAATAGCTGACTGGTCGCAAAAAAATAATTTAGTTCTGAACCCCAAAAAGTCTACTTTTATGCTGTTAGGATCCAAGGCTCAACGAAAAAAGATTTTAGAATATCATCCTAAAATTATTGTAAGTGGAGAACAAATAGAGAGTGTGGAAGTGGTTAGAAATTTAGGGTTAATGATGGACAGCGATTTACGATACCAGGAACACATTAACAACAAAATTCGTGCTGCTTACTATAGACTGAAGGTGCTTTATGGAATCAGGAATTGTCTGTCCGAAAAGGTAAGACTTATTTTGGTAGAGTCACTGGTATTGTCACTATTCAATTACTGTGATACTGTTTTTGGCCCTAGACTTTTCGAGAAAACCTCCAAATCTATACAAAGAGTACAGAACGCATGTATGCGTTTTTGCTTCACTATCCCTAAGCGATCTAGGATTACACCGTACCTAAACGATAAAAAAATTCTTAAAATGAAATGTAGAAGGGAACTTCACTTAGCCTGCATGGTTCGTAAAATTGTTATAACTAAAAGGCCAAAATATCTATACAACAAATTCTATTGGGCAAAAGATCAACATTCCAGATTAACCCGTGCTAAAACACAAAACAAAATGTGCATAATTTCACATAAGACAGCTGGTTATCGAGGTAGTTTTAGCTTTGCTGCATCAAAAATATGGAACGACATACCACCGCCTCTACAACAGACAAGGATAGAATCAACATTTAAAATCAACTATAGACAAATACTTTTAAGTAGTCAACAAGAAAAGCAAGCTTCTAAATTAAATAAATGATGTTTGGAAATTATAATAAGTAGGTATAAGTACTAGATAAATATGTATCTTATACAAGTCAGTAGTTCCATAACTTGATTTTAATGACACGCGCGTTGACACAAACACACACACACACACACTCACCCTCCCCCACACACTCTCACATACACAGTCACACACACACACCCTCACACACACATACACACACACTTCTATTTCTTTAACTAATTTAAGTCAGGCGAGTGCTGAAAACCAGCGTCACTTAAGCTGTAAGAAGCTTTTGTTGACACATGCTGAGCACCTCACCTTTTACCACAAAACGTAATAATAATATGTAGTAACTATTAAGTATTTTAGTTTATGATTCCTAAGCCTTCGAAGTCATGTATCCACAAATAATTCTAAAGTTTTTAATGTTTTGTGTATTCTTGTTCTGTTCTGCTTAATGTTTTTGTTGGTAATAAAGCTTTTTATTATTATTATTATTATTATTATAAATGTACTATGGCGGCAATTTTATAATGAATTTCATTCTTTGCATTTATTCGGTTTTACCTAGATAGGTACGTACTTTTGCTGATTTTCTTTATGTAACCCAAAGAGACTCGGCATAAAACAAAGAGAGAAAATCCAAGCTAAGCTAACAATATTAGAAAGTGTTGCTAATCTTCAGTAATCCGTTGATGGTTATTACTCGGGGTATAATCATTGCCTTTCACGATATGCTGGTTTCCGCCCTTTCACTGGATTTTTCGATATCAAAATAAACAGTCCGCCATCATTACTTGAATTGATTGCTAAAGCTCCCTGTTTACTAAGCGTGTAAATCTCGAGAAAGACGCTTCTCTAGATAGGAATCGACCCATCCTGCTCGCGTAACGGATGAGAGTGGGATAGCACAGTATTTGTCCATTCTCACCTTTCTCAAGGGCTGCATTCTGAGCGCTCTGGTGATTATACACACATGTGCTGCTTTGCTTGTCTACTTCATGTTACTTTCGAAATAGCGATAACGTAACTCTGGATATCGCGTTGACGATTTGCTTTTTAACTACTTCCAAGCAAGTATCAACTAGGTGAGTTCGACCAACCAAAATATTTAATACTGTAGTAGTACATTCGAGTTTATACTAACAGAGACTCTACGAACATGCAACTTGAAAATCCGCTTCTTTAGTATCAATATAAAATTCTCAATTTTGTATCATGTAATTCCTGGTGTACATACAATACAGAATATTCTATCTATCTTAGAGCGTCAAGTTTCAGGATTATAAAAAATGTGAATACTAACATTTTTGTATGTGAAGTGGTTTGATTAGGTATATCGATAATGAAGAAGCATTTCAATTCAGATATTTCAGTAACATGTTCTGTATTAGTATAGACTGTATAGTTCTGCTTCTGACATGTAATAAAATAACAGATAGTACCGGTTTAATTGATTTTTGTGTTTTAATATAATTGTTCCCTTCCCTCTATGATTTTAAGATAGGGTTAAAGTTAGTCAATAGGATGATTTAAATCGGCCTGGCAGCGGCCTCCGACCTTACGCTTTCTTCACGCTTTGTAAACAGCATGCGGTAATTTTTGGATTTTTCATGAGACGTGACTAATTAGTCCCTTTTCGCGTTATTTTTCACCAAGCCAAACACTAATGGGTTTAGTTTAGTTTCCTGCCTCAAGACAACAAACAATCCCAACACCGAGTATGTTGAACTATCAGCTCGAGTTGTGGTGGATCTCTTTTAAAACTTGGCCTCTTGCAGCTCGCAAGTGACTATCTTAGCAGGTCCTGCCTCCTGAGCTTTGTTAATTTTGTGTTGAGCAAAAAAAACCATTGGTTTTCTGTACCTACATCCTTCTGTCTGTCCGCCGATCTCTGTCTGTCAAGACCAATGATAGCTAAAAACATATATGCGTAACTAGCGCTAAAAATTACCCCGTGTTCATTTGTGCGAAGGCTGGCGGGGCTTGTCAACTGTGTTATCAATCGGAGCGAGTTCAGTACTACCCGGCAAAATATCTATGCACAGCCACCGTCAGACCGCCACCTTGCGAGGCACCTAGATATTTCGACGGGTATACATCGTGAAGTCAATGGTTTGACGTTTTTGTCCAAAAACAATAAAGTTACGCTGTCATTTACTATCGAGCAATCAACGTTCACGTCGTCACGCATGGCGCACAGAATGAACCAATCACAGAGTGATTGTTCGAGTGAGTGCTCTACAGCACATCTTGCGTTCATTTTATTGGTACACACTAATCGAGAGGACAGGGGCCGTTTTTGTGAGTGAATTTTGTAGGAAGAAATACTTCTATGGTTTTTTTATTCGTAGGTCAATACCCTATTTTTGAGAAGCGGGTATGAAATTGAAATTAATATCAAATGCATAGGCAAATGATTCAACTGGGTGTGAAAAATTTAAAGATATGTCAAATATTTCGGAGCCCCCAATCTTAAAAAGTGTTTATTGTTTTAATAACTTATTATCTTATGACAGATGTAACAAATTACTACCAAATATCACACTTGCAGGGCACAACCAAAAAATATCGAAGGATTCTTCCAGATGACTTAAGAGTTTTATATTCGGCTTCAAATTTAAGCAACAAAAAAATAACCGAAAAATCTGTAAATGCTTAAATTTTTTTTTGTGTTTACAAACCTAACTTTGAGTTGTATGGGAGAACACCACTTTTGAACAGACTTACCCCCAGTTTCTCGTACACTAACACGCTGTTAATCTACTGTTAACAGCTGTCAATTGACCAGTGCATACAAAAAAAACCACTGACAGCTGTTAACAGTAGATTAACAGCTTGTTAGTGTAAGAGAAACCGTGGGTTAAGTTTGTAATCGTGCGATTGGGGTGCGAGTGCTACCTACACTACTGCTGTCTACCAATTTTAACGCCGGTTTCTGTATTGATAAATTTTAGTAAGTAAATTAAAGTTCTTGTGGTATAATAAATAAATAAATACCTACCAGTCTGTATCTTCAAATTTCTCAAAAAATAACGAGACCAAGCAATACTTCAGTATTTATTTACTCAATAAGAAATCGGTGGTAGGACTCGCAAAGTGGCGTGCAGTGATTCGAATCTACTGGGTGCGGCGCCGTGGGCGTCTATACCGTATTCTTGTCATTTTTACTGCTTTTCCACGTAAGACTAGAGAGCTCTAGTTTTTACAACGTATTTTCTCAAACAATCGATTTAAATGAGTAATGTTAATTTGAAGACATTTTATCGCCTCACGTGTCTTCAATCGTGACGTGATTGGATCGTAATTGCATCATCATACGGACGACGACGGGAGAAACTTGAGTAAAAATAAGATCGATTGATAGACCGACTGAGAATAATCAGTATGAACATGGGAAATAGAATCATATCTTGTCACTTAACGCTGTTACTTAGAGCAACAGTACGTAAAGTACAACTGCACATGTCCTTAACAACTTCATATCAAGTTACCGGTTATAAATACCTACGGAGTCGCCGAGTTTAGAGTCAGATGATGCTATATTTAATCATCATCATCACCATACCATCATTCAGCAGGTCCTCACCTGCCAAATGATAGTACCGATTATTGTTAAAAACAAAAACATGTGGTATGCTGGCCATTATCTATTATATAAAAATCTCGTGTCACAGGTGTTTGTTATCGAACTCCTCCAACACGGCTTCACCGATTTTTATAAAAAATTTCCAGTATAAGTATTTGGTAGGTCTGAGAATAGGTCGTAGGCTAAATAATATGGCAAAACAACTTTTGCCGAGTCAGCTAATGTAGGTATATTTTTAATGAAATTTTAAGATATTTTTATCTCTACTAGAAATTTGTATTTGGTCGAAGAAGTATTCAAAGAGCCGAACCAGAATGAATTCTGATTCACATAATTTTAGATATGACGCACACCAATACGTTGTTCAATCATCTTCATCAGAACACGTCATCTTCACTCTCTAAGACTAAAATATTGATAGACAAAATCAAGTAAGTAGTTTCAATATACACGCTGAATAAATTCATCGTGTATCCTAACTTCCACACAATACAATCACTTGTCCTGGTCCCAAAATAGGATAACCTGTGCTACGTAAACCAGGCAAGGAAATCACTGAAGTGCAAATACACGCAGACTGAGGCCATTTGTACAAATCAAGTACGGCGGCCTCCAGTGGGAATTGAAACCACGACCTTTTTTGGAGTCAAGGGTATCAACCGCTAGACCAAGGAGGCAGTGAAATATGACACAAACCGGAAACTTAAGACATTGAACCTATTTAGAAATCTCTGTTTATTTACTTTCTCTTAAGAGATAATGCTAATGGTAGTACGAAGTGCAAAGTCGTCTTCAAGCATCAAAATTAAATGAAGAAAATATTAACGAGGATCGATTTTACTCTGCACGCATGTGCAAAGGGCTTTAGTTGTTTATATTTAAATTGAAACATGTGAATGGGATGCAGGCTGCCGGCTGAAACTGCAACTGGCTCACCTTGCAATGCCAAGGTGCGTTGACGTGTCGCATCTTCACTGCCCGAAGCGGAGTGCACCGAGCTGGTTAACAGGCCGTTATAATGTCCGAATAGCATCAGACACTACTTCAAGAACTACCCTGTTATTATAGCACTTAACTCTTTATTATGTGCTTTCAAAGTTTGGTTGTTTGGTATGGTGAAGATCACCGGTTCTTTTTTTTTACACTATGCCACTGTAAATACCTTAAAGCCTCCGTGGCTTGAGAAACCAAATATTTATGCGAGGAATCATAGACATACCACGCAAAGACAGTGTGTTGAACAAAATTCCGCTCAAAAGCGAGGCGATACGCACACATTAACATAACATGTGTTTGCCTAAGCGGATTATTGATTATTGAGTGACGTTTGCAGCCTTGCACGAATGTGCAACACTGGCAACACACATTAACCATGCCAATTTGGCAATTGCAATTTGGCCACCAATTTGTTGCCTCGCTTTGAAAGCTCGGACTGCAGTCCTTATAAAATATTATTTTTCACGTGACGTATATAACGTCCCACTGCAAGGCACAGGCCTTCTTTGGCCTGTGAGAGAGAGAGCACGAGCTTAATTACCATGCGTGCCCACCGCGGATTTGAAGCGCTGAGATATGTGAACACCTCAGATACTCAGAATTCCTAACGATGTTTTCCTTCACAGTAAGCGAGTGGTATTGCTACTATAACTTCACAAATGTACGTAACTTATAAAACCAAGTCATTGGTAGGTACACGTCAGGATTCGAACCCACGACCTCCAGAATGAGAAGCCGGCGTTCTACCGCTACGCTACCATCGCTACCTAAAATAATTCTATGCGAGGAATATTACTTTACCTGGGTAGCTTGAGAGTTAAACGACGGTTATATGTACACTCTTGTGAAACCCAGCCATCACAAGCATCTTTATGCAGCAGTATGCATTTATCTTTAGATAGGTTGTGTACATAAAACAGACTATTAAAAGAGGAGGCAGACATGGGGCCATATTGGCTAAAGAAAAACAACGTTTTCTCTACACCAGTCTTAAATCAGCGAAATGAAAATGTAGTGGGAATATACACAATTTCTGTATCTCTACTGATGCTGTGGAACAGTAAAGTATATCAATGTGAAGAAATTGATGAGGAATAAAAAACTGGCCAAGTGCGAGTCGGACTCGCGCACGAAGGCTTCCGTATCATTATCTATACATATCTACAACATTTGATTCAAGCGTCTACCCGTTGCCGTTATTAATATCGAACAAAAAACGGCAAAATAATCACGGTTGTTGTATGGGAGCCCCCCTTAAATATTTATTTTATTCTGTTTTTAGTATTCATTGTTATAGCGGCAACAGAAATACAAATTCTGTGAAAATTTCAACAGCTTCGTGACAGACGGACAGACAGAGGAGTCTTATTAATAGGGTCCCTTACGCTTTGGGTACGGAACCCTAAAAATAAATAAATTGAAAGTCTCAAGTAAAAACCAATTTCCTAACGGGCGGGCGCCCATAGAAAAGACATCAACGCGAGCGCTTCAAAAAAGTGCCTAGACTTTTTTTTTATGAATTGCTCTAACTACCATTGTTAAGATATCACTCTCGCTGCAAAGAGGTTTAAATATTTAATTTGGTGAGCGAGAACATGGGCATGGAGAGTTCAAACACAGTCATGCGAGGGGAAAGCTGACAGACAATGGGCAAGGTATAATTATCAGCTAAAAGCCTCTTGGATGTTTTCGGTGGTAGCGAAAGTCAACGACCAAAATGTGTGTATCTAATGCTGGTGTAATGCAAATGACATTCGTGTAAGTGACGTTTTACGTTTTCCGGTCTTTTGAGAGAGAGTGGTTTCCTACATTTATTAGTGCTAGACCGACATCTTTAGTATAATGTAATGTTTTTCTAAAGCTTTTCATGATTGGAGTCGTGCATGCAGTATGTATCTACAATTTAACTTGGCAGGTGAGGGCACAAGTTCGTTCAATTAATTCCGCCCAGTTATTCTCTATAATTCTTAAATAATTGTACCTACTGAGTTTATGTAAAATATTTAATTAAGGATAATTCACACTGTCCCCAGCCCCTAACTAATGGTATTTTTTCTAATACGTAGTAGAAACACAAATTACTATTTGGGTAAAGGTTATCTTAATTTAAAATTCACTTAACCTTTTTTGTTTTTATTTCGATTTTATTGTTCATTAGTCTTAAGCAAAAACTACAGTGAACCCCCAAAATCACACAACCAATTCAGATTCCTTACTGCGAGAAAAGTCCACAGCTTGAAATATTTGCATTTTTGTTTCAAAGTCACCCGTAATCTAACTGAGTAGAGTCGAAGTCCACGCACCTAAAGGTTGACGTGTTGTCAACTGTACTGGCAAATTATTCCGCTTTTTAAGACGGAACTAACATGAGCTAGCTTAGCAAGTACATTGTTTGTCGTCAAACCGAAGAGGCCTTATAACTTTCAATAAGACTTTCCCATCATTGGTATCCGATATCCGAGGTATCTTTAGTACAATTCTCTGTCTATGCTATCGAGACCTTCCGATCCGTTTGATTAGTAGGAGACGGATAGACGACCAGAGCCACTTATGCATTGACTTACCAAGCGTAATCTGAATTCTAGCGGTCCCCCAAGTCAAGCAAATTGTTAGTTGGCGCAGATGACCAGTTTGTTTGTCGATATCGCCGAGCGATGAACCCTATTGCTTCAGGTACCTAGTCGAGGTAAGGGAACGTCGCGCTCCATCAGTGGAACGGGCCGCTCCAAAGAACGCTTCGGGTTTGATCCTGTTTTTGATTTCTGCTCTTTATGTTATGGTTTCAAAGTGTAATAATTAGGCTGGTAGCTATTTAGCTTATTTAAGCGCGAGTCGTAAACAAGCACCGTGAGTTCCTATTAAAATATTAATGTAGAGACTCAGCAGGACCCTAACAGGAGTTCTACTACTATTTGGTCATTTTTTGTTATTTGTTGTTACACTTACTAGGGACTATAAATTACACCAAGTTTGAAACTTGTATGTATAACGTTTAGTAGTTTCTTGTAAAGTTTCCTCATACGTTTTGTATTTTTTGTTAGGTAGTTGTCAGGTAAATGCACCATAATAAGAATAATACATAGTTTGTGAAAATTTCAACTGCTACCTATTAAGGTTCAAGAGCACTTTACAGCTCGGACTGATAGACGTCGTAGGCTTTGTAATACGGTCTAGAACCCTAAAAACGGTTTCTAAAGTTGAGTAAAACAAATTCAAGTATAACTAAAGTCGGATTGAAATCCTATCGGGATTGAAGCGTATGAATCATAATCAAACACTGCCTGGGAACAACATAGAAGTTCTTTTTGCTTCTCATGCAGTACTTACCGTGTACGTGAGGAAAATGCGCGAAAAATTGAAGCCAAGTTGGATGTTGAAACTGGCCGCCTTCTGTCTATCAATTCCTTTTTACTCATACCTATGTATTTTACAATCCTGTTGCCGGTACATTATAGGCGAGGTAAACGTGTGTCTTAGAAATCCCATGAGCGCGAGCGTGCTGTGAACATTTTAATCATAATGTACATCTTAATCATAATTGTACCTCACGTCCTAGTGGCAAATTTTATATAATGTGGTCGTAGCTTTCCTACATTTCGGGTCATTCGTGTTAGTTTATTTTTTTTATTTTTCATTTTATTTCAATACAAAACCCACAGCACAAGTTAACTTCTAAATTATAGTTATGTTAAATATATCCAACCATACGACAATTAACGGCTTACATTATGTTGACTTAACTAGTAGACAGGAACACAGTATTGGACAGGAAGTAAAGTTATATAATTTAAGTTATAAAAATTAATTTTACAGTGGAAAACAGGTCAGAATTGTGGTAAGTGGTCTGGTCTCTGTCTACCTTTGCGGGATACAGGTGTGAGTTTATATGTGTATGTAGGTATGTTTCTTCCCCTTAAGAAGGAATTGTCGATACTAATCACATTGAAAGAATTACCTAACAAACTCCAAACGACCTTCGCAATCCGCTACAGAATTTTACAACAATTATAAAAACGCGAAGTGACGTCTACTAATTGGGAGACGACTTAAAAACATTATTTGATGTGTAGGAAAATTACTAAGACATTCTATTTTAAGCTACAGTGTAACTGCCTAATCAACGTGGCCTAAGTTACACAGAATTTTGGATGTAAAGCACATTTCTCTATGGAAATTTTTCTTAACTCCGATTTCTCCTACGTTAACAATCTGCTGACTGTATTGTCACTTGTTTATTTTTTTTGTTTATAAAAGTAGCAACAGACATCTGTCAAATTTTTTTACTGCATCTCAGAGGAACCCTCGCTTTCTCGTGCTGTAATAATCAGTTGAGTTTAATTCATAATTAATAATGACGTGCTATCGACATTACTGCAACATCTGGAAACCGGTTCCCCACCGCCACCACTCCGCTCTCGAGCTGCGGCTCAAAGGCCCATTGGTTCCGCCCCGAGGAGCCAGAAATGCGCCCCAAGGCCGGACGGCTTTATCCTTGCCCGCCATTATCCTTTGTGGCCTTCCGACCGTCCTTTGTCGTGTTCCTTCTAAGTTTACGATGATTAATAATTAGGCAATGCACGTTATGAATGCCTTTTTGTACACCTATTAGCTTACAAAACTTTTGCTTCTCAGCTGGTCAAAGAACGTACCTGTAAGTACCTACACTTACAATTACGTTTTTTACATTAAGTGTATTATTTATTGAACAAAATTTAGTACATAGATATAAAACTACTTATCTACCTAATAAGCACATGAAAACTAAAATGTTGGCGACTTTATTTTATTTGTCAAAAATATATTCTTTCTTTTACAATTAACGTTAGAATGTGACCGAGAAGGAATACCAAGGATAATAGCAACTCCTGAATAATTTTATGATTGCGTTCAGTTGTATAATACGTATAAATTAAATAACTGCTTCTCTCAAGCAATCAATAACAGTACGATACTTACACTATTTTGTCGATTTCCAACAGCTTGGCAGTAATGTTGTTTACTTATTCAGACAAGTACATAAGACTGTGAACTATGAAGTCTGAGATAATGCAGATGATAATGCATTTTTTTCCGAATCTAGTACGTATGTCATGCAATAAGAGATGCTGAGCTGTATTTTCCTATACCACATTGACATCCGAGGCTAACACATTTAATTAATGTTTTTATAGGATAAAACTTATTTGAAAAAACTTTTTCTTCAATAATGGCACTTATGCTGCACACAATATGAGCTCTTATTGCGTAGCCTAGGCTGTCGCTAACGACATAGCCGTATCAGTAGTTGATGAGCGCCTCTTTATTGTTCCAGTCGTACGCAGCGGAGAACCCGGCGGGCAACTCTCAAGTGATCCTCGACAGTCTGAACAACAAATATTACTTCTACACGAGGACAAGGGGGCTCTTCCGAGTATGCTACCCCAAGGAGCGACCACCCACAGGTATAATAAAAAAAAACGCTTTAATTTTCTTAGACAGCATGTAGAGTAGTGCGTCAGTTGAGAATCAACTGCATGAGATTAGCCTTCCAATTAGAAACACTGATTAATTGCAGAATGTCAAAAGAGCCTTTTTATGTAAAGAAGGCGGAGTTACAATTCCAAGTTCTACTTGTTCAGTAACTCACCATATCCCGTAATACACTTCTCGGAAGACATCAAGAAAAAAAGTACAATAATCATCACGTTTTACACCAATTAAACTTCCATCATAGTAATTAGCTTACGCTATTGGAGCGTAAATCATGTTGTTGCTGACGTTGCCTCGTCAAAACCAACCTAAAGCTCTGGGGCTAAGTTTCACTATTGCGTGATCCGTGTGATATGGTCAGTGGATCTCATACGGTAAACTTCTCAAACATGACGCTGAAGATGAATACAACAATGAATATCCAGTCATAAATCTATGCTAGCCACCTGTTAGAGAGTCTGGAAGGCAGACAACTTACTCATTATTTGTTTTTGTGCGCAAACCTATCCAGTCATGCAGTACTGATTTACTTTTGATGAGGAGCCCCGAGCTCGTCTTATCACAATGAGAACTAGATTTTAAAATTGAAACCATAAGCCGCTTCACTAAAACTGATTTTCGATAACTTAAAAAGTAGATCAATTTGAATTGTGTTGCATTGAGAACTTAAAATCTCGGCATGCACAGCATAAAATTCTCAGCAGTTTGTGGCACTTTACCAAGGTCGCACGGAGGTTAACAGACGAATCGTTCACAGTGATTTATTGTCTTCGCGGAAATTGACCAAGCAGGAAAAGTCCAATAAAATTGACAAAATGTAGGTACTGATCGTAAATAACTAAGGCCGTTCCCGAAACCCACATGTTCTCTGCATCATTACGAATATTTTTTTCCAAAGGACCTATGCCTGGGCTGTCAATGGCTTAGAAGAAGTCGCACTTTTTTTCATAATTGCATCTAGTATCGTACAATGAACATTTCTTCTCAAAAAAAAATCAAAATGCCAAGCTTTCTTTTAGAACATAACTTTGAAATTTCAACGACGTATTTAAAACATCGGGATCTTAAACATGTGTAGCACTGGTTTATACTTATGCTCCATGTCATAAGAACGCTGAAAGCTATGTGTCCTTTGGTTTAATTTAAGCAGCCCAAATAACTTATTGATTTTCCAGCAAAAAACGATTTATTTTCTGTGCCCAGTATGCGTAGCTTACGGGAGCGTCAGTTTTTGACACCCTATAGAGAGACGAAAGTCGATGCTTTCGTAATTCTCCACGTAATTCTACACTAGTCATTGAATCTCCATAGCTAGAGGCCACATCCCATGTAGGGTTTCTTATCGGCAGTCTATCTAGCTGGGCACATTCAGATTCTCATCGCTAGCTAGGAATAAGTGCCACGGTTACTTCCGTCGGTCACTCTACGTCCGATCGAGGCAGACGGCCGGCCCGCCCATTCGAAAGCCGCTCAACAAGGTCGTAGTCCGGTTAATTACAGGCAGCATATTCAGCACAAGTCGACGACGCCGTAGCTGGTCTGAGTGGCTTGGCACCTGGCAACGGATATTTGGCACCGATAATTTACTGTCCCGTCTCTTCGACGCGTAAGGTCTAGGTCAGAAGCGAAAATGGTCAGTGAGAAATCTCTAATTAAAAATTTCTCCTGTGGAACGTTTGTGTTTGCTTGAGGTCTTCATTTCGATCGACTATCTTTTAATATCAGCAGGTGCCTACACTTGGAAATCATATTTGGTTTCTCGAAGAATCGAGGTACAGTCGACAGCACATCAACCATTACACGCGTGCACTCTATTCAGATACATTACGAGCGACTTTACCTATTTCTTTAATATACAAGATTTTATTCTTTCTGTTGCACTAACCCGTGCTGAAGGCAATTTTAAAAACCTATTTAGAGACTAAAAATTCCACCCATGCCGGGACTTGAACCCGCGACCTCTGGCTAATCGTGCCAGCGCTCTCCCAACTGAGCATGTAGGTACAGCGATATCATTCCGATGTTAAAACCTAACTGCAAAGTGGGTTACTCGGGGCTGCAAGTGATGTAAATTGCTTCGGTCAGATGTCGCTGCCTGTACGTAATACCATTGGTAATATAGATAAGTTTGTAAAGAGGTGCGAAATTTCGCCGATGCCTGCACTTCCCCATTAGCTCAGTTGGGAGAGCGCTGGCACGGTTAGCCAGAGGTCGCGGGTTCAAGTATCGGCAGGGTGGAATTTTTAGCCTCTAAATAGGTTTTTATATACGATTTGATAAGTACAACTTCGTTTGTACAATGCATAATAATCGATGTGCGATCGATTGTAGTAACTCCGGCAAAAAAACTAACAAACACTACACAAAGCGAAACTCAAGAGGAAAAACAAGCGTATGCAGCACGCACTGGCCGTGCTGCCCTTTTGCGGCGAATAAAAATAAGTACATTCCAGTATTATTTTTCAAGCTTGCACGATGTTGTCCGCGTGTGACGTGGTGGTACGTGCTTCACGCTTCAGTTAATATCGGAGGCTGGTGTTCAGAGAGACAAGTTTTTACTAAGGTCAAATTATTGAGAAATTAATTCCAGTTCCGAACTCTTCACAAGAGAATGAGTATTCAGGAACGGATATCGATATGGGCCCTATGGGTGTAGTATTCTCACTGATATGATGAGTGATAAATATGTGAAGTAAATTACTTTGGTGAGGGACGCGGTTTTAGTTATTTTACTTAACATATAAAATGTTGCTCTTACGTGACCAACGCAATTTTGGTCAAGTTACCCGCCGAGATTTCATTTTTGAATATGTGCTTAACTACATGTACTTATGACCACGATCACTGACCTCTGTGGACGGACCGTGCTTTTAAAAGTTGGAGATTGACATAAAGAAAACTAAGCGAACAATGAGACGAAACATATTATCTCGGTGTCTTGACTGCAGGTAGCCTTTCAAGTAGGTGTATTAACTCAAAATGGGCGAGGTAAATTGGTTAGCACTCTGCGAACAATACCGAAAACAATTGTTAGATAATCATTGTATCTAATTAACAATAGCTGACAACCTCTATAAGTCGGTGGGCCACTTATTAAGGTCTGAGGTCATGGCCTTGATCGAAACACCAATAGAGCTAAGTTGATAGAATATTTGTTTATTTAATGCTTCGAAAGATTTCTAGTAAAATGGCCACAATTTTTGGAAAAACGATTATGTACACAATGCACACACGGGTCCTCTTCTTATATTACTTCGGAGAGCGTGAGAGACTTATCTTATGAATTGTACCAACTGCACCCCCAAAAATATGCAAAACATTTTAATTGGTTAGGCAATTTCACGTTACGTTAGTGTTTCAATAAGTTGCGTAATACAAACAGCTTCATTATTATTGCACAGTTCCGCGACTGTAAAACGTGTATATGTCCAAATAAATTCGTTAATTGACGACTTAAATGATTTGGCTAATCGTGTATGATCATGCAAACAAATATCGGAAAATATCTGGCGTCCAGTGGAGCATAGGTAATAAAATGTGCGTTAGATACGGATCATTGAATGACGTAGATTTTAATGCAGATTTGGACATTTTTGAAGTTCAATGTTTGCTAATAGAGTATTTTGATTATGGTTGTGTTGTGGGTAAATACATGGTGTACCTAACAAAGTCCCCATGTCTATTTGAAAAAGGAGAGTTCTATTCGTCAATACGAACCACTTTAACTATGGTGCCAACTTTTCAATAGCGAACAATACGTAGTTATTTTTTTAGCGAGTTCGAATTTTTCCCATATTGACGTCCCACTATTTTCGGATGAGATGTGGGATTTTGAGAAGCTTAAAGTAACTGCGGTGCGATAGAAAATGAGTATTCTGCTTTATTTTTCCTAAAAGCAGCAATTTTTTTCCTTGATATCCAGCTCGGGATGAAGTGTAATTCGACTACAACGACATTTTAATAAATCCATGGCCTACATATTTCAAGTACTTAAAAAGTTATATAGAGGAATGAAATCACCTTTCATTCCGAAGATAACGTTTTAACATAACACGACTTACATTACTTTCACCAAGAAATGGTCGCAATCGCAATATACGCGGTGTACCTACCATCATAGGTATAATACCAATATAATTATGTAGCGTTTGAATGATTTTCTCCGTGTCTCAATAACTATATATCTACAGTGTGATTTCGAAATCGTTACCAATATTTGGAGCGAATGTTCTTTCCATTGTGAAAAAAAGTATTCCTATTAATGATTTATCAGTAATTATTATTATTATTTCTTTGACATTGACAGACAACATGATCCAAGTTTTGTTAGTAGCAATAAATGATGTGGCAACATATTATTTGTAAATATTCGTGATTTCCGACCTTTGGCTCTGAGACTGTGAATCCAAATTCGAAGTTTTCTTCGAAACCGTTTTCTTATATGTGAAATGCTTAAGATTCTGACGTACGATATGTGTAAACCATATAAAAAAAACAATTGAGTCGGCCGGCGCCGACCATATGACGCTAGAACTATAGTTTTTTTCGATTTTTATTACTTTTCGTTCTGATATTGTTTGTTCATGCTTAAGTGAAGTAATTTTGGGTAAGAAAAAAATTTTTTCGCGCCGTTATTTTTTCAAAATTCATGATTTGGAAACATATCTAAATCATGGTTAGAATGTCCTCTTAAAAACGGTAAATGAATTCAAAGTCACCCTGTAGCGTAATGCTAAAAAGTGAAACCTATTACTTATTTTATTAGCATATTAAGCAATTGTTGTAAAGACACTCTTTTCAGTCAAGACTTTAAAATATAATTTACTCAATAAACAAATCACTCAGTTAAAAATTGCATAGGTAACCTAATTATATTCGGTTCTACAAGAAATCGATTTAAATTTTTTTTTACACTGTCAAATTTTTCGGGCTTTTTACAATAGTATTTTTTTCCCCAAATTTTTATAAATACTCTGTTTTTATTAGCTTTAAAAATGTTAAATTAGGTTTTTATCCCACACAGACACACACCCTTTGCTATGAGCGCTACTTTTAGATTCAGTTACTTGTAGGTAGGTAATGTATTGAACCCTTACAGTAGCATGTTGGTAAAGTCGACCGCAGGTCAACCATTGATTTTTGATATTTGTTGCAAAGTCGTTTTTAAATATGTATGTAAAAAATATGTCGTGTTGACTGTACCTTTGTGCTTCTTATCTGTAGCATTAATTTCGTCGTACAAGTTTACTCGAGGAAACTGAGGTGGCCAATTTATCGGGCAGGTGAAATCAGCGTGCTACAAACTCTGGCCTTAGCAACCGGTCGTGGAATCGAACCAGTCAACACAAATACGAGATTACCTTTATAATACAAAAAACACCTCTACAAATTCATGTGAAGACGCTGCTGCGTGTTCTAGAGCAGACTTACGAAAGTTGGGTGAATTGGAAAACCAAACTTACTGGGTAGGAATTAATGTCAGTTTTCTTTGACGAATCACCATGTTTCCGAAGACATTTCACGGTCAGATGATAGATTGCTTACGTGTCTTTAAAACTTCTATTAAGTTACGAGTATTTGAAAAATATCAAGTGAGTGATTAAAATGATATTAGAAAATAATAACTACCAGTGTTTGTCAGTAGCTACAATGGCCACATTTCAACCAGCGCAAAACTTCGGAATGCCGTCACACAGCGACGTTAAGCAGCTTGTTTTCCCGACAGATAAATACATTGACTCATTAAACAACTTCTAAATACCGCCAGTGCCCTGGTCCTTTGTTCTCACGGTTATGAAACTATTATCCTGATTAAGATTGTATTCAATGCCGTCCACGCATGCATTTAGGCTACAGAGTTTAGCAACCACGGGAACATTTCACTTGTTCTCTTATTTGCCAAGGTGACTGTTTTTTTAGACAATGATATTCCACCTCTTTGGTTCCATCTGCTACCTACCAAGCAGGTTGAATAACCTTGTTGGATAACTAACCTAAACTCTTTGGTGAATGATAAATTTTTTCGTTAATCTGTGGTTAAAAACATTTTATAAGTTTTTTTTAAAGTCTTAAATAAATTCAGTGTTTGCACCCGCCAAAAAGTATGCAACCGCATTGCAAAAGTTCAAATTTATTCTTTTTCTGTAAATTGTCTTCTGGTTTTACTTCTTGTGAAAATGTTAGCGCAAGCCAGTTTTAATAATAAAATGTGTTTTATTATTAAAACTAAGTCCTCGTAACTTTTCAACGAAGATTTACAGAACATATTAATCTTGTATGGTGACCGAAAAAACAGAATAAACTCTATGCCATAGAGTAAATAAACCCAAAACCGGAGTCTATAGACTTTTTAGGTTCATTTTTTTATTGTATTTATTTATATACCTAATACCCATAATATGGGAATGCACTATGCATATAGACCCTATACTGTATGCACACACACTCGTTCCACTGCGTTTCACTTCTTAACCAGGGTCAACAGGGGAACTAGACCTTTCAAGCAAGAACTGAAGTTCGTGATGATTAGAAAGGTCTTGTTTGATGGCGATACGTGGGCTGTTCACTTTTGATCACGACATTATTGAGCCATGGCTACTCTGAATATACGTGTCTTTGGAACTTAATAAAGACTCATACGAAAGTATCGTACTCGTAAGAAGTAGAAATAGATAACTAATTCAACACAAATTCAAATTTGTATTCGTTATAAAAACAAAATGTTTACCTACTTAATGAATGTCAAAGCTTAGAACGTTAAAGCAAAGATCATGTGGAGAAAAAGTTAATAAAGAAACTCCAAATTCTACAAAAACTTATATTGGTAAAGCACATGGAGTCAAAGCTCAAAGGGGGAAATATTAAGCTTGTCTGTAGCAAGCAATTCAGAGATTGGAACACAAAACCATATGGAGTCACCAAACACTTCCTGATGCTAAAATTACATCTTAACGATTGTTTGTACTCATTCATACAGCATGTCATTATAATTTATTGCGTTAGTCCAACGCACGATGTATCACGACAATGATGTCACGGTGCTCATCATTTAAGCAATTGCTTAGCACAGAGATAGAGACTGTACCTGATGATGCAATGTTGTCCATTGTAGATTAGCTGGAACTTTTATCTGAGGCACGAATTATTTCCGAAGCCTTGTAATGTAGAGACTATATTTTCTACGCCTATTTTGTCTCTATGACTATCTATTTCGTATATGTCATATATAATGTAGGGTTAATTTTTAAATGCTCAGTTCCTGGAACACTTCCTTTAGGCCGACTTGCGCCACTTTCTTAAGTGTGGCTGAAACAGCATTTAACTAAAACTCTTCATACAAAAGTCGATTTCAATGGCGACTTAAGTGACATTTAGGAAGTGGTGCAAGTCGTCCTTAGAATGTGTATTTCAATTAGAGACTGTGTTATCCCTTTACCAGACAGTGGCATAATAGTTGCCACCTTAAATTGAACCCTATTACTTTGATATAAAGTCCAAAACCAATGAAAAAAAAATACTAGCTATGCCCGTTAAAGGGTTAAACCCGCAAATGACAAACTCTAAATGAGGTTGATTCTTATGAGAAATTTAATTGAAAATCTTTCATGTAGGTATCATTATAATGTATGGTGTGCAATAAAGAGCATTAATCTAATCTAATTTTAAACTTTATCAAATTAGAAATGTTTTACATTTATCGATACTGAAGTAACGGTTTTCAGGTTATCCATTTGAAATCACACTGTGGAGATCATCTCCTAAGATCAACAAAAAATATCCTTAATCACGCATGATTATCATGCCGCAGGTCGTGGGTTCGATTCCCACTGAGGGCCGCCGTACATTTGTACAAGGCCTCAGTTGCGTGAAATTCCATGTTTGTGACGTCCTTGCCTAGTTACCACAGCACAGGGTATTATTATTATTAAATCCTTTATTGCATATAAAACAGACAGTTTTGCACATAGGCGAGCTTAATGCTACTTAGCATTATCTACCAGCTAACCTAAGTTTTGATGATTGAACATTATCAGGTATTGCAACTTACTTAATATTAAATATACTTACTAATTATTATTCAGACCTAGATATATAAAATATAA
Source organism: Yponomeuta evonymella (assembly GCA_963969515.1). Taxonomy (NCBI): domain Eukaryota; kingdom Metazoa; phylum Arthropoda; class Insecta; order Lepidoptera; family Yponomeutidae; genus Yponomeuta; species Yponomeuta evonymella. The sequence goes on along the minus strand of OZ018354.1, from coordinate 15,762,875 downwards.
TAGGGGGGAAATATTACACAAATACAACATCATAATAAATAAATACTAGATACAGTAAATAAATACATAAACCTACAGATTTAGGAAAGATATTGTGAAATACTTATAATATAATAAATTAAGACAAGTGCTGGAGATTTAGGTAGTGGCGAGTTCCTAGTTTGGAACCAGTATAAGTGATTGTGTCGTGTGGAAGTTATTATTATTGCCTGATCAATGCCTGATACACAGTGACAGATAGAACTACGGATAAACGTAGATAAACCGGATCCGTAACAAACGTAGTAGCAGCCAAAAGATACAACGAGGTGGTTTTGTTACTGTGAATTTGTAATATTGCATTTTTCGAACATTGTATTGTAACGTACGGACAGGGCTGGCGTATCTAAACTGTTATTCAGCTGTTTTGCAAGAAATTGCTTTTTGTGACGAAACCAAGCGAGGTGTTCACCTTTGGACCAATCAACGTGCTAACGAGATATGCAATTATTAGTACTTTTTAACCGACTTCAAAAAAGAAGGAGGTTATCAATTCGACGCGTATATTTTTTTTATTTGGCTATCATCATCATCATCAACCCATTATGTCCCCACCGAGGGGCACGGGTCTCTTCCCTGAGGAAGGTATAGGCCATACTCCACCACGGGGGCCAAGTCCGGATTGGTGGAGGCTTGTAGACTAGTGGCTCGTCTACTGTCAGAAGTTGTCAAGCCGCCCTAAGGCCTCTGACTTGGCTTAACGACTGCCATCTATCGACGGCAGCCGGCACCAACAGCTTAACGTGCCTTGCGAAGCACGGATTTTTGGCTATGTTCCTCCATAACTCCGTTAAATCTTAACCGATTTCGATAATTTTTCTTTTGTTCGAACAGATATAACGTCCCATTGGTCCCATTTTAATTTGGTGAAGATCTGATGAAGACTTTCAGAGACGGAGAATGGAACTCTTCAATGGACAGCAGTAAATAAGGCCTACTGTGGCACATTCTTTAGTAAAATCCGTATATTTCATAAAATTGCGTAAAAGTAGTCCGAAGGTAATTTGGTGGTGTTCTGGTGAAGACTTTCGGGCATGGAAATTGAAAACGTAAAATTTTGAAGAAACGAATTAAGTAGGGTAAATTATGGTTAGGTAAGGGACTCGTATATTTTTCTCCCGCTCCCCCACAAAAATTGAAAAAAAACTTTTTTAAATAAAAAATAAAAACCGACTTCGAAACACTACAGCACTAAAAAGTTAAAAATAATTTAAATAATACATTTAGGTATTGTACAAGTGTAATTTGTAGCCGGTGCCCAGTTTCATGACCAGCACATATATTTTAGGCACCGACTCTTATCCAAATTATACTTCTACAATACCTACATACATATATAAATACCTACTTCTAATTATTTAAATTATTTCTAACTTTTTAGTGCTGTTGTTTCGAAGTCGGTTTTTATTTTTTATTTAATTGTAACCTTGGTGGTTCAAAGAGCCAAGCAGGCTTCGAAGTGGCAGGCTGGCAGCCCGCCGGATTAACATGTGACGTAGACAAGAGATAATACGAGAACTGGAAGCGGAAATACCGCTCAGTATTCTCACCTGAGTCAAGAGCGGTGGTAGCGGAGCGGTGGACCGCCGGCTTCTCATTCGGCAGGTCGTGGGTTCAAATCTCTGCATTTACCAATGACTTTGTTTTCTAAGTTATGTACATTTGTCATACTATAGTAACAATACCACTCGCTAACGGTGAAGGAAAACATCGTGAGGAAATCTGAGTGCAACAACTCAGTTGACATACCTCGGCGCTTGAAATTGCCAATCCGCGGTGGGCATAGTGGTTAAGCCTATACTCTTAGTACAGTCATTACGTGGAAAAAACGGGTTAGAAATGCATGTGAACCGAGAAGGCTATTGATATTACGTGAGGGGGTCTAGAAAAGCTTTACTTAATTGCCGACCAAGATTTCCTATGTTAATTTTCCGCCATCTTGAAAAAAGGGTTAAATTCAGTTTTTAACCGTAAACGAGTTACCTACTCGTTTCTCCGTTGAGATACGAAAATGTCGATAGAGTACTTTTTTGTTGCTTTTTTTACGATCTACAATTAAGGTCCTCTACATTTTGTACCTATTGTATATCGTTATTGAGATATCGATCGAAAAAGGAAAAATTAGTTGCTCCGCTATAAAAAAAATCTGTTAAAATCCTACAGAGAAGAGATATCTTTACTAGGGCAAGCAAAGATACTGAAAGTGAAAATTCCACCCTAAATACCTAGCTGGGTAATTTTCTACAGTAAGTGTAGGTAGTAATTTTATATTTGCAGGGTTACTTCGCTTGAGTTTGTCATTTACAACTACATTCACAAATAGTAGTTTTTAGCGTTCCGTACCCAAAGGGACCCTATTACTAAGACTTCACCGTCCGTCTGTCTATCTGTCTGTCACCAGTCTGTATCCCATGAACCGTGATAGCTAGACCGTTGAGATTTTCACAGATTATGTATTTCTGTTGCCGCTATAATAAAACGGGTAAAGGACCCTATTACTAAGACTCCGCTGTCCGTCCGCCTGTCACCAGGCTATTGAAATTTTCACAGATTTTGTATTTCTGTTGCCGCTATAACAATGAATACTAAAAACAGAATAAAATAAATATTTAAGGTTGGCTTCCACACAACAAACGTGATTTTCTTGCCGTTTTTGGCTCGATATTAAAAACAGCAACAGGGAGATGCTTGAAATGTTCAAATGTTGTATCTAAGATAATGGTATGGATTCGTGCGCGATTCTGACTTGCACTTGGCCGGTTTGTTCTACTTTGCTGTGCTGTGGTGATTTTTGAGATGATGCTGTGAATAAAATGGATATTCTCCTATGTAGAACATTGTAGACAATGATTTATCGGATACTGCGATATTGGTGGAGCGCGTAAAGCACGTTTAAAAAAAAAGTTAACTTAAACCTTTGAAACCTTAAACCCTCGAGAATAAACTCACAGAACAAAAGTTGTTGCAAAAGCACACACTTATTGATGTGTCTCAGGAATGACGCATTTTAGAGCATTTAACCCTGAATATTCGCAGCCGGCTACCGACATTTATGCTTTCATTGCTGTGAAATGTAAGGTAGAGTAAACTGTCCAATTTGCATACCATCGCGTGTCTGGTACAGAGAAGCAATTATTCCAGCCGTTTGTACTGTGGCCCAAGCACATCTAGTAATACTGTCGAAGTAGGCCTTATTTCAAGCACTGTAAGGACCAAAATGTTTGAATATCGAGATACACCTGCTCCATCAAACAATAACAATTTACCTTTTTGTGCAATTCTCCTATTTCCTTCATGCGCAATGTAAGAGCCGTCTTCGGAAACTTCACGCGATTTTTTTGCTTGATAAACGCACTTATGGTGCGCGTGATAAGAGCTGCGATGGCGTAGGAACTGCCGCTGAGTGCGCGAGCGCTCGACAAAGCTACAGGAAATGCAACGCGCATGCGGTGCGCGGCGCGGCCAATCCCGTTGCTTGACCGTGCTGGCGGCTGCGTATGCGCATTCCGCCTTGGCGTATAGGCACAAGATACGTGGCGATTACGCTGTTATGACAATGCTTTGAGCCAAACGGTGGGTTGTTTTTCATGTTTTGTAATCACCCATTGGCAGCAATCTAATTCACATAATTATAATAACTTCCACTCAACACTTTGTCTTAGTGCTAAGATAGTATATCCTGTAATATCCAGGCTGGGCCCTTTTACAATTCAAGTACGGCTTTCTCCTGTAGGATTAGACCTCTGTTTTGGTAGTGTTCGTCTATCGACAAATCATGAAATCTCATCTATTCTATGTTTAACGAAAATTGTAAAATCTATCAATAAAATACACACCATCGCCAAGTAAACCATGTAACACACAATCACCGCAATCACGTTTGTGTTGCGGAGTCAGTGTTTGTTTCGATTGTTTATTATTGGTGTCAATCATGACAGCACGATTGGTATTTCTACACCCGATTACTTGCATGTTTTTCCTATTAGTTAGCATATTCGTGCGTAAGCGTAGCACTGAATCCGATACACAACACATAATACGAGTATGTAAATGCGTGTGCAGTGTTGCGGTGTAGCAGTGAGCAAAAGGAAACCGCACCATCTGCAGCATTGGAAAATGCATGCAATGGTTTTGGAGGATTGGTGGTTTTACGGTACTACTTCCAACGTGACGAAAATTAAAAATCTTTATTTAACCACCTTCTGCTTTATGTGTCAACTAATTCGGCTATCTCGCTTTTCGAGGCTCCCAATACAAACAAGGAACTATATAGTACTCAAGACCACCAATATATTTATATACTGCACCTACCAATAAATAAGGTATACATAGCCTACTATTTTACATGGTACATGGTACATGGCCTAGTATTTATACATGTAGGTATTGTAGAAGTATAATTTGGAGTCGGTGCCCAAAATATTATATATGTGGTGGACTTGAAACTGGGCACCGACTACAAATTATACTTCTACATGTATAAATACTTCTAATTATTTAAATTATTTCTAACTTTTTAGTGCTGTGGTGTTTCGAAGTCGGTTTTTATTTTTTATTTAAAACAATTTATTTTTCAATTTTTAGTGGGGGAGTGGGAGAAAAAAAAATAAGTCCCTTATAAACATAATTTACCCTACTTAATTCGTTGCTTTAAAATTTGATGTTCTAAATTTCCATTTCTTCACCAGAACATCACCAAATTAACTTGGGACTACTTTTACGCTATTTTATGAAAGATACCGATATTACTAAAGGATGGGCCCCATTAGGGCTTATTTACTGCTGTCCATTGAAGATTTCCGTTCTCCATCTCTAAAAGTCTCCATGAGATCTTCACCAAATTAAAATGGGACCAATGGGAAGTTATACATGTTCGAACAAAAAAAAAAATTGTCGAAATCGGTTAAGATTTGACGGATTTATGGAGGAACATAGCCAAAAAAAAATATATACGCGTCGAATATCAAGGTTATCAAACCTCCTCCTTTTTTTGAAGTCGGTTAAGAACACGATTTCTCTATAACACTCTTCAGAGGTAGTTCAAATAATCTGTGGTTACGTCTTTCCCTTTACCATAGACTATTTAAACTGTATCTGAGAAGTGTTTTAAGGATTTTATTTATTAATAAGACCGGAAAACTTAGACTTAGGCTGAATCCGGTATACCTACTCAGCTCCAGCCGGTCCGAGACGCTGAATCATCTAAATCCTATTACAAAATTTTTATTTCCGTCGTGTGGTCATAAGCTCACATCATCTTTTCATTGGGCGCTCCGTCTGTACTCGGTTTGGACGTCCTCTCAGTACGAGACTAAAGTGATCAACTTGTCAGCAGATTAGTAGTCTAGCGCTGAGGAAAAGCGACGGGAAAGCGAAACTGCCTATTTATAATTGGCGGGAAAAGTGCCCGGCCGCAGCGCCAGCGGTGGAAATGCAAACCGGAGCGCGATTTCTTTCCTGCGATTTCATCCACATTTGGAATGTTGATGTTGTCATATTGGCTGATGAATTGACTCGAGCTACATTTGTAATTGAACCACCTTGTAGGTATGTTGGCTGTGTTGTGAAGTGAAATATCTATCGGTTGGGTTCCTGCATTTTAGGGTTCCGTACCCAAAGGGTAAAAACGGGACCCTATTACTAAGACTTCGCTGTCTGTCTGTCCGTCTGTCCGTCCGTCTTTCTGTCACCAGGCTGTTTCTCAAGAACCGTGATAGCTAGAGAGTTCAAATTTTCACAGATTATGTATTTCTGTTGCCGCTATAACATAAAATAAATATACTAAAAACAAAATAAAATAATTATTTAAGGGGGGCTCCCATACAACAAACGTGATTTTTTTGCTGTTTTTTTATCTTTGTGTCTAATGTTGTATAGATAATGGTACGGAACCCTTCGTGCGCGAGTCCGACTCGCACTTGGCCGGTTTTATTGGTATAAATTAGTATCTCATTTTCTGTCTTTTTCCCTGCTTGAAAGAATACAACTTTCAACCTTTACATTTTTGTTGCAAAGTCGACCGTGAGTAGAGTGCATGCGTGTAAAGGTTAATGTGCTATCGACTGTAAAACGACAGTTGCATAGGTAGCATGACGACGCTTGTCACGAGTTTGAACGCGCTCGAATGTGTAAAGTCGCGACTTTCCAGTATCGTCATCATCATAAGCAGCCTATATACGTCCCACTGTAGGGCGCAGGGCTTCTCTCAGAGAGAGCGTATGAGCTGAATGAGCACGCGTGCCCACCGCGGATAGGCGATGTCAAGCGCTGAGGTATGTGAATACTTCAGACACTCAGGTTTCCTCACGATGTTTTCCTTCACAGTCAGCGAGTGGTATTGCTACTATAACTTCACAAATGTACGTAACTTATAAAAAAAAGTCATAGGTACACGCCCGCACTGGGAATCGAACCTTGGTCTCTCGCTTCCGAATCCAATGTTCTATCCACCGCTTTTCCAGTATATTAACTGCAAAATCCTACCATTCCAGTACATACCTCAAAACGCGCGACTCACGCCCTCATGCTACCATTGAATTTTAAAAATTCAATAATGCTACTTAAGGTTGTTTACATTTTCGCTTTGGACAGCGCTTATCTTAAATACATAGAGTAGGGATGTGTAGGTAGGCTCTATGTGCGTTACCTGCCAGCCTAACCGGCTTTATGTGTAGGCTTAAGGCGAACGAACAAGGTGACTAATTTTAAGGGATTCAACAAAAAATTATGAATCATCATCATCAGCCATTTGACGCCCACTGCAGGGTATAGGCCTCCCTCATGGTTTTCATAACCATGAGGGGTTTTGCCATAATTGCCGCGCTTGGCAGGCGGGTTGGCGATCGCAGTATGCGGTTGTAATCTCAGGAAGACGCTGCTGCCCGTCTCCTGGTAATTGATTTCCTTAGTCGCCGCCTACGACATCCACGGGAGGAAATGGAGTGACGCTATTCTTAATCGGGCGCCACACGGTAATTTATGATTATTTTATAATAATAATAATAACTTCCACCTAACACAATCACTTGTCATATTTGGTGTTTTTAACAACTCTGTGTTATTAAATGTGCCCTCGCCAAACGTACCTATTTATACTCTACTTATTCCGAACAGCGGTGTATTAACTCTGTATATGGAGATCTATTTTATTTATCCATTTACATGAATAAACGACAGGTACTTTACTTTACTGTATCCGTATTACGTTCCTACAGAACGTAATACGGATAAAGTAACAGTCGACAGCACATGAACCTTTACATCCATGCACTGTAATAAGATACGTTACGGGTGACTCCGGGTGTTATCCGTGTGGCGCCGGACTAAGAATAGCGTCACTACATTTCCTTCCGTGGATGTCGTAGAAGGCGGCTAAGGAAATAAATTACCAGGAGACGGGCAGCAGCGTATTTCTGAGGTTCTAACCGCATACTGCGATCGCCAACCCGCCTGCCAAGCGTGTCGATTATGGCGAAACCCCTCATGATTATGAAAACCATGAGGGAGGCCTAGTCCTGCAGTGGGTGTCAAATGGCTGATAATAAAATGTTGAATTCCAAAGGTTAATGTCGTTGGTGCTGCTGGCTGCACACAATACCTGCGTAAGCATATCTACTAACCATTCCTTCCCCATCGCTGATTTTACGTCATGTATTTAGGTGACATAGCAAATAGCCACCTATAATTTGTATTCTCAGCACTAGTATGTAAATTGCATGCAATAGCAAATTATATAACGCTCAAACGAGTACTTTTGGCTTTTTAATAGCAGACTGTCTGCATAGTTTATTTCCTTTTGTCTCAAGAGTTACATGTAGAGTTTGATTCTAAACGTTATGTAAGGCCTTTAGTTACATGCAACGGGGAAGTTATAATTCGTTTTAGTTTAGTGTTTATTTTAGCTGATGATAGATCATAACTCACTTTGTAATTTACCCGTACCTAGCAGCGAGCGTGCTTCGGTCACATATAAAAGTTGTAAAATCTTTGCTAATAACTGTTAATAATAGTTTTTATTATCTGCAAGAATGTCATTTAAACGTGAAAGCGATGGATCAGTCTATGATTAAAGTGTCCGGGAAAGTGAGACGCTCAGGCGTCACATTCAGTGTCTGTAGACCCGTTGAAATTGTGGAAAAACTTCGTTGGCTGAGACGGAAATTTTCGTGGGGATTTTGTAGTTAGTCGGCTTAGCCGTTGGCCGCTCAAACAGATTAACAGGTTGACGGTACACAGCCGATAATGTGGGGGTTGTTGATAAAAACCGGCCAAGTGCGAGTCCGACTCACGCACGAAGGGTTCCGTACATTATCTTTATTATCCATTATCCATACAACATTAGACACAAAAGTCGAGAAAAAACGGCAAAAATTACATTTGTTGTATGGGAGCCTCCCTTAAATATTTATATTATTTTAATTATTTATTTTTGAAGCGAACATAGAACTAAATATTCTGGGAATATTTCAAGCGTCTACCTGTTGCCGTTATTAATATCGAGCATAAAACGGCAAAAAAATTACGCTTGTATGGGAGCCAACCTTAAATATTTATTCTGTTTTTAGTGTTTGTTATTATAGCGGCAACAGAAATGCATCATTTGCGAAAATTTCAACTGCCTAGCTATCACGGTTCCTGAGATACAGCATGATGACAGACAGACAGACAGACGGACAGTGAAGTCTTAGTAATAGGGTCCATTTGGCGCCCTTCGGGTACGGAACCCTAAAAAGCATCAGAATAATCCAGTCATTTTGCCATCTTTGAGAGATTATCTTGTAATATCTTGTCGCTTATTCGCGATCTTTTTTTTTACGAAAATGCGAATAAATCGCAATGGCTATCTTTGAAAATTTCTCTATATAAAGGATTCGTTCACCATTAACATAGAAATATAAAAATATATTAAGTAAATATAATTTTCTTAGCAAAATAGTAAAAAACTGCAACAATTACTTATTCTCATTGCCAGTTGTAAACAATTGTAAACAGTTCATTTCGAAACCCATACAGTACATAGAAATCTCTTTTCTTGATGGTTAAATTTTACGATTTATCTCAATATTCACGAAAAGGATCGCGCCGCGCCGGTCGCAAGATGTAAAGAAAAAAAAAACCGGCTAAGTGCGAGTCGGACTCGCGCACGAAGGGTTCCGTACCATTATCTATACAATATTAGACAAAGATCGAATTTGAGAACATCGACATCTATAGAAACCAACAAGAAGCGTCTAACATTGACATTTAACGACCTGACATCGGCGCTGTGAAGGTTACATAGATGGCCGCTAGATGGCGAGCGCTGTTTTGAACAACGTTTGTTGTATGGGAGCCCCTCTAAATATTAATTGTATTCTGTTTTTAGTATTTGTAAATCTAACGCATATAATCTCGTAAAGTAGGTTCATAAATGTTTATTCAAATTAAAACTTGTTACTGTTATGCTTGCGGTCCACTTGGATATTCGTATACTCGTATTGCCGACGATTTATAAAACATTGCAGGTTTCACAAAATCTGTTAATATTTGCCAAATTGGAGTGGCCAAGTGAGACGCTAGGCTTGCAAGTGAGTTGCTAGGCTTGCACATAAAACTAGAGTTAGCACACAGGTAGGACTGCAGGAATAACAGTGTCCCCATACTAGGCCCCGTATCATATCATCACGCATGCCCACCGCAGATTGGCGATTTCAAGCGCTGAGGTATGTGAATAGCTCAGACACTCAGGTTTAATCACGATGTTTTTCTTCACGGTTAGCGAGTGGTATTGCTACTATAACTTCACAAATGTACATAACTTAGAAAACAAAGTCATAGGTACATGCCCGCACTGGGAATCGAACCTGGGTCTCTCGCTTCCGTGTCCAATGTTCTACCCACTAGGCTGCCACCGCCTTTTTGATGCACAGTGCATAGCCGATATACCCACAGATTAACAAGTAGGAAGAGTACTACAAGGGTTCTCGCATCGAATTTTCCTAAGAAACTATGAATTGTAGTTCTATGAAATGCGGCCCTGGCAGCTACGGCGAAATAGCCCAAGCAAAATTAGCGATTCAAATAACAGTGCACAAGGTGTTCTCCGAACAAGGACGCGGCATCGGCGACTTTCTCCGGCGCGCCTACGGTGCGCCATCCGAAATGTCAACGGAGCAACCCGGTCACCCGATTGCTTGACGCTTATGAATATTATGGCGGTGGCGGGCGCGTCGAATTTACAATGTAGTGGCAGAATTAGCACTAGTTTGAAGTAGAAGGCGACAATTTTGCGTAGTTAGAATGATGTAGGAAGTAAAGGTAGGGAGCGTACGAATGGTGGTCAATTACAACACAATTTAGTTAGAAAATCAATGTAGTTTTGCATTTAAATCACTAGAGGTATTTTTTCGGTAATTTAACAACTCTTTGAGGAATGAAACGAAATGCGTTATTATTATTATTACCTTGAAATCTATTATTTATTGATTTGCGCTTTAAAATCAACCGGCCGTGGATTGAGAAGTCAAACTGTTTAAGTACTTCATCATCAGCCATTTGACGCCCACTGCAGGACATAGGCCTCCCTCATGGTTTTCCAAGTTTCCCGGTCTTGTGCCTCCCGCATCCAGCGACTCCCCGCCACCGTAACCAGATGGGTGCCTTCCCACGCTTGTATATTTGTAATATAGGAAATCTTTGCTTTGGTTATTGATCACATTATTATCGTACGAAACAAGGGATGATTTGGGTTTTCAAGCGTGGTGATTATGGCAAAACCCCTCATGGTTTTGAAAACCACGAAGGAGGCCGATGTCCTGCGGCTGATGATGATGATGAATTGCAACAGCCGACAGTGTGGACCGTCATTCTATCTCTCTCTCTCTCTCTCTCTCTCTCTCTCTCTCTCTCTCTCTCTCTCTCTGTACTCGCAGGCACTACAGCTTCTGAGTGGGCATTTCAGTTATCAAGCACTCTTAAGTGTTACGAACTTGCCAGGTCGCTTCATACATTATAACATTTATAACCTACCATAGATGGTGGTCTATATTATTATCTGGCCGCGTTGTTTCCATAAACGAATCTACGCTTTAAGACCAGGTAGGAATCTTTACTTCAGGCAATAGTCGACGCCAATATCTTCACTCTTGCAGAACCACCGTGGGTGGAACAATGTGTCACTTGTGTACTGTTTATTTATGTGAACGTTCATTGAATATTCATCTGTTCAAAATTAATGTTCTAATACCAATTCGCAGCTGCGGCTAGCCTTGCATATTTAAACACATCCATCATTATTGTCATTGAGTGTTTGTTTGTACAGTCAGCGACAAACGGGTATTCACGGTAGCTCGAATCTGGCAGGGTATAAGTGTTACTATACATAAATTTAAACATAAATCTTGATAAACAACAGAATAATAATAAGTAGCCCTGTCATAATTTTTATTATAAGTACCTATCTGATTTTTATTGATGAATGACATTATTGACCATATCACATAACTGAAATTGCATCCTAGTAACTACTAAAGAACATTTTAAGAACAACTTTACTGAGGTGTTATTATTATATTGTAGGAAATGTGGATGTGAATTGTGGATGCCGTAGAAGGTGACTAAGGAAATCAATTACAAGGAGACGGGCAGCAGCGTCTTCCTGAGATTCCAACCGCATACTGCGATCGCCAACCCGCCTGCTAAGCGTGGCGATCATGGCAAAACCCCTCATGGTTATGAAAACTAGGAAGGAGGCCTACGTCCTGCAGTAAGCGTCAAATGGCTTATGATGATGATGGTTAAATAAGTATTCTATTGTTAAATGAAGTGTTTTATATTTTTCCTGGACTGTAATTAATATGTATAGAAATATTCTTAATTGGAACCAATGTATTGATTAATTAGTTTTTATTTGTAATTTTAAGTTTTTTTTAGCCCTAAGCCTTATCGGCATAATACGTTTCTTTATTTGGTTGGTGTGAGGGTAATATTTGAAAACCAGCGCTGTTTCCAACAGAAAAAGCAAGCGCTGAAATAGCACAATTGTCGCACTGTCTATAACTACTATTATTCTGTAAGTAAGACAATAAATCATTCATTCATACTATCGCACTAACAGGCGTAGATGTTGATTGTACTTCGTAGCCTTTCAAACCACCACGCAACATTATCTCATGTCAACTAATGCGCCTGTGCAACGGGCAAAATATTTTGCTGTGAAATCGTACTGAGCGAGCTTTCTCGGCGAAGCTGCTGAAACTCTATTCCATCGCTTTCATTCGCTTTACGTGTGACCTCTTATGAGGGAGATAGAAATCGAGGTGAAGTGGCACTTGCCTGTGAGAACTGACAGGTTAGCTGCAATATTATCTTCTCATACGATCACTAACGTAATTCAGCTAATTACAAAGGCCGACTCTATTTTGAGGAATGGAAAATTCATAATGTTAAGTGGGTAGGTAGGTAAACCACTTGCATATTCGAGACGCGATTAGAAATTTTATTGGTTTTGGAATCAGGTTTTCGTAATTCTGGTTTGGTTGGGTCTATTAAAGAGTGGCCTCGATTTAAATGCAAGAATTGCAGCGCAAGCCGAATGCGCTGTAGACAGGTTCATGAATCATGAAGATCCGTATCGAACCACAATAATGTGGAAAAACGCTCTCCCCCATTCTGCCCTGCCCTGCTATCTACTATGCTTAACAGGTTTTTGCGCTTAGCAGGACAGCATACTCCATCATACTGCCTAGAGAGAATACATAGACCAAGATACAGCACGCTCATATTTTGAATAAGAAAGAAATCGTAATCTCACGTTCTTTGACAACATAATGTCGCCGTAATTTTTTTTCTGCGCCGGCGCAGCGGTCGTTAAACGATCGATAGTGATTGATACGTCAGCTTGAGACAATAGGCTGGAAATCTGCGGCCATGACGGTAATACTATCCGGGCTATTGTGGAAATAATACACGACTTCTTAGAATTCAACATTTTCCGTTTAGAAACCAAAGGTTTTCCTTACATTTTTAGCGCCATTTAGGAAGTAATAGGTATACTTAGTGTCACCGCTCATTCAAGAATCACGACATCAATGGCTGATGGAGAATGTAATGGTGGTGCGTTTCTGTGAAAATATCTTTACAAAGGTCGGCACGTTATACAAAACCTCGAGGTTATTCTCTATCAAACTACGTCCCCTGCGGTAGTAACCATTATACGAGTCCAAGGTTGTATTTATAGTCATTATAAGTTCTTCTTTTTTCTGCCTCGCGATTCAGTCAGCCGGGCCAAATTTAGTTTTTTAAACCACTAACGACCTGGCTGGTTTTATTTTCATCGTTTTACTCGCTCGAACTATTTTGGATTTAGAATACGCGTAGAGTAAAAAAAAGTTATGCTTGAAAGACGTCTTAAAAATCTGACCAAGAACGGAGCGATGCAAACACCGTTCAGACTATGAGGTTCACGGTTCATTTATCGCAAAGCCATATACTTACAGAGTGGATTGCTCTGTCGCGTGAACGAACTATTTGCACAACCGATGCTGTACCGTTGTGTGCTCGGCCGAATTCTCGGCGGACGGGTCGGACCGGGCCGCGGGCACTAACGGTGCCGCCTTACGACATCAAGACGACGCAGGAATTAGGCTTTGCAATTACCTATGCGCTTGGCGATGGATTGGACCGGGTATCGAGTAGGTAGGTGTTGCCAAAGACAGACGGCAATAACTAAGACAAGCTCCCTATGCAGTAGGTTCCGAAACGAAATAATTGCATCTACTCGTATATGTTGGTACCTATATCCAGATCGCTGATCTAGGTTATATACTCCAAAGTAGGTTCTCAAGAACAAGGGTCACTCGTATGACTAATCGCATAGCGCTCTTATCTTCGTCGTTACGGTAAAAGTCCGACATTTTACTAACATCTAAGAATTATGACCACTGCGATGCGAAAGGGCATTACGGACCTACCAAAATAACTGAAGAATTAAGGGAACTTTATTTTTTATGTAACGGTGTTCTTTGACTCAATTTTTAGCGAAAACTCTAAAGCTGCTATATAGAATCTTTTTTCACCGTGTTATTCTAGACGTACAACCCCAAGAAGCTGACTAAAGGTTGATTTCTTTTACTGAACTCTTGGTCCCTTCAAACCATGTGGTTAATTGAGCAGTTCAGTTCAGCATTGAAGAATAAGACACGGTCTAGTGACCGAACGATGTTGCATAATGCCTGTAAAGGATTGATATTAAAGGACGTATCTTTCTGCGTTAATCTTGTGTAAACCATTTGTAACATTCTGTTGTAAAAGCTCTGTACTAATGTTTTTGCCCAATAAATATTCTATTCTATTCTACTTTCAGTGGAGATTTACCTATCGCCGGTGGAGACGCACTGCATGAATGTGGACTACTTCATCCCGGACGAGAACAACGAGACCAAGGGTCTCTCGGACGATGCCATGAACAGGTGAGGGTTCAAAAGTAACGGCTATATATGACGGTGCAAAGCAAACTGTGACTTGAGATATAGTCTCACTTTGTTACTTAATCATTTACTTCGCTGGCTCCGCGACCCAAAGTAGGTCTTGGCCTTCGACACAAGAAGTACTCGTAGCTAATGTCCTTATCCCGCAGGGGATTTAATAAAAATACAACAAATACAAGTGTCTTAGATACGCCAGCCCACCGCAGAGTTTCTTTCACAAACACATTACGAAAGTACCAAAGTAACTCAAATCACCTATGTACTTGGAGTTACTTTGGTAAATTTGTAAATCGCAACCGGTCTACGCCCATTTTTCTGCGGAAAACTATAGGAAATATGTTTTAATATTTGAAGAGTTTGTTCAAAGCCTATTGTAGAATAGAGCCTATTGTAGAATGGTGCGGTGGTAGCCTAGTGGGTAGAACATTGGACTCGGAAGCGGGAGACCCAGGTTCGATTCCCAGAGCGGGCATGTACCTATGACTTTGATTTCTAAGTTATGTATATTTGTGAAGTTATAGTAGCAATACCACTCGCTAACTGTGAAGGAAAACATCGTAAGGAAACCTGAGTGTCTGAGCTATTCATATACCTCAGCGCTTGAAATCGCCAATCCGCGGTGGGCACGTGTGGTGATTAAGCCCATACTCTCTCCCTGAGAGAAGTAGGGGTGGGTCGTCACTGTATTTTTCAATGACGAGACGAAACCCGATCTCCAGATAGAAAAACTAGTCTTAAAAACGGTCTTTTAGTGACTGGTTTTACTTTGATGCAGTTTCCGTCTTTATTATATAGAGATAAGGTTCATATTTCATTAATTTAGACTACGTTTTGCTGAATGCAGTGTTTTGTCTCGTCCGACGCACGCACGCCGCTCTCCGTCTCGTTGTTAGACTAGTTTAGAGACTAGACTGCTTCTACTCAATGCCATGTTTTGTCGCGTCGAACATGCGCACGCCGCGCCGTTCCGTCTTATAGTTAGACTAGTTTAGGGAGACTGCTTTTGCTGAATTTGAAAAGCGGTCTGTGCGTTCTTGGCAGTAAAACGGTCTTTTTAAACGGTGCGTCTTTAGGACGCTCACTCCTAGAGAGAAGGCCTGTGCCCTACAGTGGGACGTATATAGGCTGCTTATGCTTATGCTGTTGTAGAATCAAACTACTAAAAAGAACTCGGAGCAATCAAAGAGGCTTTATCAAATGTTTGACAGTAGGTTACCAATAGAATTACCGTCAATGATGAAAGCAAGGCGAAGCTGTCATACGTTATGGTAATTACATCTACGTCAATGTCTTATAACGGGATCGTTTGTGCCATTACCATTGTTTTCAGTGTCTTAAAAATTATACACATTGTGTTCAAGCCAGTATGTTACCTGCAAAATGTACCGAATGACAACAAATTGAAGTCAGTAGAAGCAGCGTCTTCCGGAGATTCCAACCGCATACTGCGATCGCCGACCCGCCTGCCGAGCGTGGCGATTATGGCAAAACCCTTGATGGTTAAAAACCATGAGGGACAGTGGCGTAGCATGGGGGAGGGCGGAGGGTGCGGTCCGCACCGGGCGGCACTTTGCCGGGGGCGGCGCTGCGGAGGTGGCAGTTAGAAAAAAAAAATTAAAATAAAAAAAAAAAATCTTTCAGTGTTTTTTTCGTCTTTTTTTTATGTTACCAAATACCCAGGTACCTATGCAGGTTCTATGCATGGGTGATGCAAGCGCAAGGTTTTGAATGATACTCGTGCGCAAAAGAGCGTTCGTGAAGTAGGCGATTTCTCCATTATTCTATTACGTTTTCTCTGTAATTTTTCTGTGATATTCTACCTATGTCAAAAATGTTAATTTCACTTTTCAACTCAATAAATCATTCAATAAAACTAATAAAAGTACTCTATTTACCATGCCCAAATTTTTTATAATGGATTACAAAAATAAGAGGGCGGCAAATTTGGAATCCGCACCGGGTACTAGTGACCTATGCTACGCCACTGATGAGGGAGGCCTATGTCCTGCAGTGGACGTCAAATGGCTGCTGATGATGATTGTTTCAATTTCACTCCATCAAATAGCCATTAGAGGAATGAAAGACGGTGCAAAAATTACGGCGATCAATTTGTTTGTCTTACGAGTCAAAGATAGTTGTAAATCATAATAGTTAATTGCTATAAGTGACAATGAACCTACTTATTTCGTATAAACTTTGTGATCTGTCAGATAACCTGGATAAGCATTTTGTTGGGCGCGATACTTATTTACACTGACGAGTCTTGCGGAGTTCTGCTCTATTGGCCATTACGTTATCATGACCCGCCCATCTGTAACTTTGGACTCATGCCATTAGACGAAATTTTATGATGGGGGTCCCAAATTGCCGTACATCTGAGAGACATAATTTTATAAATTTCAGCCAATTTGTGTGATAAACAAGTCAACATATCAACAACATTACAGCAAACCTCGTCATTAGCAGAATCCGTAGAGAAGCCACTTGTCAAGAATTCTTTGATTGAAGTAAAACTTGAGAATGACTATTTATAAGCCCATACAATTAAGCTGTCACGATATCCACTTGTCCTGGTCCCAAATTAGGATTCCCTGTGATAAGGTAACCAGAAAAGTTCATTACAAACATGGAAGACAGGTTATTTTTACAAAGAAAAATACGGCAGTCCATAATGAGAATCAAATCCACGATATCTGGGCACGGTAGTAAACATGTTACCGTCAGACCAATGAGGCCATTTTTTTGTCTCTCCGGGAGTTCGGGACCGCTTTCCACGTGTATACCTACGTGCCTATATAACAAGGTAGCTAGTTAATACCTATTAAAGGTATTCCAAGTAGCTCCTTCTCCTTCAAGCATCGAACAGACCAAATTACTGAACGATTCTCGCTATAATTTGGGCTGAGAATTTTTGACTGCTTTATCCCTTTCTTTTACTAAATCAAACCTCTCTTGCTTCCAGACTGCACATGGCTAGATCCACGGTGGCCATGTTCATGGTGGCGTTCCTGTCACTCTTCGTGGCGTTCTGGACCGGAGTGGTCGGCTGCTGGAAGCGAAGCCCCGGCAACATCACCGCCACCGCCATACTGATGCTCGTTACTTGTGAGTACTCGCCTGATTGTTACAAGACATTACAAAGACAAATGGTGCCATCGTGGTATTCTGGACCGGAGTGGTCGGCAGCTAGAGTCACAGCAACATCACCGCCAACGCTACACTGATATTCATCACTGCTCTGTTTGAAACAAGGCCTAGCTTTCACAGCATTCTGGACCAGATGCAGCTAACGGGGCCCACTCGTCATTTGTGAGTACTGTTGATGCGGATTTGTAAAATTTGTGAAGTTATAGTAGCAATACCACTCGCTAACGGTGAAGGAAAACATCGTGAGGAAACCTGAGTGTCTGAGCTATTCACATACCTCAGCGCTTGAAATCGCCAATCCGCGGTGGGCACGCGTAGTGAATACGCCCAAACTCTCTCCCTATGTATGTATGTATGTGGATGCGGATTGCTCGGTAGATAGTCGAGTAGAGTCTACGAAGCGGTAGAAGCCGTGTGACGCCTACTGGCACGTTTGATAGGATTAAATCCTGAGATTAAATCAGATTTTGTAGTGGCTGGATAAGGTTGACCAGGACAAAAAGAACTTAAAAAGTAGGTAGGTACAGTACAGCGAAAAATTGTTGCTTGGTTTTTTTTTGGTAGTCTAACTAGAAATGTGTTTCCCACCGGATGACCGACCGCTGTTGCTGACTCATTGCTAACTGTACAGGACAGTCTACGCAGACTTAAAAACAGGACGAATAACATCAATCATACCTACCCATTACGCACGAGGGATGACGAGGAAAATTAATGGGTTATTCCAATTGTTATGAATAACTGGATGAACAAATACCTCAAAAGACAATACCTACATCGTAAATACCTCAATACATCTTTTTAGGGTTCCGTACGGCAAAAGGAAAAGCGGGACCCTTGTACGATCACTTTGGCCTTGTCCAGAAGGAGGGAATTCGCCGCGAATCGTCTCGCGCGACTTTATACGCGCGTCGGCGAGGTACTAGGCGCCAGTGCATCGCGTCCACAAGCAGCGCGCGAATTAAAATACGCGCGTTAATCGCGTGCACCTCGCCGGACTCTCGACTCGCGCGAGATTCGCGGCGAAATCGCCCTTTCTGGACAAGGCCTTTGTTGTCCGCCCGACTGTCTGTCAAATTAAAACCATATACTTTTCCGTGTGGCGCCGGATTAAGAATAGCGTCACTCCATTTCCTTCCGTGGATGTCGTAGAAGGCGACTAAGGAAATCAATTACCAGAAGACGCGCAGCAGCGTCTTCCTGAGATTCCAACCGCATACTGCGATCGCCAACCCGCTTGCCAAGCGTGGCGATTAGGGCAAAACCCCTCATGGTTATGAAAACCACGTAGGAGGCCTATGTCCTGCAGTGGGCGTCAAATTACTGCTGATGATGATGATGACTGAGCCTGATAAAAAAATAAAGAGGCCAATTCAAATTAGTATTACTATACTAAGTGTTGCAATGCAAAATGGAAATGTAGCGCCTTTAAATCAGGTAGTCTATTTTCATAGAAAGGCTCTATATTTAATTTCCTATAATTATTATTTCGCGGACAGAGTGAAGTTTTGCGAGGTAATAGCGCTACTGGGCACCTTTTTTCTTATTTTTGTATTCCGTGCTATTATTTCCGACATTCCGGTTCGTTCTCAGCTGACAATGCTGACTGACAATTTACTTGTCTTGATTCCAGGTCTGCTAGCGGCTGGTGCGATGGCGCTGTGGCACGGAGTGGAATTCTACGAAAAGGAGAAAGTTGTCGGCGAAGAGTACTACCAACAGTGGCCCAATGTAAGTATTCATAGAGGCCGAAAAATAGGCTGCTAAACTGATTTGAAGCTGAAACTGCCGAGATTTATCAGATAATACCTGAACTTGGGCTTAAAAGTCTACTGTGATCCAGTGAAGTGAGAATAACACGGCAATAATTGTTTTTGACACTTTGTAATCTACTAAACAACTCAACTGCAATTCCATATAACAAGTCTGAATTGAATCACATCGGGCAAAGGAGATAACACCGCGTAAGGTCCCGAGTAAGTTGCACGGGTTAAACCTTTCGAATGGGATTGGTTACTAAACCAAAATCAGCGTCGATCAAACAACTATAGCCGTGCTCCTACAAACAACATCTAACTAGTTTCCTCCCAGGAAATTGGTTGAAATGGCAGTGTCAATTGTTTTTCTGAAACCTTTTATAAGTGCAAACTATTAGGATGAAATTCAACATTCCATTGCTCAAGAACGCGAGTTACGACGAATGCCGACTCCGAACATTGGAAATAGGCAGACTGAGAAAAAAAAAACAAACTATAATAATCTTTCCCCATGTTTTCTCATTCAATCTTCTACAGTAAACGAGGACCCAATATAAACATTGACCCCATGGCAGGTGTTGAAAGACAACTCGTCGATATGGTACGACTGGTCCTACATCCTGGCGTGGTGCTCCTGCGGAGTATCCTTCATCAGCTCGATATTGTTCTTCTCGGCCGCCATTAGTCTGAGCAAAGAGAAGCGGCGCGAACAGCAGAATAACGTGCAGTACATAATGCCAGGTTAGACGCCATCTTGCGCGGCCATCTTGGAAGTGAAGGCTGCGGGCGCCATCTTGTCCCTAATACTAATAACGCTTCGCTGTGGCAACTGTTGTGGATAGACTTCCAACCCCTTTAATAATAGCCGTAAGCGACGAAAATGTAAGTAAACAATTCACTAACAAAATGCTTTTCTTTCTTTCCATGTTTGCTATGAAACTTGGCTACTGCGTCTAATCGCGGACATCGAAAACGCCACCCGCTCGATTGCGAAATGGTCCTCCTTAACTGGTTTACGCGGGCCGCATCCACTAACACGCTTAACCTGTACATTTGACCTGTAAATACGCGGCGTAAACCAGATACTGAGAGATAACGTGCGCGTGTGGTACGACTGGTCGTATATGGTGGCGTGGTGTGGCGTGGGGCTCGCGCTGCTGTCGGCCATCTTGTTTTCGTCGGCGGCCATTTGCTTGCGCGGCGAGCGGGAGCGCGAGGAGGCACTGAACATGCAGTACCTCATGCCCGGTAATCCGTTTGTGCTACGCTATCCGTTTGTGTCTCGCTCGCACGATTATAATCAAATGAGTATAGGTACTTTTGATGAATGTGGTCTGTGTGTTTGATGGTTATTGAAATTACTGACATTTTAAACATATTTTTGTTTTCCTATACGTGGTTTTTAATAAAGAAAAGTTGTTTCCAAAATTATTAGTTTTGGAATCAAATTTTGTCAATCAAATTCTTAGTAAGAAAAATATGGCTTGAATATCCGCAATTTAATTACCAATCAAACCCTCAGATCACATTCATGCAAAGTATACTCATTTTATTACAATCACTAAAAATGTTAAATACAGCGAGCGAAACAGCATGCTCCACGTAAGAACAGCTGCTCGCGAATTCTAACATTTTAATAAAATTAGTACCTATACTTTGATAAATGTGGTCTGAGGGTTTGAGAGGTAATAAAATTACGGACATTTTAAATACATTTTTGCTTTCCTATATACAACTTAGTTTTTTATGAACAAAAGTTGGTTCCAAAATTATTAATTTCAGTATAAAATTTTCTCAATCAAAAACTAGGTAGGATATGAAAAGTATGTCTTGAATGTCCGTAATTTTATTATCTACGAGTATCAAACCCTTACACCGAATTTATCAAAAGTATACAATTTTTTTAACAGTCATTAAAATGTTAGATGGTGCTAACGAGACAGCCTGCCAGACGTAACGCAAGCTTGATTACGCGCACTTAATCCTGAACGATTCCAATCGTCTAGCTGTCAAATTCCATACTAATTGCTATCGCAAACGTCAGGATTGCGACAGGATTCAGTGCGCATAATTAGGCATCTGGTAATCACAAAGGCGAAATTTATTAACACTTCAGCTGCTGAAATCATGCGTGGCGCGCTACCGGTTTGGGCGCAAAATGACACCTTGACGCCAAAATCCCCTTTATTCAAAATGTCCCATTTGTGAAATGAATTTCCATTTGTGTAATGTCTTATTCGAAAAATTATCTGTCGTATGTATATACATAAATAGTTTAGAAATGTAACAACATCAATCAACCATTATCTACATTTAAGTGGCAAAGTAACGTAACGTAATAATAGAATCACGGATGTAAATCGTGATGTGTTGTCGTCTGGACATATCTAACCTATATAGTTTGTTCAATTGTTTTTATATCAATGCGGAGGATATTTTGCCAATGGGGAATTTTGCATCAAGTCTTCTCCTTTGAGAAAAGGACATTTTTTGAGTCAAGTTAGTTAATTATCTCACCAAAACCGCGCTATCAAACAGTCAACGAATCAATAGCCTTTTGAAATGAATCGACGTCAGCAGCCTTGGTGTTAAGGAAATACTGTGAAATTGATGTCAGAGGTTTAGCAGCCGAAAGGTTTTGTTGTACATAGTAATATACTTATTGCTTCGGCCAGATGTCGCTGCCTGTACGTAATACAGAGAAGTTTGTAAAGAGGCTCAAAATTTCACTGATGCCTGCACTTGACCATTGGCTTAGTTGGGAGAGCGCTGGCACGGTTAGCCAGAGGTCGCGGGTTCAAGTACCGGCATGGGTGGAATTTTTAGCCTCTAAATAAATGTTTACAGTACAACTAAACCTTTTCAGCGGTAAAGTCACCCCGCCACATTATCCACATTGTATAAAATAATTACAAATTGTAAATACTTCAAACAAAATTATTATACTGCCCCCGCATGCTTTGGTACCTAACCGAATGAAATAATTATAACAAAAATCTGTAATATCTTAAAAACCTATTTGGAGGCTAAATCCACCCATGCCGGGAATTGAACCCGCGACCTCTGGCTAACCGTGCCAGCGCTTTCCCAACTGAGCTAATGGGCAATTGTCTCTCAGCACGGGTTAGTGCAAGAAAAATAATATATACGTAATCTGTGATATTTTTCACTAAGGGTGGTCTTTGTTAGGCTTGTAAGTAACAACATTTGATTGAAGTCAGGATGCGTTTCCACGTTACCATGTTTGTGATGTCCCTGCCTGGTTACCGTAGCACATGGTATCCTAGTTTGGGACCAGGACTGTTGACTGTTGACTGGGTAGAACATTGGACTCTGAAGCGGGAGACCCAGGTTCGATTCCCAGTGCGGACATGTACCTATCACTTTTCTTTCTAAGTTATGTACATTTGTGAAGTTATAGTAGCAATACCACTCGCTAACGGTGAAGGAAAACATCGTGAGGAAACCTGGGTGTCTGACCTATTCACATACCTCAGCGCTTGAAATCGCCGATCCGCGGTGGGCACGCGTGGTGATTAAGCCCATACTCTCTCTCTGAGAGAAGGCCTGTGCCCTACAGTGGGACGTATATAGGCTGTTTATGACTGTTCACTGACAGAAGTGACTGTGTTACGTGGAAATTGTAATATTATTATCCGTATATTATATTTCACGAATAACTTTATTAGTTTGTATTCTGGGATTGTATATGTGTCAATAACTCGTCGTTATATGTGTATGTACCAATAACTATCAAGGTAATACATTGCCAACTTACACTGTACATTTCTCTTCCTTTATGTTTTCTTCGTTAAGAAGTTTAATTTAATACTAGATGACCCCGTGAACTTCGTATCACCGACGTCAACCGTTTTTTTTTTCTTCTCACCGTTTAAACCTTCCCTGGACTTCCACAAATATATAAAAACAACAATTAGCCAAATCGGTCCAGCTGTTCTCGAGTTTTAGTGAGACTAACGAACGGCAATTCATTTTTATATATAAGATAAATATGAGGTTTGTCTGATGTGTTCACATACCTCAGCGCTTAAAATTGCCAATTCGCGGTGCCCAATTAAGCCTATACTCTCTCTCTGAGAGAAGGCCTGTGCCCTGCAGTGGGACGTATATTATACAGGCGACGTAAAAAATATTGTACCTACAACGTGTACAGTACAGATTTTTGGTACGTACTTACAACATGTACAGTACAGATTTTTGGATTATTATGCTCACAATAGGTTTCCGTACGATGAGAAAAGGAACCATTTTCCGATCACTTTTATGTCTGCTTGTTCGTGTTTCACAGTCTGTTTACACAAACGTCGCTATAAGAAATCAGAGACCAAATACGAAAGGCAGAAATCACACGCCAACTACCTACTTAATCGGTAACATCGGTTGAAGGCTGAAAAACTCACCTAATACCAATGAAGTATTATGTTCCACGTATTAGAGGAGGCATACCAAACAACCTTTGTGTCGCAAAATCAAGTTCTTGCAGAACCGATGGAAATTTCCTGTATTGTTTTTTTTTTTAAATATTTCGTACAGTATTTTACGAAATATTACAACCGACCGAAGTGACCAATCGTCACGGCAAGTGCTCACAGTTATATTTACAAAATTGATTCCTCTAAAACACTCCAGTGATGCAGTTAAAACGGTCACAGGATTATAAACATCGTTTATAAAATGAAATCGGAAATTTCCATACATCTTAAAACGTTCGTTAAGGCCTAAGGAGTATTTTACTTAAAGAGCACACTTTAACTTCAATGTAATATGTTTTACATAATTTTTATTAACCCTGTAAACGACATGCAGGCAATTGGCTGCAACTTTTGCACCACCAAACTTGTTTGGGTTGTTTTCTCCAAAAGTTATGTTTAATTTTTCACACATTTTTGAAATACTATCAAAGTAAAAAATAAATAAAAAAAGATTCCGACGAATTGAGAACCTCTCCCATTCTTTAAGTCGGTTAAAATATGCATAATAGGGGTTGATATTTATTGAATTAATAGGATGAATAAATGCCTTAGGACAAGCTGATATTTGATTGTTTTACGTACTGTTGGTTTGTTGACATGTGGAAAAAAGCCAAATAAACTATACCTCATTGGCCATTGCCTACTACAAGTTTCTTCCACTCCGGACTCGTAGTGACACTATTTTGTCACACCAGGGTGTGATTACGACGATTTTTTTCCTCGTATTTACACTAGTGTGACATGGTCAGTAATAAGTTATCAAAGTATGACTCGTAGCCACACCACAAGTGTGGGCCATCCGTAGTCACACTGGTGTGACTACGAGTCCGGAGTGGTGTTTTCAACAGCGCTTTTGTCTTCAAGAAACCATTAGTGACAAGTAGACAAGAGCTGAATTAAATATACCTCATTGCCCAGTTTCTAACCCTCCTCTCGTCCAACAGTGTACCCGCAGAAGCAGCAATACGCGTACGCGGGCTACCCGCCCCCACAGGCTTACCCCGGCCCTTACTACCACGGCTCCCAGTACGGGCCATACAACTACTGATCTAGGTGAGTCGGAATTGTAAAAGAAACTTTCTCTTTAGTATCGGGAATTTTCTTTTACCAGGAAAAAAGTATCCAGAAGAAGACCTCAACAAATCGTAGTGAAAAAAGTATTTAATCCCATTCCAGAGACCAGATGAGGGACTTTGTGGCGGCGCACTTCGCTAACGCGCCCGCCCCGCAAGCACCCGCGCGCAACCTCACCCCCTCGCCCTACGACCGACACTCCCCCTCCGTCACCTCCATGGAGACCTACAACTCGCATCGGAAGATCAAGCGGCCTAAGCTCGGAGACCGAAAGGTCTACCGCCCAGTCAGGAGACACACTCTATCCCGGATAGACGAGACTCCGCATCAGACCCTCAGGCCGCGGTCGAAGAGTCTGCAGCACTCGACCGACTTCTCGTCGACACGACCGATCTTACGCTCTCGATCGAATATTTCCGCGGACACGAGTCGCAGCGTGCCTGTCTGCAATGAAAGCCACGAAATAGACAACCAAAACAACGAAAGCAACAGTCCGCAGTACGCCGAGCCCAAAGGCTACGACTCCGCGTCTTCGTACGACCGGCCCGTCTCCATGACCGACCTACCCATTATGGTCCCTATTGACCCGGCCACAGGGGCGTATATCCCGTACCCGGAATACACGTACTATCAGGACTCGGACCAGTGCCGGCTGGAGCATTACAGGTACAAATACAAAAAGAGGATGAGGAAGCTGTCGTCTAAGACTAGCAACTTATATTTGGCTTTCATGTATTGAGGCGCGGGTGGTTGCGTTTAAGGTATAAAAATAAAAAGATCAATAATTTAAGTGTTTGGCACAATACCGAGCAATGGTTGAGTTTCGATACGTATGCCGATACAACAGCGTATGAACGCCGCGAACCCATGATATCGTCACTAAAATTCTCATGCTGTTCTTTTGTTTTCCAAAACAACGCGTACACTGCCTTCAGAAATGGGTGGCCCGAATCTGGTTGAAAGATGTTAAACTGACTCTTATTGGCACAATTTCACTCAGCACGGCTTTACGAAACTCTTAGGTCGCGTTTAAATTGACCACTTCGCGGCTGTGGCCCGAAGTGGCTCAATTTGGACACGCCCTCACACCATTATGGTTAATGCTAGGAGACTTCGCGTTTCGCTAACCGACTTCGCAAAAGGAGGTTATTTTATACGTCTCCGTTAGTTAAATGTTAATGTAACGAACCGTACTTAATGGACACGGTACGTAATATTTGTAGGAGTAAGTCACAGATGGAGAGTGAATGGATAGTTGCCGTAAAGAGTCCTGCCCCCGCTGGATGTCACTGCGATGGAAGTTTTTATCTTCCTATCGCCTTACTTCACTACAAGGCAGATGGCGCTACGCGATAGGAAGCAACGCACGTGCAGCGAGGGAAGCTTGCCAAAAATTTCGTCTCGCTTCACAACTATGTCTCAAAAGAACTGCGAAAAAGAAGTGAAAGTTGGCAATAACACCTGGGTTCGCATTAACATGGTCTAGGTGAAAACGAAGCTGACATAGAAATTAATTCCCAGAGAATACGAAGCTTATTCAACCTGCGCAGGTGATCGAGCAGTGAAGCAATTGGGTTCCACAAAGGACCTCCTTACCATCCCCTCTAGTCCGCCCTGACCACCGAACTAATGAAAAATATTAGCACAAACGGACTAAGCAATCATTTTGTTGACGGTAGATCGCGTTTTCCGCGGCAGAGCTTGCCACTTCAGCGGTGGCCTACTCGCAATCTATTTCACTCTACATCTGTGGAATAAGTCGATGTGTCCGACTCCGCCATAAGTATGTCGAAACAAAACTATGTATTAGCAATAGGACCTTTCACTTTGATATCGAAAAATATTATTTTACTATTTAATTACACAATTATCGTAATAAACGAAGAACCAATATTGAGGCATTCACTGAGGAAGTATTACATTTTGTGTCTTCAATTAATGCTCATTAAATTCATTAATACTGATTAATATATGTTAATTATAATTTAATATAGTTAATGTTATAGTCCATTATTTAATTTTTCAATAATTGAGTTGAATAACCACTGCAAGGTATTTCGCAATACGTAATTGATGTAAAATCTCTATTATTTTACACTATAATCTTCCATTTTTATGTAAGAAAGAGACAATAAGATTTGACTGAGCAATTAGGTAAAATCCGTCCTTTGTATGTAATCTGTATGTAACATACGATACTTTTCAGAATTATTGCATATTTTAGTCGAGAACTTATTGGAACAAACCGGGGACGTATTCTCGCGACTTAATACGTCATTGGGGCGAGAGTAGGTCCCCTACACTTAAGTAAGGATTCGTAACTATTGTAAATTAATAATAGGTTATTTTGGGTATGTATGAGTTAAGAATGTTTAGCTAGAATATTTCCCACTTGAGCGTTGGAAATGTATAAAAATTTTCAATAATAAATATTTTTTTAATTAATTTAGCTGACTTTCATTCAAAGATTCACGTTACACACAAAACAATAGTTTATTTCATTTAAAATTGTACAAAAATACTTATTATATGGCGATAATGGACGTAATCAAATCACTGGTATGGAATGTTTCATTTCTTAAAGAAATATCACACTTAGAATTGCAACGTTAAGCACTCATGTATAAAAATACTATAAAACACGTGATAAAACAATCAACAACACACAAATATGTGCTTTATAAATACGATACACTTAGGTACAAAATGTAAAAGGTAGAAACATATTGCTCTTGTTTTTACTGGACCTCATTGTATGGTAGCGAACACGCAGATTAATTTGCGAATTCTGGACAAACTGTACCGAATCAATTTCAATGTTATCTTGAATTGGGGATCAAATTTATCGAGCAAGTCGTCATTTGTCTTGTTTGAACAAATGCATGTTACGTACATACTCGCGGCGAGAAAAAAAATCCAACAATTAATATAAGTTAATCTTGACAAAAAAGAGTAAAATATTTTTCGCGATAATTCAGTGAAAAGACAAATGGCTAGGAATTCATACCTCATGCGAGAGAAAAAAACCTTACGATAATTCTGCCCTTTAATTTGTACTCTTTTTTGCCAAATTGTTCATAAGAATGACGTAGTTACGAATTACGATGTTCAACTCTGAACCTCATTTAGTGGTATTTATGTCTTCTCGCCCCAATTCTCTTCTAAACAGCTGAGTCAATAATCGGTCCAGGATTGGACAGCGCTTGTTTCCTCTCCTGTACAGCTGTCACTAACTTCCTATAAGGCCCTAAGGGGAGGCCCAAGGACTTCATATCGCTTTCCGTGAGCAGCATGAGGGCGTCCAGGTCTATTTGCTCGGCCTTGAATTTCTGGACGTACTGGGAGAGGCCCCACGCCGTCAGGAACCGCTCCAGGGAACTGTAGCCCGTTTCCTCGGCCTCTCCTTCTTCGTCCGAGGTTATCGTGGAGCTTTCTGGAATTAAAGGAAACTAGGTGACCAACGTCTCCCCGTATGAACTGTACCGGTGGTAGCACAGTCGGTAAAACGCTTGTCTCATATGGAGAGGTCGTGGATTCAAATCCCGGCATGTACCAGTAACTTGTTTGTTGGGTCGAACATTTGTGAATTTGCGTAGCAATACCACCGTGAAGGAAAACATCGTGAGGAAACCTGAGTGCCTGATCACGCATACCGGCCGGTCGAGCGGTCAGTGTCAATCGATCATCAGACAGGGAGCCGGACGTTCGTGTCGGGAGTGTGCGTGTAAATAGTAATTTAATTAGTGAATATTACACAGCCTCTTTCTTAAATTAACCCTCATAGCACAGGCATATTTTTATCTATTATCCCCCCCCCCCACTAAGTCTAAGTTATTTCCCTAGGTTTACGTAAGTTTATTATTGTATTTAATCTTCTTCTTGCACTACCCGTCGCCAGTCTCTTCAAAACCAAAGGTTTGCTGGAAGAGAATGCTTCTTGCATTAAGCACGCCCTTGTACACTTACGATGTAATTAGTGCAATAAAGAATTAAAATAATAATAAGGTTGAGGTTATATTCCCATTTTTGATGTCTTTAGGGTTCCGTACCCAAAGGGTAAGGGACCCTATTATTAAGACCACTTTCCGTTTGTCTGCCTGTCTGTCACCCAAATACTAAAAACAGAATAAAATAAACATTTAAGTTGCTCCCATACAACAAACGTGATTTTTTTGCCGTTTTTTGCTCGATATTAATAACGGCCACAGGTAGACGCTTGAAATATTCAAATGTTATATAGGTAATGGTACGCAACCCTTTGTGCGCTCGTAGCCCCGGCTGCCTGAGTGATCTTAAACGATCACGAAGGTTAAGCAACACTGGGCGCGTTCAGTGCATGGATGGGTCACCGTCTATGCCTAACGCTAGTGGCATTTTTCGGAGCGGTTCCGTGCTTCGCAAGGCACGTTAAGCTGTTGGTGCCGGCTGCCGTCGATAGATGGCAGTCGTTAAGCCAAGTCAGAGGCCTTAGGGTGGCTTGACAACTTCTGACAGTAGACGAGCCACTAATCTACAAGCCTCCACCAATCCGGACTTAGCCCCCTATACCTTCCTCAGGGAAGAGACCCGTGCCCCTCGGTGGGGACATAATGGGTTGATGATGATGATGATGAACCCTTTGTGCGCGAGTCCGACTCGAAGCAGCCTATTTACGTCATTCTGTAGGGCACAGGCCTTCTTTCAGGGAGAGAGTATTGGCTTAATCACCACGGGTGAACACCGCGGATTGGCGATTTCAAGCGCTGAGGTATGTGATTAGCTCAGACACTCAGGTTTCTTTACAATGTTTTCCTTCACAGTTAGCGAGTGGTATTGCTACTATAACTCCACAAAACGAATGTGAAGTGAAACAAACGCGTCTTTTCTAAGCTCGCATGCTATGTATAGTTTATGTTAGCGTTTCTATCAAGTGTCAAATTTATAGTATAATTGTTCGTGTCACAAATTTCCACATAGGTAGATAGATAGATAGAATATTCTTTGTTGTATACAGTGTTAAATATTGGCGTAATGTTAGGTATATTAAGGAGTAATTGATATTGACTCAGAAATGATAAGATCCGTAGACGAAGGAAAGTCGTCGACATAGCCCAGCGGATTAGTAAGTTGAAGTGGCAGTGGGCGGGGCACATAGCACGCAGAACTGATGGCTGAAAGGGCCGAAAAGTTCTCGAATGGAGACCACATATCGGCAAGCGCAGCGTAGGACGACCAGCCACAAGATGGACAGATGACCTCATCCAAGTGGCAGGAAGAAGCTGCATGCAAGCCTCTTTTTGGAAATCCATGGAGGAGGCCTATGTCCCAGCAGTGGACTTCTTGTGGCTGAATGTTGATGATGATGACGTTGACAGTGTTATCAGTTGCACCTATTTTTATGATTTAAGTAAAGGAATTTGAAACAAAACGAAAAAATCGACAAAGGACTTACCGGAAGGCGCGGAGTTCCACTCGGCGGGCTTGTACGTGTGTCGGGCGGCCAGAGAGCCGGCGGAGCCGATTGACAGATCTTCCCCAGCGCCACCTGGCGGCATCGCGCCTAGAGTCGCCGTTATTGAACGTCTGGGAACGTGAGAAAAATTCATACATACCTTTTATTCCATTCAGCTTAGGACTACAATTCTTGACATTGGAAATGTCTTTTCGTTCGCACCAGTGTAGGCTTCACGAAAAAGTGCGATCCCCTTATGTCTCGGGGAGTTGTGAAGATATATTATTAAAAAAAGGCTTAAAAGACGAGAGCTGTAAGGTGCAAAATTAGAGAAAGTCGAAAACGAAAAAAGTTATGGCCGAAATAGTGAAAATAAAAACTTTTTTCCGAATTTTTTATTTTGGCGCTCAATATTTTGGAAACGAAGAATGATATCAAAAATTGAGAATTTAGTCACCTACAATTTGAGCCTAAAGAAAAGACGATCGGGTTCAGGGTTTGCCCTGTAGCCTAACCTTTTTGAAAAGAGTCAAAAAGTCAGAACGATATTTTTTCACATGATTTTTATGACTCGATTAATTTCCAATGTGCTCGTGTGTGCTCAATAGTGATGTGAGGCACGAAATCTGTGAATTATTTTAACAAAATGTTTATTTAATGAACGTCAAAGTCAATGTTTCGGAATTAATAGATTATTTGGAAAACAAGTTAACAAAGAAACTAAACATAAACGGCCTTATCTACAAAAACACGACTCCGTAAAGCATTTCAATCAGTCTGTGGTAAAGGAAAAGACGTAATCACATATTATTTAAACTGCCGCTGAGAGGTGTTTTAGGGGAATCGATTTTTGGATTGCACATCGTCCTCTAAATACCAGTTAACATTATTCTACTACTTAATACCTGACATCTTGTTATAGTAGGTTTTTTGCACAGTGTGCTTACATGTAAACAAACAAACCAAATTGTGAAAATACGGAAAGCAATGTTATCTATCAAGTCTTATCATCATCATGCTTGTCCACTGCTGGACATAGGCCTCTCCTATTGCACGCCACTGAGCACGGTCGTCGGCTATCAAGTCTTATACTGGGTCGTTTATCTCACTCATTCAAGAAATATTAAGCTCTATGGTCAATTTCGTGACTTTAATAAGGTTAAGGGCCAATTTTTCAATCATCATCATCATCATTATCATTCAGCCACAAGAAGTCCACTGCCATTTTTAAATTTTTCAATAGCCAAATAAAACTTAAACTGGAGAAAAAATTGCATGCTATCAATGTCTAAATCATACGACAATACAGTGAAAGCATCAGTTTGATATTTCTTCTTCTTCTAAATTATCTCGTTAAAACATTGCAAAAACGTTCTGAACAATCTCTACCAATATTATGATCCATTTACAACAAGTTTAGTGAAAAATAGGCTAGCTACTTATTTATGGCACAGGTACATAAAGATAGGAGATATAGCAATGCACATATAGAAACCCCAGATAACCGATAGCAGATAATTAGGTAGAATAGTGGTTACTTGATTACCTAAAGGCAACGCTGCCGAAGCCTGGTCGATCAAATATACTGGCCGGTTCTTGTAGCAGAACTTCTTGGCCTATCCCGCTGTCCTCGCCCGTGGGGATAGTGAAGTCAGGCTGGCTGACGGACCTGTGAAGATACAATTTTTATGAGTCAGTACGTGGTGGCGCGGACAGAGAACCAAAGTCACCGTCATAGCCCACCGAATTAGCATGCTGAAGTGGCAGTGGGCCGGCCATATTATCCGAAGAACTGATAAGCGATGGGGTAGACGAGTTCTTGAGTGGAGGGCGCAGCCGCAGGGCGGCTGGCAAGAGCTGGATAAGAGTGGCCGAGGACCGTGCTCAGTGGCGTGCAATAGGAGAGGCCTATGTCCAGCAGTGGACAAGCGTAGGCCGATGATGAGGACGTGGTGCTAACCTTCTAAGATAACTCCTATTGAAGTTTCAGTCGATAGAGAATAATAGAAAAAAAAAAAACTATGGACTGGGCCACCCGCGACCCATCGGGCTTCACAAGTTAAGGAACAATATTCTTATTCTAGGTCTGAGTTTCAGAAGATCATGGATAGGCGTTTATTTTGACAAATGACTTATTTGGCAAGCCCGTGCCATTGACGCGCCGTGGTGCCTTTACAAAGAACTGGGTAGCCCCCGGTTACCCGCGACTATCTCACCTGGTAAGAGCATGCTACTTACCAAAGCGCATGTGCTCAACTGGCAAGCGCATGTTGCTCACCTGGCAAGCGCAAGCTGCTTACCAAAGCGCGTATAGCTCTACTAGCAA
This sequence comes from Yponomeuta evonymella, assembly GCA_963969515.1. Lineage (NCBI taxonomy): Eukaryota > Metazoa > Arthropoda > Insecta > Lepidoptera > Yponomeutidae > Yponomeuta > Yponomeuta evonymella. Next base: position 15,730,143 of record OZ018354.1, on the reverse strand, counting down.
TCGCGAGCTTCTTACTGAAGTACACGTTGCTCACCTGGTAAGTTCATGCTACTTACCAAACCTCGTGGAGCTCATAATAATATAACTACTAATAATAACACAAAATTAATAACTTCCACACAACACAATCACTTGTCCTGATCCCCGGTTACCGTAGGCACTGACTGAAAATCAGCGCTGAGGGATCACTTGCTGCCTTTTGTGGCAACTTAGATACACCACAGGCTACATCTATAGTCCTGTTTTATTTATTCGTTTTGTCTGTTGCGTAATTAGTTTTCTTTCTGTTGTTGTGCATATTATGTAACTTATCTGCTTATTTTGTTTCTGTGATGTATCTTGTTGGTATAATAAATGTCTTTCTTCTTCTTCTACTTCTTTATTTATTGATACTTTTATTGCACTTAAAAAAAATCGTAAATGCGGCGGACTTAATGACTATAGGACTAAATGTCTTTCTTCTTCTTCTACTTCTTCAAAGCACGTGTCACTCACCTGGTAAGCGTGTTCGGCTGACGCGGCGGCGTCGAGTCTTTCGTGAAGACGTCGGCGACGGTCCCGCGCGGCTGCGGGCCGGCCCCGAACGTGCCAACGTACATCACTTCGGAGTCCCGCCGCAGTCCGCTTAGTGAGGTCACTGACCGGCGGCCCGTCGTCTCCACTTCGCCGACCTGTTTATTTCGGCATGACATGCTAATATTATTATTATTAAAATTCGTTACATACATCCTATTTATATTATAAATGTGAAAGTTTGTAAAGATATTTGGATGTTTGTTACTCAATCACGCAATAGCGGCTGAACGTATTTAGATGAAACTTGGCGTACAGATAGACACAGACCTGAATTGAGACATAGCATATTGATATCCCGGTAATGCGTTACCGTGGGATAATATGTATTTATTTTAAGTTTAAAATCGATGGCGTTGTGCGAGCGGACGTTTTGTTTTAAAAATAGATGGCTTTGTGTAAGAATCGTATAAACGGATTCAGTGGTGGTACGAAGATCGCCGGGACAGCTAGTACATACATAAACTCACGCCTGTATCCCAGAGGGGCAGGCAGAGACCAGGGACTGCCACTTGCCAGATCCTAACAGATCACTTTCGCTTCCTCAACATTCATTAGTCGTTGCATGCACGCACCCCGCTTTCGGATACTTTTTAAAATTCTTAACATAATATAACATAAACTCACGCCTGTATCCCTGAGGGGTAGGCAGAGACCAGGGACTGCCACTTGCTACGATCCTGACAGATCACTTTCGCTTCCTCAACATTCATTAGTCGTTGCATGCACGCACGCCGGTTTCGGATACTTTTTAAAATTCTTAACATAATATAACATAAACTCACGCCTGTATCCCTGAGGGGTAGGCAGAGACCAGGGACTGCCACTTGCTACGATCCTGACAGATCACTTTCGCTTCCTCAACATTCATTAGTCGTTGCATGCACGCACGCCGGTTTCGGGTACTTTTTAAAATTCTTTATTGCACTAAATATATGTTGTATAATAGGCGGGCGGAATAATAGTTAGAAATACCTCTCAGAGAGAGAGTGAGAGTATGAGCTTAATTAGAACGGGTGGGCACTCCCATTTATTTTAATTTAGCCTCCACAACACGAGTGTCGAATTGCAGGGCAAAAGGCTCTTATAGGCCAAGAGTTTCGGTCATTTGTCACCTCTGTTCAATCGGGCAAGAACTTGGCGAGATGATCAATTTGCAATCTCATTTTTCACCTATGATTATGTGCATAGTGAGATTAGATTAGATTAGAACTCTTTATTGTACACACCAGAAAAGAAAATACCTTAGAGCGCTTTGAACTTTGTCTTCTAAAACAGCACAACTAATTTGTCAAACTAGTTCGTCTATTCAGTTCGTGAATAGAGCCCCAAACCTGTGCGTATGCCATCATACCCGTTTAGTAGTTGATATTTCGTAAGGAAAGAAAAGATAAAATGAATGTAGTCAAATTAAGTGTAGAGGTAAACAGAAACGAGTAAACAAACAAAAACAATGCAAGTAGACCCTTACGTACAGTCCGTTTATCAGTTTAAATGGGAGTCTTGCTCCTCGATTACCAACCTTAAAGTCATCATCCGTAGGACCACTCCTGCCCACAGTGCCGTTCCGCAGTTTGCTCGCGAGCGCCTTCTTGTAAACCGCCCCGCGCCCCCTCGGCCCGGAGTTGACTGTACCGACTAACGCGCTGTACGTCGGGCGGGGCTGTTCGTCTCCTAGCAGGTTTCCTGGGAAATAACGACCTTATTACAAACACCAACGACATTGGCGTATTTATGGTTATTTTACAGAGGCCTAGCCTGCCACACTGAATTCAAATAGAGTGTCGCAAAAATAGTGTCAAGTTGGAGATTAGAGATAGGGGTACGCGAATCACCCATCAGAAAAAATATATATTGTCCGCTATTTTTTTTGTTTTGATTTAACTTAACTTTTAATTTTACTACTTTAAAGATACTAACTTAAGATTCAATATTTTTTATGGCGTAGTGGTATAAGACCGACCCACAAATGTCCATCGGGCGATCTGATACCACTGTGTCATAAAAAAATGTTTAATTAAAAAATAAACACAATGTGTATGCAACATCCTGGGGGTGGCCCTGACCATTCTGAGGAGTCCAACCCACGCCATCTACGCCAATGATCATCATCAAGTTAAAGTTAGAGTAGTGGCTTAGCATTGGACGTTGTTAAATCTACCAGTATAAAACTACTGGAGGTAAAGAGTTAAGCAGATATCCCTATTAAGGCGGAGAAAAATATCCGTACAAAAATTAGCATGGTATAGCATAAGCAGCCTATGTACGTCCCACTGTAGGGCGCAGGCCTTCTCTCAGGGAGAGAGTAGGGCTTAATCACCACCCGTACCCCACCGCGGATTGGCGATTTCGCGGATCGCTGAGGTATGTGTGAATAGCTCAGACACTCAGGTTTCCTCACGATGTTTTCCTTTACAGTCAGCGAGTGTTATTGCTACTATAACTTCACAAATGTACATAGCTTAGAAAAAAAAGTCATAGGTACATGCCCGCACTCGGAATCAAACCCGGGTCTCTCGCTTCCGAGTCTAATGGTCTACTCACTCGGGTACCACCGCTCCTAAGCCACTACAAAGAGTTGAGAAATCGAGAAACACGGATAACAGAAATATATCACCTTTATAGAACCCAGCCTAGTCCAGTTATTGCTTCAAACTAACTAAACTAAACTTAACTGCTTCAAAGAAGCTGAAACCGTTTTGAATCTCGTGACCAGCGAGTGTTTCCGGGTGGAGAACACTAACGGCGTTGTGAACATGGTTAATAACCAGTGAGCACAAAAACATAAAAATCACTTCAAAACAGTACTTACTTAAATAAGAAATAATTAATAACTATTATTTCTGTGTTAGAAAGCGGTGATAGCCTAGTGGGTAGAACATTGGACTCGGAAGCGGGAGACCCAGGTTCGATTCCCAGTGCGGGCATGTACCTATGACTTTGATTTCTAAGTTATGTACATTTGTGAAGTTATAGTAGCAATACCACTCGCTAACGGTGAAGGAAAACATCGTGAGGAAACCTGGGGCCTGAGCTATTCATATACCTCAGCGCTTGAAATCGCCAATCCGCGGTGGGCACGCGTGGTGATTAAGCCCATACTCTCTCTCTGAGAGAAGGCCTGTGCCCTACAGTGGGACGTATATAGCCTGCTTATGATTATGATGAGAAAGACTTTTGAAAATGTCGTTAAGTCGGTTTTTAATTAATTAACAAAACATTTTTTGGGACGCCTGAAGAGAATCAAGCATTTATGCTGTTTACTATTTCTGAAGACGCAGAATAAAAATATAAAGACTAGTTTGCTGCTATCCACATAAACTAAGATTCAACACGGCAATGGGCAGGAAAATGGAGTGGTAATTTAATTTTTTTATATTATATAGGGAAATTTAAGTGAGTAGCGAACAAAAACTTTTTAACAATTTTTAAAAACCTATTTATTTTTTAATTACTGTTATTTTTTCTTCTCCGTCTTACCTTGACTATTAGACCTCGTCATTTTCTGCTTCAGCGCCAGAAGGACCGTGCTCGGCCTATGCGGCATCGTAGACACGTCTTCTTTGTACCCCTGCTCCCACTCCTTGGCCAGCTTCTTCAGTTCCTTCTCTGCCAGCAGTTCAGCCTTGCTTTGTCGTTTCTGGTACTGTTTTTGCGATTTCTCGTGGTCCTTTTTCGCCTTCTCTTTTAATGATTTGGCCTTCTTCCTGGAACAGAGATTTGCAATTTGGAAACTGGTAGGTACAGACTGTTTGGCTTTCCGATTAAATAGTGGTAGTTTGCTTTGTGACGTCGAGAAAAAACAGGCCCATGTTTCCATGAAAAAAATGGAATAGGCAGGTGTGAACTAAGATAACCATATCGACTGCAAAGTTGTAGGCCGATATCCTTAAAATTACCTCTATCTAAAAAATCCACAGAACAGTTTTTCTGTTCTGCCAAATCGTTCACAATGCGTTTAATGGCGATGTTTCCAGCCAGAAATCTTCTCTCCTATCAAAGGTTGTCAACCAATACGCCTATCCTGATATTCGAGGTTGCGAATCCAAACGAAGAACTGGTTGTAAACGTGACACCGTTACAAACAAACTCATTACTAACTTGTCATTATTCTCAAGCTTAGCCGTCGCCTGGTCGAGGTATCTCAGTATGTCCTCCCGGCCGTTGATGGCAGCCAGTTCCTGCGCGGAGTGGCCATCCACGTCCATCGTGTACACGTTGGCGCCGAAGTTCACGAGGAACATGACGCAGTCCTTGTGGCCACGCGCCGCCGCCAGGTGGAGCGCTGTGTTCCCGAAATAGTCCGCTTTATCGGGCTCGCCGCTGGTGAAGGATGGAGGATTGCTGTTATGCCTGGCATGTTGCCTCGCTTTCACGTCCTCACGTTTTGAAGGATTGAAAAAAAAAACAGTGTATAGTAATGCAGCCTATATACGTCCCACTGTAGGGCAGGTCTGCTCTCAGACCGAGAGTATGGGCTTAATCATTATGCGTGCCCACCGCGGATTAGCAATTTAAAGCGCTGAGTTTTGTACAACAAAAATAGTATACTTTTGATGTGTGAGCATTGCTAGATAATAAAATTACGGATATTTAAGACATATTTTTGCTATCTTATACCTAGGTTTTGATTAAGAAAATTCTATTGGCTTAATTCAGGATTCACTTACTTCATTTTTTTTGTCGGAAAAGTCCGACCAGAACCACGTGTGCCTACACGAAACGAAAGTTTTAGTTCGAGAAAATTTTATACTAAAAATGAATAATTTTGGAAACAAAATATATTTACGATATCTGTATTTTGTTATCAAGCAAATCCTCAGATACATTTATAAAAAGTACAATTCCAAGCCTAGTGGAAGCGGTGGTAGCCTAGTGGGTAGAACATTGGACTCGGAAGCGGGAGACCCAGGTTCGATTCTCAGTGCGGCCATGTACCTATGACTTTGTTTTCTAAGTTATGTACATTTGTGAAGTTATAGTAGCAATACCACTCGCTAACGGTGAACGAAAACATCGTGAGGAAACCTGGGTGTCTGAGCTATTCACATGCCTCAGCGCTTGAAATCGCCAATCCGCGGTGGGCACGCGTGGTGATTAAGCCCATACTCTCTCTCTCTGAGAGAAGGTCTGTGCCCTACAATGGGACGGCTGCTTATGATGACAATCCCAACATTTTTTTACAATCCCAATTTTTTTTAGGTTAAATATGCGAGCGAGACAGCGTGCCAGACATTAGCCTTATAAGACAACGTAACATTAAGGTGGTCTGTGAGGTTCACTAGCGCCACAAATGTAAAAAAATCGGCCAAATGCGAGTGGGACTCGCGCACGAAGGGTTCTGTACCATTTACTATACAACATAAGAACAAAATTTTGTCTACCTGTTGCCGTTATGAACATCGAGCAAGAAACGGCAAAAACATCACGTTTGTTGTATGGAAGCCCCCTTAAATATGTAATTTATTTTAATTTCATTATTTATTTTTAAAGTGAATATACAACTAAACATTCTGTGAATATTTCAAGCGTCTACCCCTGTTGCCGTTATTAATATGGAGCATAAACGGCCAAAAAAATCACGTTTGTTGTTTGGGAGCCCCACTTAAATATTTAATTAATTTCATTATTTATTTTTAAAGTGAATATGCAACTAAACATTCTGTGAACATTTCAAGCGTCTACCTGTTGCCGTTATTAATATGGAGCAAAAACGGCCAAAAAAATCACGCTTGTCGTTTGGGAGCTCCACTTAAACTGAACTATACATTTGTAGTTCAATTATAAAAAAATTGTCTTTGAAGTTCGGTAAAACCTCCAATTTCTGAACTATTTATAATATGTAAGTACCTACCTACCAATTTGTACGTATACATAATTATATTAAAACAAAATAAGTATTTAAGGGGGGCTCCCATACAACATACGTGATTTTTTTGTTCAATATTAATAACAGCAACAGGTAGACGCTTGAAATATTCAAAGGTTGTATATATTTAGAAAAGCTATTTCGAAAGAATTTTCATGATTGAGAGAGTTTATTATATTATTAGTTTGTAGATTAACATTTCACTAAATGTAACAAAAAAGATATATAACATAAATTTACTTTCACATCCACTTATTTGGCGAGCGTTGTGGACGCATGTTATTAGTATAAACTAAGTACCAGAATGTGAAACTAAAACTAACTGCCGTACTCAGAGTCGTCAATTAAGATTTAATGTCAATTAAGTATCATGTCATCTCTTTCATTTCAATGACATATGAAAGGGATAGCACGACACTTAATGAACATTAAGTTTAATTGACGACTGTGAGTATGGCAGTAAGTCTTTAAGAATGCGATGTACTTTATACAGTTTGTGTCCCTTACAAATAAAATAAAAAAAAATAAAATTAATGGTACGGAACCTTTCGTGCGGGAGTCCGACCCGCACTTGGCCGGGCTTTTTATGTGTATCACGTCGCGGTCGAATACCTGAGTGTTTGAGGCAATCCAAATCTCACGCCATTACATTCTATCAGTAACAGTTTCTTAGACACGCTTCGATCAAGTAGAACACCTTAGTAGAAGGTGATACATACTGTTACTGGCAACTTCAGTTTTTCTGTCTGTAAGATAAGATAAGATAAGAATATTCTTTATTGTATACCGGAAGAAAAGTTACAGAAACAGCAATGACAAAAGAAAAGATACTATTGGCGGCGTTATTGCTAAGAGCAATAAGGCATATACCAAATTGTTTTCATGATACCTTTATAATGCCACTAAAATGCGAAGCCAGTACTACTTTTTGGCACTATTATTTTATATATTTTTTCTATCTTTTAATTGGTATATTCTACTTACCAATATTAGGTAAAAATATTATTTATCCATCTTCATATTATTAACATCGTGAGGAAACCTGAGTGTCTGAGCTATTCACACACCTCAGCGCTTGAAATCGCCAACCCGCGGTGGGCACGCGTGGTGATTAAGCCCATACTCTCTCCCTGAGAGAAGGCCTGTGCCCTGCAGTGTGCCGTATATAGGCTGCTTTGTATTATTTATATAATATTTATTCACAATAAAATAAGAAAAACGACAATTTCATTACTTTGCCAAACTGTTAATGCAATTTATCGACTATAATTCAGTTACTAGTATTATTGTTACTACACATTCACAAATGACGAGTCCATTTCGAGTCCCAGTGCGGGCATGTACCTATAACTTTGTTTTCTGAGTTATGTACATTTGTGAAGTCAAAGTAGCAACTCGCTAACTGTGAAGGAAAACATCGTGAGGAAACCAGTGTCTGAGCTATTCACATACCTCAGCGCTTGAAATCGCGGATCCGCGGTGGGCACGAGTGGTGATTAAACCCATACTCTCGCCCTGAGAGAAGGCCTGTGCCCTGCAGTGTGCAGTTCACAAATGTACGTAATTTCGAAAACAGTCATTGGTGCATTTCGGGGTTTTCACCAGCGACCCTCGGCCAGCGACCAGTGGCTGGCTAAGCCGTAAAAGAAAACATCGTGAGGAAACCTGAGTGGTTGAGGTGTTCACATGCATCGGTGTTAGAAATTGCCGATCCGCGGTGCGCACCCGTGGTATTTAAGCCCACGCTCTCTTTCTCAAAGAACGCCTCTGTGCCCTACAATGTGACGTTGGTGCGACGTATATAGGCTACATTAAAAATTAAATTTTTGAGTTAATAGTTAACATTTTAAATTGCTTGTTCATAGTCACTATCTGGAAAATAATAGAGTAAAATTATAGGTGAAGTACAGACATTTAAATATACCCCAAACTGTCTTCATGGCACCTTTAGTATGCCACTGGAATAAGTAGCTAATAAGTACTTTTCGGTTCGATTAGTTTATATTTTTCCCCTTTTAATTAGTACCGCTAATCTACCTATCAACATTATATTATAATAATACAGTTGCCTGTATCACATCGTCTGTTGCATTCAAATAAAATTGCACACATTGAACTCACAATCTCCGCCAAGCAACCTAAGCCTCTATTGAGCCGGAACAAAAACTGTGTCAGAACGATAATCCGCTAACACGCCGCCCGCACGACACTCTCGCTTTCACGACCCATTGTTGCAATCAATACTACACGCGGTTGCGATGGGAGAATGCCGCTTCTTGCCCACTTCTTCACGGAAGATTTTGTAACGATTCTGTATCGGAAGCTTCTGTCAGTCAAATGGAGGAAGATTTAGCTGACATGCAGTGGAATTGCGGTGTTATGTATAATTGTTATAGATTGATCTGCTATTGTATTCAAGAGTCACTGCTACTTGGATTCCACTCGTGATTCTTAGGAAGGAATTCGTGTTGCTCAAGATAACATAAACAAATCGGCTGTACCAAAAATAAACACAATAAGGGACATTATTTCCACTATTGGTTACTGGAACTATTGAATTTAAAATTCAATGCTGGAACCACGTAGTAAACAACAGGGGTATTTCTCAGTTTTGAAAAAAAACATGTTCCTTACTGTGTTTATTTTTGGGACAGCCGAAATGCGTAGGAGATTTAAAAAGTTAGCGGTCATCCATAAAGTACCTACGTCACACTAATTTCGTGATTTTTTGACCCCTCCCCCGTCCTTGTCACAGTTGGTCACATTCGTGAGACCGCCTCCTCCCTCGTGTGACGTCACATATTTTGCAATTTTACATCTAGAAATTATTAAATTAATGCAGCGATTAGTTTTATTTCAATTTAAATTATTTTTTAATATTATCAACATCATACGAAACATTCGAGAAAGTTAACAGAACAATAAATTTATTGATTACTTCATACCGCGAATGATATCACGAATATTTACAAATATATTTTACCGTTACAGGTAAATCATTAATTATACTGTTTTTCACAATGAAAAAAAACATTCCCTCAAAATACGGTGAACGAATTCAAAGTCACCCTGTAGTTTTGAAATGTGACCTCACGAAACTTAGGACCCTCCCCACCCCCTGTGGGGGTCCCACTCAATGTTACACTTTCTTGTCCACCTCCCCCCCCTCTTAAAGTGTGGCGTACTTTATGGATGGTCCCTTACTACAATTTTCATTCGTCTGACAGCCCTGTTCATTTATTTATTCTTATAAGGTCCACCAACAGCAAATCACGTGCAAACATAATGTACTATGTCGTAGGATGATTAGATAAGTAACCTTTTTGCTTAAATGCGAAAACAGGGATAACTAGACAATCGGATAATGGTGATGACATATCTCAATCTTACTGAAAAAAGATATGGGTTTTTGTACAGAACACAAAAAGAAGGGTTTTTGTAAAAACGCGAGTCGTCTAGTAAGATTGTATAAAGAATCGTTGGCTATTATGAAATAAGAACACTGATTGCCGGGTCCGAGCGCCTAAAACAGCATCTTTTCTGATTGGTTGACGACTTGACGTTTTAAATGTCAATCCATTCCCGCAAGTTGTATGATTTGTGATTGTGTTTTATGATAATGTAATGTAGTTAAAAGAGCAGTTGGACTTGAAAAATAGTGCAAAAAGTTGTTTAGAGATGTGTCTGTAAGTGCAAAATGTCAAAAACAATTGAAATTAATGCTGAACGTTTAACAGAATTGGAAACCAACTTTAAGGTTACGATAAAGAAAGATTTGATATAGAACTAAAAAAGTTTTACGCTAATAGACAGGACTGAACTACTAAACCAGAATTTGTGATTGATATTTACCTAAAGGTGAGCAACTAAATATTCAATAAAAAATTAAGTTCCTAGGAGGAATACAGGCATTTTCATTTTTTACTCTTTATAACTCTATGATATAATACCTCAAAGCTACAAGGTAAACCTAGAAACCATCAGCATAAGATTTGGCCAGCAAACAAAAATCAAGCCAATCAGAGTTAAGGATGTTCAGTCTCACCAAGGCGACTCGCGTTTTTGCATAAATCCAATTTTTTTTCTACAATATTGAAGGATGGCTTCGTTGTTTAATATGCCGTGTTTTCGCAATATCCCTAGATTGCTGTTAGACCCGTTTAATAAATTAATATGTATGAGCTTCGCGAGTCATTAAAAATACTATTCCTAGATTTTATGCGAAAATTCGATTTATCAAATCAACATAGATCTGTTTAGCAAACAATTCTTAATGATAAAATAGAGTTTCAAATAAATGTTTCCTTTAAACTTATGGGCATGCGTAAAATATCATTAAATAAAATTTAATTGTAGACTTTGGGACTAGATTTGCTGGTAAAAGGTTTGCATGAAATGGTTCATCTTTAGCCTGGTTACCATAGTACAGGGTATCCTAGTTTGGGACCAGGCCAAGTGATTGTATTGTGTGGAGTTATTAATTATTTCTTCATTTATCTTTTCTAAATAAGTGTAATCACTTAGATTAGGAACTCTCTACACTCTCGTCGACCTTACAGCAAAAAAAGGAACCTATACATTTACAATCTGTTAAATACTAGGGCCGTCGGACCCTTTTCGCCTTATCCTGCCAACTGGTTAAATGTCTGGAAATGAATGGAAAAATGACTGACGATTGACGACGACGATTCCTAACTAGATGTATATAGTAAAAACGCTTTGCGCGTAGCACATAGCAAAAATAATAGCCCAAATTAGCCTAAAAATTCATCTATCTACTGGAGAAATAATTTTTTGATGAATAGATTCAGAGATTATATTCTGCTGAATGTAGAAGGTAATCTTTACCTCTATATAATCTTTATAATATTAGTAATGTGGACATATACTATTAGCGTAGCCCGTTGCTTTATAAAACGAGGCCCTGGACTTTCTATCTGTATGAGGCTATTGGCATGGCACTATAACATTCCTCAATGATAACTTTCGTGACGCAGTACTTCACGATTTGTGACTCAATAAAACAAATTACCCAGCACATAACAGCGATCGCGCTGTTATTACACTTTATCGAATTTTATCGCAAACGATAACGATTGTGTTTTCCTGCTTCGGTGGTGATTTTTAGGGTTCCGTAACTCAAAAGGAAAAAAAAGGAACCCGGTACGGACCCTTACAGGATCACTTTGTTGTCCGTCAGTCCATCCGACCGTCTGACAAGAACCTTTACCTCGAGAGCGCGTAGAGGCATCGAGTTGAAATTAAAACCATATAATCAGGTCTACAGTCCCTAGAAGCTGTGAAAAAATCATACTCCTAAGTTAATGTGAAAAGAAATTGGGGCCGTTTGTGCCGCAAAAAACGTATATTTCGACACTCTTAAGGGAATGAAAATCCATAGGGTACTTTCCGTTGACCTAGAACTATGCAATTTGGCCAGTAATATCGTCGTATGCTACAAGTACCGGGAAAAATATGAAACAATACATTTGTAATTAAAACATAAAGAAAAATTGTCTCAAGTTCGGGAAAAGTTCGGAAAAACCGCGGGACTCGATTATGAACTATTCATAATATGTCAGTAACTACAAATTTGTACGGAACCCTAGGTGGGTGAACTCGCACTTGTCCAGTTTTTCTATTTGACATTGCCCTTCTATTCGGTGAAATCGTAATCGCATCACAAACAAGAGAGTTTTGTTGCAGTTCCTCTGTTTGGTATTTGAAACTGTGTAGTCCAGTATCGGCAAAAGTCAAACGTGGAGGAATTTAATTACTTTATTATACCGTAATTAACTATCAATAAATAGGAGCAAAGAAGCGAAATCATCTGTCTAAAATGCCTTTAGAATCCCCAGTGCATTCAAACTATGCATTAAGAATCCTAAAGAACTACTACTATTTTCCAACAACGGAGCCATCAACCTGCATTAATCCACTGCTGGATATAAGCCTCTCCGAGACACGCTGCTGGTTTCTGTCCTCAGCAATCCTCAATCAGCCGCTGGCAGCAACCTGCCTCAGATCGTCGATCCAGCATCCATTCAGATGGGCGTCCCACAACTGCGTGGAACTGCTGATTTGCTTACAAAGACACAATCACAAATAAAACAATGTGCGAGAATGGATTGACTCTAATGTCAAGTCGTCAACCAAACAGGGAAGATGCTGTTTTAGTTGCTTCGACTGGCCAATCAGTGTTATTTGATTGATTGCGAAAGGAATCGTTAGCTAATATGAAATCAATCTTATTTCATATTAGCTAACGATTCTTTTCGTAATCTTTCCAAATTTCAGTAAGATTTAGAAAATGTCTTGAAACGTTGCCTTTCCAATTCACTTTATAGAATGCGTCGCGTCTTTTTCGCGCCCTCGCCCCACGTCCTTTCTGCGTGTCTCACGCCCCAGACTCACCCTCGGCCGCAGAGCAGCCGCAGCGCCTCCACGTGCCCCTCGAAGGCGGCCCACAGCGTCGGCGTCATGCCGGATTCGTCCTTGTTGTTGCATTCTTTGCGAGTGGCTTCCCGAAGAACCTCCAGCAGACCATCCTTGGCCGCTCTGCGATGGAGAAAGGCGATTTATAAAAAAAAGATACAGTACAGTGTGTCATCCAAAATATATCGCCAGACTCCGTAGTTATTTGTTGGTGGATCGTTGGGCTCTTATTAAAAATGTAGTACTTATGTAATAATGTAAGGTAAGAATATTCTTTATTGTATACCGGAAAAAATGTTATGACAAAAGAAAAGATACTATTGGCGGCCCTGTTGCTAATAGCAAATATATATATATATATATATATATATATATATATACAATAGATATTAGCTAGGTACTTAAAAAATTGTCTCTAGACCGCTGCCGTCGGGGAGAGTTCTCAAGATACTGCAAGCCTAAGATTAATACTTCTATGCTGGCAGCATTCCCTCTGTGAATGGCCAGGCTGATGCGCTGACCGAGGTAGGTACCAGTACCTACCTAACATAATAATAAATAATACTTGTTTACTGATTTACAATACAGCTTATTGCTTACTATGTAGGTTGGTACAGTCCGATCAGGTGAGTCCGATACGAGCCTGCAACCATACTGAATGAGGATAGACGGAAGAGCGAGGTTCCGAGGGTCACCACTCTAAGGGAGAACGAGTGGTCTTCCGTTATGAAGGGAAACTTCCGGGGGGCCTGTTTCATAGAACTACGATTCATCGTTCACTGTGACAGTTCGATGCACATTGCAATCGAATATCGAACGGTCAAAGCTCACCTTTGCCCAAAAGCACCTCTGACTTAAACGTTTTGACCAAACGAGCCTTTGACAAAAAACGTATTTTAACGAATCGCACTGCTGACCATTGGCGGAAAACCCCAAGAACCTTTTGGCGCCCATTTAATCAAGAAGCCCAGCGGCCCAACGGCCTAGTACGCCCAGACGGCCCTTCCAACTTAAAGGCGGCATGCCGACCGAATAATATTCGAATGGAACTAATTTTGGCTTGGGAAAGCGTTTCATAGGCGGACTAATAACGTGGAACTACGGTTTTTAGGCGTTAATTAAAAGTCGACCAGTCTGGGAACATTGGAATCATCCATCACTGCGTAGCTGGGCGTAATTATGCCGATGTCGAAAGGGTGCTGGAACTTTCACGTGGAGTACTTAATTAAGATGAGATGAAAGCGCTTTGTAGCGAGAATAGAATATACAGAATACAGCATAATGTCGCGGTAAAATATGTGGTATTCGAGAGTGGAACTGGTAGACAGGCAATGAATAGTTTATTTTTCTTTCAGAATGAAAGTGTCGGAAGTCTGTTGTCTGTGTGGATAATTTACAGATATTTTGATAGATAACGGAGTTGCCGCACTATATTATCTGATACACTCCATTATCGTTATCTTCGGTATTTTACTAATAAAAGGACTCGAAAAGCTGATAAGACATCAGCCGAGGCGTGTCCCTGGTGTTTTAGCAGGTACAACAAGCGATAGTTGAGATTATATTGCTGCCGTGTTTTGGTTGTGATTAAACACTCAACCTAACTCAAAATAGGCATTTTAAGTAGATAGAAAGATAGACAACACTTTATTGTTCATAAAAATGGAAATTAGACAGATATTTCTTAACCGAACAGTACAGATGGCGGCCTTATCACTAAAAGTGATCTCTTCTAGACAACCTTTGGATGGACTGGACTAATACATTGTAGATGTACAAACAAACAAAATGATAATTTCAGAGGTATATGAATATAAGTGCCTAAGTAGCCGAGTACCTACTTATATTAAATTATCAATAGATACATAGAAATACTTTACACAAATAAAAATAAAATTAATATTATATGTAAAAACATAAAGTTAAGCCTACATGACAGAATATACATATTGACAGGACATAAGTAAAACACAAATAACAACAGAACAATATTACAAATAATAGAAAAAGTATTACAGTAAACTAGCGAGATAAAACTCCTTTACCATAGCCTTAAAAATGGGCAGGGACTTGGCTTTCCGCATCTGCACCGGTAAGGCATTCCATAATCGGATAGCCTGCACGGTGAAGGAGCGGCTGCAGAAAGTGGTGTGATGGGATGGGATTTTCAGGAGTAGGTCTTTGGAAGAGCGAAGAGTAAGAATATGAGAAGAGTGAAGAAACTCAAGGCGCTCTTTCGGAAAGCTGAGGAGCTGCTGGATTAAACAGTACGCAATTGGGTGTTTGACAAAATATCAAATGAGTTACTTTTAAAACGGAATTTTGTATGAAAATACTTGCTTATGATGTCACATTTGAGAGCACTCTTTTTATGTTTAATCTATTTAAAAATTGTAATAACTAGTAATTGACTAAAAGAGATACATTTTCCGAGATATTTTTGTAATTTTTGTTTTAATCGAGCATATGAAATAATTTATTGTTGATCGTGTCATATACCGTATTCAGAAGAGAGAGTATGGGCGTATTCCGGCGGAGACGGATAGGGAGCCACTTGAACTGTGAACGAAATTCAGAAACGTGGTCACATTTGCGTAGACCAAATATGAACCGGATGCAGAAGTTTTGAAGACGCTCGTGTTTGTTTAGTTACTCCTCGGTGGGGTCGAGGTAACAGGTATCAGCGTAGTCGAGAATAGGAAGAAGCGGTGACCGTGCTAAGGCAACTTTGGTAGCGGTCAGTAGAAAGATTTTACAAATGAACGCAAAATAAGTATATCTACATTTTTTATCTCTATTTTATGGATACACCTAGTCTAAATTGAAATGATAGATTTTCTCCGTGTTTTTTGAGGCTTTCAATATGTTGCGGTCTTGAGATTTTATTTAGCCTCAAAGTCGGGCCATCCATTGTAATGTAGCAAGCGCTGAGGTATGTGAACACCGTAGACGCTGGGGTTTCCCCTCGATGTTTTATTCACAATTAGCGAGTGGCATTGCTACTGTAATTTAACGTTACTTTAATTATACCTTTTTATAACACCACTGTATTATGTTCTGTATGTATGCCGTTGGTGTGCCTAATTAAGTAAAATAAAATGAGGGCCAGTTTCTGAATTGAGAAATTTATTAAGTAAATACTTAATAAATTTCTCTTCTGTTCTGTCACGCTCTTTTCTGAGAATTTCGAAGAGACACTACAGTTTACTATTTACTTAGTGAAATTCTCAATTCAGAAACTGGCCGTAAATCTCCGCCGCCTGTGTTGCCGCCATGTTACCAAGACGTTACCAGTCTCCATGTCACAGCACGGTAGATAGTTCTTATCACGCACGAAATTATGTTTTTACTTAATCTTATGGATATATTCTTTTTGTTTTTTTCTTTTTCTTGTGATGTAAATCGCTTCGGTCAGATGTCGCTGCCTGTACGTAATACAGAGAAGTTTGTAAAGAGGCTCGAAATTTCATCGATGCTTGCACTTGCCCATTAGCTCAGTTGGGAGAGCGCTGGCACGGTGAGCCAGGGGTCGCGGGTTCAAGTCCCGGCATGGGTGGAATTTTTAGCCTCTAAATAGTTTCTTTTTTAATCTTATGGAACTATGTGGAAGTAAAATGTCATTGTATCCCACCGTATCGAAAAAAAAACCTTTCTTCCCTACCAGTAGGGATAGACCAGTATGGATATGTAGAACAGGTAGCAAAACGGTGTGACCACAAGTCCGACGGGCGATTTTCGTACAAAACCAATATCCCGACTTTTGACAGTAGAGGCCTGTTTCATAGAACTACAGGGCCTAGATTCTGTTAATGCATTGTAGTAACATGACAACTGCATGAACATGGCGGTTTTCATTTCATGGCTGCTTTAAGTCTACGCGGGCACACCCATCAAACCTTCTAGGCGTCAATGGTACGAAAAAACACGTCACGTGACCCGGCAGTGTACCTGTCATTATACTACAATGCACTAACAGAATCGAGGCCCAGGTCAGGGTTTACTATGACTTTTCGATGTACATCCACAGATTAACAAGACTCTGCTACGCAATGTAGCCATGCAATGCCATTTCTTCAACAGGGTTCAAGCAGGGCAGCACGTTCAAGCTCTCAGGACCGGTTTTTGAATTGAGAATTTCAATAAGTAAATACTTAAGTGACGTTCTGTCACGCTCTTCTCGGAGAAACTCGAAGAGACAGCACTATAGTTAACTATTTACTTAGCGATTAGTATTTATTTACTTGTTTCAGATATAATTAACTATTTACTTATTTCAGAAACTGACACCTGAAACTGCCTGTTTCTTAAAATAACCCAAAGTACAACTTAATGGCGTGCTTAATGCAAGAAACATTTTCTTCCACTAAACTTTTGGTTACCCTTACTTAAAGATGGTGGAAGAATGTTTCTTTGATACAAGTTAAAATACAATAATAAACTTATACATAAATATAGGAAAATACACTAATTTAGGCTCACAAGTGGGAAAGGCTAGGGGGTTAAACAATGAAAGAATAGATGATTAAGTTACTACTTATGGCCTCAGTCTGGGTGTATTTCCATGTGGAAGTTATTTATTTACTTATTCATTCTACAGAGCAAGAAAATAATTAAAAGCTATCTTCTTTCTTTCATCCCGAATTACAATTATTTATCTACCTACCTATCAGATAAGCGGTGGTAGCCTAGTGGGTAGAACATTGGACTCGGAAGCGGGGGACCCTGGTTCGATTCCCAGAGCGGGCATGTACCTATGACTTTGTTTTCTAAGTTATGTACATTTGTGAAGTTATAGTAGCTCGCTAACGGTGAAGGAAAACATCGTGAGGAAACCTGATTGTCTGAGCTATTCATATACCTCAGCGCTTGAAATCGCCAATCCGCGGTGGGCACGCGTGGTGATTAAGCCCATACTCTCTCCCTGAGAGAAGGCCTGTGCCCTACAGTGGGACGTATATAGGCTGCTTATGCTCCCTAACAGAGGTTCCCCCAACCATCCTACTTCACGACACGGACGATTCTTAGCACAGTCGCCCGTAACGTGACGTACACATACGTATGTAAATGCCAATGTGCTGTCGACTGTAGGAACAACAAAAAGGCACACCTACCTACGGCGTTTGCGATCGTCATAAATAATTATTTCTCATGGTGTGACCAGGGTGTCGATGACCCTACTTCCGCGCGGGCAGTGTACTGATGTACCTACAGGAACTACGCAAGACCGTCGTTCAGCTGACGAGGACGCGTTATGCCATGCATGATTGTTATAAGGCCAGAGTTTGCGGGGTGAAGACTGTTTAGTTACTGAGTAAGGCACCGTTCCAATTACTACAAACCGTGTGTTTTGGTCAGGGCATGTGATCATTGGTGGTTAAGGTTGGTCAAACAATCATTAGGCAGACGATTGATCCGGGCGATTCAGAGCAGAGCGATCCGGGCCAGGCTTTTATTTCATAGATTATTACATGGAATAAATGATTAACCCACAGATTAACAAGTAGGAAGACTAATTTTACTGTACTACACAATTTACATAGAATTGTCATAACTCATTTATGAATTGGAGTCTTATGAAACACGGCCCTGATGGGTCCATTAGACTAATAATCTGTTGGAAAGCAATAGACAACATTGGCAGGCGATCGAGGGGGTTCTATGTAAATAAAATATAAGACTGGATAGATAGAAATGCTCTAGTATTAGTAGAGACAGTTACAAAAAAAAAGCGGCCAAGTGCGAGTCGGACTCGCGCACGAAGGATTCCGTACCATTATCTATACGACACAAAGATCAAGAAAAAACGGCAAAAAATCACGTTTGTTATATGGGAGCCCCCCTTACTTTTTTTTAGGTTTTTGCGTTTTAGAAATGTATAAATGTGTGTTTTGTTGTGTAAATAAAATATTATCTTATCTTAAATATTTATTTTATTCCGTTTTTAGAATACATCATCTGTGAAAATTTCAACTGCCTAGCTATCACGGTTCATGAGATACAGCCTGGTGACAGACAGACAAGACGTGAAGTGAAGTCTTAGTAATACTAAGCAACATAAACTCAAGCAGTTCCCAAAAAACCAAGTTTATCCGATATTAGGTTAATAATGTAACAAGCAAGATGGCACAACTTACATTGTTGCAGATACAACATTTATGCTGAACCAGCTGACTTTTAGAAAAGGATTTTTAATTTTATGGCTACTGACCTTGAAAACAACAATAAAAAACCATTGTTATGGTGGCCAATCAGGCCTTTTAGAAACTAACGGGTCAAATGGGAATGACGCAATGGGATCTCACATCAGACAAACTACTCACTCGAATAGGACTTTATGTAAATGGGCCCATAAATGAAATATTTAGTTATACATCTCATTTTTGGACACTGTATCTGCATTCCATCTTTGGTAAAAATTCTCGTCTAATTGTAAAAAAAGAGAATTGGCCTTCATTTTACAATTCAATGAGGACTTCTACCTCCGAGTAATTACAACACTAGGTGACTGTACTATTAAGACTACTATACAGTTGACGGGAGGTGAACCTTTAATTTTTGTTGCAAAGTCACAATTAGCGTAACTAAGTAGATTGTATACATATATGTAAAGATTGAAGTGCCATTGACTGCACCAGTTGATCAATCAACCTTTATCAGCTGTTGAACGATTTAGCATCGTTGATAATTTTTATGTCCATATTTATTAAATACTAGCTGTCCGGCGAACTTTGTACTGCCACAGAATCCGTTTATACAGTTCTTGCACAACGCCATCGATTTTTAAAATACAATGTTCGCTCGCACAACGCCATCAATTTTAAACTTAAAAATAAATATTATCAAACAGGAATGCATTAATAAATTACACTAAATAATAAATTCTTTGGCGCAGTCAAATTCAGATTGAATCTGTAAAGGTGTACTGATGTACTGTTATTGCAGAAAAATTCAATAATAATAATCATGTTGTATTTTTCAAACCCATCACCATGGCAACAAATTTTTTACAAACCTGAGATTAGGAATTTTATTCCTTAAAGGGTGTAAACGCTTGGAGCCGAATGATAGCTTTCAGAGACTTTATTAATCGATTTTAATTAATCAGCAAAGTAGGTACTTACTTGTGAAACCTGTCTGTGGTCATCTTGGTATCAGTTTCGTTAGGCTACTAGTAATTAGTGTTGGTTGCTAAACTTGTACTGTAATATAAGCTATTGTGCAAAGCCAGTGTTGTTCAACTCATTTTCGTAGTCTAAACAACCGGAACACTCTAAACCGTGAACACTATTGTCAATAGAAAGTTTTATCACAGTTTGATAACAAGAAACAAGTTTTCCGATTTTCACTTCCTTACTGGAATTCCTCCTAATGTTTCGTGTAATATCACAACTTCTGGACTCACAGTCAGGCCACGCGACACGCACGATACAATATAAGTTTTTTCGGTAGTTTGTTGATGAATTACGTACGAAACGGAAATTGTAATGAAATCGAAACAAGTGTCGCAAGCTCGAAGGCGCGCAGGTCAGTGACCATTTGACGGTTGTTTGACGTGTAGATTGAGTGAATGAACTAGTGATGGGACTTATTGAATGAATTAAGCGTTGAAGGCAAAATGGAGTAATGCGCCATCTAGTGGCCCAATATTTATACTAAAATTGGGTGCGTCGCCATCTAGCGGTGAGTAGCGGCAGTAAGTAGTTAAATAAAATTTCACAAGGGGGCAGCACAGTAAAAAATGTGGAGTTCGGCAATAATATAATTATTTTTGCGTCAGTTATAAGATTTATTATTCGTAATGTTAACTATTTGTTTATATTTTTTATGAATCTGACTTTAGTACGTCCCTCAGTCTAAATTAATCAGTATAGACAAGTATACTGATTAATTTAAATAATTCCTCTTGCTTTTCAGTTGCAATAAAACTAACGCGAAAAGTCCACGGAAATCGATACATGACACGGCAGCAGCTTGCACCTAATGGACTTATATTGTGAGAAAACAAACGCCGTCAGAGTGGCGGAAATTGGCGCTCAGGGGCAGTCGTTGGGGAGCCTCAGATTACCAATCAACTACTTAGGTAGCGCTCTAAAGATACTTTCAATAAAACTTAATGTTATGACACTACCTAGTACCTACCCTTTTACACTGAACGCATCTACTGCGACGGTATGATTATTTTATCGGCAGAGTAAAAAAACACTTTCGCACTCTCGATAGTGCTTCTGCCTACGCCCACACGGCCGTGGGCATAGGTAGAGGCACCAAGTAGGTAGTTAACAAGAGATTGAGAAATTGGTTGGTAGAATAGGTAGGTAGGTATTATCGTATTATTGTTCCTTTTTTATAGTTTTACATATTAAAGCGATAAATCCAGCCATCACATTCTACAATCTAACCAAAGAATGTAGAGACTAGGTTTCAAGATTTTTTACATGACATTTAATATCTCAAATAGCACAAAGGTGTTGGTGCACGAAGAATAAAATTTTTTAGCTCAAGGCGGAAGGCGGACAGCGATGTGTGCTCGTGTGCAAAATCTCCCTAGATCACAAAGAAAATCTCCATATATGTCCATGAAATCTCTAGTATTTACTCAAAGGTCCACTACTTACCTATCTTATTCTCATCTCCAATTTTATCGTTTTCTATCTTTTTCACTAGATCCAAACAGTGTTAACACACTCTTCATAATGCAGTTTAAGTTGGTCGGTCCCTTTACTGCAAACTATTTTACACTTTACTACAGAGTGTTTTTGTGGAATCGTGTTGAGTTTTATGTAGGTACGTATTGCAATGTCTAAAATAAAAAAAATCTGCCGTAAAATCAACTACGTTCAAAATTCCTAAAATCAAAATACCTAATGATTGTTTCACTTATATTGAAAATAGGAAAAAGATAAAATGTCGAATGGATATGTTACTGAAGTTCTAAAAGCTAAAACTTGAAATTCCTATGTACAAAGTTCCTAAAATTGGTATACCTCACAGTTAATTGACCGAAATGAAAAATACTGCTCTAAGTACCAGCATGAGCAGTAGTATGAGGTGTGATAGCCTAGCGGTAGAAGGCTCGACATTGCAATACGTACCCTTTTTTATATAAAGATTCCCTCCATTATGTAAAAAAAAATTCACTAAAAAATTTACCGAAAAAAGGCTATGGTTCTGAAACAAACAGGGGGGGGTGCAGACGGGGCGCAGCCCTCCTGCAAGGGGGGCTCGGGGGGCAAGGCCCCCCGCACCTTATTAATTACGTTTATATACTACTGTCGAAATCAATTTGGTCACAGATAGGCTACGTACCTACATTAGGTATTTTGACCATTTGGTATTTCAAATGTTGGTGTATCTAACTTGGGTGTAATAACTGTCGATATTTTAATCATTAGATATTTAGTCCAATTGGTATTTCTATTATAATCCAATTGGTAAACTTAGGTATTTCGTAGCTAGGTGTTAGTTGCTTAAGTATTTAAATTCATTAGGTATTTTAATTGTAGGGATTTTGGATGTACTTAGGTTATTTTACGTTACGTATTTTAATTGTAGGGGTTTTGGATGTAGGTTATTTTACGTTACGTTTTTTAATTTTAGACATTGCAATACGTACCCGTCTTATGTAGCTACGTTATCTGTTCTCCCAATGAAGTACGAACTCTATCAAATTAGTAAGTAGAGGTAAGCAAGTAACTATTTGATTACGAAACTTCGACTTGAACATACGGCCTCGCTTAAATGAGTGCAACCTAACCTAACCATAATTTCTTTATTATGATCCGAGCTATCAACAAAATAGGTTTTCTGCATCGGAGGGCTGGGGTCGAGACCGGAAACTAGTAGGAAATGGCCTCTAATGGCGCCCCCAGGATGCGGACCCATTACTGCGACTTTTAGCAGTCTATAGAGCTGCTCAAACAATAGGAGGCCGATGATAATAGGCATGATACGATTGCCGCACACAAAATAATGAATTGAGCTGGAAAAATTCAAGGCAGTCCAAATTTTTGTACCTAAGGCCGGGTACTTCAAGCGCACGGATTTGTATGCGAATTGCACAGCGCGAGCGAATAGTTGGAGGAAAAGTAGGCATTTTTGAAGTTACCAAAATACAACACGTATTAATAGAATTCTGAAGACCGACGTCGCTAACACATTCAGTGATAGTAGTTTTAGTATATTTTTTTATTATCTAAAACTCAGTACAGCTCAAATAAAACCATTTGTACCTACTGATAATTTAGACTTATGTTTGCGAATTTTTTGTTGATAAAGTATAAAAAATCATAAAAATAATAACCGAAGACCATAGATCATCATCATCATCATCATCATTCAGCCACAAGAAGTCCACTGCTGGACATAGGCCTCCTCCATGGATTTCCAAAAAGACCGGTTGGAAGCGGCCTGCATCCAGCGCCTTCCTGCCACTTGGATGAGGTCATCTGTCCATATTGTGGCTGGTCGTCACTACCACTTCAACTTACTAATCCGCTGGGCTATGTCGACGACTTTCGTTCGTCTACGGATCTCATCATTTCTGATTCGATCTCGTAGAGAAATTCCGAGCATTACCTTTTTCATAGCTCGTTGCGTGACCTTGAGCCTTCTTATGAGGCCCATAGTGAGAGACCACGTTTCAGTGCCATAAGACATCACTGGTAACACACACTGGTTGTATAATTTTGTCTTGAGACCACAGATAGGACATTGAAAAGTAATGACAAACATTGCAAGTAAGTGTAAGTACCTGAAACCGGCGTTAAAGCATGAAGCTACTAATAATAATAATAAATAATTGTTATTCCAGCCAAAGCCATATTAAAGTAACATAACAATAGATTAAATTCTTTTTGTTGCACTAAAGGGGTTAAGGACAATTTTAAAAACCTATTTAGAGGCTAAAAATTCCACCCATGCCAGGACTTGAACCCGCGACCTCTGGCTCACCGTGCCAGCGCTCTCCCAACTGAGCTAATGGACAACAATAGAATGAAATTAAATTGATAAAATTAATTTGATTAAATTATATTACAGAAATTAGTTGGAATTGGAGAATTAAAATGAAATTATCGGATTTTTTTTAAACTAATGGTGATGATGATGATGTTTATGAAGCGAAAAAGGTTTGATCAGATTGTGGGAAGTGGTAGACGGCAAACCCTGGTCTCTGGCTAAATAAATAAATAAATACACCATCGAGATACAGGCATGAGTTTATGTATCTTTTATAATGTTTAATTCTTGGTAACAGAATCCAGCCAATAAAAATAATTTAAACCTACCTCAGGAACAAATCTATGCCTAGAACTATCCTTAAACCTCGTGAGATTTAGGGCTTTCATCACGTGCCCACTCGATGTACTTAACTAAAGAACGAGTAGAGTAACTCATTCATCTCTTTTAATTTTTTAGTTGCATAAAGTTGAATTATGATTGCCCTTGTAAAGAGCAATATGTTGTCAACTGTGCACCGGTCAATATTACCCTAATCTTTATAGGTGTTAAGCAGCGGACAAGTTTGCAAAATCGAGACAATAGTCCAGGTCAGGTTCTCATACCATGAAATCCCAGTAAAAAAATTAATAACAAGCGTTTGATAAATTCCCCGAGCATTTATAGTGCCGTTTAAGGCCCTCAAAGCCACGATCCATCGATCGGCGATCTCAATCACTTTGCTGCGCGAGTCTCGCCAATAGCGGCATAAATAGGATCCGACAGAAGAGCAGGGCCGATTTTATAGTAATACAATTCATATTTCATTATGACAATTCGATACAAGAAAGCGGTGGTAGCCTAGTGGGTAGAACATTGGACTCGGAAGCGGGACACCCAGGTTCGATTCCCAGTGCGGGCATGTACCTATGACTTTGTTTTCTAAGTTATGTACATTTGTGAAGTTATAGTAGCAATACCACTCGCTAACGGTGAAGGAAAACATCGTGAGGAAACCTGCGTGTCTGAGCTATTCATATAGCTCAGCACTTGAAATTGCCAATCCGCGGTGGGCACCCCTGAGAGAAGGCCTGTGCCCTACAGTCGGAGGTATATAGGCTGCTTATCTATGCTTATGCATGATGCACGTTGCATAGCCGATTAGTCTTCCTACTTGTTGATCTGTGAGCTATGCAAGTACATCGAAATTCACAGCGAAGCGTGAATTGAAAACGCACTTAAAAGATGGCAAGGTAATAAGTTTATTGACAATTCACCTTTTTAGGCATGCTAGGTGATCTATGTGAAAGGTACTGAAATAAATTAAAACCAGCAATTTATTTTAGAAATTTATTTCCATATGTTTAAAATTAATATTGAAACATTTTTTTAAAATGATTTCCTACAATTTTGAAATGAAAAATGGAAATTGAGAAACAGAAGCTTCTAATTTTTCGTTACTAGAGAAACGGGTTTCAGGTTTCCGGACATAACTACAGATTTTTTAGTTAGATTAGTCTTGTTTACCACCTATACCATTCTCCTCTAAGGTTGGAACTACTAAAGCATCATCATCATCAGCCATTTGACGTCCACTGCAGGACATAGGCCTCCCTCATGGGTTTCCTAACCATGAGGGGTTTTGCCATAATCGCCACGCTTGGCAGGCGGGTTGGCGGTCGCAGTATGCGGTTGGAATTTCAGGAAGAAGACGCTGCTGCCCGTCTCCTGGTAATTGCTTTCCTTAGTCCAAACGGAGTGACGCTATTCTTAATCCGGCGCCACACGTCCTTCTACTAAAGCATATATTTATCTATTTTCTATTTCTTGACTTTGATTCAACGTCTTTAAAAATATACAATACATTTATACCCTAAATCCGTAATATCTGGTAAATAGCGCAGTAAAAAATATAGAGGATCTTCCATATCCTTCTATTTTGTGACTGACAACGGCCCGATAGAGCAGGGCTGCGCGCGCGCAACTATAATGACTCAATTGCCCGCTCAGGGAGGGCGTGGCGAGGCCCGATATGTCTTCATTATCCGCGGGGCGCTGGACAATTATGGATGGACCATTGATAGCCGAAATTGTCAGTGAAATCTCTGGTTTTGGCACTGTCTTGATTGGTAGAAGAAAGCCATGGTTTAGAAAGAAAGAAAAAGAGGGAAAGAGAGAGATAGAAATAGGAAATTTAGTTAAAGGAGAAACAAAACAATTTATGCTTTCGATTCCGATACACAGAGCAATCTTTACAATTGCATAATATTATGTATATTTTTTTATTAGTAAATTTCAAAAAAATAGGTTCTTGTCTAAAAATTGTGTTTATAAAATAGTAAAATGGGGAACTTGTATCTAATTTACATTGGAGTGACATTGCTGATATGATCCATAGAAATGATATAAAAATTTAGGAAAAATTAGAAAATAAAACAACAAAAATATTTTTAGGTATAAATATTTACATATTTCGTTCAACTTGTGACGTCATCGCTTGAGCCCTATTTGTATAGAGCGTTTTTGTACCATGTGACTATATTGACTTTTTGATAGGTTATACCTATTATGAAAAGTATTAGTCGTAGCTCAAGCTCAAGGTCACGCAACGAGCTATGGAAAGGGCTATGCTCGGAGTTTCTCTACGAGAGCGAATCAGAAATGATGAGATTCGTAGACGAACGAAAGTCGTCGACATAGCCCAGCGGATTACTAAGTTGGAGTAGCAGTGGGCGGGGCACATAACACGCAGAACTGATGGCCGATGGGGCCGAAAAGTTCCGAATGGAGACCACATATCGGCAAGCGCAGCGCAGGCCGACTAGCCACAAGATGGACAGAAGACCTCATCCAAGTGGCAGGAAGACGCTGGATGCAAGCCGCTTCCAACCGGTCTTTTTGGAAATCCATGGAGGAGGCCTACGTCCAGCGGTGGACTTGTTGTGGCGGAATGATGATGATGATTAGACGTAGAGAAAAATAATGCCCACGTTTATTTATCTTTTAACATGGCATCTCCGATTATAGGTATTATAACTTTTTTAGTGCAAGTGCTCCATTGAAACAAATGTAGGCGTAAAAGTACCTACTTCGTAGCGTAAGTATATTTAGCTTACTTGAATTTCTGCTGAACTGTTACAGTGTTACTTTAGTGGAAACATGTCCCTTAAGCCTCTTTAACATGCGTTTACGATTTCCCAATTTAAGGCCAACTGCATTTTAGATGTTTTTATAAATATCACTGTCAATTTTCTGCTACACAAATACAAAAAGCTGCCGTTACAAACCTTTACTATCGCAAGTTCACTGGAATAGTCGGAAATAAAGCGTAACAAAAGGGTATCGGAAACAAAGTCTAGGCCACACTATCGGAGGAATAGATAAAGTAACAAACTCGGGCCGTGACCGCAGCGAGACGGTATCTAAGTTCGTTCCCAAAGAACCCAATCAATCAATCAATCAATCAGCCCGTATTCGTCCACTGCTGGACGTAGGCCTCGCTAGCCGCTTAATATTAGGAGAACCCTTAGTTTACGCCTTTTATAAATCACTAACGAATTCTTCTTCTTCCCATGCCTCTCCAATAATATAGGTGAGATGGCTCGCCATCTTCTTCTTCAGTTCTTGCCAAGCAAATCAGGCTTGGTTTTCTAAGTTACGTACATTTGTAATATTGCAGTAGAAATACCACTCGCTAATAGTAAAGGAAAACATCCGGAAAACCTGAGTGCCTGAGGTGTTCACATACTTACGTCAGCGCTTAATTGCCAATCCGCGTGGCAATTTATTCACCCGTGATGATTAAGCCCAATCTCTCTTTATCTAAGGGTCCGTGCCTTACAATGCCTTCAAAGCTTGCTTCATCCGTCCATTCCTTGATTTTTCTGAGCCACGGTAAGTAGTATACTCGTACAATCATCATCATCATCATCCGCCAATTGTAATGTACTATATTATTGTTAAATTCTCATTGTAATTCCTGGTGTACATATAATAAAAAATATTCTATCTATCTATCTATCATCATTCAGGCACAAGAAGTCCACTGCTGGACATAGGCCTCCTCCATGGATTTCCAAAAAGACCGGTTGGAAGCGGCTTACATCCAGCGTTTTCCTGCCACTTGAATTAGGTCATCTGTCCATCTTGTGGCTGGTCGTCCTAGGCTGCGTAGTAGTAGTATACAGTAATTGGTATATACTACTTACTGTACACAATAGTCAAACGTAAACATGTTATAGAAATGTGGACTAGTAAGCATAGCTTAACATTTACTCCTGCACTGCATTAGGATAATTAAAGAATTTAATAATTGGGGACGTAGAGAGTGGTGATAAGGCGTACGGTCACACGTTGAGAAAAAGTCATAGCTACGTATATAGTTTATTCCATCCATCTGTCAAAACAAAAAATATTTATATTTTGACCAGCTGCATGAACTATGGAGGCTTAGGGAACAAGCCGTCCTTGTCTCGTCGATTGTCGGCCCCGGACCGGGAAGAGAACCTGCCCCTGCGCCCGGACGGGCCTCTATCGGCGTGTCGGCCTCTAAACGATATTTAAGCCGATTTGTATTGGCAACGAGTACACTGCTCGGTACGGTTGCGTGAAGGATGGGATTTGTCTCAGAACACAAAAAGAAGTGTTCTGAGCAGGGACTGTAATACCGATATTATGTTGGTATCGATATGAAATATCGATATAAATACTGGTATTTTTGTATCTATTGTATCGATATGAGTACCGATATAAAAATTTCAGTTCCAATATAGATTCCTTTTTGAGTAGGTACCGATATTACTACCGATACCAGAATACCGATATAATACTGATAAATTCCTACTGCCGCCACCGCCCTGCCCAGTTGCCCATCTTTTGCGCTCGTGTCGTGCCGTCGTCACATATTTTGAGAATATCGATATCGGTCCCTGGTTCTGAGGGATTTGTTGTTCGAGATCTCGGTTGGCAAATCTCACTGCCAGTCTAACTTTTTTTTTAAATCTTTTATTTAAGATAAAAAAAGAAAATACACACAACATATACCTACCTCCAATACGCCGAAACCGACAAGGTTTATCCGTGGATTGGGTTCGTTTGTTAGTCGCTAGCTTGACAAACGTTTGGCACTAGTACTAGTACTATGCTCGGCAGATAGCTTGAATGGAATTTGCGCAGTCAGGATGGGCTTGTAATGTACTATAAATATGTAACTATCAATCTATACAACCCGTGAACGACGCCCGCCGTTATGCATGGGCCTCTTCACTTCTGCTAATCTTGTCCTTTGCCCTCCAACTGCCTTCTTAATGTCATCGGGTCCCAGTGACTTTAGTTTATTTAAATCGGTAGGTACTAGAGGAAGTTTCAAAGGTAGCCGCCATTTTAAAATTCCAAGATGTCGGATTTACCTTTTTTCGCAACACGATGCTGTTTACAACATATCTCCATCATATGCCTAGTTACATTAATAAGCAGCCTATATACGTCCCACTGTAGGGCACAGGCCTTCTCTCAGGGAGAGAGTATGGGCTTCATCACCACGCGTGCCCACCGCGGGTTGGCGATTTCAAGCGCTGAGGTTTGTGAATAGCTCAGACACGCAGGTTTCCTCACGATGTTTTCCTTCACAGTTAGCGAGTGGTATTGCTTCTATAACTTCACAAATGTACATAAGTTAGAAAACAAAGTCCACGCCCGCACTGGGAATCGAACCTGGGTCTCTCGCTTCCGAGTCGAATGTTCTACCCACCAGGCTACCGCCGCTGCCTAGTTGGGTGCAGACTTTTTTGCGTGGAGGTCGAAAATTGGGAAAATTTCAGATTTTTTTTTGTTTGAGTTAAGTTGAGTTTGAATTAAGAAATTCATACATTTCTTACAAATTTCTCATACATCACTTTAACGTAGAAGCAGTACTTTGTGAGAAAACATATACCTACTCGTAGATGATTAATCCGTCAGTCAGTCAGTGAGTGTACCGTGTTGTAGCTATATATGTGTATTATCTTTGATCTTTAAATTAAACACAATTTAATTCCGAAAAAAATCACAGAGTTAAGCACCGTAGTATACAGACACACATTAAAGTTGCAGGTTGTCATTAACAGGCATAAAAATAATAAAGAAAAGGTGTAACCTAAATAAATAAAAGTTCAGAAAGTGCCGGGATTCGAACCCACGAATGTGAGGCCGGCGTTCTACCGCTGCGCTACCACCACTCAAGTATATTTTATTATATTTATTTCACTTATGCAAAACGTTATTAACTTATAATTTGGCTCTCCCAAATAGGACCTCAGTTGCCTCACTTATTCAAATTTACCAAAAGGTGATAGGCGATTTGCAAGGGGTTGACAGATGTCGTCTCGAAAGGCTAAGGGCCAAGCTTCCGCCAGTAGCCCCGGCGCGGCTGATGACATCGCCACTCTTCAATTTCCGTTTGGAACATCAGAAAGGCTGCTTATCGTTTTCTGACAGGACGGACTGAGCATATTTTAGAGCTCCAAACCAGCTCCTATGTATATTATGCGCATCGAATCCTGAACGACTGCAATCGTTTCGTTGTCATATTTCATACTATTTGCTATCGCAAACGTCAGGATTCCGACAGGATTTGGTGCGCGTAATTAGCCCTCTGGGCCTTGATTCTGTCCTTTGCACGACTTATGTCCAATTATTAAAAATGACCATTAACGCATTTTAGTGCAATGACAACGGTATGAAAGCGCTGATTTGATTTTATTGACGCTTTAAATCTACGCGCGCACACATATCAAACCTTCTATAAGTGAATGTGTGATAAAAACACATCACGTGATCCGACCTTGTAAATGTCATTAATTATACTGCAGTGCACTAATAAAATCCGGGCCCTGAAATTCGCGAGGGCGGCAGTCGACAGAACATCGATTTTGCATGCACTTTATGTTAAGATAGATAGATAGATAGATAGAATATTCTTTATTGCATGTACACCAGGAATTACATAAGATTAGAGATTGCAATTCCGGTCCGGTTTTAGAAAATCCGGCTTTTCGGGTTCATCTCAATTTAAATCCAAATATCCGGCTCATTTTTATTTTTATATTAGATAGTGTGTCAAAAACCATCCTTATTATTCACTTAAGATCTAAAAATGAATTTCTATTAAAAAGGTTTTCCCGATAATTCCCGGTTGTATGATTGGTTACGTGTAAGCACCCTGTCTGCCATAGACATCGGATTCAGACAGAGGCGATTCTGTGGCAATAGAGAAATGTTGGCGAGTGCGACGCGCTAAAATTTTAATCCGAATTATCCGAATTTTGACCGTCGAAATCCGGATTTGAAATATGTTGTGGAAATCCGTAAAGGCCGGATTTTTCGAACTTCGGATAATCCGGTTTGCAATCTCTAGTTACGATCGAGTTTACAACAAAAATTAAAAGGCCGTCTGTTAATACGATTGAGATTTTACTCGCTACTGTGATATCTGCTGTAGCTGTCAAACAAAACGGAACGCAAGCGAAAATCGTACCAATCGAGAGCAACCCTCTCTCTCCTGTGATTCGGAAAATATTATGTCGCGCAAATAAATGTTATAAAGCCTCCCTTTCACTTTAATAGTACAGTCGAAAGCACATCAAACTTTACATTAGTGCACTCTAATCAGTTACGTTCGACGCTAGTTTAGCCAACTTCCGTTACAATTGAGGGCATTTCTTTATTAATTTAGCCAAAATATGCTTTCAGTTTCCGATGCGCTCTGCTCCTATATTACGCGCATCAAACCCTGAGCGATTCCAATCGCCTCACTGTCAAATTAGTATGGAATTGGACAGTTACACGATTGGAATCGCTCAGGATTTGGTGCACAGAATTAGGCCCCAGAAGTTCCCATAAGTTTAATGCTATTTCTTACAATTGAAGCGTTTACTAAGTCGTTATTTCTGACTTATTGCATTTAATTGTGACGC
This sequence comes from Yponomeuta evonymella, assembly GCA_963969515.1. Classification (NCBI taxonomy): domain Eukaryota; kingdom Metazoa; phylum Arthropoda; class Insecta; order Lepidoptera; family Yponomeutidae; genus Yponomeuta; species Yponomeuta evonymella. The sequence continues at coordinate 15,698,379 of OZ018354.1, read as the reverse complement.
AATTTGGACACAATCACCAGGTTTCGCTCTGGTTCGTAGAGGTTAATCACGGTCAGTACCTAAAGAAAGAGCCCGCATCTTCGGTAGCTTGTATTTGACTCAGATTAAGGGGATACCGTGGGCTAACTAGCGCCACCAATGAACAAAAATCATATCGTCTCTTACAGATCGTATTTGCAAAAAGTGTCTGTACAATCTCTCAATCATGTTAAAAATGATTTTAGGACGCACGACAAAGAACCTAGGATCACGAAACTGGGACTAGATGGCATTTACGGCCAAATACGGCCGTTTTTGCCGTTAATGCTATCTAGTCCTAGGTTTTTTGCCTTACGTTCACGGTCGTGGGTCCTAAAAGTCACTATTAACACGACTGAGAGATTGTACAGACACTTTTTGCAAATTCGATCTGTAAAAAAAGATATGATTTTTTTTTCTCGATGGCGGTAGTGTTACTCCCTGGAGCCCCTTAATATGAGGCTATGAGATTAAGTTGCCAAATAACACACTAACTTTTCGATGGCACATGTTTTTGTTTATTTATTTATTTTAATTCTTTATTGCACTAATTACATTGTAAGGGCGTGCTTAATGCCAGAAGCATTCTCTTCCAGCAAACCTTTGGTTTTGATGAGACTGGCGACGGGTAGTGCAAGAAGAAGATTAAGTATAATAATAAACTTACGTAAACCTAGGGAAATACATTTGTTGTGCTTACCATGTAATTTTATCTTTTAGAAACGCTATTATGTACGTATGCTGTTGGTGTGCCTGATGAAAGAAGATAAAATAAGTTTTTTTTTTTTGGTACCGGTGGTAGCCTAGTGGGTAGAACATTGGACTCGGAAGCGATTAATCTTTGGGTCCATCGGCCGATAGGCAATACGATCTAGTTGTCATAAGAGACGTTTTAGGTATGTAAGTGAATCTATTTTCGCCTTCGTAAAATGCAGCTTATGTTTGTAAAACCGTTAAAACTTTAATCGTGAAAACACTTATCGCTTTTGTTGGCGGCGAAATAGAAACAAGTCATTAAAAATTATTTATGTTCTTCAATTTATTCTTTCAGTTTTTCGGCGATAACCCGCCTATCTCGCAGCAAGTGTTCGACCGACACTTAAGAGACTGTTGAGTCTGACGACCGATTAAAGTTTGGTAAGCAACTATACTTCATTTCATCCAGCTTTTCTCAACATGTAAACAAGGAAAGCGGTGGTAGCGCAGCGGTTTTGGGTTTCGGCACATTCGGGAGGTCGTGGGTTTGAATCCCGGCGTGTACCAATGACTTTGTTTTCTAAGTTAAGCAAGTTGTGAATTTTTAGTAGCAATGCTATTCACTAACTGTGAAGGAAAAACATCGTGAGGAAACCCATCTTCTGAGGTATTTATTGTTATTAATACGTTTGTTACACGTAAGTAAACTCTTTACAATGGCAATGCGGACCTAATGCTACAAGCATTTTCTACCAGTCAACCGCAGTATGATAATAAAATACCTCAGGCCCAACGATGTGGCTAAGTACGGAAATCTCAGGTCTAACTAATACGGTTGACACGATCAACAATAAATTATTTCATATGCTCGATTAACACAAAAATTACAAAATATCTCGGAAAATGTATCTCTTTTAGTCAATTACTAGTTATTACAATTTTTAAATAGATTAAACATAAAAAGAGTGCTCTGAAACGTGACGTCATAAGCCAGTATTTTCATACAAAATTCCGTTTTAAAAGTAACTCATTTGATATTTTTTCAAATACCCAATTGTACTGGCGTCAATAACAACACAGCTGTATTGTCGTAGCTACTCCGATATAAAAAGTGATGATGAATAATTTTATTTAATCGGCTGACCTCTCACCCCACCTTGTTTTCGTTGTAACATTATCTCTACGTGTCCAATCATCTTGTTCAATTTGGCTCAGCTCGCCTAATTATTACTTATTTACAGTTATAAACTCATATTATTGATTTACAGGCTGATAACGACGTTCTTTTGGAGGATATTAAGGTCAAAACTTCTTGCTACATTGTGGGCATGTTTGGGATTAACGTGTCCGTAACAAGCTTGCTAATTATAGGGAACATGCCTCGGAATTAGATTGGAGTGCCATTTTATTTATACAATGATAGAAAAACTCACAAAAATAAAACTATAATTTTTTTTGGCGTGTTACAGGTGGACAGAATCGTAATAGAGAGGCTGGTCAACTAGTGAAATTATATGTGTCGATGACTAGTTGAATTCCCTTCTGGCAACAAATCGTGTACTAGGTTCAATCGCACATAAAGGCCCACACTTGAGTGTGCCGCTTGGACCCGCGATTCTCCTGGGTGTCATAAGTTAAGCGCGCACGGATCAAACCGCCCGAAGCAGTGTGCGGGCACTAGCCGATTTACGACCACCCGATGTATGGCTGTGAGGTAATGTCTCTGCGATAGTGCCACGCGACACTTTGGTGACGCTAACTGGCTTCCGATTGGGGTACATTTAAATGTCCGGCGGGCGAGTCTCTAAAATGGATAGTCGTTTGTTATACCATTCTATTGAAACATTATGTGTGTATTAGACTGTACGGGTGATTTTGAAATCGTTAGTTCTACATTTTGAGAGAATGTTCTTTTCATTGTGAAAAACAGTATTACTAATGTCGTAAAGTCCTTCCGTGTGGCGCCGGATTAAGAATAGCGTCACTCCATTTCCTTCCGTGGGTGTCGTTGAAGGCGACTACGGAAATCTATTACTAGGAGACGGGCAGCAGCGTCTTCCTGAGATTCCAACTGCACACTGCGATCGCCAACCCGCCTGCCAAACGTGGCGACTGTGGCAAAACCCCTCATGGTTATGAAAACCATAAGGGAGGCCTATGTCCTGCAGTGGGCGTCTAATGGCTGATGATGATGATGATGAATTCAAAGTCACCCTGTAGAGCAAGTTCGTGGGAATGACGATCGGAGGCAGATTGCTGGAAGCGACTGGACGAGCGTGGCCGAGTACAGTAAGAATTGACGTGCCTTGGGGGAGGCCTATATCCAGCAGTATGTTCCGGCTGATTGATCTACTTTAAGATAGAGGCTTAACTATAACTTACGATTTTTGAAATTTATCATTTACTGTATAATTTTACAGATTGCAAATGTAAGCAGATCTCCTTTAGGATTGAAACTTTAACCGGCAAAATTGTATTGGCCATCTATTAGTGTTGGGCAATGCACTTTTGCTGGCTATATTTTATGAGCGAGAGGTAAATTGTTATTCAAGCCCTTTCTTTAATAAATTATTCTCAATACACCCGTGTACGAATGTAGTACAGTCGACAGCACATCAACTTTTACACGCATGCACTCTACTCCGTTAAGTTACGGGTGACATTGCAACACAAATGTAAAGGTTGCCCTGCTGTCAATTGTACCAAATAGTAGCTGAGCGGACACCTTCCCCGTTTCGTTAGTAAAGTTACTTATAGTTCGCCTTTGTTGCCCGGGCACATTGGCAGTATTGCCGGGCACATAAATATCAAAGTTAAAGTTTATCTGGGCCGAGTTTCGTAAAACTACAATTCGTTGTTTATTGTGACAATTCGAGGTACATTGCGTAGCGGAGTCTTGTTATTAATCTGTGGTTTAATCGACTTTGCAATCTACATCGAATAGTCATAGTAAACCACGAGTTGTACATGTATGAAACAGGCGCCGGTTTTAGAAGAAAAAGGCATAACAAGTTACATAAATAAGTACAAAGGAAAAACAAGTCACATAAATACAACATAATACAAGACAAAGTCAGAGCGTCAGAGTGCATCCTGTGGTGTGTCAAAGTTGCCACAAAGGGCATCTGACTCAGCATTTTGCTGAGGGTGTGAGCTCTCAGCGCTGGTTTTCAGTCAGTGCCTGCGGTTAGTGAATGTTTACGTGTGTCAGGAGCGAATTTCGAAAGAAATATTAAAGTACTAACGAGATTGCCGGCGATATCTAAAATAATATGCGTGGGTCTTAATAAATCCACCATCCATAAAGCTAACTCACATTTAAATTCGTTCCGAACTACAAATAAGCCCAATTCCGGTATAACCGATGGCCCGTAGCGTTAACTCGCAAATAAAAAGGCCAAAATATAAATTACAGGAGCCGGCAGCCATTGATCAACTGGGTATTGAATTATTTTGATGCGAAGCACATTCACACTCAACCCAATTAATGCGAAGATCTATAAAGATAACATGCAAATTGTTCGGGCACCATCGACCATCTTTTACGGTTCTCTGTCCCTTTCTTATGTTAATATTTGCGATATCTTGCACCCGTTCTGTCCCGGTTAAGTGTTTGACACCTGTGTTTGAAACCCACTCCGGTGTGCCCTTCGTTTTACGCTGGGCAATCATTCATCTCACCTCGTTTCGGCAATACGGTTATTTTAAAGAAAGAAAGAAAGACATTTGTAGGGACAAATTAACACATAACAAGAAAGAAAAGGCATAACAAGTAACATAAATGCAAAGGAAAAACAAGTCACATAAATACAATGAGTGGTATATAAGTGAAAACCTGTAATTAGCTTACAGTTATTACTTAGAAGTTACTAAGATAGTTTAAAGCTGTTGGTTTTCCATGTATTCGTAAATAAATAAATAAATAAATAAACATAGGACAAGTCAGAGCGTCAGAGTGAATCCTGTGGTGTTTTCTTCACGAACCGCTTTTGACACGTTAGTTAGGAATAAAAAGGGAGTGTAGGGAGTGTTGTCAGTGTTCATGTGTGTACGTTTATCTGTTTCCTTTTTCCACCACAACTAATGAATAACATCTACATTCTCGACCATAAGTCACCCCAGAGAACATACAGGGTGTGGCGAATCCCAGTATGAATTCCAGAGCCAGCTAACTATTTCTTCAGCATCGGCATAAAATCGATAAGTTGAAACTTTTCAATTTAATTTATTTATCTGTCATACGACTTAATGCTTGGTGAGGTGTTAGGAGAATTCATAAGTGACCCTGGGGAACATACAAGGTGTCGCGTAGAGAATGGGTAACCTTAAAATCGTTTTTTCAGTATCGATTTATTTGACCACTCTCAACAAGCAAAGGCTTCAAATAATTTTTTTTTTTTTTGTACTATCTTTGTATTCCGGCATGTACCAATCAATGGCTTTGTTTTCTAAGTTACGTACCTTTGTGAAGTTGTAGTAGCAATACCACTCGCTAGCCGTGAAGGAAAACATCGTGAGGAAATCTGAGTGTCTGAGATGTTCACATACCTCAGCGCTTATTGCCTGATTTGCATTGAAAAGGCCTGTAGTACCCCTATATAGGCTACATAAAAAACTAAGTTTTTAAGTATCAAGATACTACGAGTATAACAAATAAAAACTTTTTCCGTGGTATCCACTTTTTACGCCACACCCTGTATGTATGACATATCAATACTGGCAGTCGGGTTTTTATTTTTTTTTGTTTCTAATTTCCTTTCAGTTCTCCAGTCCAGCAATAATCGTCCCCAAATAAATGAACAAGTGAAGATTTTGGCTTCAAAAACGCGATCGAGTCATTACTTGGCGACGTTTACTAATCGCTGCGCGTTACGTTATTTATTTGTTCTACTGTAACTCGATTAATAACGCCGTCTTATGGCTTGTATTAATTTCATTATTTAACACCTTCATACCCATTATGGGGGTTCCCGAAGTGCTTAATTTGCAACGATTAATCGATCGAATTTATCAATTTAAATGTTGTATCTACTGCCTGTTCATCGTGTGAACTTGCTAATTAAAGAGAAGGGTAACGGCACTAATTTTTCATTCACAACGTTGACTAAGTACTTAACTGTAATATGTTATAAATGTAAGTAATTTTGTATATGTACCTATCCTTTATATAATTTATCCATCCTAATGTTGCCTCGAAGAGATCGCTTTTAGCGCTAAGACCGCCAATATAGTATACTACGTAACTTTAAATTTTACTTTGTATATAGCCTATATAGAGAACTCGACGAATGAAAATCGTCTACATAACCCAGCGGATTAGTAAGTTGAAGTGGCAGTGGGCGGGGCACATAGCACGCAGAACTGATGGCCGATGGGGCCGAAAAGTTCTCGAATGGAGACCACATATCGGCAAGCGCAGCGTAGGACGACCAGCCACAAGATGGACAGATGACCTCATCCAAGTGGCAGGAAGACGCTGGATGCAGGCCGCTTCCAACCGGTCTTTTTGGAAATCCATGTAGGAGGCCTATGTCCAGCAGTGGACTTCTTGTGGCTGAATGATGATGATGATGATGATATACAGAGAGAGTATGGGCTGAATTACCACTCGTGTCCACCGCGGATTGGCAATATCAAGCGCCGAAGTATGTCAATACCTCAGACGATCAGGTTTCCTCACTAAGTTGTAAATAAAAAAATTTTGTACTGTTATTGTAGGTATAGTATGTATTGAATATTACTAATGTAGAATAATCACCAGCACCTCAAATCCGGACACTCAGCAGCCACCGTGAGCAACCGCGAAGATGATTGAATTCATATTTGTTTATTTATTCATTATATATATCGTACATTTCCTTCTATTAGTGCTGCTTTAAAATTTTCCTACATAGCGAGTCGGGTGGATGTTATGATAACATAATATATTTCAATATAAGATATTGCTTTTGTAAGAAGGTTTCCAGTTATCAATGAACGTACTGATAACCCAACCCAACATCATCGTCGCTCTATCAGACCTAGGCACAATAAATCAAACCTAACGATTGTCTATATCTGTTTATGCAACAGTACCTAATTGCAATACTAGATAGGCGAAGTAGGTCGTGAATGGACTCCTTAGTTCTCAATGGAGCCGGATCGTGGACGATGTCATTACGTCTGCCTAACGGACGTTTCAATAAACACTAGAATAGATAAAATGATTGAACACCAGGGGCTAGATTCTGTTAGTGAATTGTAGTAACATGACAACTGCATGAACATGGCGGTTTTCATTTCATGGCTGCTTTAAGTCTACGCGGGCACACCCATCAAGCCTTCTAGGCGTCAATGGTACGAAAAAACACGTCACGTGACCCGACAGTGTACCTGTCATTATACTACAATGCACTAACAGAATCGAGGCCCAGGGCCGTTTCATAAGACTTGCATGAAAATAATTCTTAGTATATTATAAATTAGGGCCTTCATAGAACTACAATTAATGGTTTACTGACAATTCGATAGTATATTGCATGGCCGTTACTAGGCAGGTAGTAGGTGAGGAAACCTGAGTGTGAGCAACCGTGTCGAGTTGTTTACGTACCTCAGCGCTTGAAATTCCCAATCCGCGATGGTCTCTCTCTGAGAGAAGGCCGGTGCTCTACAGTGGGACGTACCTATATAGGCTGCATAAAAAAGGTTGGTTAGCTGAAGTATTGTACACACAAATCTTTTTGGCGGTAACGTGAACATAGTCACAGATCGTTAGCACATAGCTTAGTGTCTTTTCAGTGTATGTATGAGTAATTGACTACTTTAGTAATTGACTAATAGTAATTTACTGCGCATCATGCTACGTCAGTTACTCACACATACACTGCCAAAATAGTAAGCGATGTGCAAACGATCTCTGACTGTGTTCACGTTACCGCCAAAAAGATCTGTGCGGACTATAGATGACTATAATGAAGTAGGTAATGAATGAGGAAAAAACTGTCAGAGGTACGGAAGTCCAGCAAATGTTGTTTTGGCAGGTGATCATTTGTTTTTTATTTAATTTCCTGTATGTGTTAGGTAAATAAACGGCAGCGAATGTGTATGTCACAATTGTAAATAAACAGAGCTAATTTAATTAGGTGAATCCCTTCCCTATACACTTACCACCGGCTCCTGAATTGAGAATATCACTTAATCTTCTATCGTTCCGATTCATTCTTTTTTAGGGTTCCGTAGACAGCAAGAAATCCTTATAGTTTCACCGTGTCCGTCCGTCTGTCTGTCTGTCCGCGGCTTAGCACAGAGACGACAAGTGCCAAAAAGCTGAAATTTGGCATATATATGCATATTGCTCACGCCGACAAGCCGTAGGTTAAATCATAAAAAAAAAATTTAAGGTACCTCACCTACATCTAAGTTGGAAATGTATTTTTTTACCCCTACACCATTGCGGAGTATCGTTGGATTAGTTGTTTAAAATAGTGTGGGTACAGGCCAACCTTTTTTGATTTAGGGATCCGTTTGAGGAATCTAAAGCTTTAAACCGCAAGGGTGCCCCCCCACCCCCCTCTCGGCTAAATGGTTGATTGTAGAAACGTGATTTGTTGTAGGGCAGTAGCACGGAAAACTATCACGATTCATAGCTAAGTGGGCTTTACAATTTAACGAGTAAATAGGTGACCAACCTTGTGACAAACTTATAAAATGTAAACTTCGTACAAATTTTATTGAAAATTACTTTGATGAAGTTGTAAGTTCTGTAAAGCAGTTAATAAGCTCCTCCTTCTATGGAACCCTACACTGCGCGTGGCCAGACACACACTTGGCTGATTTTTCAGAAAATTTCGGACAGATATCAGTCTGTCTTAAGTAATAATAATAACTTCCACACAACACAATCACTTATACTGCTCCCAAAATAGGATCCCTGTGCTGTGGTAACCAGGCAAGGACATCACAAACATGAAAACAGGACCATGTGTACAAATGTACGGTGGGCCCCATTCGGAATCGAACCCACGACCTCCGGCGAGGCAATCAGACATGATACCTCTGGACCAATAAGTAATAACTTAGTGAAATTCTCAATTCAGCAACCTGTGGTTAGAATCCTAACGAATGTCCGCAACGGACAGTTGCTGCTGGGAAATGGAGTCTAATAACAAGTTGGTGTTATAAAAATTGCTGTAAGTAATTATTATTGCGCTCAACTAACCTACATATTGAGGGTTATCGTGGACACGTTATCTGCTACCAAAGGGTTCATTTGGAACGCCGCGCCGATACATCCGCTCCAATTGATACAATATTGCTTAGGCAGTAGGCACAAGATGTATACCCCGTGCCAAATATAATTTCTCTGGACATAAACAGCAGCCCACACAAAAAAAAAATGTATGAATAAAGAAATCAGGATACGTTAAGGGATACATGTATACTTGTTTAATTTCATGCAGCTTTGGTGTATGTGTTATAGGCAATGTGTATAATCCGGCATTGTATAGAATGCCTAGGCATTGTATACATTGCCTAAAACGTTAAGGCAATGTGTATAATACGATTCATTTCATACATTGCCTAGGTATTGTATTAAATGCCCGAAGCGCATCAGGCAATGTGTATAATGAACGACCACGGGAAGGAGGCGAGTGCGCGGCGTGCGGGACTACCCCGTAAACAAGTTGCAACTCGTTCGTTGTGTTAGTACGCAGCACTCCTTTGTTTTATGCAGACGTATTTTTTTAGTTTATGCATTGGTTCTAAACTGAGTGTGATCATTCATTGTTTGTGTGATTATTGAATGGAAAATGCCTACTGATCAGCGGTACTTACTAATGAAAGAAAGGTTTTACTTAGAATTGCGTACTAACAGAGAATCGGCTTCTACAAGGAATCGAGTGTTTATTGATGAATTTGAATTTTTTGTATCATGATCAAATTTCCATAATCAAGTGGTAAGAAATGAACAGGACGACTTTCTGCAGCAATTTTTTGGTACGGTCAAGTGCACTTAGACCTTTACACTTGCCATTCGATTTTGTCCTAATATCGCAGAAGATAAGAGACGTGGAAATGTCAAAATGTAAACGTTGTAAATGTAAATGTTTATCCGAAGGGAACTAGGTATTCCATACATTTCCTAGGTAAAGTGTAAAATAGTTTGAACATTTAATATCATTTCACACATTGGCTGGACGACCCCGGCATTCTATACAATACCTCGGAAATGTATAGAATGCCTGCATTATACACATTGCCTATAACATATACGTAAACAAATCGTCGACACTAATTGTTAAAATACGGGAAGCAATATTGTATAATAATTTGTCTGCTCTTCCTAGGGCAAACATAATATCATAAAAAATATCACTTGTTGCAAACTGAAGTTATCAAGCATTAAAATGTATGAACCAGTTCATATATTTTTTAAGTTTTTTTTAGGTTTCCCTGTAGTAAAAATTGATCGTATTGACTAGTAGATTTTTGGACGCATATAGGTATTTCAACAAAAATTGCACAAAAAAGAGCTTTATATTTGTTTAATAATTTATTTAAATTAAAAATACAAGTTCAAAAATGTTTTATTCAAAATAGCACAGAAACTGCATTAAGTCGCAGTTTCTGTTACAAGTTTAAATAGGTGTCCATTTCACAATCTAGATAATTTTTATACATTTAGGAAAAGTGTATTGGAATGTAGTGTACAGTCGTTGGCACAAATAAAGTCTTTACGAGCCCTTTGAGTTTGCCGCACGGGACAACGAGAAATAAGATAAAACTCCATTGTGATTTATGAATGAAAGTTATCGATTCTGCATTCAACGTAAACACGCAACTACTACAAAATTAAGCAGATACAATCAATGTTAGCTAAGAATGTAGTATGTACATTTTAAATTCTTCTTCCTCTTCAGGATTCGTATGTCCATATGTCCACCTAGTAATATTACGTTGGTTTTATGATAGAAAAAGACTAAAAGGCCAAATATGCATGTACATAATATATTTTTGAATACGCAAGACCGGCGCGATCCTTTTTAAAACGCGAATAAATATGTATTTGATTTGAAGAAGAAGAAGAAGAAGAAAGACGTTTATTATACCAACAAGATACATCACAGAAACAAAATAAGCACATAAGTAACATAATATGCACAACAACAGAAAGAAAACTAAATACACAACAGACAAAACGAATAAATAAAACAGGACAATATATGTAGCCTGTGGTGTATCTACGTTGCCACAAAAGGCAGCTGACTCAGCGTTGTGCTGAGGAAGTGATCCCTCAGCGCTGATTTTCAGTCAGTGCCTACGGTAACCCATAATTGATTTGATCTGATTTCATTTATTCGTCAGTAAAACGGTACATTCATATTGATGTTGAATCGCTCGTAGCCCCGGCTGCCTGAGTGATCTTAAACGATCACGAAGGTTAAGCTACACAGGGCGCGTTCAGTGCATGGATGGGTCGCCGTCTATGCCTAACGCTAGTGGCATTTTTCCGAGCGGTTCCGTGCTTCGCAAGGCACGTTAAGCTGTTGGTGCGAGCTGCCGTCGATAGATGGCAGTCGTTAAGCCAAGTCAGAGGCCTTAGGGCGGCTTGACAACTTCTGACAGTAGACGAGCCACTAGTCTACAAGCCTCCACCAATCCGGACTTGGCCCCCGTGGTGGAGTATGGCCTATACCTTCCTCAGGGAAGAGACCCGTGCCCCTCGGTGGGGACATAATGGGTTGATGATGATGATGATATTGATGTTAAAAATTAATTATATGGCATATACGCTCAGAGCATTGAATATCTATGTACATAAGTGATTCACCAACGCAGTTGGTATAAAACTATTAAAATGTCAACTTAAATACTAATAATTATGATAATTATGATTTGTATTTCATTGGTGGCGGGTTAGCCCACTGGATGCCCTTAAGTACCTAAACATTCCGCTTTCGCACACATACGTTTGCGTTAAAAATTTCGTAATCAAGACGCTGGGCCCCGTTTCATAGAGCTACAATTCATGGTCTACTATGATGATTCGTTGTACATAGCATAGCCGATTAACCCACAGATTAGCAAGTACGAAGACGCAATGCGCATCGAAATGTCAAAATAAAAACCGTAATGGTATTGTATGGGAGCTATGGCAGTATAGCGCGCGTGTGTGAAGCGCTTTATATCCTTACTAATATTATAAACGCGAAAGTTTGTATGTATGGATGGATGTTTGTAACTCTTACACGCAAAAACTGCTGAACAGATCCGGATGACATTTTTGCACAAAGATATATGATAGTCTGGATCTGCACATAGGCTATTTTTTATCCTGGAAAAATACACACCAAACTTACCACGCGAACGAAGTCGCGGGCAACTGCTAGTTAGAAATAAAATAAAATTGAATTGTTTAAAACACAAATAATTGCCAGATAATGTTAAAATACTGGGCGTCAAATGGCTGATGACGATGATGAAGTTTGTATGTAGGGAGTAATCTCCGAAACAACTTAATTTCTAGCCGAAAATTTCTCTCACTCATATTTAGAATGGACCTTCAGGTTGGTCATAGGCTTATTCAATTACCATGCGAACGAAGTCGCAGGCACTGCTAGTAACAAAGAAAGAGGGTGTGCGCTTATGACCCCACGGTCTAGGTGAAAACTGTTATGATTCTCAAAATTCTGATGAAAAATAGAGTCATTATGACCATTATAAATATGCAATTATGAAAAAAAAAACACATTATGAAAGCAAAAGTATACATAGATGATTCCATTTGGTCGCCTTAGCCCAGTAAAGGAATAAATTGCAATATGTAAATTATTTTCAAAAAACAGGTACATATATTATAGTTATTTTTCTAAATAAATACAAACCTTATTTAAAGTTGTGTTGAGGTCAAATTGTTCCCTGCATTAAATCTATTTTTTTTCCAAGCACCATTCCAATCCAGTCCAAAAGGTCATATTCATCCACTGCTGGACATAGGCCCCAAGGCACGCCACTTCTTTTTGCCCTCGTCCAGCCGCTTCAGCCATATGATAAACCACAATGCAAACGCAATAAAAATCATTAACACAGGATTAGACGCCCCTTTAGCGTATTACTGTAGTAATAAGGAGATTAGTGTTAATATGAATGCATTTAATAGAGACATGTCGGTTATACATAGTTATAGCATTTAGATCCATTGCTAATGTGATGCACATGGCAAATCAACCCTTCTTGCTGTAGTAGGTTATCTCCTACTAAACGCGTAATTGTAAAATAAATGGAATTCTTATCACGATTACACAGGAATACTTCCAAAGTTGGATTACACTGGATTATCGCTTCCATAAACAGAAAAACGAAACATAAAATCAGCTAACTAAAAAAGAATTTAGGTACAGTGTTTGCGCCTTACAAAAAGAATGCAACCTCCTTGCTAGTTCAAACTATTTATTTTTCTGTAGTAATGTAATTCGTCTTTGAATATTAGCGCAAGCAACACGTGTACATAATTATTAAAACCGTTGATTCTATGGAAAAGTCGTCGTATTTTTCTGCGAGGATAAAGATTAATATTTTCATACAATTACCGCAAAAATCTCGCACAATCGCACCGGACTAATTAGTACATACATATAAATGAAATTGTCTTCACATCAGAATCTCTCCTTGTGTAACTGAGCCTGATCAGAAAATAATTTAGTTTCCTAATGAAAAAAGGGTGAAGAAATCTCTACAGGAATGCTTGTACTGTTGTTATCAGCTAAATAACGCCTAAATTCGATACGCGAGGAATCAATTCGAGGTATTCCTACAAATTAAAGGATGACACCTATCTCGTAATCGAGTGTAGCGTGGCCATCAGTGTTGGAACGAAAAAGTCCGGAGTTTCTTTAACGTATTATTATTAAAAACCTATTTAGAGGATAAATATTCGCCCATGCCGGAACTTTAACCCGCGACCTCTGGCTCGCCGTGCCAGCGCTCTCCCAACTGAGCTAATGGGCAAGTGCAAGCATCGATGAAATTTCGAGCCTCTTTACAAACTTCTCTGTATTACGTATTTTTAGCTTCTAAATAGGTTTTTAAAATTTTACTCAGCACGGGTTAGTGCAACAAAAAGAATATATTACATAAGCAGCCTATAAACGTCCCACTGTAGGGTACAGGCCTTCTCTCAGGGAGAGAGTATGGGCTTAATCACCATGCGTGGCCACCCTGGATTGGCGATTTCAAGCGCTGAGGTATGTGAATCAGGTTTCCTCACGATGTTTTCCTTCACCGTTAGCGAGTGGTATTGCTACTATAACTTCACAAATGTACATAACTTAGAAAACGTACATGCCCGCACTGGGGATCGAACCTGGGTCTCTTGCTTTCGAGTCCGATGTTCTACCCACTAGGCTACCACTGCTGTATCATGTATTATTATTATTTTATTAATTGTATTTTACATTTATTTCAGGTAACGATAGGATAATTTTGACATGTCAAAAGTAAAATTTTAGACTAAAGCGCACATCACAATGATCACATCGTATTTGGCACTGCATGAATTCTATATAGAATTTCTTTCGCTTTCTTTCGACTTTCGCAAAGGTTCCGTCCAACAGAATCGCTGCACTAAGTCCCATCTATCGTATCTTACCTAGTTTCTAATTCCCTAAATCTATGCCCACCCTACGCCCAGGACGAGCCGCGTCGAGACCGCTCGCTGTGCGCAGGATCAGCTCCGCAGGGCGCATGCGCGGGCGCAGCATTACAAATAATTAATAGTCGTTCCGCGCAACACCTCGGCCACGACCACGAGTGGCTCGGGGCTCAGCCGCTGTCAACATTTTGCTACTCATAAAATATTTGTTTTAGTTCGATTAGTTCGCCAAATTCAGCCAAACTTGATAGTCATATCAACTTTGGCACATCTTGCACATCTCACATCAAGAAAAAATTTAATGTGTAAAGCACGATTGCATGGGAATTGCTTCGTGAGGCGCGCTTTTAATGAGTGTAATGTGTAGAAACAGATTGACATCTTGTCCTAAATTAATACAACTTTATTCATAACACAACAAAAAGAAAACTAATTGAAACTTAACTAATATATAAATGATAAAAATATATAAATTACATAAATTCTATATTTACAAATAAAACATCTGCCCTAGGTCACTGTCCCGCGGTAATGAGCCCAGGACGCTGGCGACGTTACCTCTTTGGATGGCCAGGCTTATCCTCAGGTACGCGCCAGCCCTCTGGTCTCCCGATGGGTCGATTAGGCGCGCCGCTAAGTCTTTGAACAGCAGGCGCGCCTCTGGGCCCCAAGTGCCTATGGTTTCGACCCCAAACGGCGCAAATATGTAATTGTTTCCTATTGAACCGTTGATGTTCGGGTTAGAACAATTTTGTCGAAACTGGGTTCACCCAGGCAAGGTTCGGGGATGACGCGGTGCTAAATACGTTAGAATTGATATACCCCTCGGCGTGCCAGTTAGTCGAGTGAAATTGTGCCCGATAATTATAGTTTTAATAAATCCATGCGCTTTTTGCCGCAAAGCGTCCAAAAGGTGTTGTTAGTCAAATAGGGTGATTGATTGACTTGCATTGATGAGGTGTTTTTGTGGTACGATGGTACTTTGTGGCATTGTGAAGTTTGAACATTTGAGGTTTAATTTTACAGTTAAAACTTTTCGGCGTGATTGTCCGGAACTGTCATTATGGGATTTTTTAATTTTGTTAGAGGTGGTTAACCAATGCTATATAATTTTTGACAAACTATAAAATCCTAACAATTGGCAATGATCGTCGTAGCTCAAGATGTCATGACATCATCCATGGTAGAGTCCACTAGCGCTCACCTAGCATCCTATGAACAGGGACCAGATTGTACCAACGTATTGCTTCAACTAATTGTATCATTTGATTATATTTATCAACTCTACATCTGTTTTAAGTGGTAGTAAAAATCACTCATTAGTTTAAATTAAAGCGGTATCACGTCTGATTATAATGCTGGAGGTCGTAGGTTCGATTCCCACTGGGGGCCACTGTACATTTTTAGGTACAAATGGCTACGGTCTGTTTATATTTTCATGTTTGTGATGTCCTTGCCTGGTTACTATAGCACGGTATTCTAGTTTGGGTCCAGGACAAGTGATGTGTTGTGTGTAAGTTATTGTTGTAATTTACCTTTTGCTCGCACGTACAAGATTAGGAACGATCACTAATGCTAAATTGACTAGTAAAATTACTTAACAAAATTCTGATTTGTTTCTGCCCTGCTTAATGTGACTAATGAATCAGATTTCTGCAGAGAATCTCAAGATTAAAGTGTGTTAACGAATTGAACTGCCTTAAATTCCGTGATTAACCCCTTCGCTCGCGACTGAGATCAATCAATCAATCTGGATCTTCTCAACAACAATATAGTAAGACAATTGTTTACGAAGAAGGTGGTTAAGAGCAAGATTACGAAGTGTTTCTTTATAACTTTTTATTGGCATATGTAGTGGAATCCGGTTCCTGCGCGAGGAATGCGCGTGTCCAATCGGCCGTCTCTGTCGACACAGAAGTAGAAATAAACCGTGCGGCACAAAAAGCGAACGGAAATGATCACACCATGACAGGTGCGGCGAGCGTTGAAATTGAATAAATCGATACCGTCTCTTGAAAGGCGATCGATTGAAAAAAACGCAGCAATGCTCCGATTGATTCGGATTCTTCACGATTGTTGTGCGGATGACGATTCGATTCTCGTTGTTGTCGATGGCTCTGGGTTTGTTGACATCGATATTTTTGTAATGCCCCATGTCTACAAATAAATTGGACGTCTAACGAGCTAACTTATTGAAGGAAGTCATTCCTACGCTTAAATAATAATCACTTGCACGCAACACAATGGTTTCTTCAGGTCCCAAACTAGGATACCCTGAGATATGGTGACTAGTCAAAGTTATCGCAAACACGGAAATATACCCAGACTGAGGCCATTTGTACAAATGTACGGGGACTACATTGGGAATCGAACCCCCGACCTCCGGCATGGTAATCAGACTTAATACCACTAGACCAACGAGGCAATCCAATAGTGCCGTTTTGTTCTCTTTCTGGTTTTTTGGCAATTTCAAGTGACGTGAAAGTTAAGTCGTGAGTTTTGTTTAACATTTAACTTTTTATAAGTATTTTCGATCGAGGTGGGTCAGCTCAAGGTCAGCTCAGCCGATTCCTTGACAGAAAAGGATACGGTGAAGAGACTATCTCGACCAACATAAGCTGAAGGTGGTCCAGGAAACTTCGGATCGAACTTGGGGGTACGGGGTTACAGTACCTACAGATGTCTAAAGATTATCCAACCGGCAAACATCTTGAGCGAAAATCTGCGGAAAGAGGGTGAGCGCAGCGCGGGGTGAAGAGACCGCTTATCAACCAATCACTGCCCACTACCGCATTGTTCTAGCAGTTGGTCTTGTCGCTTGACTACGAAGCCAGAGGTCTTGGGTTCGATTTCCGTTGGAGACTACCATACTTGATTAATGGCTGTCTGGGTGTATTTCCATATTTGTGTCGTCCTTGCCTGGTTATCCCAGCTTGGGACCAGGAAAAGTGATTATTCTGTGTTATTATTAAGTTATCTAATAAATCGATTTATCTGTCCATCTAATAAACTATAGATTGAAACTACTTACGAGAGATATTCTATCGATCCTTTCTATCGATATTGACTGGTGACAGCACGCCTGTTTAGGCGCGAAGTGCCTTTGGAAACGGTAGCCGCGGGCGCAGCAGGGGGCGGTGCTTCGGCGGCCATCTTTTTATTTATTTATTTTTTTCGCCCTTGTTTATCCAGCCCAGGCGTCGCGGCCCACTGGCTGGCGCAATCAATAAAACGATGGGACCGTAAAGCCATGCCTGAATTAAATATGCCGTACTGCGTTCGTTTCGCGTTCCACGCCACTAAGTTTAGTGCGGTAATTAAAATAGAGGAAAAACTGACGCTTATATACCTACTTACTTTTTATTTTGTATCGATTATTTTACGTATATTTAATTTCATTCTGCCTTTTTCTGGGTGCAAACAAACATTTTGCTTAAAGTATAATTGTTAAGGGTGTAAACAAACATTTTGTTTAAAGTATAATTAAATTAAAAATGCGATTTTACCTTAATTCCCGCGTATCACCAATTCCAGTGCGGAATTTTAAATAGAGGAAAAACTGATTCTTACATTCTGATTTTGTCAAATGCAAACTGCATAATAACACAAAATAACATAACATAATATATACTCACACCTGTATCCCGGAAGGGTAGGCAGAAACAATCCTAAGAAACCTCTTTCGCTTTGTCGACATTCATTAGTCGTACGCCGGTTTCAAGTATATGCTTTTTATCATGGCCTTCTCTACTACATTCCCGGTTTGGTCGAAGTATGTCCGCCTGGCACGTCCCTTACCGGTCCTTCCACCCTCCATTTAAGTTTGTACCAATAGTAAGTAAGTAAGTACCTATTTCCGGCTGATCAATATCATCCACTCAAAGCTCAATTCCACTGAACATAAGTCGCGTAAAACCGAGCCCAGGGGAACCCAATAAAAAAAATCTAATAGAGAATTATAACAAACAACAAGGAATCCGGCCGGGTGGTACCTAATTTCACACTTTATTAATGCAAGTATTAGCTTTAATTCCATCGGTTGACACGTGCCGAATTTGCTGTTCTCATAAGCCCTGCTCTCCCCCTGACGGCAGCGATTGAGCAATTGAACAGCCTTCCAATCGACATTCGATCTTAACAATACCGGTGAAGATGTCATTTCGCGGTACCCCGTCTTTTAGACTGGAATCAGGAGTTATCTTGTCAAAAATAGTCCCTATATTTCAGTACATGTGGTGGAAATTACGTTGCATTGTTGTAAAATATTATACACTAGCTATTTCGGAGTTGCACAAATGCATTTCGCAAATCGAGAGCAGCAACCAAGGATGCAGCAACGAATCCGTTTGTTTTTTATAATTACTTGTTAATTAACCAGGTTTTCAGCTTAAAAAATCACTTCGAAAAACTATAAACTGAAAAATTTTTTTAGCAGCGCCACAGAAATTTGACTTTCAGTCGTCATTGATAATTTGAGTCCCAATCGTCAAAGTCTTCGAATCGGTCATTTAACTTCCAATCAAAGTGCCCGAAAACAAATTGATGAATTTTCCACATGAACGACCGAGCAATAGCTATTGCGGAGATTCCACAGATAAAGTGAGCAAAATAGGGGCGCACGGACCATAGATCATAGAGTAATGCGGTCACGCTCTATGGTATTAAGTGTCAGTTATCTTCTTCGTGGGGCCGCAGTGCGTATTTATAATACATTTTTGTGTTCCTCTCCCCTAGCTACAAACATGGAGTGAGGTTCAGCCGGATTGAATACGGCATTATAATGAAATGATTCATATTTAAGTAAGTCCTCCCCTTCACAATTTCGGCGCTGGAATGGGAAGCAATGTTTCTTATTAAAGAGGTGTTATGACTTGTCTTTTTATTGTCCTACAAATAACGGTGGTTTTGATGAGTTTTATTGACATTGAGTAAAGTGCGTCGCCTGCAGAGGGGATTTTTAGTTATTAAACTAAACTTCATGTATACCATTTTGTTATTATAGTTATTTCAGCAAAAAAGATTTAGGTCTCAAAATGTTACAACCCTTATCGTGGCATTAAACGCTTTTTTATTTTAAAGTAGGTACATGTAGCAAGTACTTACGCAACGCATGCCTAATTCTTCTGATATTTTTATATTGCTTGTTTTGTTTCTGTGATGTATCTTGTTGGTATAATAAATGTCTTTCTTCTTCTATCTGTATTGGACGTACATACATACATACATACATAAACTCACGCCTGTATCCCAGTGGGATAGGCAGAGATCAGGGAGAACCACTTGCCACGATCCTGACAGATCACTTTCGCTTTTTCAACATTCATTAGTCGTTGCATGCACGCCCGCCGCCGGTTTCGGTTACGGCTCTATATTGCAATTGCTGCATTTTTATACATGGCTATTTATGTAATGCTCAATTCCTTGAACATGTTAGCCCCGGTTTCTCGTGCCGACTTATCAACCAATAACGGTCCTCTCCAGCCCGCGCCATCATCTTCAGACCGCCAAAGAGTCCCAAAAATCAAACACAGCTTAATATTTCAGCAACTGTACCATGTTTTTCCAGGACCTAGGTTCTGTTAATGCATTGTAGTATAATGATAAATAAGTGTATGAACGCACCATTTGATTTCATTGCCGCGTGAAGCCTACGCACGCGCACGTATTGAATCTCCTAGGCGTCAATGGTATAAAAACACGTCACTTAACCTGAACGTGTATCTGTCATTTCACTATAACGCACTAAGAGAATCAAGCCCATGTATAGTTGTATACTCAATGTCACACGTGGCCATGGGTAAACGGTGGCGTGAGTCACGCGTTTCGTAGCGCTAAAATGTCGTTAAAACCGCGCGACTCGCGTCATATCGTGCTACCCATGCAGAGCAGAGTTTATAAAACCACAATTTGTAGTTTAGTACACTGCGTAGCAGAGTCTTCCTGTTAATCGGTCCGTTACTCGACTTTGCAATGTACATCGAATTTTCGTAGTAAACCATCAATTGTAGTTCTATGAAACAGGCCCCAGCCTGTCGCAGTGATCAAATCACGCAACGTCTCGTTCACAATACAAGTTGTGACGCCAGTTCCTTTGCGTTTTTGCTGCAGGGGCTACACAAAACACGTTCCCAGAACCATCGGTCGGGAGTAATCCCGAAGATAACGCGATAACCGTCCCGTAATAGCCGAATATCTTCCTAATGCGTATGTAATGGCACGGCACGCGGCGGACGCGCGCCCGCCGATTGTTTGCGTCCGGGGATCAATTCCGACACTAGGCTAGGATAGACAGAAGCTGCACGTGCTTTTTTATGTAGCCTCGGGCCTGTAACCCGGTGAAAAGGTCGTGAGGACGTCCCGCCCTCTCCGATTGCGCCGGCCACGTTTGCCACGATATTCGTCGCATGAAATCCGGTCAGTGGCAATTCGCTTTTTGACACGGTCAACAATAAATTATTTCATATGCTCGATTAAAACAAAAATTACAAAATATCTCGGAAAATGTATCTCTTTTAGTCAATTACTAGTTATTACAATTTTTAAATAGATTAAACATAATATGTTTAATCTATTTAATAAAGAGTGCTGTGACATGTGACGTCACAAGCCAGTATTTTTTTTTGTATACAAAATTCCGTTTTAAAAGTAACTCATTTGATATTTTGTCAAATACCCAATTTTCGCCCAGCTGTCTGGACCCATGTTGGCTTAGGTGGCCTGCCCAAGTCCACTTCGGCTTAGCGGACGCAGCTCCCAAATCGACAATTCTGGTTCTGGAACGCATTGTTGTGTTCGTGCTTTTTTCTATTTTAGTTTATTTGTTTGGTGTACAAAACAGATCACAACTATTACATAATATACTGGGTCCCCATATATATCCGAAATGGGGTTCTACGAGTACCTGTCAATAAGAACAAATTTTACTTAATGGATACTTCCAAATCGAAATAATTTCTTATTTTTTTATTACATCAAGGTTTTTTATACCTTTGCATGCGTAACACTAACTTATATCTAGGCTGAGTCTCAATATAAAAAATATAAAGGTAAACACCAAATGCATTACTTTTCAAAACTTAAAATAGAGTATCATATTTATAAAACATATAAGAATAATATAATTCTCTAGAATTCAGAAAGGAATGTTACGTTGGTTTGGAAATGTGGAGGGGGTGAAGGAAGAAAGATTGATAAAATAAATATCGAGTTAATCTGGGTGGAAGGGCCGGTAAGGGACATACTTCGACCAAATAGCGGATGTATTAGCAAAGGGCAAGATGAAAAGTACCCGAAACCGGCATGCGTGCATGCAACGACAAATTAATATTGAGGAAGCGAAAGTGATCTGTCAAGATCGTGACAAGTAGCAGTCCTTGGTCTCTGCCTAGCCCTCTGGGATACAGGCGTGAGTTTATGCATGTATGTAAGAATAAAACTATAAGAAAAAGCCAAAAAGTCCGAGCACATGAGCTTAGCATCAGTGTAGGACAGAAGGAAGTCGTGTACCTTGGAGAGGCCTGTGGTTCCGGTACCTATACTTATCAATCAGTCCAATCAATCAGCGCGTACTTGTCCACAGCTCGGGACAAGTACGCGCTAATTGATTGGACTGATTGATAAGTGTAGGTACCGGAACTTGGGTTGATTTAGTATTACGTGATTTCTTTCGACAGCTCACTTTTGATTTGCATAAGGAGACGTTTAAGGCCAAAAGAATAGAACTCTTTTAATTCTCTCAACATCATCATCATCATCATCATCATCATCAGCCTACCTCTGCCCACTCCTAGACCTTTCCCCATCCCGCTATGTTTTGCGGTCTCTCGCTATTGGCATCCACAGTTCTCAGTTATTACACTTGAATATTAATTAAGTTTATTTTAATGTTTAGAGACTGTAAAATGACATAATTATACTCGAGGACATCATTATACTCCAGGTTCCTCTGGCTTGGATCCGGTCTATGATTGAAGGAAATTAGTTCACGTCTAATTCATCTCACTTCAACCCGAACTTCTGTATACTTTTATAACGCTGTGATTGGGATTAGCACTTACGCATAGTACTACACTTCCCATAGGGCTTTCTGTTACTGTTTGGCTTTGCTCACTGATGGACAGAGGAGATATGACGCTTCCAGCTTTGTTTGGCCGTAAATTAGACGACGGATTATGGTGATTTTGCGGTACAAAAGGGCTGATGAGTTACAGTTTTTCAAGGACAATATAGTTCGTGGCTCGGTGGTCTTGGTGAACTTAATAAAACAATGGTAAAAAGCAGGATTGTATTTTTCCCCTCTCCTTTTTATATCTTAGTTATTTTTTTTAAGGATTATATTTAAATGTACTTTAAAATAGAGGATTTTAACTTACGATCTTTAAAATAAATAGTTTGCTCTATAATTCTACAAACAACGTAATGTCGAATAATTAAAAATACATTATATAAATTTTTTATATTTCCAGTGGGTCGTATTAGACCCATAGGGAAGTTAGGTTTACAATAGCAAACAGTGAATAGACCAGCTAAGGTCCAGTTTCTGAATTGAGAATTTCGCTAAGTAAATTTAATAGTTAACTGTACTGCTGCCTCTTCGAATTTGTCAGAAAAGAGCAGGGGCAGAAGGTTACTTAAGTATTTACTTAGTGAAATTCTCAATTCAGAAACCGGCCCTATATGTCCAACTAAATACGAGCATCGCGAATTATCAAAAACATTTTAATTCTGCGTGACGATTCTTACTGACGAAAATCCTACACACGTTCTTTTTAAAAGGGTTCTATAGCGAATTATTTGGAATCCCACCGAAGTATGATGGAAAAGCGATCCCGTATAATCCCTATTGAACGTTGTACCTTCCGAAATGACGGGATCAAAATAGGGCCTACGTCTCCGATCACATTGCTATTCAAAATACTTACCGTGTTATGCCGTAGTGTACCAAGATTTTGTACAAAAGGCTGGATGTTCTACTTAGGTGCCTGGTACCTACTGATTAACATGATCATTTCATAGTCACCCCAATAATGTAATTTATGTAAGGCCGAGTGAACGTATATATATTTGTACTTGTAGTTCCCTTTAATCATGTCTGGTGTGCAATAAATTGTTCTCTATCTATCAAAGGTCGACGGGCCATCAAGGGAGGACCAGAGATCTTTAAATCACTTTCATTATTGAAAGTGAGAAAATTAAATTCGCGCTTTAGGTACGCTCCATTATTTTGCAGCTCCCGGTAAATTGTTGTCTCACTTAGTACAGTGTTCATTCTATTAAACCCATTAAATATTGAAAGTCATAGAACGTTGCTGTAAATGATAAACTCTAATTGACGTGTTTCAGAAAGGTAACCCCGGATAATGTGATTCTTCTCAATATAGCCCACGAAAGACGCCCACTGCTGGGCTTATGCTGAGATTCCTGCTGTATAATAAAGAGTATTAATGTCTTCATACCAATATTAATATCTTCATATATTTGTACTTTTTTGTTGTTGAATTTAAAATATTTATAACTAGCTGTTGCCCGCGACTTCGTTCGTGTGGTAATTTTGTTGTTTTCCGGGATAAAAAATAACCTATGTGCTAATCCAGACTATAATCTATCTCTGTGGAAAATTTCATCCGGATCCGTTCAGCCGTTTTTGCGTGAAAGAGTAACAAACATCCATCCATACATTAAACTTTCGCGTTTATAATATTAGTAAGGATAAATAAATTTTTCTAAATAAAGAATATTATACTATTGTATATTCTATCTAATATCTTTCCCTTTGGCCATATCTCACTGCCAGTATTTCAATAGCAAGTCTTGGTTACATACTGCAGAGCACGGTCCCCTAGTAAAACTACAATTTGTTTCAGCGAACAGTAAACATAGATCCGCGGACCGCGTCAGTGAAACGGACACGCCAAAATACTACCAGAAGCTTAGAGCGAAGTTCTTTTTTATGTAGTCTCGACCGTGTCCCACTGCTGGGCAAAGGTCACCCCTTTAACTCTCCACTCCTCTCTGTTCATGGCCACCTCGTTCTTGTACTACTGATATATAGTTGACAACTGTCAACAGTACCAGATTGTTAGTGTACAAGAAACCGAGGGTTAATCTCACTTAAAGCGTCACTCACCCCCGGTTTCTCGTTGCTGTTAATCTACTGTTAACAGTTGTCAGTGGTTTTTTTTGTATGCACTTTGGTCAATTGACAGCTGTTAACAGTAGATTAACAGCGTCTTTGTGTACGAGAAACTGGGGTTCAGTCTGTGAATTATTATTATTATTTTATTTAGCCTGTATACGTCCCACTGCAGGGCACAGGCCTTCTTTCAGAAAGAGAGTATAGCCTTATCACCACGCGTGGCGCTGAGGTATATGAACACCTCGGACACTCAGGTTTCCTCACGATGTTTTCCTTCACGGTTAGCGAGTTGTATTGCTACTATAGAGAGACGGATAGGAGACGGGCAGCAGCGTCTTCCTGAGATTCCAACCGCATACTGCGATCGCCGACCCGCCTGCCAAGCGTGGCGATTATGGGAAAACTCCTCATGGTTATGAAAACTACGAAGGAGGCCTATGTCCTGCAGTGGGCGTCAAATGGCTGATGATGATGATGATTGCTTCTATAACTTTACAAATGTACGTAACTTCGAAAATAAAGTCATCGGTACATACCAAAATTCGAACCCACGACCTCCCGAATCAGGAGCCGGCATTCTACCGCTCTGCTGCCACCGCATAAAGTTTGCATAGAGTTTGTGAATAATATTGGTTTAATCATATTAACAGATTAGCCAGGCTGGCGCGTAAATGGGTTTTCTATTTCTTTCGCTCTCGTTAGCGTTGTCAACGCGCAAGAACAGCTCTCGCTAATCCGTCTTTACTTTAGTATTACTATTATTTTAATTCTTTACTACACTAATTACACATGTAAATGTACAAGCGCCTGCTTAATGCAAGAAGCATTCTGGGTTTATATTTCATCCAAGGCTAATACTTATTTGCGTTCATTTCAAATGGTGCAATATGCGATGTATGTTGGGTGAAGTACCCATAAATAAATCAGTGTGCTTGGATCGGTGCTGACTTTTATTGATGTCGGTTCGGTATATTTTTCTTTGTGCAGTTCGTTACTAAACAATTACTTAGTAGTCTATATAATTCCATTTCCTTCCGTGGATGTCGTAGAAAGCGACTAAGGAAATGCACTCCAATCGCATACTGCGATCGCCAACCCGCCTGTCAAGCGTGGCGATTATGGCAAACCCCTTCATGGTTAGAAACTCGCACAACGCCGTCTATTTTAAACTTAAAATAAATAATATCCCACGGGAATGCATTATCGGGATATCAAGTATGCTTTCAATCAATTCTGGTCTTTGTCTATCAGTACGCCAAGTTTCATGTAAATCCGTTCCGCAGCGTTGTTATTGCGTGATTGAACAACAACATCCAAACATCTTCACAAACTTTCACATTTATAATATTATGTAAGTAGGATAATACTCAACCAAATTGAGCTTTTTCTTATGCCTCTCCGTAGGCTATTTTAGAACTAGCATACGTTCCGCTTGTCTACGAAACAGCGGAGCTGTTGCAGTGCGAATACTATTAGGTATGTATTAAACGACCAGCCCGAAGGACCGACGACATTGTGAAGGCGGCTGGGAAACATTATTGGACGAGACTAACCCAACAGTGGGCTCTCTTTATGGGTTAATTAGATAGACAGATGAACAACTATGCATTTATTAACCTCACCCCATGGTCCTTCTATTGTATCTAATTCGTGGTGTCAGTAGTACTCCGACAATTCGATTTGTTTTATGGTGAAACAGACGTCAGCGCGCTGTGAATGCAAAAAGCCAACCTTTTTACCCCCGTGCGATTCGAGCGACCTCCGGGCTTTGTGTTATAATATAATCAATCCCATTTTGTAGCCGGTTAAGTTTTTATGGAAATTCAATTCATGGGGAAAGTTGGCTCGTGAAAAGTGGAAAAATACGAGTATATCTAGCCACACAGTTACGCTTCAGACGTGGATCGTCATTATCATAAGTTTATCAACATGCTGTGCCGTAGCGTTATGGCCACAATTATACATAAGCATAAATATACGTCCCACTGTAGGGCACAGGCCTTCTCTCAGGCAGAGAGTGTGGGCTTAATCACTACGCGTGCCCACCGCGGATTGGCGATTTCAAGCGCTGAGGTATGTTAATAGCTCAGACACTCAGGTTTTGTTACTATAACTTCACAAATGTACATAACTTAGAAAACCAAGTCATAGGTACATGCCCGCACTGGGAATCGAACCTGAGTCTTTCGCTTCCGAGTCTGATGTTCTACCCACTAGCACAGCCACAAATAAAGTCAAAGTCAAAGTAAAAAAAAATTTATTCAAAGTAGGTGTCCGTTTCAAAGTCTAGATCATTTGGAGAAAAAACGGACAAAAAAACTCCAAACTTAGTCTTTTCAAACATATTCCTTAATTAACAGAGTTTACATGTCATATCTTCTAAAAAGCTAGTACTAGGATGCATTGAACTGGCTTAAATTCCACACATCTTTGTCATCTAAATAATCCTTAATGCTATAATAGCCCTTTTGGCATAAAGTGCGCTTTACACATTTTTTGAACCGCACTTCAGTCAAGTTTATTATATCTTCAGGGATCTTATTGTAAAAACGTATACAATATACAAATCGTTATTAAATACCTTCGTTTTTATAGAGCAACATACTTATGACAATAACAGTTTTAGGTGACGATTTCAATCTGCTACAGAAATATAAGATAGGTACTTTACAAAATACTTACTTCAGTTGTAACGGAACATGGGTGGAAAAGTAAATTCTACACACGACAATTCTAGATTACGGTTTAGAGTGAAACCGTCATTGTCATAAGTAAGTACCTACATTATGTGTTAACACAGTTAAATATGCGTAAGTTAACCCACCTGGTGACCTATATGTCTGTGAGACCAGGTAGTTAAAAGAAATCGAATATTTTTGTCACCGTTATCGAATTACATTGTGGTTTCTTGTAGCTGCCTAATTCCACGTCACCTACCGCCAGTCTACCCCATCGCGTCTAGTGCGTTGCTGGCTGTTTCGCTGCTGAAGATGAGTGATTTTAGTCACTGTTCTGTGATTTTATTATTGTATTTAATTTTTTTTTTGTTAGAAGTATTACCATTTATGTTAGAAGTATTATTTTTTGAGTTTAAAAAAACATTGTTAAAATATAATTTTAGTGCATCGAAAGATATTGTCTAATGCTAATAAAAGATATTTGTTTTGTGAAATAATTATGTTTTATTGACAATTAAAGATCAAATTTTATAACCTTTCTAATGAAAAGTAGCATAAACCGTAAATTACGTAGTCAACGTAGTCAACGTAGAGAAAATCGTAGTCAAAAGCCTCGGTGCGTGAGACCGGGGTCACCAACAATGTAAGTCAAATTCACGTCACCAATGGCGGGTTAATACTACTGCTGTTTGGTGGAATCTTAAATCAGCTACAAAAAGCAACTACATAATTTTTTAACATAAGTATTTTATGTTCGTATTGTCTGTGTTATTTTGCAAATTTTTATTTAAAATATTAGTATGCAATAAAGAAAATTCTTATCTTATCATCAATCGAAGCCAAAGAGGTTTGTCAAGATCGTAGGAATAGGCAAACCCTAGTGTCTGCCTACCCCTCCGGGATACAAGCGTGAGTTTATGTATCGTTCGATTATTGTTTTTTTTTATTCTCGTTGTAATTAGGTATATAGATTCTGTAATTTTTTTTGTGTGTGCTTTTGTGGCAATGTAAATAAATGGGTTTTTTCTATCTTTCTATCGTATTAGTGTTTATCATGATGGAAAGAAAATTATTTTAAATTATTAACGAAAATAATTAAAATCACCGTCTAGACACTAAATAAATAATAATAATAACAGTAATAACTTCCAAATGACACAAGCATTTTGTCCTGGTCCCAAACTAGGATACCTTGTGCTATGGGTCACAAAAATGGAAATATAGATATTTTGACATTACTATTATTATTAATTTTTTATTGCACCAAGACATTGTACAAAAGGTGGACTTAATGCTAATGGCAATTTCTACCAGTGAACCTGCAGAAGGTACAGGAGAGGCAAACATTGAGGTGGGATGCAAAAAAAGAAAATAAAATACTTTTAAGTACCTAAAGGTATTTTTTTTATATTTGAAATTGTATATTTTGGGAAAATTACTTGTTTAATTAGTGTCAATATTAAATTCGTCAATAGTCTCGCAAGAATACCATTAGATTGCCACCAAACTCATTACAAAACCCAATCACATAGCAATTCATTGTGTATTCTATAAAAAGTAATAG
Organism: Yponomeuta evonymella; assembly: GCA_963969515.1. Lineage (NCBI taxonomy): Eukaryota > Metazoa > Arthropoda > Insecta > Lepidoptera > Yponomeutidae > Yponomeuta > Yponomeuta evonymella. The sequence continues at coordinate 15,669,658 of OZ018354.1, read as the reverse complement.
GAACCATTTGTCGGTGTATCATAATAAAATGGCCGATATAATATCGAGCCGCGCCCCCGGGCGATGAAAAATAAATAAAAATGTTAGGGCGGGAAATCGCGGCGGGAAATGTAAAGCCACTTAGTGCCCCCTCTCCCCCCCACACCCCCCGACCCTGTCAATGGATAACTTTAACAGAAGAACGGATATTTCAGTTAAATTTTCCCGAAAGCATCATAGTAAAATAATGCATTGTACACCGAGGGGAGGAAACGGTCTACCTATATCTGATCGAGATGTTTGAGCCCGACGCGCAGCGGAAGGCTTACAGGAAACTCGAGAACAGAAATAGAACTTTCTCCCGAGTGATACATAGTGCTTTATAATACACCTACGAGAAAAATAACATTATTTAGATTAATCAAAAGCGTACTGTTAAGTTATCAATTTACTAAAAAAACAAAATTTTACAAAACAAAACAAATTGCCGCACGGGTTTTCTGTTTCGAAGTGCAGAAAAAGGTTGCCAGCTTCCTGTCATTTAAAATCGAGTACAAAAAAAACCACATCTTTTTTAATTATTTGATTTAAAACCTTTTTGAGATTTGACGTTTGTATTTTTTTTATGTTCGCTGCTAAAAAACAAAAACCTGTTACGGAGGGCAGGAATGAAATTCCTTATAACTTTTCCCGCCGCACATTGATAAGGGAGAAAAGATGATTTTTGTAACCTGTGTATGAACGGACAATGAGACACTTTCCGAGTGTGCGTGGTATTAAAAATATATAATGAATCTTTCTTTTCATTCTAATTGTTGTGAAAATATTGCAAATGCTGAATCAGATGCCCTTTATAGCAACATTGACACACCACAGGATGATGCTCTGACTTTGTCCTGTTGTCTCTGTATATCTGTAAGATTAGCATTTATGGCAAAAATGGCCGTTTGCTTGGGTTCTTAGGTTTTGCTAATCTTCCTAAAAACACCTTTTCGGTGTTTTTCGGTGTTGGAAAAAACGATTTTTTCCTATGGGTGGCGTAGCCCCTTAGTATTTTATATTATGTGCTTGGTACATCTGTTTGTTTTCGTCTATGTTCCGAGTCCCCATCACCTATGTTATGGGGATTTAGTGGTAAAATGTGGCATTTTTTCGCCTGCCTGTTACATTTGTTTGTTGTGACCAATTTACATAAAGCGAATTCGCGGACTATAATAAAAAAGGGACTTTCATTTGCTTGTTAGTTGACCCCTAAAAAATAAACCTATATATTATATATGTCATGAAGCGGTGGTAGCCTAGTGGGTAGAACATTGGACTCGGAAGCGGGAGACCCAGGTGAAGTTATAGTAGCAATGCCACTCGCCAGCGTTGAAGGAAAACATCGTGAGGAAACCTGAGTGTCTGAGCTATTAACATACCTCAGGGCTTGAAATCGCCAATCCGCGGTGGGCACGCGTGGTGATTAAGCCCACACTCTCTCCCTGAGAGACGGCCTGTGCCCTACAGTGGGACGTATATAGGCTGCTTATGTAGAGTAGGAAACACTTTATTGTACTTATACAGAAAAAGAAAAATAGAAACACAGGTGTATCTCGTATCAGTATTTCCATGTTTGTGATGTACATGCCTGATTACCAAAGCACAGGTTCTTGATTGGGCTATAACTAAAAGTGACCTCTTTCAGACAACCTTGTAATTACCTGCTGCAGAATTATTAAAGTTATCAAGTTTGGTTTGTTTAATTAAACCATTTTTTTTTCTGTAAGAGTTTTCTTTCATGTGATAGATCAAGGTAAATCCATGACATTGATCAAGATAAGATAAGATAAGATAAGATAAGAATATTCTTTTGTGGACCAGGAAAAACACAAACATAAAATGTTTACAAAAATGCAGTACAATTGGCGGCATTATTGCTTGTAGCAATTTCTTCCAGGCAACCGACGATGGAGATTTGCTGAAGGAAAAGTGAGACGGGTAGTAGGTCCAAATATGAATATTCATTTACATACTTATACATAATAATAATATACTTACATAAACCTTTACACACTATAGGTATAACAATTATAAACATACATAAAGTTACATAAGTTACAATAAAGTTCTACCAGACGACAAAAGAAAGATCAAATCAACTATGGCTTTCAACTGTACTTTACAGAAGTATTTATTGTATCTATGCCTTTTAAACCAACATAGAATACGGCTTCATTGCGCAGCTCAATGCCTACCAAGGGTAATCAAATGAAAAAAAAAAAAACAAACGACAGCGCAAGCACATCGGTTACAAATAAAGTGACGAGTTAACAAGATGTTGGACAAGTTAAACGGAATTTACGGCCCGTAATGACATCGGCCTCGGCCGTGTTGCAATGGCCGTCCGAGTGCGCCACCCGCCGCCATAATTCACCATTTTCTCGCGTTTTCCCGACGATATATTAGTTTTTTTAGGGTTCCGTATCTTCCGTGCTTGAGCACCAAAATAGGTAGTACCACGTAGTAAGTCGATTCTTGTCAAGCGTTTTAAATGTCAAAAGTCGCGAGTTTCCAGTGCATTAATTGTCAAATTCTGTCATTTTTGCGCCACAAAAAGCGCCGTCATACCACATCTGCTGGGCCGAGTTTCATAAAACTACAATAAGGTATTTTTCGAGAAAATAGGTAGTTTCGATTTGGGCTGCTTTGACTTTTAAAGAAAAAAATCTGTATCTACGAAACCGGAAGTACGTAATGCATGAAAGTAGGTACATCATCGAAACAAACAGAATTAAAATAATCTGTACAAACGTAGAAGAGGTTTTTTTGCAGAATACCGAGACATGGACATCTTGGCGTTTTTTGTGAAAACATATTGTACGGTGCAACCGCACATGTTTTGTCCAGTCAGCAATTCACCTAACTAGCGCGGAAACAGACTTTAGTTCGCAACTGCCAATCAGCCGCGCCGCGCGTTCTCATTCTTCATCTATCATTTATATCGTTATTCAGTTTAATATAGTGATAGTTTATTAGCAATTGAGTGCTTTCATTTCTATCCGATAGCACCCCAGCTAGCTACCCCATTTAGCTTCCCGGTTACAAGACACTAGCTAATCTTGTAACCAACCGTAAGAGCCGTACTAGATCATAGCGTGACTTGTAGGCGCTCTTACATTTATGGTCCTTCGAGCAAAGAACTTACAGGACATTGGGTGTACAAAGTGAACTAATAGTGACTTGTTTCGTGAATAAGTGGATTTTCTGAAACAACTATAGCAGCAGAGCAAGAGTTTGGAGCTGAGCAAGCCTAAACACTTCTACATCCAGAGCAGATCGCCATACCAGCATACTTGGTTGATCGCCTGGACAGCAGCACGAGCCGTGAGCAGCAATCAGCATCAGCAGGACGAGCGTCCAGCACACAGCAGCACGAGCCGTGAGCAGCAATCAGCATCAGCAGGACGAGCGTCCAGCACACAGCAGCACAGCATAGCGAGCAACTGGGTTTGGTGACACGAGCGCGTCACACGCAACCCTGCAGCAGCATCAGCAACGCAGCGATCAAAGTAAGATCTTTCCAATTTTTTTCTGCTTTTACTAAAAATGGAAGACTTACTCGCTAACCAGCAACAAATTACGGAAGGTATCGACCAACTTCTCAGCAACTTTAAGAAAGCCGGGTCCGATCGCAAGACCCCAGACTACATCAAACGTCTTTTAGATACTTTAGATTCGTATTGGAGTGAGTTTAAGAATGCCCATACGAGTTTATTAAAAATAGGAGATCAATCACATCCGTATTTCATAAACAATCAATATGAATTTACGCGTACCAAATACTACAACGTTCGATCATTTATCGAGAACTATCGATCATCAGGCGAGCAAAAAACGCCTACTACGCCGCTTCTGCATCCCGCAACCCCTTTAGCATTTCCCTCGGGTTCGGGTACTGCCCAGTCTCAAGGCACTAACAGCAAAACTGAAGATTTACTGAAAAAGCAATCGAGTAACTTCAGAGCTTTCGAACGAACGGTAGCGAACGTAGATCTTAACTTAGTAACAGAAAAGTGGGAGTTTGAAGACATGCTGCGCACACTGCAGTCACGGTGGTCGGTAATAGATAGTCTGCATTGGGAGCTTGATTCTATCTTAGAAGGGTCAAACAAAGCGTATGAAGAAGCGTTTTCCAACTATGAACGCACTTACAACAGCATGAAAAAGAGCATCAACAGTTAACTTTGGTCGGTATCCCATAGAGATAAAATAACGCCGCAATTAGATGTACCTACATTCAGCGGAAGTTACCAGCAGTGGGTGTCCTTCAAGGATCTTTTTACTGAGGCGATCCACAGCAATCCGTCAATTTCTAACGCCCAGAAAATGCAGTTTCTTAAGGGCAAAGTAAGAGGAGAAGCCGAGAAACTGATTCAACATCTACAGATCTCTTCCGACAACTACAACATCTGCTGGGAAATCTTAAATCATAGATACCACAACCTCAAACTGATTTTCTCCTCACATACTAACGTTTTACTGAATCTACCTGTAATTCAACAAGCATCTGTTCAAAATATAAAGAAACTTCACGACACCACGATTGAATGTCTGAATGCCATCAAAAACTTAGGGGTCGACATCTCCACCTGGGACCCACTACTCGTTCACATCTTGTCGAGCAAGCTAGACGCCGAAACGCATAGCGATTATGTCGCATCTCTCCGACAACCGAGAGAGTTGCCAAAGCTAAAGGAGTTTACGAACTTTTTGGAGAGCAAGTTTACAGCAATGGAGTCCTCCCGAAGAAAGGAAATGCCCACTCAAAAAGCATTTTCCCAAAACATCATTCGATCCGAGTCGAAAACTCAAAATTCCAATAAGCAGCAGTACTTCAACAACGGAAATGTTTCGCAACCAGTGGCAAGCGAAAACCGCAAATCATCAAAATATAGGTGCCCGGTATGCAGTACAAACGAACACAAGTTGTATTACTGCCGGCAATTCCTAAGTATGTCACCATATCAACAGAAGCAAGCGCTGGCAAAATACGACATTTGTCAGAACTGCCTCTATTACCACAACGGTCAAAATTGTATATCAGAAAAACGTTGTAGCGAATGCAATGGGTTTCACAATACTAAGTTACACCATATTTATACAAAAAGCGCTATGCCTGCATTACCGCAAACAAGCACAAGACCCGGGGCGGCGCATGTATTGCGAAATCAGAGTGAAGAAAACGCAAGTAAAGCACACGTGTCGCAGCAAAATGACGCGTCCGAAATCCTGTTAGCAACCGCAATGGTCAACGTTAGAGCAAACGACGGAACCAAGCACACCATGAGAGCCCTTGTTGACCAGGGATCCCAAACATCCCTAATAACTGAGCGAGCAGCTCAACTATTAGCTTTACCCCGGAAACGGTGTAACGGAGTCATATCAGGCGTAGGTACAAAGGAGAGCAGTTGTAAGGGAATAGCAAGCATAACCCTTGAGTCACTAGCCACGGACTTTACCTTGACCACAAATGCCTACATCATGAGAAACCTCGTGAATAATCTACCCACTCAAACCATTCCAAAACCATCAGCATCGTATTTGGATACCATAAAATTAGCCGATCCCGAATTTTATCTCAGTCGGCCCATCGATATCCTCTTGGGCGCCGACGTATACTCAAGCATTATTCTCGATGGTATAATGAAAGCAAACAAGTCCATGCCTATTGCGCAGCAAACAGAGCTGGGGTGGATTTTGAGCGGTGGAGTGAAGACTCTACATTGCAACGTCATCACAAACAACATGAATGACTTCCGAAAATTCTGGGAAATCGAAGAGATAAGCTACGAAACCGAATTATCAACGGAAGATCAGCGAACCGTCGATTTTTATCAATCAACGACAAAACGTCGGCCAGATGGGTCATATGAAGTAAGACTGCCTTTCAAATCTGACCTTCAGGGTCAATTAGGCAGCTCCAAGCCCATGGCGGTAGCTCAGTTTCGGCAAATAGAGCGAAAATTTGCGTTAAACGAAACTATGGCACAATCATATAAAGCATTTATGGATGAATATGAGTCACTCGGTCATATGGTAAAAAGTAATAGTAACCAGACACTTGAATACTTTTTGCCGCACCATTGTGTACTTAGACCCGAATCGACGTCATCAGCACTACGCGTCGTATTCAATGCGTCAGCAAGGACGACTTCTGGACTGAGCTTGAATGATTGCATGGAGGGGGGCCCAAATCTACAGCAAGATTTGCAAGGCTTACTAATCCGATGGAGGCAAAATCGGTACGCTTTTTGCGCCGATATAGAGAAGATGTTCCGTCAGATTTTCGTACAAGAGCGAGATCAGCAATATCAGAAGATTGTATGGAGAGAAAACGCACGCGCCTCTTTACAAGAATATCAACTCGCTACCGTCACGTATGGGACAAAGGCAGCACCTTTTTTAGCGATGATGACGCTCAGACAGTTAGCGTCCGATGAACAGCAAAAGTTCCCCGACGCAGCCCACATTATAAAAACATCGTTTTACATGGACGATCTTTTACATGGAAGTCACAGCACGGAGACAGCACATAAAATCATCAGCGACTTAATAGCTCTACTGAAACTAGGTGGTTTCAATTTACGCAAGTGGAAATCAAACGAAAGCAGCCTATTGCCGGTTGTAGGTCAACCCAGCATAACAGAAAAAAGCGGTAACAACGAAAACTTTGAGTTCAAGCAAGCAGAGACCAGCAAAACATTGGGACTTCGTTGGAATCCACAAAATGATACGTTCACTTTTGAGTCGAAAATTGATAGCAAACCAAAGGCAAAAGAAACAAAGCGAACGCTATTGTCAGACATTTCAAGAATTTACGATCCCTTGGGGTGGCTGACTCCCCTCACCATGAAGTTAAAATCGTTATACCAGTCTGTATGGAAAGCTAATATACAGTGGGACGAAGAACTTCCCTTGGACGTCAAAACTGAATGGTTAAAAATTAAGGAAGATATAGCTATTATAAATCAGTATGAAATAAGCAGATGGATTGGAACGGGAGAAAACGAAAGCATTGAGTTACACGGCTTTTGTGATGCCTCCAAAACGGGGTACGCATGTGTGATATACTGTAAAACTAAGAGCAAGGAAAATGAAGTAACAGTCTCTTTGGTGGCCGGAAAATCAAAACTTGTCCCAACCAACAAGGACATTTCGGTGCCCAGACTGGAGCTATGCGGAGCAGAATTATTAGCTTCGCTGATGCGAAAAGTGAAGGAAAATCTCAACTTCAGCAATATAGAGATTTATGGCTGGATCGATTCACAAGTTGTTCTAGCATGGATACAAGGAGACGAAGACAGGTGGAAAACCTTTGTAGCCAATCGGGTCAGAGAGATAAAAAAGATAATGGAGCCAAAATGCTGGAGTTACGTCAAATCAGCAGAAAACCCAGCGGATTGCGCAAGCCGAGGTGTTACAGCTACAAAGCTAAAGAGTCTACCGCTGTGGTGGACGGGGCCCGCCTGGCTACCCACATATCATGCCAGCAATGAGACGAATCAACAGTCATTCACTACAGACGAAGAAGTAAAGAAAAATCGTCAAGTAAACTTAGCCACGCAACAAGAAAAGGGCGTTAGCATAATTGATGAATTACTAAGCAAATACAGCTCTTATTCCCGTACGGTGAGAGTTCTAGCATGGATCTTAAGGTTTATCTCGAAGAAAGAAAACAAAACTTCGTACCTTACACTAACGGAACAAAAAAGGGCAAAGGAGTTGATTATAAAGCACGTCCAAAAAACTGATTTTTCAGCTGAAATCGAAAGTTTACAACAAAACAGCCCTATCAGCAACAAGAGCACAATTTTAAGCCTTCGCCCATTTCTCGACAAAATGGGTATCTTACGAGTTGGAGGAAGGCTAGAAAACGCGAACTTGCAAGATGACATGAAGCATCCAGTCATCATCCCACACAGAGGTCGACTAACCGAGCTTCTAATCGATCATTCACACAAACTGACCTTCCACGGAGGAGCTCGCTTGACCACTTCATTTATCAGGCAAGGGTTCTGGATTATAGGAGGCAATAGAGCAGTAAAAAAGCAAATCAGGACGTGCATCAAATGCAGAAAACATGCCCCCACTTTTCAGCCCCAGCTTATGGGAGACCTGCCCCAAGCAAGAGCAAATCCCTCACGTCCCTTTGAAAACACCGGAGTTGACTTTACAGGTCACGTGTTGGTAAAGTCGAGCAAGGGTCGTGGCATAAAAAGCACAAAAGGATACATAGCGGTATTCGTTTGTATGGCAACAAAGGCTATACACCTCGAACTAGTGTCCGACTTGTCAACGTCAGCATTCCTAGCCGCATTAAGGAGAATGGCGTCTAGACGCGGCAAACCTAGTCACATATATAGTGACAATGGTACAAATTTCGTTGGAGCTAATAAAATTCTGCAGCAAGAATACAACGAAATACAGGAAACTTTAAGCGATCAGCAGCTCATGTCAGAGATAGCAGACATGGAGATAACTTGGCACTTTAACGCTCCCGCGTGGCCGTCAGCAGGAGGTCTGTGGGAAGCAGCAGTCAAAAGCCTAAAACACCACCTTCGTCGAGTGCTCGGAGAACAAAAGCTAACATATGAGGAGTTCTATACTCTGTTAGCACAGCTCGAAGCCTGTCTGAACGCAAGGCCACTCTGTCCACTCACTGAAGACTCCGATGACTTGAATTATCTTACACCATCGCATTTTCTTGCGTCTGGTCCAGTCTTAACCTTGGTGGAAACTGAAACCGATCTCAGAACAAGGTGGACGCTCACACAAAAATCTTCAATGCCGTGTGGAAGCGATGGCGAGCCGAGTATTTAGCTCAACTAACACCAAGAGGAAAATGGCTCAAGGAACAGCAAAACATAAACATCGGCGACATAGTGCTAATCCACGAAGATAATCTTCCCCCAGGCAAATGGTTGATGGGAAGAGTAGTGGAACTACATCCGGGAAAGGACGGATTAGTAAGAGTGGTGACACTAAAAACTAGGAATAAATATCTCAAGCGCCCTGTTATCAAAATATCAAAGCTTCCAATAAATAATGAAGGTGAAAGAAATCAAATCACTCCCACCTTAGCTACTAATGACGAAGAGAGAGACCAAAAAACTACGGAAAAAGCAGTTCAAGGCCAAAGCAAACCCTCCACACGGAACCGGAAGTTTAGTATCTCCTCGATCGTCATGTCCTTATTGCTCTTAATCGCAGTATTTGCTCCAGCTCAGTGTTCATTCAATAAAAAGGCGCTAAATAAGAGTTTATACTTCGACGAGATAGCGACAATGAAAGTAATAAGAGACGAATGGAAGATAATTACTTACTACAAAATGGATCCTTACTGGCAAGCGGAAAACGTTATTAAGGATTACACAAAGCATTTACAAGGCGTATGTAGTAAGCTCAAGTATCAGCCTCTCTGTGATGTCATACTACAACAGCTGCGTCATGGATTATCCGAGCTCGAACACTACGAGCGCGCGCTGCTGAGTCAGCATGCCAGCACGCGCCCCGCACGAGCCCGCCGCGGTCTTATCAACGGCGTCGGATACATTGCAAATGAGCTATTCGGCGTATTAGACGAGCGATTCGCAGAACAATATCGAAAGGACATAGAGTTATTAACTGTGAATCAACAACATCTGGCTTCATTATGGCATAATCAGACATCGGTAATTGAAGCACAATACAATTTACTAAAAAGAACGGAAAATGTAATCGATAAGCAGTACAAAACCTTAAATCAACACTTACTTAGCATAGAAAAGGAAAGTACAATTTTAAGAACTGAAATACAAGCTACGTCAGCAATATCGGAGTTCAGCTTGGGTGCAATCATCGCTAGCAACATGTTGCAAAATCTAAGAACAATCCAAAATACGTTATTGGACACCATCACCGACCTTTACAATGGACGCTTTACACCACATTTAATTAGTCCAGAGCAGCTAAAGGACGAACTCAGCATAATCTCCAGTCAAATCCCAATAGACTTATCTTTACCGATCTTTAACATCCAAACAGATCTACCAGAAATCTACCACTTACTCCAAGTAAAATCGAGAATGATGAAAGACTACCTATTGTTTGAAATTACGCTCCCATTAATCAGCAGAGAAACGTTCGAAATGTTCAGAGTAATACCCGTTCCGCAAAAACACGGAAGCAGCATCGTCAGCGTTATACCGATAGCAGAGTTCATAGCAGTAAACTTACAAAAGGATTCCTTTTCTACTCTTACAGAAAGAGAAATGAAATCATGTCAGCAATCCTATTCGCATATTTATTTGTGTCATCTGCAGAAGCCTATCATTAAGATGAAGGGAGACAAAAATCTCTGTGAATTAGACAACACTTCGGGTGAATGCAAAATTGCTGTCAGCAAACAATGTCAGAATAAATGGATAGAGACGAATAAAATAAATCAGTTCATTTACCTTTGCTGTGAAGAATGCCCCGTAAGAATAATGTGCCAGGATCACATTGCAACCACACAGCTGACTAACGCCGGCCTTATTAGTGTAGGTCAGAGATGCGTAATAAAAACCTATGACTTCACAGTATACGGTCATAAGGAAGCGTACAGCAGTGTTATGAAAATCAGCGCAGAAATAGTAGCACCTGAGATACCAGCGATTAATCATCTCATAAATATTTCGTACCCGAATATTTCTACTGTTACTGACGCCGAAGCAGAAGAGCGCCAGCGCGAATTAAGAAAGATTCACGGCGACATAGAATCAATCAAGGGAAGAGAGGGTTTAATAAGCAATATCTCATATCATGATATACACCATTACTCGATCATCTACATTATCTTGATCTTAGTTACTGCGATAGGCGCATATCTAGCAGTATTAAGAATTAAGCGCAAAAGGCCTTCGCATCCGGTGGAAACAGCACCCCATGAGGACGCCGAGGCAACAGCAAGTGAAGATGTGAGTCCTACTCAGCGAAACGTGAAAAATAGTGATACCGTCAAGTGTAAGTGCCTAAATATAAGTGAGCAAATTAGTGCAGTGAACAAAAGGTCAACCAGTGAAAGCGCTCTACCAAAGATCAGTGAACAAGTGCGATTAGTTAGCAAAGGCACAACGCCCGTGATCACAAGATCAATGTTTTCTCTGAGTGATAACAGTGATTAAATAATTTTACGACAAACTACTAAATAACTATCGAACAGCATTGTCGGTCTCAATATTAATCATTCGTAATAAAATGTCGGTATCAGTATGTTTCATATCATCTCATCTCTCAGTCCGTACTTCGGCTGGGGAATAATGTACGGTGCAACCGCACATGTTTTGTCCAGTCAGCAACTCACCTAACTAGCGCGGAAACAGACTTTAGTTCGCAACTGCCAATCAGCCGCGCCGCGCGTTCCATCCATAGGTCGCTGGTTCATATCCGGCTCGAAGGACCATAAATGTAAGAGCGCCTACAAGTCACGCTATGATCTAGTACGGCTCTTACGGTTGGTTACAAGATTAGCTATTGTCTTGTAACCGGGAAGCTAAATGGGGTAGCTAGCTGGGGTGCTATCGGCTAGAAATGAAAGCACTCAATTGCTAATAAACTATCACTATATTAAACTGAATAACGATATAAATGATAGATGAAAAATGAGAACGCGCGGCGCGGCTGATTGGCAGTTGCGAACTAAAGTCTGTTTCCGCGCTAGTTAGGTGAGTTGCTGACTGGACAAAACATGTGCGGTTGCACCGTACACATATAAAACCTTCTTTCATTATTAACGTGTGAAACGAACGTTAAGAGATCGCATGTCCATACACTTATTTTGAAAAAAAATTTGTCAAAATCAGGTTAGATTTGATTTAGTTATGGAGGAACATAGCCAAAAAATATATATATACGCGTCGAATTGATAAACTTCTTTTTTTTAAGTCGGTTAAAAATACAAGAAATCAGTGAATATAATAACTGTATTGTTGTTATATGACTGTAGCATTATATTTACTCGCTGCATACCTTGCTGTAGCATTTGTAATTATGGTGAATATTTGGGACAATGCCTATTCCTAATTTATTATGACAATTCAATGTACATTGCGTAGCCGATTAGTACAATTAGTATTCCTTAATGTTAATCTTGGGTTAGTTGACTATGCAATGTCCGTTGAATTGTCATAGTAAACTATTAATTAAATTTCTATGAAATGGTGTCCAGGCAGGAGACTAGCGAGAGCGGTGGAAGCCTAGTGGGTAGAACATTGGGCGAGAGACCCAAGTTCGGTTCCCAGTGCAGGCACCTATGACTTTGTTTTCTAAGTTATGTATGCTTGTGAAGTTATAGTAGCAATACCACTCGCTAACGGTGAAGGAAAACATCGTGAGGGTGTCTGAGCTATTCACATACCGCAAGAGCTTGAAATCGCCAATCCGCGGTGGGCACGCGTGGTGATTAAGCTCATACTCTCTCCCTGAGAGAAGGCCTGTGCCCTGCAGTGGGAGGTATATAGGCTGCTTATGTACAAGTGACCGAAACAAGTGGTGACTTCGTGTGGAAGCCAAGCCCCACTTCGAGTCGCTGAGAAGCGAAGTAGGTACCGGAAGGCTTGCAAAAAACCTTATTGATAAGCCGTTAGCGAGTGGTATTGCTACTATAACTTCACAAATGTACATAACTTAGAAAACAAAGTCATAGGTACATGCCCGCACTAGGAATCGAACCTGAGTCTCTCGCTTCCGAGTCCAATGGTCTAATCACTAGGCTACCACCGTTAGAGCGTATTGAACGGCAAATACCTAATGAAACAAATTTTTGTGTTTGCTCTATCGTGAAAACGGTAATTCCTACATAGATACAAGTGCCAAACTTTATGTGATCATAGTAAACAGTCAATAGTCATCATAGTCAAGTATGAGTTGGACTCCCGCTAAAGTCCCGAACTATATGAATGAAACCCCATTCATCATCATCATCAGCCATTTGACGCCCACTGCAGGACATAGGCCTCCTCCGTGGTTTTCATAACTATGAGGGGTTTTGCCAAAATCGCCATGCTTGGCAGGCGGGTTGGCGATCGCAGTATGCGGTTGGACTCTCAAAAAGACGCTGCTGCCCGTCTCCTGGTAATTGATTTCCTTAGTCGCCTTCTACGACATCCACGGAAGGAAATGAAGTGACGCTATTCTTGATCCGGCGCCACACGGAATGAAAACCCATTGTTGCTAAGTAAATAAATTCTTAATATATTTATGGTGATACGGAGCCCTCGGTGGGCGAGTCCGGCTCGCGCTTGCTCGGTTTTTTTTCTTCACAGTCTCTCCTACGGTTGGCTCCTTCTACAGACTGGGGACGCTTCTGCAAATTCCATTTAGGGTTGCCAGTTATTGCCAAAATTGTTATTTATGGCCAGTAGTTACCTACTTTTTACCGCCTCCTTGCATTGCCTTTTCTCTATGCAAAAGTTCTTAAATATTGGTTGAGACAGTCAAATAACTTGTCTTACTCAAATTAGTAAGTTCTCTGTTCTAAGTTTTATTGCAACATTTGACAGTTTTATTATGAAGTGAACTTGTTGCAGAATTAACGCTCGACAAAACGAAGGAGTAATTTCTCATTCTCGTTGTATGATCATCTTTGTAGGCGACAAATTGTGCGCTCCTGTCCACTTACTCTCGTCTTTATTGTGTTCCAAATTGCACTATAAATAACGACTCAGTAATCGTTTTATTTATAAGAAACTAGCAGCCCCGGCGAACTTCGTACCGCCACAGAATCCGTTTATACTTACGATTCTTATTACCATGGCAACGCAATAGACAAATATCCTAGGATATCAATTATCCTATGTCTCAGTTCAGATCTTTGTCTATCTGTATGCCAAGGTTCATGTAGCTCCGTTCAAAGCTATTGCGTGATTGAGTAAAAAACATCCAAACATCTTCAAAAATTTTTACATTTAAAACATTACTAGTTGTCCCGGCAAACTTCGTACCGCCACAGAATCAGTTTAAAGTCATCTATTTTTTAAACACAACGTTCGCTCGCACCACGTCATCTATTTTAAATTTAAAATAAATATTATCCTACGGGAACGCATTACCGGAATATCATGTGTGCTATGTCTCAATTTAGGTCTTTGTCTATCTGTACGCCAAGTTTCATGTAAATCCGTCTAGCAGTTATTGCGTGATTGAGTAACAAACACCTAAACACCGAAACATCCAAACATCTTCACAAACTTTCACATTTATAATATTCTATATAGTAGGATAGTAGGATTGCATCAAACTTATATAAACTTAAAAACACATCGGAATCTTAATTGGCTTCGCGGAGCTACCAATTAAAAAAATATATCTTCTTATGCTAGAATACGTTTTTACAAAAAGTGAACTTCAAATATCTCATTAAGGGCATCCAGTGGGCTAACGAGCGCCACCAATGAAAACAAAATCATATCTTTTTTTACAGATCGAACTTGCAAAAAGTGTCTGTACAATCTGTCAATATTGTTAACAGTGATTTTTAGAATCCACAACAAAGAACAACATAGGATCACGAACCTCGGTCCTAGGTTTTTTGCCTTAGGTCCTAAAATCACTATTGAATCAGGACTGTTTTGAATCAGGAATCTAGCATAGCTCCACCTGGTAGGGTTCATCTGAAATGGTATTAACATCATTGAGAGATTGCACAGACACTTTTTGCAAATTCTATCTGTAAAAAAGATACGATATTTTTTTCATTGTTGGCGCTAGTGTTACTTCCTGGAGTCCCTTAATGGTAAGAACTATTTTTAGAAGCTGCAGCCTAGATTTAGAACATTTTAAAAGAGAAGATTATTTTTTTTTATTAGTTTTAATATTTTTGCCCAACTCTAGCGCAATATGGCTAAACCGACGTCGAGAGTACGGGCGCTGAGTCGCACCGAGAGAGAGCGTCTTTGTTTCATTGACACGCCACTTTAACTTATGCTATTTGTTAAAACTAACTTGTACTCCCATCTTGACGTCTGGAGAATTGCATAGAGAAACAAACCAAGGAGCCAACAACTGAATCAAATAGGATTCTATTATTTACGACGCCTCGGAGATATGCGGACGAGAATAATATAATTTGGAGGCTGAATTTTCAGTCTGCGTTGTAAATCATGTTTTGGACGTGTTAGTTCCAACCTACTGTGTTACGGGATCCTGGGCGGCCAAGAGAACAGATGAGTTTAGCTTGTTTTAAGCTAAACTACTGTAACTGTATGTACGGGCACCGTACACCGTTCTCCTCTGCTCGTACATGTAAATTTAATAGCAATAAATAAAAAATAAAAACCGACTTTGAAACACTAGAGCACTAAAAAGTTAGAAATAATTTAAATTAGAAGTAGAAGTATTTATACATGTAGGTATTGTTGAAGTATAATTTGGAGCCGGTGTCCATAATATATGTGCTGGTCTTGAAACTGGGCACCGACTACAAATTTTACTTCTACAATACCTACATGTATAAATACTTCTACTTCTAATTATTTAAATTATATCTAACTTTTTAGTGCTCTAGTGTTTCGAAGTCGGTTTTAATTTTTTACTTAAAAATTTTTATTTTTCAATTTTTAGTGGGGGAGCGGGAGAAAAATAAATAAGTTCCTTATAACCATAATTTACCCTACTTAATTCGTTGCTTTAAAATTAGACGTTCTAAATTTCCATCTCCGAAAGTCTTCACCAGAACATCACCAAATTAACTTGGGACTACTTTTACGCTATTTTATGAAACATACGGATATTACTTAAGGATGTGCCCCAATAGGGCTTATTTACTGCTGTCCATTGAAGAGTTCCGTTCTCCATCTCTGAAAGTCTCCATCAGATCTTCACTAAATTAAAATGGGACTAATGGAAGGTTATACCTGTTCGAACAAAAAAAGAATTGTCAAAATCGGTTAAGATTTGAAGGAGTTATGGAGGAACATTGTAACGTTTGCGGGTGTTCCTGCCCGGTATGTAAGAAACCCGCCACGTCAACAGACTGAAAAAACTGTGGCCGGGGCCACCAAAACAAAATCAGAAGTTGTCTGGCTCAGTGCCTTGAGCCATCAAGGGCCTAAATATGGGGAGTTGAATGAAACGCTGTTAATGTTGAGCACAGACTTTAATTTTGGGGCTACACAGGTAGCAATAATGTAATTGTGAAACTTTAGCGTTTAAACCCAGACAATTACTTAATTTCAGAAAAAAAAGCTCAGAGCAGAGCGGGGTCGCTTCAGTAAGTGGTTCTGATAAGTTCACAAATTACATTTATAAGTGGTTAGTTCCTACTGAAAATCAGATTTGCCATCAATTTCAATAATTATCAACAATTTAATTCTAATTTTATGCTTTAAATCCTAATTCCCTAATATGTAAGTGAAATTGTTTCACAGACCTTGCTAGGAAGAACCTCCCTGTGAAGTCAATCCGGCCTCTGGTGGGATGCACGGTGCTAACCAGAACGCCGAGTAGGCAGCCTCGTCCCCATGCGCCGTCACCGGAGCAGGACCGAAGGGACTTCACAAGAAGACGCTGGCCAGCCGTCCCGAACCAAATCCTTCACCCGGCATGAGAGAAGCCAAGCGCTTGTAGCACAGCCCAGCATAAGTTTCTAGACCCCAAAAGAGCAACTGTTTCTCGACAGCAAAAAGAGAACACAGTGCAAACACTAAAAGTTAAAGCAAATCAGTAAATCCCTAAATTCCTATAAATTCGCTGAATTCACAAAATTCCCTAAATTCCCAAAATCCCTATCCAGCTGAAAGGAAGCAAAAATTGCTTCTATTAGAAGATTGCAAATGGCATAAGCATGTGGCAGGC
This sequence comes from Yponomeuta evonymella, assembly GCA_963969515.1. NCBI lineage: Eukaryota > Metazoa > Arthropoda > Insecta > Lepidoptera > Yponomeutidae > Yponomeuta > Yponomeuta evonymella. The sequence goes on along the minus strand of OZ018354.1, from coordinate 15,652,825 downwards.
AATTATAAAAGTCTGGATAAATCTTACCGGAGACATTCAGCAACTAGGATTGTCTCAACGCTGGCAATCCCTCCTTCACCCCTTTCCAGGAATCTGGTGCATCCTAAAAAATAAACACGAGGATGAGAGATGACCTAGCCGGAATTGTACAAGATTCTACACACAGCTTTCCAAATAAGTATTTACTTACAGAATTCCTGCCGCTACAAAATATATCTTAAATGGGCTGCTTCTTCGCCAACTGAGCCAAGTCTGCTCACAATGGAGGATCAACTGTCCATGAATAATTAGATCTTTCCAGCTAAACAATCCTCGACATTTTGGAGCTCTCTCTTATCCCAGCAGAACGTCGTCGCGTCACCATTGTCAATCTTCTCTTGGGTGGCCATATAAAAGAAATGATTATCTCCTAAAACGATGTTCCAAAATTTCGATATTGTATGAATAACATTTACCTGTATTTTTCTTTATTAGCTGTATTAATTCTTTGTTCATTATGTTATTATTTTTTTTTCTCTTTTAATCAAATAAATGATATTCATCAACACCTAAAGTTACTATTTCTTTCCCCTGAAATGAGGTAACTAGATTTCCTATGGTAACCCACAAGAAACGACCAATCACCGGGGACCAACTCATCAAACAAACCTAAAAGAAGAAATGTCAGCCTACAAAATTCTATGGTGATACCAGAGTAAATCGAAACCTGAGCCGTTCAAGACATTGGAGAAAACACACAACGTGACAACATAGCCAAATAAAAAAATATATATACGCGTCGAATTGATAACCGCCTTTTTGAAGTCGGTTAATAAAAATAGCAATACTTATCTATATGTCGAACTGCAGAGCATAGGCCAAATTTGAAAAGTGGACATAGTGCGATCCCGTTTATAAAAGTTTTAAAAAGTTGACATAGTGCTACTGATTGTATGAAAATATTGAAAAAAGTAACCAAGTGCGATAGTAGGCATCCTGCTATCAAATCCTTCTGTCAGAGAGAATATAGGTATAGGCTTATACACGCCATTTCAAGAGATATGTGAGCACCTCAGACACTTAGGCCTGCTCACGATGTTTTCCTTCACAGTTAGCGTATGCTTGCTGCAAAAAAATCACAAATTCGAACTTATTAAAATAAGATATCGAGCGAATGTGGGTGGAAGGGCCGGTAAGGGACGTCCCCAGGCGGACATAAAAAGTAAAAAAGCAAGATAAAAAGTACCCGAAACCGGCGTGCGTGCATGCGGCGACTAATGAATGTTAAGGAAGCAAAAGTGATCTGTCAGGATCGTGCCAAGTGGCAGTCTCTGGTCTCTGGGATATAGGCGTGAGTTTATGTATGTAGGTACCTATGAAAATGAGTAATTGATAAACGTCGGGATGAACCTAATGTAGCTGAATCAACGGGTTTATATAACTTCCAATCGCTTGTACTGGTCCCGAGCTAGGACCAGTACAAGCGATACTACTACCCTGTACTATGGTAACCAGGCAAGAACACCACAAACATGTTAAAATACCCAGAATACAGAGAGTACTTTAATTCTAATCCTAACCCCGATACTGTGACGTGGTAGAATCGCAAAGAGGGTCTCGAATTAACAATAGATAAGGACCCATTATGAAGAGCGTTATTTTGGCAGATGTGACAATTATAATAACAAAAGTAGGTTTCGATTGCGGCTGCTGAGATAGGTAATCTTTTTGATCTTTTGACTGCTTAAATTACTCGTGGATTCAGTGTAGAAAAATCACGCTAGCGTTTCGTAGACGCTATCCGTTCCGTATACACCGCTGGCGTCGTACGGACAATAGTCACAGAACGATAAGAGAGACGCCAATGAAAACGCGCTACGAATCAAACGTCGGGTAACAAGAACCGTTGTAGCTCTATGAATATGACCGAAATAAAGATAGCAGATAAGAATAATTGAAACATGTGTTGCGGTGCTGGAGTTTTGACAGACACTGGCATTGTTTATGGCTCTTTTAGCGGCTGTCGGGCTTTAATAATGTTGTCGTGGGTTAATACAATAATGCTGTTAACGGGCGCTTAAGGGACACCTGTCAGTCATGTAATGCGCGGCTCTTTTTGGCGTTTATCAGCGCGTCTGCAATAGGGTCGGCGCTGGAGTGTATTATAAAGTTACGCGGCAAGTTGTCGTTAGTGCTTTGTCACAGTCGTATACGACAGCTCATCGAGCTTTAGATACGAGAATTCTACTCAGTTAACTGTCTTACGAGTGAATTTGCGACAAAACCGGTAAAGGTTGTAGGACCACCGTCAAATTTTAACTGATTTAATGTATCTGAAATGTATGTATAAACGATGATGATAGTAAAAACGGCATGTGCTTTAAAGCGTCTATCCTATTAGGTCTTATCCTCGTAATGTCAATAAGAAATGTAACCAAATTACTTGCATATTTCTGGCTCCTCAGAATATAAATTCTTGTGAATAATGTAACAAAGTGAGCTACAGTTTTATATATATTTAACAGGTCTAATCGCTATTGTTAAGTAGTTAAAATTAACGTAACCTTGTCAAGGTTGTCAACCTTGATTCCTGGCTTTCGACAACGTTGCAGTTGCCGTGATCACGGGGATGTCTACTCGCGAATGAGCATCGCGAGTCTTTAAAGAAGCACGGCAGAGTAAACGAGAGTAAATTGCATTTTAAAACTAAACAACAACAGCATAGATTTAAATTGAAAATATTTAATTTAAACTTACTTTAATTTAAACGACCTCGTGGCGCAGCGGTAGTGCATCTGCATACCATGCGAGAGGTCCGGGGTTCGAATCCCGGCTGGGGACAAAAAAAAAACCCCAGGTCTTGGATTTAAAAAAAAAAAAGTTCATAAAGAAAAAAATACCAAAACAATTTTAATAATAACCAAAGTTGTTTCTAAAATTCTCCATTTCGAACGCGACAAAAACGCGTCAAACCATTAACAATTCAACAGGCAATCAGCGCCACCCCAATGCAACCGCAAGACGTCATCAATATAAAAACTAATCAGCCCTGCGATGGCCGGTGATGGCAAGACCCCGCCACGAGGAATTCTGACAGTAGGCGTTCATCACCGAGGACCCAGGGGCAGCCCATCTCTCGACGCACCGTCCCCAGTCGGCTATAACCTTTAACAAGCGCATCTGTCCAATTGTATCACCAGCTTAGCGTGACACCCTACACTCCCCTCAACTCTATAAATACAACTGATTTTAGGGATCAGCACGCGCTGGTCATAATACTTAGTCAGTCGTATGGTATAGGTATTCTCGAGTGCTGTTATTATTGCAACTCGTGGCTTGTGATTGTAAAAAAGTGAATGTTTTGAGCGTTATTGCTGGCTAGGGCATTCTAATTGAATATGTATGCAATGGGATATTGGCGGTAGGTCACTTGAGTTGTGGTGATGGATTATGATTTTTGTGACCGCCAAAAGGTGAATGTACTGTGTAGTATCTACTTGTTCCGGTACGACAAGATAATCTAAAAACCGGCCAAGTGCGAGTCGGACTCGCACACGAAGGGTTCCGCACCGTTATCTATACAACATTTGAATATTTCAAGCGTCAACCTGTTGCCGTTATTAATATCGAGCAAATACTGCAAAATCACGTTTTTTCATCACTCTTAAATATTTATTTTATTCTGTCTTTTAGTATGTGTTGTTATAGCGGCAACAGAAATACCTACATAATCTGTGAAAATTTTAACTGTCTAACTATCACGGTCGGACAGCGCAGTCTTTGTAATGAGGGACCCCCTTACCCTTTGGTGCGGAAAAGTAAAATCAATTTTCTGGCATTTTTTTTGCTGTAAATAACCACATGTACTAAATATCACTTCTTCTTCTTGTTGATCGTGTCCTCATGACTGTGGAACGTGACTATAGGGCAGTTTCCGCTACCAACGCTCTCCATTCGATCCGATTACACGCCAGATGTATGTAACTAGTCATGTTGTTAACAAATATTATCACTATTAATGTTGTCTAGATGAAATTTCTGTTAGCAGCAGCCAGTTTCACTCTATATTTTTAGATTTTTTTTGGTGTCATATGCTCTGTTGTACAATAATTCATATTTTTCATCTTTTACATCGAAATGGGAGCAGACTCGCCTCTACTTGCCTAAACGTACAGTAGGTGTGATGATAGTGTTTCATTACACTTACCCCCTGTTTCTCGTACACTAACGATCTGTTAATTTACTGTTATAATCTGCCAGTTGGCCGAAGTACACAAAAAAGCATACGAGAAAACTCTTACATTCATGATATTAGTGGATGAACCCCAATCAACCACAATGTGCATCACTAACACGGTTAACGTAACGTAAAGTAATGTTTCGGTCGGAAACTAGGCAGTACATGCTATGCTACGGTAATCAGACAAGCAAGTCACAAACACGTGTCCAAGTTTAGCTCTCCATATCCTATAAGCCTTAAATAAATACCACGCCACCTATTGAAAAGCCTTCTTTCCTCGATTCCGCCCATCTCCCAGCTGGAGCGTAGCCACATCCCCCACCCCCCACCACCTCGCAGGGAGAGGCTATTAAGGCAAGCCAAAACTAATTTAAATTAAATCCTAGTGAATTACCCGAGGAGGAAATTGTCGAGCGCACCCTCGATGCTCCGGGAGAGGGACTGGCGGCGAGACAAGTGTCTGAGATTAATGATACGTTCGTGGTTTGCTGGGATGGTGAAGTCAAAAGCCTCTAAGGTGGAGCTGTCTAAGGTCTGTATTAGAAAAACGCTCTTAAACTTCGGTGTGTGTTCGACCACCCTTATCCAGCCGCTACGCATCGTCGGTCCAGGCAGCTGGTGAGCGTTTTGTTTTGTTTGCCAGTTAATGATCTTCATTTTTGTCTGTAAAGAATTAGTCTATGTATTTGGATTAGTGATGAAAAGACTCGAGCCATTTATTTCAAGCCTTTGTTTTTTAGGCTAGTCTTGATTTTCGAACCTAGCTTTTTCTAAAACGACTTGTGATTATGACTGAGTCATTAACTTTATTTTATTTAAGCTCAAATGAATTTAATTGTTGTCAAAATACAATTCGTTTGATTCGCGTAAAATTATTATAATATAAAATACTACACAGACTAAATTATTGTGTTGGCCATTGTATACTTTTGTTATTCGCGGTAATTATAACACTAAAAAGTTGACAATAACTTTATGCACGTCACGAAATATTTATTGATTCGTTTCTAACGGGCTCGAGCCCTTTCGAAGAACGAAGCGTCAGACTTAAACGTCGATGAATATATTTAGACTCGTAAATAAGGCTCAAAAGATTCATGTCATTGCCTTTGGATTAGCACTTGTGTTCGCGAGCACACCTAACCGCCGCCGCAGGCGGGGAGTCGCGGGCGTCGGGACGCGTCGTTACATGTACCATTTGAATATTATCTAACTCTCGTCTGCTCCTCACACCCCGCCTCACCCTGACACCCTCGGCGGGGGCGCCTTCAACTTTAGACACAAGTGGGCCTCTTAATTAATGCAAATTTGAGCGCTAACAAGATTATGAAGCGTCTTGCTTTTTGAACGCGAGCGTACTTAAGCGTCGGCTCTGTAACTTTTGACTAAGTGGGTGTGTCTGAGGGACGTCGAGATGTGTATTACACGCCAACGGTCCGCCCACGGCTCAGTAACGTATTTTGTGTTGTAATTATTAGTATCTCGCACCTACTTACCGTTACGTAATTGAGCTCGATTCTCATCGCTCACATATGACAGCTCTTTCAGCGTGAAGTTAATTTGACAGATCGGCAGTAATTTATCTGCGTCAAAATTTACAGCTATTAGGTCAGTTAAGTTGAGTTGAATAAATTCTCCAGAAAAAAGCATTTTTATTTTTAAGAAACGCGTACTTTTCGACGTCATGTATAAGCAGGGGAGAGAGAAAAATCACCCCTTCGACTTGTCACTTAAAAAACAAACAAAGAAAATGAGTTAACCGTTTAACCCTACTGCTGAGCATCTCAAACTAAATACACGATCAGAAGGTCGTAGCAATATCAAAAGTAACAAATTCCCCATGGAATAACAAAATCCCCATGAATATCCCAATAGGCGTTATAAGACAAGATAAGATAATGGTGTAAAGTTTATTTACTTGTAGAAATTATTCCTTTTTTTTTCTAAAATGTTGCAACAGCTCGCTTCAAATAGGTACGTACCTACCTGATTTTTTTTTGACGTTTGACGCTTAAAAATAGCGGTACCTAAACTTGTAAAGCTAAGGAACACTGACAAACGTCTTTTATTTTACAGATTTTGTTATAAAATGTGAAGTTCAAGATTTGATTTCAATACAGGCCTTTGAAGGTAAAATAAGATTTGTATCTCATAAATTATTACGAAAAATGAAAATGTTCCAAGGATTCACTGACAAATGTAACTCGCGGAAACCTAGTGACTTTTCTGCGGAACTCTTGAGCTCCGCGGAACTCGCTATAGAAATAGCTGCCTTAGAACGATAACATAAACTTGCGAGATACTGAAAATAACATAGGCCAGGTTATTCTATCCAGTTTACTCCTGTGCCTGTACCTCGTTCCCATGTCGGAAGCTGGGGCGTGACGTCACGAGCCGTCACCCCGCGCATCCATCATGTTAAAATTTCCTATTTAATTTTAAATCAATTGGTGTCGTGCGCGTGGCCACCATCCATCTTTTTGTTATCAATATTCCATTAAAACGCTGAACGGGTTAGCTGTGTTTTGGAACAGTGGGACGCCGTTCCGGATTATTTTTGCTCTCTTGTTGCTAGCAATGGCTGCCAAGAAGTATGCTGTGTGTTCACACCAGTAAAGTATGCTCAGTTGGAGCCCCTTTTTTGTTGTCATGGAAGCACCTGAGGCGTTTGGAGTCGGGGATGGCTCGGAGACATAGGTACATTACTGTATGGTACAGGAGGGAGGCTTATGTCCTGCAGTGAGCGTCAAATGGCTGAGGATGATGATGATGATGGTACCCGGCTGCCTTCGACTCTATATGCCTCACATGTTCTCCTCGCGATTGTTTTGTTGACTTTCGTGTATTTTGTTCGTTTACCTACGTGTTTACTTTGTGTTTCTGTGACAATTTGAATAGATGTCTTTTTTTCTTTTAAGAAGTTAACCTTACGTATGTATTAACGTTAGTGAGGAAGGTAAGTGAGTTTTGGTGGTTATCTTGATACCCTAGCTCCTATATTATCCGCACCAAATTCTAAACGATTCCAATAGTCAAAATATCAAATTCCATACTAATTTGCTATCGCAAACGTCTGGATTCCGATAGGATTTGGTGCGCGTAGTTAGGCCTCTGTTGTCTGGACGTTACTTGCTTCGTAACAGCCTTGAATAACATTGACGCCTGTAAGGTCCTGTAACATTTAACAGGGCACAACAGTTATCTCCTGTTCAATGTCGTGTTTCGTGTGCAATAAGAAAAAAAAAATCATTATTAAGGTTTGATACATCTATGCGCATGGGCAATTAAAATGTACTCTAGGCCCAGTTGAGAAGCGAAAAACTGTAGTTCAATTCATCAAATAAAATATATAAGTTTTATTAGTTCTTACATATTTTTCGGAAAACACATACAAATATGTTTAGAAAATTAAAAGTGCCCGGGAAACGCAACAGACACACAAAAACAAAACACACACACACATACACACACATACACACACACACACACACACACACACACACACACACACACACACACACACACACACACACACACACACACACACACACACCCTGTCCGCGTCCCGTCCACTTCCCATTCCATTTCATTTCATTTATTTCAAACATACTAATATTATTCTTAATTATAATAATAGGTACAGAATACCTCTAGCCTCAGTAATACTAACAAATCAAGTAAGTGAATCCGGAATAAAACTAATAACGACAATACAATTTACCCAACTTACCTTTCGTGTGTTGCTCTTCGTGTAGGCATTAATTCACTACCGTGCTGGTAAGAATCTCCTCTACGTCATTATCCCTTACTACGTTACATATAATTGTAAGTACCTATGCTTTTTGGGTTCCGTACCCGAAGGGTGCCAAACGGGACTATTACTAAGACTTCACGGTCCGTCGGTCTGTCTGTCTGTCACCAGGCTGTATCTCGTGAACCGCAATAGCTAGGCAGTTGAAATTTTCACTTTTTTTTTCAGTTGTTTCTGTTGCCGCTTTAAGAACAAATACTAAAACACAACAAAATAAATATTTAAGGGGGGCTCCCATACAAAAAACGTAATTTTATTGCTGTCTTGCTCGATATTAATAAGGGGGTGGGAGCCGTACAACAAACGTGATTTTTTGCGGTTTTTTTCTCGATCTTTGTGTCTAACGTTGTATTGATGGAATGGTACGGAATACTTCGCGCGCGAGTCCGACTCGCACTTGGCTGGTTTTTATTTATTTTAGAGTTGTTTGTAAAAATATGAACTCTACGAACAAAATATGTAGATAGATAGAAAACACTTTACTGCACGCCAATAGTAGGAATTTTTATATTTTCTTAGATCTCAGTCATGCATAATTAGTAGGTATAGGTACAATCGGCGTCCATATCGTTTAGAGCGGTCCCTTCCAGACCACCTTCAAATGGAGAGGATGGTAAGGATTTTCGTTGTTAAAGCATGCAAACGGTTCAACGAAGATAATCCATATCTTTTTGGAGGTTTTACCAGCTTTATGCTATCTATCCCTGCCAACTGTAGGTATTTATACGTGACCATTTCCAATCACCGATCATAAGATAAAAATATATTAGATAAGAATAGCGTACACAAAAAAAACAAATATTTACAAACATGCAGTATGCAATTGGCGGCTTTATTGCTTATAGCAATTTCATTCAGATAACCAACGATGGAGATCATCAGCCATGATTACACGTAAACGTCTTACTCCCACGCGCTTTCGCAATTTCCCCATTTTCATATTTCAGTGCCCGGCAAAGCAGGGCTCGCGAACATTTTTTCACACCACCAGCGGCAGTCAATTTCTAAAAACAAAGCACGTTCATGTCACTGCAGCATGACCGGGCAGGTCATCAATCATGCCCCCCCGCGCCCCCTCCGCCCCTCCCCTCTTGCCTGGTCCGCCTATGGGCTGGAATGGAAACAGGAAAATTCAGAAGGTTCGATTAAAAGATAAAATCTGTTGCAGGATCTACCACTAAGTTCCTATAATGCTCCACAGATGACCTGATTAGATGTGGTCACATAGGAACGTTTTCCTATGTGACCACATCTAATCTATACATACTGTTTGATCTACGCAACAAATTAATACTCATTCTCGGGAAAAGATAGTGATGAAAGATTAAATGGCATCCTTAACAAAAATAGATTGGCTTAAACTATTTGGTGAAATTGCAGACCTCTTTTTAACTTATTATTAAACCTCATTGTAACGAGAGTAGAGATTATACGTCAAATGGAACCTCGTTGCTAAAATGATGGGGTACAAGAACTGCTGACCTCCATGGTGCCTACGGATTAGATAGGTACCATGGAGGTCAGTGGAAAAACCGTATTTTTTTGTCAATGTTTTGGTTTTACAAATCATCAAGGCAAGGACGTGTTAGCAATGTGGTCCCAGAGCAGTCTTAGTGCTTCTGTTTTCTTCTGCTTAGCAGCTATAGTGCTGACAATGTGAAAATGTTGCAGGCTAACTGCTTTAGATTGTTGTTTGAGAGTTATTTTTATGGCGCTGCTGTAACTTTTGTTGGGAGGTGGGTTTCTATGGGGTTTTGTTCGCTGTGGGCGTGTGAAGTAGGTGTTATTTGAAAGCTGAGAGATTATACAGTAGTTCGTTTCCTATATCTTGAGGAGGTTCTTACAATAATTTGCCTTCAACACTGAAGATTCCTGCCGACCGGCCAGCTTTTTAGGGTTCCGTACCTATAAGGAAAAAACGTAACACTTATATTATGACGTCCGCCAGTCCGACTGTCAAGACCTCGAGAACGCGTGGAGGTATCGAGTTGAAATGAAAACCATATACTCCCTAGAAGCTGTGAAAAAAATCAAACTTCTAACTTAACCCTAAAAAAGATACGGCCGTTTATGCCGCAAAATCCTGATTCCCTTGAGTGTCGAAATATACGTTATGTTTCGACAGTCAAGGGAATCAAAATTTATAGGGTAGTTTCCGTTGACCCAGAACTATGAAATTTGGCAAGTAATATCTTCTTATACTACTTACAAGGACAGGGAAAAATGTGAAAACTATATATTTGTAATTAAGGCTGGGTTCTTCGAGCGCACGGATTTGTACGGGACTTCTTGCGTTGCGCGAGCGAAAAGTTGAGCGAAAAGTAGGCATTTTTGAACTTACAGAAATGAAAATCCTATTAATAGAATTTTGATGACCGACGTCACTAACACATTCAGTGATAGTAATTTTGGTACATTTTTTTATTATCCAGAACTCAGTACTACAGCTCATATAAAACCATATCTAGTGATACTTTAGACTCATGTTAGCGATTTTTTTTTGATGGTATAAAGTTAAAAAATCCTAATAGGTAATAATGACTGACGGCCCTCTAGGACATTGAAAAGTATTATATTTTTTTTCAGACTTTAAATAGTAACCATTAGAGAGTAAATGTATTTAAAACACCCAATTTAGGGGGAATGTCAAAGAACCCACTCTTAAATCATAAAAAAATTGTCTTTAAAGTTAGAGAAAAGCTCTGAAAAAACTGCGAGACTTGATATCTGAACTATTTATAATAATACGTTAGTACCTTACAAATTTCTGCGGAACCCGCGGTGGGTGAGTCCGACTACCACTTGTCCGATTTTTCATAGCAAGTATAGTTAACTATATGTGTAATATCACATTTTTGCTTTTTCTCTCTTTGAGTAACTTTTGGTAGCCTTCTACGTAGTTGGTACATTTCATTTGCTTGCATATTAGTCCAGGGTGCTCTGTACGTGCTCTAAAGAAGTCGTAAAACTTTTTTTATACCTTTAGGTAAGTGTTATACTTTTATAGTTGTATTTACTATAGGGTTATTGAATTTCGAACCTGGGTCTCTCACTTCCGAGTCCAATGTTCTACCCACTAGGCTACCACCGCTGTATAATGATAATGACCGACAAATAAGTTGACCATATGACTTTGACTTCGGATGGACGTATTTTGGGTCTCAGAGGCGGAACACTTAAAATTCTGTATATGACTTAAAATGTTTCGAACTCATGCTCAAACCACCAATTGTATACCACTACTTAGATATAAGAAACTATTTGTAATACCTATCTTTCACCTGGTTGTGCAATTAGGGAATGATAAAACAAATCTCTTACATGTCCATCCCAAACTCATCCCAACTGCGCGCATTTTTGTTCAAATTGTCTTCCGGCCATTATACCTAGAGCGAATGAAAATTTAAAAATTAAATAAGGAAGATAGGATGGTGGATTTGTTAACTACTCAGCTTTACCATGCTCGCCCACCGCAATAAATAAATAACGTGCACATCACACAATCACTTGTACTTGTCCCAAACTAAACCCTGTGATGTGGTAACTAGACAAGTACGTCACAAACAGAAAGTGATTTTAACGCTGAGGTAGAGCACCTATGTAAACACTTGGCATAATTTATTTTGAGTCTGATTTTGTCTTCAATATCTTTCAATTTGCATGCTTAGAATAGAGTAGATAGTCCTTTTGTCATTTAATTTGAAAAGCAACTGAGTATCAACTAATGAACGTGACACTGTGCAGCGTACCCGAGCCCCTGCGATACAGGGTGTCCTAGTGCAAGGCTCATTTAAAAAAAAAAAAAGATTGTATTTTTGTAAAATAAATGAATTGAATTGACCTTTTAGTTTTTAGTTCTGCAAATTTGTTTTATCACACATATTTCCTCACACATGTATTTTATCTCACTATTACTTACTATCTGTCACTTTTTTGCTATTACCTTACTTTACTTAGGTTTCCTAACAATACTTTCTTTAAATAAATAAAAAAACAGGTGAACAGGAATACACAAAAATATTGGTAACCCCTGAAACCTCTTACCTAAGGAAGCATTATGAAAATGTTACAGAACAATTTTTACCGAAACCCTCAAACAAAATAAAAACTCCAAAGGAAAAACGCGACCCATATGTCCTCCGTTTCCATCCAACACGAGCATCACTCTCTGCCCTCTCTTTCTTCCTCAAAGTTTTTCCTGTATCTTCTGTCTCGCTCGTTGCATTAGGCGGGCGGTACACGCGCGCAACGTTATTCTCAATTACGTCGCGAATACGCCCAGAATGCGTTATATGACCGTTATAGGACGGTTATATGACTTATGTGTCTTTGCAATCTATGTATCAATGCTGCATTACAGGGTAGGGTACCTAAGTGCAAAAGGTTTGGGGACTAAAATTGTTGGGGCTTGGAAAATCCGTTCGCCAGTATGGCTGACAATGTTAAACGTTTGATTAGCATACGTATTGAAATGTTTGCCTCTTTTGTAGTAGAGCCAATTCCTTGGTTTTTTATAAATAAATTAAAAGATAACATTTATTATGATTTTACACAAAAAATTACATCGCGAAAATATTTGTTATCCTAAATGAGGCTCCGACCGACGTGATCACTTCCAGAAGACTGGACTAAAATGGTGAAGATGGAAGTAGTTTATATAAACACATATAGGAAATTATATAATACGGGAGCTATAACAAGAAAAATAAGAATCTCTCTAGGCTAAGTTTCTAGGTGGGTAGATAGGGGAGGACGGGGCTGGAATGAACAGGGGTAAAAAGTAAAAGCCACGAAGGGCTCAAAGAACTTTTCGGCCCCAAAAACTATAAATTTTGATTGGATTCTTAGCAATGATTTTATTTGTAACAGAGCCCATGAGTGAAGCAGGTACTTACAGCTGGTAACCCCCGGTTTAACATGGCTGGCATTTTATCCACGCTTGCCGAAGACATATCACTTTTTTCATACCCTTTTACGAATGTCGTTTTATTTACTATCGTGAATATGCGAATGCGAATATTTGAATAGTGAGCTATAACTTAAAAAAAAACCTTTAATCAACTTGAGTCCTTGTTTTATTACACATAAATAGGATATAACATACATTACATATACATATACACATCGGCATCCAGGAGGGGTAGAGACCAGGGTCTATTCAGGCTTTATCAACATTCATCCATTAGGTATAAAAATAGAGTTGAGTACAACTGACTTCCAACTAATACAAAACAAGCTAAACCGACTAATTAATCAGTAAGAGAGGAACACTTTCTATTTATTGGTCGAATGAAATACGTCTCTTAGCTATCACACATGCGTATTCGCAAAATAATCGCATCGCTTGATGCTAATGCTAATATTCGTGATATCTCTGCGATGGAGTTCTCTTGAATAAGCCCAGACAAAAGCCGTGGCTACGCCTACCATGTTATCTACTAGAACACCAGTTCTGAAGAGGTGCTTCATTCTAGTCATGAAAAGTAGGTACCTATCAGTCAAATTGTTTTATCAGGAGCTGCGGGGACCCGTTCTTCAGAGGTGCTTTATTTCAGTCGTGAAAGGAAGAAATTAGTCAGAAAATATTTTATCAGGGCCTATTCAGTTCTTAATGAGGTGTCCAACCAAATACTTATATCGAAATTGAAAAACATTTATTCAAATACCACAACACACATTAATTCTTCAAAATTAAATGGACAGACTGGGAACACATGTAAAGAAAACAGTAGGTATAGTAATTAAACAGAAAAAATCATAACTAGTAATCATACAGTATTTGAACCTTAAGGTGACCTGTGTGTCATGTTAATAGAAAAAGACTGACTCAGCACGTATAACAGGTTCCCGGTTGGTAATCCGTGACGCTGGTATTCTGCCAGAACCTATAAAAGTGACGAACGAACAATCAACGCCAGCAATCATGAAAACGTAAAATACCTGCATACATGTAAATAATATTGAAATTGTAATGCATGTAACAATGAAATAATTAGCGGAAATATCATGTTCAAATATTTTTAAACCTTAGAGCTTTCAATATTTAAATAGATGAAGAGGTAAATAAGACTTTAAGTAATAACTAATTTCATCCAGAGAAAGGAGAGCGTTGTTAGTGTTGTGAGCTCAGTGTAAATGAAAATAAATAGAGACAAGAGTAGACAAGTATTACCTGGTGTTGCAAAGTCAGTTACTTAAATTGAACTTATCTGGACAACAAGTACTCGTTTAATTTCAACTTAAATGTATAAATTGATTTTAAAGTTCATACCTATGTATGTACAGGCGCAGGATATTACCTAACAGCCGAAGTGCAAACATTAATAAAACTAATTCAATTATAGTGGAACTTTTTTATTATGGTAGTACAAACATTACAAGTTATACGCTGAGGAACTCGGGGCAAGTTGCAACACTTTTTGCGCCTGGTTCAGTAGGTAAAATTTGATTCATGTGTTAAGGTTTTTTTACGTCGTAGGTATAGTTTATATCAGATAAGGTTTAACAGACATAACACAACGTTTTTCGGTATTCGTTTGTTTGTTTGTAATTTAGAGGACTTAACACTTAACTAGAATATGGCAAGATGAGATTACTTAGGTATATTATCAAGTAATCCCGCACTGGTTTGAATCGTAAGCGGATCCAACGTCTGAAATGGAAATTTGTGGCAGAGGATCTTGCTTCAATGGGAGTTTTAACTCCTATTTAAGTCCTTTAGGACTCTAGAAGAAGAGAAATAATGCTATGTACGTATAGGTAAACCTCAATTTTCTTATGAAATAAAAATAATATTTAACCCATCATAACGTTTTATTCAAAAGAAAAAAATTTTTGGGAAATCAATGTTTTAGAATATATTGAAGTTCAAAGTTGCTCTTTTAATTTCAGCTTCCAGTAGGTACACATCTTAACCCAAACGGTTATTGTTAAGAAACTACTCTTCATTAATAGTAACGTGTCTACAAAAAGTAAGTTAGTTGGTAGGTATATAGCTACCTAACTAGACTCGTTGTTGTCACAAAAGTTTACTGTTGCTCCTTGCCCTGTCTTCGGGGTAAATTATAACAGACGTTAAGATGGTAACAGTGTTACAACTTGTCCTGTACCTTACATTTTTTTTTTTTCAGTTATGTAAAAAACAATTATCTCATAAGCAATAGGGTGATGAGATAATTTTTTTTTAAATTATATTTTTATTAAATTTATAGCTTTTTATAAATTTTTGAAGACATGAACAAATATAGGTATGCATAGGAACTGTTATTCCTAGCCCCATCCTCCCCTAGATACCTACTTAATAACCAACCATGCTACGTCATCTGATTGGACAAGCACAAGACAAGGTAAGCAAGACCAAAACCGACACGAAACTCGCCAACTCTCATTACAAGCTCCCTAATTAAAAACTAATTTAATACGTGAGAGAAAAAGAGAGCGCGACACTTAACTGATACTAATAAGATCGTCAAACAATTACGGTCGGCTCATCCACACGGCGGGAGGAAGAGAGGGCCTGCCTGCCCTCTCGCTCCCTCCCGCCGCGCTCTCTATTTAACTTTTAATTTATACTCATTCCTTTATATCTTTTATTGCTTCGCCCATCGCGACTCCTAATGCGCCTGAGGTGCCGCTCACTCTAATTAAATTCATGCAACACTAAGCTTTCTGAACACCCCCTGTCGCGCCCCGCCCCTCCTCCCCCCCCAGCGGGCGCGGACCAATGGGAGCGCTCCGCGGCGCGGGGACAATGGAGGGGGAGGGGCCGCGCGTACGCTCAGTGTGAGATGCCCGATAGAGCTGTCAGGTCGCGTCCGAGCGGTCGTTACGCTGTCTTGACATATTTATTATTATTTATGTCAATTAGGTTGTTACCTTTTTTTGTTTAATGGAATATGGGGAATTGGTTGTGAAATTGATTGCCTTTCGGTCGCTTATGATTCATCACTGTCAGAAATATAATCTGGAAATGTGTTAAATTCGTATGATTGATTGTTCCTCGGCGGTTATTAGAGAATATTGGATTGGATGGCTGAGATGTTATCTAGTTTAACTGGTTGCCGCATCGTCTATCGCATTGTATTGTAATAAATTATTGTCTGTAATGAAGATTAGCCGCTGATTGCCTATCACCTGTCAAATTATGACGGATGTTAGATTACCTACCTACTTGCAACAAAGAACTGAAGTAAAGAGAAGTGTTATTCTGATGTTGTTATTAAGTTCACGATTTTTTCAGCAATAATAAACCCTAGTTCGACCATGCAATAATTTTCTTCTTTTGCTAATTAACAATATTTTTATGAAAATCAGACTTTTGTTATATTTATGACTGCTTTACTAAGGTACATTGATTGAGAAAAGTCTTAAAAACACTTTATCTATTCTCTACATATGACTCTATTCGCGGTTAACGCCACGCGGAGCTCAAAAAGATTATGACGTTCCTGCAGAGCCGACTGTAACAAACGGAGAGCTTATAAATCCGACATTACCGACACCTACATGCAATAACAATCCTTATTGCCACTGCAACACAGTTTGCTTCACGTCGCTCGATAAAATCTTAAACGCCGTCACTTATTCAATGTATTCTGAGCGGCAACTTAGTCGCCATTACTCTATTATGGACTTTAGCGTAGTAACATATGGTTGAAAGTCGATTAGCGTGTGGAGCGAGTGGAATAAATCTATAATATGATGTGGGCGGGCGGTATATTTGGCCGTAGGAGGGGGTAGGGGGGCCGAGGCCCCGCCCCTCGCCCGGCGCGCCATCTCAGTGCCGGGCGCGACGAGCCGCGCGACACCACGACACGACAGTCCGCCAAAACACCCGTGATCGCGTACAAAAATTGTGAGTGTCTAAAAAAAGAAAAAAAAAACAATCGTTATAAATTCCACTGACAAACCTAATTGCAGAAAAAAACAAAAGTGCATGTGCGTCTGGGAATCGACTTTAAAAAAAAAGAAGAAGAAAAATTTTACTTTTGTCCACCGCGAAAATGCTGGCCACTCAGAACGGTCCGCCCCGGCGGTAGCCGCGCTAGTGTTGGGTCGAGTTGTCGAGCAAGATATCCGGCGGCGGCGCGGGCGGCGGCGACGGCATGGTGCTGGAGGGCGGGCTGCCGGCGCCGCTGCAGCTATACGCGGCGGCGGCGGCGCAGCTGCACCCGCGCCCCGCCTGGACGCCGTTCCTGCCCTTCTTCGGCGTCCCGCCACCGTTCCTGACGCGGCCGCGGCTCCCGCACCCGCTGCCCAACCGCGCCCCCCACGGACCTCCGAGCGAGGACTCCAATGAGGACGGCGGGAGCAGCAAAGGTAACTCGCTCGTTCTGCTGCGTTTACGAATGAAAAGATTCAGAAAATTTACTAATGTAAGCTTAGACCCCTTCTTTGCTTACCATGGGGTTCGTCTGAAGTCAAGTATTTAGGTACCTGTCCTTAAAAAAAAAAAAACTTTTATCCTCTCTTTTGTCGACCCAATTAAGCCTCAAAAATAAAGCCTGCGCTTACCGTAGTTTTTATTCAGGTAATTGGTTTCTCTTCGTTTTGCTTCAAATCAATATTTAAACATAACCTACCTGTTTATTTAGCTGTTATAAGTAGGTATTGTAGAGTTAAACAACAGTTAATCTGTCTTAGTCAAAGAGTATGCGTTTCAATTGGGTTTGTTGATGAAGTAGGTAAACTTACCTACTCAATAACTATTTAGGTAAGGATAAACAAAAACAATAAACTTTATTATGAGTAGGTACTATTTTAATCGAAGGTATTCGAGAGGTAGGTATCTAAATAAGGATTTAGTCAAGCCTGCCGAAAATAACTGTTAAATTGAATC
This sequence comes from Yponomeuta evonymella, assembly GCA_963969515.1. Taxonomy (NCBI): domain Eukaryota; kingdom Metazoa; phylum Arthropoda; class Insecta; order Lepidoptera; family Yponomeutidae; genus Yponomeuta; species Yponomeuta evonymella. The sequence goes on along the minus strand of OZ018354.1, from coordinate 15,634,957 downwards.
TTTAAAATGAAGGGCTGAGAAAATGTTCCGTCGGCCGACTGGTTCCTGTTTGTTACCTACCTTTTATATGAATTTGATGTTCATAATATTCCGGTGCTTCAGTGGACCGGATTGTATTTGATTTTTTTTCTGTAGATTGGGAAATATGGTGCACGTGGTAATTTTGTCAAAATAACAAAAATTTCTATATTCTTTTCGTTGGACCATTTTTGAGGACAATTTTTTAAAAACCTATTTAGGGGCCAAAAATGCCCATTAGGTCAGTTGGGAGGGCGCCGGCACGGTTAGCCAGAGGTCGCGGGTTCAAGTCCCGGCATGGGTGGAATTTTGGCCTCTAAATAGGTTTTTAAAAATCTCTATACTTTAGTTAAGCAGGTATTTATTTACACAATAATCAGATCACGCCGAATCTAACAAGAACCAAATTGTACCAAAAGTGTTACAACTTGCCCTAAGACTTGGTTACGACTTGGCCCAGGATTTTCATTGTATTCATTATTTGAAAAATAAAATATTCTTTTCATGAGTATTTTGGAGAACCGCTTTAAGTCGCTGGAAGCTGCTGTGTTTAGCTCAGAGGCTCATGTAAATAACATTTAGTGAAAAATTAAAAATTGCAGTTTCTGGGATCGAAAATGGGCTGTTACTCCTTATCTTGGTTGTTTCTTGCTGCGTCCTCTCCTATCCATTTGTGACTGGGTATTCGTACAAGATTAAATATTAAATACGTATCTACGTTGACTACTTTGGTTTAAAGGTACCTATACCTACCTTATTGTGGCTACGCACGTAGTTCGTGCGCAATAATATTATAGTAGCATCCACACATCAATTTTAATATTTCAATTAATGCGAACAATGCCTGGAAGAAATTGCTATTAGCAATCAGGACGCCGAAAATGTCAAAAGAAAGGAAGATCTTTTTTTTGTCGTTGCTGTTTCTGTAACATTTTTGTACAATAAGGAATATTCTTATCTTATCTTAACAATAAGTAAGTATCTAGGTTTTTCACGCATTTTTTGCGAGACAAAGGTCTTTTTAAATTTAACCATACTTCGAGTGACTATTTCCTGTGTCTTGAGTCTGCATTCATCTCACTATCTACATAAATTACCTACCTGGTAATTTTCATACCTTCTTAATTATTAGAGTTTTCAAGCAAACCTGTTTTGAAAAGAATAAATGTGGAGTTTTTTTGTTAGCTTCTTCTCCGCATAATCTTTTAATTTTGAAACTAACAGCTTTGACGTTCATTAAGTAAACATTTTGTTTTTATAGTGAATTCCTTTTTTTTGCACGCCTCCCCACTCTTACCCTTACCTCCTGCGGTTGACTGGTAGAAAATGCTTATGCCATTAAGTCTGCCGCATTGTACGAATTTTAACGTTTTTTAAGTGCAATAAAAGTATCAATAAATAAATTAAAAAAAAATTGCCGCATTGTACGAATTTTTTTTAAGTGCAATAAAAGTATCAATAATAAAAATTTTTGACTGACTTTGACTATGTTAGATTAGATTAGAACTCTTTATGACTCTTCTCTTTTGGTGTTGTACCTAGGTATCTACGTAGATATATTAACAATTATGTACCTACCTATCGCATAAATCTCATTTGTCCCAATACCTTGGTATTGGTATTAGTGGCGTTTTGGGTTTCTGCTAAATATTTTTAGGTACTAACTATGTTTAAAATTTACAAATATGCTTTCCGAAACTTGTCTTAAAGTGCCTATATTACAGTATTATAAACTCACGCCTGTATCCCGGAGGTAGTTAGAGACCAGTATTTTCCATTCGCCACGATCCTGCCTGACAGACCTCTTTTCCTTCCTCAACATTCATTAGACGTTGCGTGCGCGCACGCCGGTTTCGGGTACTTTTATCTAATTAACTTGAACGCGGATGTCAGAAAGAATAACAGAATAAGGTTTAAGGAGAATCGCCAATTGTCGGTTTCTCATCGGACGACAACATTAACCACACATTATCGTCAAACTGATAGTTTCATAAGTTTACTAAGGCCTTGTAAGAATATGAATACTAGTCCAACGATGTCATGCAGTTACAGTTGTCGTCCGATGTGAATCTGGCCAATAGGTACCTACCAACTTTGATCATAGTCGGATCAAAAACCGACCTCAGGAGTGGCTACTTAAAGTGTCTTTTCGCTTAAACGACACGGTAAATCTTTTAAACTTTTTGTAAAATGTTAAACGTCTTAAGAAACCCCAAGAAAAAAGCTACGTTTAAGCTCATTCTAAAATGTAGAGCCAATTTAGAAGCCTCACTTCGCCTTTCCCGGCACATGCATCATCGCCCGAGGCAGTGACATCTTACTCGGAACAAAATTACCACACCAATGAGCATAAATTATTTCCCTAATATTATTAAGGTATCGCCTTAAAAATATTCTGGGGGCTCATTTAAATAAATTGTGTGTTGAAAAAAAAAAATGAACGTGTTGTAAGTTGCGAAGAGGCTAACGAGCGTAATCCGAGTGTTCGTAAGTTATTATGTTAGTGTCACCGGTGTGATGATAGGTCTGGCCGCCGAACTGTTAGTTTGACTGTTTGGCTGCGTGGGTCACCGAAGCGTCATGTTCAAGGTATCGACGTTAGTCGGCCACTTCGACCGCACCGCCCGCTGGGAGCGCGTCCTTTGCCATCGCTTGTCGATAGACACATTTTTATCGACCTTTTGTCGGCACTAACGCTGAGGTGTTACTCACGGAATTAGAATGTTAATGGATGACGCATGGCCTGGTGCCCTTTTTCGATTTGAACAAATTGTTAAATGAAAAGTCGCGGCAAAGAGCTTACCTATTGGACGTAGAGTTCTATAACAGCGGTTTGGTTTCTCAATGTGGTCAGTCGATGGTACAGTGGATATCAGATATATACATCACCTACCTACATATATTTTCGAATTAAGCACGGTTGTATAAGAGCTGATTACGCACTTCAATGTTAGGTAATGTACTGTTGACAGTACTGATAAATTAACAAAATACTTACAGTGTTTTTCACCGGATTGAGACATCCTCCCAAAATAATTTTAATAATGGGTTTTGATAATCAATTTTACAATCATAAAAATACATTTTTAACATTTTTTATCGCTTTATGCCTGTTAAATACCTACAAGCGCCGTCGCGGCCGTTACAAAACATCGCAAAAACATGCTCCGACTTATACCTATATACCTCTATATTATTTTAAATCGTCATTCAATGTGTGGCAGGCATTAGAAGCCTAACTTATTTATTTCAATGGTTAAAAATGCATAACTCCTTAAAACACCCCAGTGTTTTACAACGACTTAAGTAAAACATCGGCGTTTGCAGAATTGTATTAAATCGCGCTTTCGTTCTGGACCATTCTCATATTCTCCGTTAAATCATTGACCTTCATAGAAAAATGTCGTAAACATTTTTCAGACATATTTTCAGTAGAAGTAAACACTTCTACTGAAAATATGGAAATTTGAACAATAACAAAATTAAGTAGGTACGTAAAACAAAAGCGTGCATGCAAATACTAATAGGTGCGGTGGTAGCCTAGTGGCTAGAACATTGGACTCGGAAGCGAGAGACCCAGATTCGATTCCCAGTGCGAGCATGTACCTATGACTTCGTTTTATAAGTTACGTACATCTGTGAAGTTTTAGTAGCAACACCACTCGCTCACGGTGAAGGAAAACATCGTGAGGAAATCTGAGCTGTTAACATACCTGCCTTAGCGCTTGAAATCGCCAATCCGCGGTAGGCACGCGTCGCGAAAGAAGGCCTGTGCCCTACAGTGGGACGTATGATATGAATGTTGACGAAGCGAAAACGGTTTGCCAAAATCAGGCAAACCCTGGTATCTGCCTACCCCTCCGGTATACAGGCGTGAGTTTATGTAATGTAGAACAAAAGTCGTAGTAAATGACAATCGCTAATCGGTAACCCTGTATAATTTTAGCAGTAGGGAACATCCTGTGTGGTGAAGTGGCCAATTTGCTTGCGGCCGGACAAAATGGCCTCGCGGCTAGGACCTCATTTCGGTCCTTAAAGGTTGAGTGTGGACAACTGCCTAAAAGCTATTATAAACATTTGAAGTAAAAGCTATTATAAACATTTAAGGGCGTTCAAAAAGGCAAATAATAGAAATCATACTAAAAAAAATAATCACTGTAGTGATATAAACACCCTAAATCTATAAATGAATATATATCCATTCCGTCGCTATACTATTCGCTATAAGACGGGATAAGAAGATAAGAATAGTTTTTATTGTACACACTAGAAAACAATAATAATATTCAAATTAGCTTTCAGATGGATGGTATCGACTACAAAACATGTAGGGGTCACGGAAATATACCTACTATGGTAACTTTTATCAAGAGCGACGTATCTGTACTCCATCTTAGATTAAATTTCCCTTAATATAAACATACTTTTGTTTGCAATGAAAAAAAAAAAATTAGAGGTATTTTTATATAGAATATAGGTAACATAAAATATGACACTATTTTTCAAACAAAAAAAATTATAATCCACTGTTTGCGCGCGTGGTAATTAGTGGTCATTAAGCCCGACGAATCGCTCGTAGCCCCGGCTGCCTGAGTGATCTTAAGCGATCACGAAGGTTAAGCAACACAGGGCGCGTTCAGTGCATGGATGGGTCGCCGTCTATGCCTAACGCTAGTGGCATTTTTCCGAGCGGTTCCGTGCTTCGCAAGGCACGTTAAGCTGTTGGTGCCGGGTGCCGTCGATAGATGGCAGTCGTTAAGCCAAGTCAGAGGCCTTAGGGCGGCTTGACAACTTCTGACAGTAGACGAGCCACTAGTCTACAAGCCTCCACCAATCCGGACTTGGCCCCCGTGGTGGAGTATGGCCTATACCTTCCTCAGGGAAGAGACCCGTGCCCCTCGGTGGGGACATAATGGGTTGATGATGATGAAGCCCGACGATCTGAGGCAGATTGTTGGCAGTGGCTGCATGAGGATGGCCGAGGACAGACGGAACTGGCGTGCATTGGGGAGGAGTATGTCCACCTGGGGACGAGTACAGGCTGATTGATTGATAGAAGTTGAAGCTTAAAAGATTTAATAAACTTAGATGACTAGGTACTAGAGCTCAGTATATCCGATTCATCGTCGCTGAGCCGATCGGGGAAAAAATGCTCCCATATATCATCATCATGACCACCATTAGTCATTTGACGCCCACTGCAGGACATAGGCCTCCCTGCGACTCCCCGCCACCGTAACCAGGTCGTCAGACCATCTGGTGGGGGGCCTTCCCACACTCCCACATATAGAAAGTTAGAAACATATAATGAGTGATGGAAACGATATACTTTGCATATATATTATGATAGACTGGTATTATTTTATCTAAAATTTCTGGAATATATTTTGGCTAGTTTTCAGAAATGTAATAATAACATGTATAAGTCTAACAATAGTAGTATACTGTAATATATACAAGTTTGTTTATTGGCATAAGTCCGTAGTGCAAAACTGTGAGTGCTGTGCCCACCTGTAATTGGCACAAACGCCAGCCCTCTGTTCTTTACTGTAAGTTAACCTTTAATGTGTTTGTGCTGTTGGTGTGCGTTAATAAATAAAATAAAATAAAAAATAATCTCGTGACGGTTCAGTTTCGTTCACTGTTCGGAAAAAGAAAACTTAACATCTTCATCGTGGTTCGTGCAACAAACTTAGCAGTTTGTTATCTCTTAGCATATGATTTGCCTATACAAGCTGTTGTCAGGAGCTCATTAGGTTGTTTTCGGTTTTAAATTGGGCACTTACCTACTGGCTGATAAAAACAATTGCGTCGCGAAATATAAGTTAGCCCGTTAAGTACAGTCGACAGCAGAGCTCATCAACATATAGGTACACAGATCGATCGGAATGCAACTCTACTACTTTACTATAATAAATATAATAATTTCAGGCAACTAGGCCCAAGCGAATGTGGGTGGAAGGGCCGGTAAGGGACATCCCAGGTGGACATACTTCGACCAGATGGGGGATGTATTAGCAAAGAGCAAGATAAAAAGTACCCGAAACCGGCGTGCGTGCATGCAACGACTAATGAATGTTGAGGAAGCGAAAGTGATCTGTCAGGATCGTGGCAAGTGGCAGTCCCTGGTCTCTGCCTGCCCCTCTGGGATACAGGCGTGAGTTTAGTTATGTATGTATGTAATTGTAAACACAACATGATAATCTAACTGTCAAATACAAAGTCCACCTAGTTTGATTTATGGACTTTGGTCTTTCCCGCCCCCCCCCTAGGAACTGTATACAATACCTTTAACGTGTCTAATCGCGATTTTTAATGGGTAAACTTAGTTACCTTAAATCCCGACGCTTACCCAATAAATAATCGCCATTAGAACCGTGTATGTATGACCATATATCAGCATTGCGAGTCATTAAAAATACACGGCCGGATTAAGAACAGCGTCACTCCATTTCGTAGCAGGCGACTAAGGAAATCAATCACCACGAGACGAGCAGCAGCATCTTCCTGAGATTCCAACCATCATACTGCGATCGCCAACCCGTCTGCCAAGCGTGGCGATTATGGCAAAACCCCTCATGGTTATTAAAAGCAATAAGGAGGCCTATGTCCTGCAGTGGGCGTCAAATGGCTGATGATGGTGATGAAAAATACCTGAGGTCTAGACTCATAAAGACCGCCCAATCTAGAACTAGCACAAGCAAAAACATCTTCTACGGTATCGTCTGACCGGTATGTATCTCTTTATGTATGTATCACGGTAAGGTTACAGTGAACCCCGAAATCCGCGTTGGCGCCGGATTAAGAAGGCCTTCCGTGGATGTCGTAGAAGGCGACCAAAGAAATCAATTACCAGGAGACGGGCAGCAGCGTCTTCCTGAGATTCCAATCGCATAGTGCGATCGCCGACCAGCCTGCCAAGCGTGGCGATTATGGCAAAACCCTTCATGGTTAGATAAACATGAGGGAGGCCTATGTCCTGCAGTGGGCGTCAAATGGCCGATGATGATGATGATGAACCTTGAAAAGAAAAAACTGATATCGGCAGTATTTAGAACAGAGTACCAGTTGCTTGTTTGTATTTACAGCCTTAGAATTGGTTGCCAACCTCCGATAGGATATGGCACATAAAGAAGAAGGTCCTCGAAGACCAATAGGTTCCAGTTTGCCAGGGTCGACTCCCAGTGCGGCCATGCACCTATGACTTCGTTTTCTGAGTTATGTACATTTGTGAAGTTATTCTCGTAGTAGCAATACCACTCGCTAACGTGAAGGAAAACATCGTGAGGAAACCTGAGTGCCATTCACATACCTCAGTGCTTGTAATCGCCAATCCGCGGTGGGCACGCGTGGTGATTAAGCCACTACTCTCTGCCTGAGAGAAGGCCTGTGCCCTACAGTGGGATATAGATAGGCTGCTTTATGATGATGATCAATAGTAAAATAAGGTTCATCAGTTGTGCGTTAGATTTATACAAAGAAAGAAAGACATTTATTGTAACAAATCAACACATCGTAAGAAAAAAAAAATCATACAATTGATGGCACTTATGCCCTGCGGGGTAAGAGCTTTCTTGGCGCAGTCGTGACTGCTGCCGCCTGTATCTCCCTATCAGTGTAGGAACTCTATCTATCCGCAAATAATTATAATTAAACTGCTCATTGATTAATCATTATGTTTACTTGTAATAACTGCGTGCGTTTCTTATCACTTTGACATTTAGTCTGAATTTCTCAATGATTTAATTTACATTCAGACTCGTCCATTAACGATAAAGGCGTCGTATGGCAACACTTGTACGCAATTAGCCTTATGTTTATTGCTTGTTTTAGACTCGACATAACGACTTGGGGTTCAAGTCCCGGCATGGGTGGAATTTTTAGCTTCTAAATAGGTTTTTAAATTGTCCTCAGCACGGGTTAGTGCAACAAAAAGTATATGTAATCGCTGTTATTCAGTAAGTACAAAAAGTCGGTTGAATGGTCGTCTTCAATACTTAAATAGAGAACATAGCGAAATCCATTCGCCACGGCCGGCCACGGTACGCGGGCGACTGGCCTATAGCAGTGTTTAGCATTGTTTCTAAGCTCAAAACAAATAAGTGCCGATTTCACCAACCAAGCTAATCGCAGCTTAAGGCTTCTAATAACCACTTGATTTACAAGAGTTTAATTAACTTTTCTCGCGTTGAGTAATTATCGCGAATTATTAAACTTTAGCAGCCTACTAAACTCGGTTTGTCCTAATAAGTTACACAAACAACCCGGGCCCCATTTCATAGAACTACAATTCATGGTTTTCTACGCCAATTCGATGTACGTTGCAAAGTCGATTAAACCACAGATTAACAAGTAGGAATACCTATTTGACCACACAATGTACATAGAACTGTCTTAATAAACTACGAATTATTCGATACGTGTAAGATGCTAAACGGGCTGAGTGCAAAGCTAATTTTATAGTCGAGTGATGCTCTCTATACTTTGAGCGTTTAATAACGAACCAGTAGGTAGGTACCGAATGGTGAGATTGGGACTGGATAAAATTAAAACATGTAAGCGACTGTTCTTGTGTAGGTAGGTACTCTGACTAACCGACAATAGTGGGGCTAGATTTCTGGGTTAAAGAAAAGTTGAATTATATAGGGTGTAATAAAATATCCATATTTATCCAATAAAATCTAACGGTTGATCAGCCACTACCACTACGCGGGGTATATCAAAACATCAAGTTTCTACTAAAGTGAAGAACTACGAAAAGTTAAAAGCTATATCGATATCGCAGCACTAAAACCCTGTCCACCAATATTATTAACATGCATTCATGATTTCTTCGTTTTTCTTGCGTGTCTAACTTTTATTAACAAGATAAGATAACAATATTCTTTATTGCACACAAGAAGCGATACATAAAATATGAAAGTTACAATGAAAAAGTACAATGGGCGGCCTTATTGCTAACAGCAATTTCTTCCAGACAACCTTGTGACGGAAAGGTATAAAAAGAGACGGGTGGCTGGTGCAAATACGAATAATACATACTTAAACTTAATAATAAACTTACATAAATCTTACTTAAATAATTGTTATAAACTACTACATAAATAAGTTACAATACCTATATGTGACAGGAGGATATAATGAATATAATATACCTAAATAGAAAGAAAAAGTAATCATGTACCGATTAAAAACTTAATTTAGAGAGAAAGATACCGTTCTTTTACCCTGTTTTTGAAGATTGCTGGAGATGGAGAACGCCTTATTAAGACCGGCAGATCATTCCTAAAATCATAATAAGGTTTTTGGTTTCGTAAAGGTTTCTAAAAACTTTTTTTTTGTTTTTAAGCTACCGACACATTGCACGGCGTGTTTTACGACAGTATAATCTGTTTGTCAGAAATTTGTCCAACAATGCTAAAATTACTGGCTTATGAAGTAGGTAAGTACCTACTGTACCTGCCTGCAACGTAGATACTTAATAAAGTGTACCTCACTCTACAATTAGGATTAAAAAATTGGTGTAATGGGTGTTTCAGTTAGGTCCGGTGAAACTTAAGGGGGGTCTCTACTCACAAATACATTTAAAATGGAAGCAACTTCGAAACATCGACAAAAGTAATCCATACTGGTATACTGGCATCTGTCTGCGAAAGCGGAATGTTTACTTAACTCTGCCGTACAGATATGAGGCGTGTTATGCACATACCTACATATGATACAAACACATGGATCTGGTGGATCTGTGTATAGTATGCACACACAGTGGATATAGCATTTCAGTGGATAGCTGAGACATTACAGTGATATTAAGGCACATAATAATTGTAGAGCAAAGTCCAGTAGATATTTTACTACTACTGAAATAGCAGTGTTCCACGTGGCGCCGGATTAAGAATAGCGTCACTCCATTTCCTTCCGTGGATGTCGTAGAAGGCGACTAAGGAAATACATTGATAGGAGACGGGCAGCAGCGTCTTCCTGAGATTCCAACCGCATACTGCAATCGCCAGCCCGCCTGCCAAGCGTGGCGATTATGGCAAAACCCCTCATGGTTGTGAAAACCACGAAGGAGGGCTATGTCCTGCAGTGGGCATCAAATGGCTGATGATGATGATGATGAAAGTCCAGTAGATATTTAGTTTTTGCACACAGACGTATACGTTAAACGTTACATTAATCAAGGCGTTAATTGTTTTCTATAGAACAGCTGCTATTTTTTTTCGATATTTCGGAGTTGTTTGTATTGATGAATTGTATAACCCCCTTAAAAACCTTTCTAAAACGCCTAATAAAGGCTGCTAAGTACTTGCAAAAACTATTTCCCTGTGTCAACCAAAGCGAATTAGTCGATTATAATTAAAGAAACGTCAAAGTTAATTACTTTAGTTTAGCTTCAAAACATGCACTGTGTCAAACTGATTAAACATTTATTACTATGGGTTTGATAGCCACGCCAATTAATTGGTAATCAATACCAAACAATTCCGTTCTTGTTTATTTTTAATAACTATGCGTTGTGGGTGAAGATAGTACGTTATTACATTTCTTTCTAATAATACGAGTACAGGTGTCGGTTGAAGGCCGATATCTCTTTCAGGAGGTCATGGGTTCGAATCCCGGCATGTACCAATGACTTTTCTTTTCTAAGTTACGTATATTTGTGAAGTTATAGTGGCAATACATAAGCAGCCTATAAACGTCCCACTGCAGGGCACAGGCCTTCTCTCAGGGTGAGAGTATGGGCTTAATCACCACGCGTGCCCACCACGGATTGGCGATTTCAAGCGCTGAGGTATGTGAATAGCTCAGACACTCAGGTTTCCTCACGATGTTTTCCTTTACCGTTTGCGAGTGGTATTGCTACTATAACTTCACAAATGTACCTACAAAACTTAAGTAATGAAAACAAAGTAACGGGTACATGCCCGCGCTGGGAATCGAACCTGGGTATCTCGCTTTAGAGTCCAATGTTTTACCCACTAGGCTACCACCGATAGTAGCAATACCACTCGCTGACTGTGAAGGAAAACATTGTCAGGAATCCTGAGTGTTTGAGGTGTTCACATACCTCAGCGCTTCAAATTGCCAAACCGCGGTGGCCACGCGTGGTGATTAAGTCCACACTCTCTCTCAGTGGGACTTTAAGTAGTATGAGACAAGTGTTTGCCACCTACCACGATCCTGACATACCTTTAGTCGCTTTACCTACATTCATTAGTCACTGCGTGCACGCACACCTATATAATACTCGTATAAACAAGATTATTTTATAGCGTTCTCTTGCATTCGTCGTTCATTTAGTACATCCGACAGCACATCGACCTTTACATGCATGCCTCAATTCAATTACGTTACGCTTGACTTTCTATGTAAAGCTTTGCAATCGCAAAGCTTGAGCTCTGCTGAATCGTCGTCATAGAAAATCGATACAGAACTATACGCCACCCCCATAAACTTGTAATTGAGCCATGTAAAACTACTTTCAAACAGAAAAGTATCATAACTATGGCACCCTAAAAACCCTAAATACAATTCAACTTAAAAGAAAGCTCTATGACATTCTCATAAACAAATGCTATTATTTATTTTTTTATTTCCTAGTTTTAAGCAACTTCAAATATGGGTTTACAAATTGCAATTTCTCTGTATACTCACGTAACTGGTTCCTTGTTTAAGTTTAAGGACCCCTGGAAACAATGTACCTTATTTAAACTCCAAGTTATGCACAGACTATTCAACACCTAATGTACACCCTACTGCTTATACTCTTAGTGCAATAAACAATTTTTTACTTTACTTTTACTTTTTTATGACTTACAAGAATTCTTTGCTGATAAATTTTAATTCCAATTATTGTGGTATACTTTGACATTTAAACTATATTTTTAATTTAGATTTTTTATAATATTTTAAATATGTATGACACATTATTTTTTTATTGACATTATATTCTTATTGACATTAGTAATTACTTGACGTTTGTAATTCTAATGCGGCCTAAGTCTTAATTTTTTTAACATGATCTCTATTTTTCTCTATTTTTTTTAACATGATCTGTATGCCTATCAGGTAGTTAGATTTTTTATAATATTTTAAATATGTATGACACATTATTTTTTTATTGACATTATATTCTTATTGACATTAGTAATTACTTGACGTTTGTAGTTCTAATGCGGCCTAAGTCTTAATTTTTTTAACATGATCTCTATTTTTCTCTATTTTTTTTAACATGATCTGTATGCCTATCAGGTAGAGCGCATAACAACTAATTTTTTTAATGTAACATCTTTATGTAGGTACTTGTGTCTCACCGATCAATAAATGAATTATGAATTATAGAAGAATGGCCATTCTATTATTGACGGTTTCACTTTTTTGAATTTTCGTCGGAAGAGTCCGAACAGATTTCGCTATCATTCAAAGAGCTTATAGTGGTGAGTAGAGACGGAGCTCGCGTCATCGGTTCCTCGTCGTCATGATTCCAGAATTAGATTAATAATGTATAGTGCTTACGAAAGGTTTAGTTCCTAAGAATGACCATTTTATTACGCATTTATCTATCATCAAACGCTATGCGGCAAAACCAGAACATCGCAGAACACTTAATAAAAGTTATAAAAGTCCTAGGACTGAGGTTGTCGTAGATGACGAACTCTAATGACGTGAACAGACTCAAACGCATGGTAATTTTATTTTATTAGCAATTTTCTCGGCATATATCTGTTATTGACATGATTACAGTGACATTTACTTTAAGTCACATGTGAGAATTTATTAAACAGACAACGTAGATGACGTTGTCTATTTAATAAGTTCTATCATTCTTGTCACGAGCGTTCATAAATTTATTATGAGCGTAAAGCAATATTTTTTGCCCATGACCTTCACAAAAACATGCTTATACGATTTTTCTCAAACATGCTTGGAAATTCGAGCATTATTTCGACAACCTTCTTCGAGATAAATCGAAATTGCTGTACTGGCCACAGATATATCTGTGGTACTGGCCAATTACACCCGAGCAGCGGCCGGAAAAAGTTCTATGAAAATTTATAACTGTCGTGTTTTGCGGCCAAATAAATTACATACCTACTGAGCTCATATCTGTCGTGTTTAATTAAAAATGGAACGACCTTTTACTCCGAACAATGACAACCAAGGAGGTAACTTATCAGAGGTTTTATTTAAATTTCGAATTGGCTTGCGATAGAAAGCTGGAACCTACTTACCTATTGAAAAAAAAAAAACCCTGACGCGGCAATAATTATTGTTGTTCGTTCGTGGTTCGTCTGATTTTGAAAGTTTATTGAATTTTTCAAATAAAAAGTTCTGCCTTAGTACTACCTACTTAGTTTTAATTTCCGCGCATTTTTTGAGAAAAATCATATACAAACCTTGGCCACAACTAGGCATTGATGGACTCACGTCGGCTTCGCCTCGGCCCACATCTCCACGTTCGTCCATCAATGCCTCTTTTGCTGGCCGCTGCAGTAATGTACTATTATTCCGTGAATCTGTCCAAATTTTTATACATTCATTGATTGTTGACTCAAACAACAAGGATTTAAGAATAACAAAAAAATAAATCACTTGACATTAAAATCACCACAGTAAACGACTTCAGTAATGATAAAACCAAATGGCCTAATAAACAGGAATCAAAACCAGTCAAAAGTACATCGATGAGGGGCTAGCCCATTGTTACATCAAGGGGGAGCGCGGCAGGAACGGTACAACTCATAAATTAGAACTAACACGACTCTCCCCACACTTCTGGAGTTAAATGAAGATATCTCTCAACGTGTAACAACTTCCTTTAGAACCAAGATGATATTAAGAACGTATTATTGCTGGCAATAGGGTAACTTTGCAACAAAATTATTTGCAAAAAAGCTGCTACAGGAAGCTATAAATTAAAACCTCAATACAACATCCGCTGATGCGGTCAAATAGTTACAATGTAGTTTCGTATAAAATACAAAATTAACATTCTGTAAAAGTGTAAGTACCTGAGCAGTGGTTTTACAGCACCAGCAGGTGGTGTCCTGAAACTTTTATGTTGATTATTTTTTGGGCGTTTAATAGTTACAACGTGGTTTCGTGTATTACGCTATCCTAACAGTGACCGTTTGTTTGAAGCGGGGTCTGCTACTCCTGCTTTACTCATGAAACACTAGCTTTTGCCCGCGAGTTCGTTGACGTGGAAATTTTGATGTACATTTTTCCGGGATGAAATGTTGTCTATGTCCTATTTCAGACTATATTCTATCTCTGTGCCAAATTAAATTTCACCCAGATCCGATCTGTCATTCTGGCGTGGTTGAGTAACAAACATCCAACTATAGTACCAACTTTTGCATTTAGTAAGATCATTAACTTAATTCCGGCATCACTTACTTTAACTTTTTAGCAGTAAGATAAAAAACCACCCCAGTGCGAGTCGAACTCGCGCACGAATGGTTCCGTACCACTATCTATAAAACATTAGACAAAAATCACGTTGGTTGTATTGGAATCTCCCTAAAATATTGATTTTATTTTAATTATTTATTTTTGAAGAATATAGAACTAAATATTCTGTGAATATTTCAAGCGTCTACCTGTTGCCGTTATTAATATCGAGAAAAAAAGGCAATAAATACGTTTCTTTGTTTGTTGTATGGGAGCCCCCTTTCTATATTTATTTTATTCTGTTTTTAGCATTTTTTGTTATAGCGGCAACAGAAGTACATTATATGTGAAAATTTCAACTGCCTACCTTTCACGGTTCATGAGATACAACCAGACAGACAGACGGACAGTGAAGTCTTAGTAATAGGGTACCGTTTGGCATTCGGGTGCGGAACCTTAAAAAGCAAGTAAGTGAATCCGGAATTAAGTTAATAAGTTTTAGTTCGAAGATTATAGGAAACCATCAAACGAAAGCAAACTAACAATATTTTGCAATATTGGGAACGGATCGTTTTAGTTGCTTTTACGTCTAGTTCGCTGTCTCGCTCGCACATTCTAACATTTTAAGTGATTTTAATTTCTTTGCTTTTGATAATAAATGTGGCATGAGATGGTGATTACGTCAGCAATAGATATTTATTTTTTCCGTTTTTTTTACAAAATTTGCCAGAGGGCGTTTCAAATAGACAATTCAAGTTATACTAAAAATTATATTAATTTTATGAAAAATTGTGTGAAAGTTATATTAAAGTTAGAAATATTATGTGCATTAAAGTCCTCTATTCTAAGCCTATTCCTTATTTCTAGTCTAATAACTGCTGCATATAAATCAATAAAAAAACAGAATACATTAAAAGAGAAATGCATAATGTAATGTTTACGTAAGCATGGGGGGGGGGGGTTGTCACGAGCTTTGCTTACTTTTGCTGACGAGGGGGATGGGGGGGGGAGGGGCAAACTATTGTAATAAATGTACTTACGAAATACTTGAACGGCTCCTTGGACCATATTATTCTGTAAAAGATACTTTTGCTGCATTGTTTTGGTGCGTTAGCGCCTTTGGGCCCGCCAATGAAACGAAATCATAATAGGTACATCTAAAGACTTTTTGGTGACATTATGTTTATGCACTGCACTTAAAAACTTTCGGTCTTATTTATAAGAGACACGATTCCTTAAAACGCCGATTAAAATAGTCTGTGGTGGAGATTTTACAAGGATGAGTCGTAACTACAGATTAAATAAACTTGCCTCTTAGAAGAGCTGCAGATGAATCGTGTTTTTTATAAATAAGACCGTTACCGTTTTATTAACAAAAACACGATTCTTTGAAATCCTCCTCAAACGCAATTGGCAAACAGACTAATAACTGTTGCAAAGGGAAAGTTTGTACCAAAGACCATTAAAAGTGCATTTGAGGAGTGTCTTACAATCGTGTCATTATAAACAACACCGTTAATATTTTCGTCTTTGCTTATAAAAATATGCATCGAGGCTTATCAGTGAGGCTGTCAGCCGAGGGGATACAAGGCATCGCATCGCGTGCAAATTTTAACCAACTCGAACCTACTTGCTACGGGTGACACTTCGTCTTACAATCGTGTCATTATAAACAACACCGTTAATATTTCCGTCTTTGCTTATAAAAATATGCAGCGAGGCTTATCAGTGAAGCTGTCAGCTGAGGGGATACAAGCGTCGCATGGCGTGCAAATTTTAACCAACTCGAAGCTACTTGCTATGGGTGGTGGCGAGCTATTTCACGGGTCATTTGATCACACGCCCACAGCTGGCCGGGGACCGGCTACGTTATCAAAATAAATAATCCATGTTATTATTCATTTTTACACTGGAGGGGCATTTTTAAAGTGAAATGTTTGGGGGTCACCTTGAAGTTTTTTAAAGGACGTTTGGTGCATATTTTGAAAGACCAGTGGATCGGGGCAACCCAAAAGAAAGTTCCAGATACGTGCGAAACTGAAAAAACGATTACAAATTTAATTTTGCAGAGGAAAAAAGTCCTTCCATGCATCCCAAATGCAAAGTTATATTTGTAATGATAAAAAAATAATTTTCTTTATCATTACTAAACTTACATAAACAAAAATTTTGTCTAAGGTGAAATTATTATAATAACAATAGCGATACTGCGACTTAATTAAAGTTGGAAGTTAAACAAAGGTGTCTATTTCAAGATCTAGGTAGATTGTTTTGGAGACAAATGGACAAAACATTTCAAACTTAGCCTTTAGTATTTTGCTTCTTAATTAACCGAGATTTAATTATTATTCTAAAACCTACAACTCGTGCTTTAATTTGACAGCCTCTCACTCATTCCAGACATCTTTGTCATATAAATAATATTTAATGTTATAATGGCCTTTTTTGCACAAAATGTACACATTTATAAGTTATAAACGCCATGTTTCTCTAACACAATGTATTACACATTTATAAGTTATAAACGCCATGTTTCTCTAACACAAAAGAAGCGTATAATAGAAATTAAATTATGTCTAATGTACAAATCCGCGAGATGTAAGATCAGCTGGTCCGTAACCTTAAACTTTAGGACATAGGCCTCCCTCATAGTTTTCAAAACCATGAGGGGTTTTGCCATAATCGACACGCTTGGCAGGCGGTTTGGCGATCGCAGTATGCGGTTGGAATCTCAGGAAGACGCTGCTGCCCGTCTCCTGGTAATTTATTTCCTTAGTCGCCTTTTACGACTATAAGTATATAAGTATAATGAATTACAATAAAAACAAAATAATTGTTTTCAAATCGGATCTCACAGTCCAATTACCCTCGTTCATACGCGGGGTCGCGTGTCCCAAAACAAGCATTTGTCAAATTGGCTGCGCTTTTTTACGTATTTGCCTTTTCATAGTATGCCGCTTGAGCCGAGTCACCCTTCTATCATAGAACAAGATTAACAGAAGTACCTATATACCAGCCATATCAATAAAGCGCTCTTCTTTAAGAGGTTACCCTGGAATTCTCCAGATCGATATCATTGTTTTACTTACATAATAAAAGGTACAACGTATAATTGGGGTCTATAAGTAAATTTATGAATTTAAAAGCTTATTAGATATATAAAAGGTCAACTGCTTTTAAGTTCACTGAACTATTTAGTGTAGAATCCAGAATTTGATCACAGAAACACAAAAATGTCAAATTTTGACATGTTTGTGTTTTTATTTATAGACTATGTCTCTCTCTCTCTCTCTGTCATTATAATATGTCAACGAAGGATAGGCGAAATGGCCTCTCTGTCACAATCACGGTGCCCTTTCCAGGGAGATTGGTCACGGGAGAGGCGGCGGATGCCCGCCAATATGTCCCATAGTTTAGCGGGATATTGGTTACCTATCGGCCTGAATTGGCCCTCTGGGCTTTGATAGGTTGCTGATTTAGAGTAGACATTTATTTCGCCTCTCCGGCTCTATCTGTTTTCTAGTAACGAAAAAATCTCCTAACTGGGTAAGGTGCAATCTTCCAATACTTAGTCGAATAAGTACTATTAGTCCGTTAACGCCACAGAACACAAAAATAAGGAGAAGTGTTATAATGGCCCGTTTGCTAGAAAACCGATGTCGCCACTTACTCACACAGCTACAGTTTCCTCATAATCTCTATTTGATTACAACATAAACAACCGGCTCACGATTCGCTGTTAACACAAATGAAACAGCCAATGAGAAGAGCAGCACAACATTAGGGATGGGAACGAAAAAGTACATTATCGATTATACTTTAAAAAAATTGTACATCGTACAAAAATTTTTTTGTACATTATGTCGATTTTATTCTTGCTATCTATACCGTCTATACCTAAATGGCACGCACCCATTCATACATACATGTACTCACACACTCATAAACTCATACATACTCATGCACTCATACACACACACACACACACACTTAGCACGTTTCTTGTTTGTTTCTTTTAATTACCCGTAGTCGGGTGACTGCTGATTCTTAGTTAATGCATAATTGTTTTTATTCATTTATTTATATAATTTTTTATTTAACGTGTACCTACCTGGCTTAACTCCTGCTCTAAATGTCAACCTAAGAGCTGGGGAGTGCTGAAAACCAGCGTTGGTTACTACCTGGTGGTAGCCGACATGTTAGCTGAGCTCTCTCCAATTACCAAAATGGTTAGACGTGGTCTAAGAAGTAATGTGAATCTGCTATTATTGCTTTTTTAAATTGTTCGTGTTTTGGTAATAAACGATTTCTATTCTATTCTATTCTAAATAGTAACTAATTATTTCTTTATGTCGCGTAGTCTGTAACTACTTTATTTCGTTGAAGTAATCCTTTGCAAAAGGCTGCCTAAGGTTTTATTTTTACAGGCTTTGCCTACCAATGTGTTAATTCCTAAATATGTCAGTTTTGTTCATACCTACCTATCGTATAATTCGTGAATTCCGTTTCATCGTAAATTCTTATCATACAAATATTCTAAATGTCAAAGTTTAGAGACCATTTGCTGATAAACGTTAGGCTTGAATTATACAGAAACAGCGTAGGTATGTAAGGTTAAGGGACAGCGCAAGCATCTTGCCGCTTAAAAACGTTTTCATACCTACAAAATGTAGGTATGAAAACCTACATAGGCGACGAAACGACGTTGGCTGTGCCGCGCCGCTTGAATATAATTCAAAACATATCGCCTACGTAATTTTTGTTTGAAGCGGCAAGATGCCTGCGTTTTGCCTTCACCTTCCGCGCGTTTTTGTATAGCGCACACTTTAAAAAATCTAGAACTACGTATTTTAACTCGTGAATTAATGGGTATCACAATTGATGCAAAGCTTCAATGGGGTCCTCATATAGGAAAATTGGCAAATAGGCTCAGTTCTGCAGCATACGCAGTTAAAAGAATCCGGGAACTAACTGATGTCGCAACTGCTAGGCTTGTTTATTTTAGTTACTTCCATAGTATTATGTCCTATGGTATACTACTGTGGGGTCGGGCAGCAGACATTGAGACCATCTTTGTCCTGCAGAAGAGAGCGATCAGATTCATATATAAGCTAGGCAATAGAGATTCGTTAAGAGATTTCTTTAAAGAAACTAACATCCTAACAGTTGCTAGTCAGTATATCTATGAAAATATTATGTACGTTAGGAAAAATATCAGTGACTTTAAAACTGTAGGTAGCCAACACAATGTAAATACTAGAAATAGACATAAGCTTTCGTTCCCAAAATTTAGGCTGGCAAAGGTTAATACATCCTTTATGGGGCATTGTATACGTTTCTACAATAAGATCCCTGAGGATATAATAAGCTTGCCAGAAGCGCGATTCAAAAAATGTGTGAAGCACACTTTGTGCCAAAAAAGCTACTATAACATTAAAGATTATTTAGATGACAAAGATGTCTGGAATTAAAGCCAGTTCAATGCATGAGTTTTAGTACATTTATATAAATCCTGTAAATTAAGGACTTGAAAAGACTAAGTTTGGAGTTTTTTTGTCCATTTTTTCTCCAAAATGATCTAGATTTTGAAATGGACACCTAGTTTAACTTGTAACGTTCATTAAGTCGCAGTTTCTGTGCTACTTTGAATAAAAAATTTTGATTTTGATTTTGATTTTGAATGAGCGTGACTGTAGATGTTTCTGAGTTTGGATTGAAATTTTCATTGCCTTGGTGGGTGATAACTGTGATGGGAACATAAAAAACATTCTTAATAATATCACATAAATAATAATATTTTTATTAACTTGTGAAAAATACATTAGGTAGTAAGAACTCAAAGAAACTTGTGAAACATAAACTTAAAGAAACTTTCAAAACACATTTACATTAAAAAGATAACATCATCGTACGACTGAGATCCTGCAGAGAATATTTTAATGTCCCCTAAAATGTAAATATTTATTTAGAACTTGACACTTATTGACATGGTTCAATGTTTTGCGTGATTTCTTTTTTCGGGGTTTTGCTTCAATTGACATAAATCTACCAGTTTCTGAGACTTCAGCAACTCGTTGTTGTATCTAAAATACAAAAAGTATGCATTTGTAAAAAATCTAATATTTTTTTCTTTAATTATTTACAGGGGTCTTTGACATTCGCAGTATTCTTCGACAGAAAAAATATCCGTTACAAGGGGATCTAAAATAGTAAATAAATTATGAAAATATTAAAAGCATTACCTGGTCACCTGTTATTTCTTCAGGAACGCATGTTTCAACAGTAACAATATCCGAAACTTTCTAATACAGATTTAAAATATTAAATAAATTATGAAATTATTGAAAACACATCATTTACTTTATTTTAAATTAATCGAATTTCATTTATAAGATTATTTAGAACCCCTCTTTAGCATCTGGAAACATTTCTCCGTAAAATGGATGGAGCAACCGGTATTTGATTTGAGAGGAAGCCAGTTAGGCCCTCTCCCTGTAGTTTCAATCCATTTATCCTTCCTTTTAGGGTCTTTGGGAAACCTGAAATTAAACCTTTATTAAAAACTTTTTGAAATACGTGGTCAAAACTAAGCCTGTTCATATTAAGACAAAATCTGCAACTAAAATAAAAGCTTCCTTAGCAACTGAAGTCCACGTGGACGGAGTCGCGGACAATAGCTACCTAGTCGTACATTATAATTGGTTCTAGTAATTTTGGAAGTCTGGACGAACGAGTGTAAATGCGACGAAAGTATCGATAGTTAATCAGTCTGCAAAGAAAGCAACTACCCCATCACTATGACTCCCGCTGACACCTACTGGTGACTTTGACAGTTCACGGCAAATACATGCGGCCGTACCACGAAACATCGCATACAACAATAGTCAGTTTCGCGAGACGGTCCATTGCGGGCCTGCTTTTCCAAGTTAAAAACCCTTTACGAAAATTCTACATAAAAACAGCAATAGAGTAAACTCGACGATATAAATACGTCTTATTTATGTTCTTAGTACTGGAGTGCATATTGCACAGGAAAATTATTATAATTATAATTTTTCGTAGTTTAAAGATGGATATAGTGAGTAAAATAGGCTTACCGGTGAAAAGACACTGCACTGTTATTTGAATAGCATGTATCACAGCGATTTCTGTAGGTAATCAGGCATTTTTCACATATGTTACGGCGATAGCGGGCGCGAGGCGATTGACGGCCATATTTAAAAGTTTCGCCGAGGTTAGCCCAACCGGGCTAACGTTGATCGACAGTGCCACGCCCATAAGGCACTTCTCCTTCTTTTTGTGTTCTGAGGTTAACGCTATGAATCAAATGTGGGCGCTATTTGACGAAGAAAAAATCGGCCCTGAGTAAATTAATTACTTTATCCTATATTACGTACACCTACCTACATTTAACTATGTACATTTTCTTCTTTCAAATCTGTTCATTTTAAGGGTGTCTGGGAGAGATCGCTTTGAGTCATCAGCAGAATAACCTTAACATTTTGTAGCGAATTTGACCGTAAGCCGTAACATCCATTGAGTGCACGCGTGTAAGTACCTGTTGTGCTGTCGAACGCACAGTATGAAGAATTTTGTAGGTAAAATGTTATTCATAATAGAGCGTATTCTAGGCAAGAAATTACAACACTTGTTTACTTTAAAACTTGATATAGTGATATAATCCGCGTAAATCTTTTTCACGGTTGAATGAAGTTCGCCAATTCCTGCGCAATGACTAATTTTAGGTGTCAAAGGGGAGCTGCGCAGGAGGTCACTAGGGATGTACCCTTGAAAAAATCTTATCACACGTCAAAATCCTCGCCAAGTGCTTGGGGAGATTGATCGTTGAAAGGAACGAAAGTACTAAGATAAAATGAAAGCGAGAGATACCTATTCAGTCCTACTGACTGAAATTCCTCTATGAAAGTGGTAGAACCTCTGCAATCCCTTGCATTTAAAGTAGTTTGAATATACGACATGGATGGCAGCCTATAAAATTTATTTATAGATATTTTTTTCAGATGTTTAATAAACGAAACGAAATTGTGTAAACGTTATACGTTAATTAACGTGTAAATACCTTAAATCTCTCTATAATAATTATCAGTCTATTGTTCTTGCATGTAATCGGAAGTTATTATTCCATTAAATATTTTCTTCTTTGCACATCACTACGTATTTCATTACGTCAGTTACTCACACGTACACTGAAAAGACAGCAAGCGATGTGCAAACGATCTGTGACTCTGTGACTATGTTCACATTAAGTGCCGCCAAATAGATTTGTGCGGACAATACCATATCAACATGCAGGATGTAACAAAATCCTCCTATGTTCTTAAAAGTAAAACAAATCTCTTCACGTCAGTTTCTGCATGTACAAGCAGCCATTGAAGCCAAGATTGTAATATAATTATCAACATGGAATCTTTTATGTGACATAAACAACTTGCATAATTGAATCGTGTGATTTTAAAACGACACATGTCCTTTCATTACAACTTTGCAGGAAATAGAAAAAAATGTTTTATTCAAATACTAATATCTACAACAGCAATACTTTAGCATATTATATTGATTTCTGTATGAATAAACTACAATTTTTTTTTCTAATGTAAATCAATAGGTAGGTGTAAATAATTTAATAAAAAAAAATGGGCAAGTGTTATTTTAAAAACACATGTGACTTGTGTTGTTTTAAAATCACACGATTCAATTATATCGTTATTATTAACGCTACGACGGCGACTGTTAGTTGAATAAATAAATTGAATTGACTAAATAACCCAACACAATAAAAAAAAAATTGCCACTAAAACTACCTATTGTGTTGTGTGGGTATGACCTTAAAAAATGTCACCCACGTTTTTTTTTAAGACAAAAAATTTTTTCGCGCTTCATTAAGTGTAATGAATAAAATTATAACATTTTGTTGCACATTAATTAATATCAATTATTTACGCTTTTTTGGTTCGTAAAAAGTCAAGCGAACTTTTTTTACTTAGGCGAATTTCAGTAAAAAATATAATTGGGTGTTGAGATTTCAACTGTAGGTATTAGAATGAAACATTAGGTTTGTTGTTTGTTTTTTGACAATAATTACATTTCGATTATAGTTTTTGTACTATATTAGAGGGCATTATTAATATAGTGTCCTTACCTCTGAAAACACTCTTGACTACTCATTTCAAGATGCTTTTCAAATCAAAACAGCAATATGACAGCGCACTGAAGAGCGATCGATCTCAGACATAACAATGCTTTATTAATAAGGAACTTAGGTTTTCTGATCCACCTCACAAGTGAGTTTTGTGAACATATTAATTTTATTTAAAAGCATACAATAACTTTGATTCCCTACCAACTTTCACTAATAGACGCCCACACCCCAAACAATTCCTCCGACCGACGACACCAGCCATTATCTCTGAAATCAAACCTAATCCCTGCATTTATATGATAATACGAGAGCGCAAATCCTTGATAATCCAACGCATAACATATTGGTGATCCTGAGAAAACAAACAGGAGGGTACGGGGGACCCGCGCCCGTAACTAACCCTATTAAAAAGTGGCTGCAGCCATCACCCCCGGGTGTTTTAATGTAGCATAAAATTAACCCGTGCGTCACGCCTGGCGGTGCGTCGTAACAGGGAACAGTTAAGTACTGTCGTGGTGTAAAAGACCCTAATAATTTTTCGCCGTTTCTGGGCATATTTTCTGTTGCTGGTTTGTTATGCCCGGCTGCGTCCAGCTCTACTCTCGAGGAACCGTCAAGATCCTTAGCTCCTATGTTTGGCGGCTGTAAAAAGTACCAAGGAGCTATTTGCTACTTACTATGTGCCTGATGTTATAGTAAGACATTTCTCAATTCTGAATAAGTATATATATAAAACGATTTACGAAAACGATAAACGAGGGCAAATTAAGGTGACGTAACAAAGCGATAATTTGTAATTGTAACCCTCACATTATGTTAAAAGAGTTTTTTTCTTAATCACAGAAATAACCAAAGTTTGATGCAATACTTTGTCACATGTTAGCGCTGGGGACGTCAAATTTATGTTAGGTACGTACACGCTGTCATAGAATAAATATCCTTACCCAGTCGCTACCAGTAACTTGTCTCAGATCATCGGGCCAGCGAGGTGGTGGACGTCCTATGTTGCGTTTGACAGTTCATGGTCCCTACTTGAGAACCTTTGTATCCCAACGGCTATGTGACCAGCACACAGCCACTTCAACTTGCTAATCTTCTTCGCTATGTCAATCGCCTTAGTTCTTTGATGACTTAGTCTCGAATTGAAGTTTGTTCATCGGACCTTTTTGTTTCGTGTAAATTGTTCACGTAATTTGTTTACACAAACGATTCAAACAGCAGCCGCTCTTCGGAATGTCACCGCAACTTATTTACAGCCAGATAAGAGACACTTGTCGGCTATAAAAATCGGATCCGAGTCAATAATTCAATAGCAAGGTTATCGAGACGGTATCACAATAGACTTCTGAACACGAACCAAATTAATTTGCTTGTTACGTTATTCTTAAGGCTGAAGACATAAGTGATATTTTTCCTTATCTGAAATACAGATTGGGAAGTCACTCTCTCTCAAAACAGAATGAACAGAAGTGTTAGTCGGTGTTATGATCAAACTTCATATCTACTTAGATGGTCATTAATTTTCTCTCAATTCAAAAACCTTTAGAATAAAAAACTAGCAGAAGTACCTGTTTATGATATGTAGAAGATGACGCAATTAAAAAAATAAACTACCTAAGTAAATAAAAATGAATAAATGTACAGCGTGTTGCAGAAAAAAATGATTATTCTACTCATTAATACTAAAAAGTTATGAAACCATCTCTAAAAAATAGGAAAAAAGAAAAGACATTGATTATAACAACAATTACAACAACAGACACAAAATAAATAGACAGGCGACATGAGACAAAACAAAAAATCAGATATAGAGAGTCTGTGGCACGTAAAAAAAGCTTCGGAAATGACAGTGTTCAATTTCATGAACATGCACTTGTAGAGCTCTCCCTCCCTCGTATTTACACTCTTCCTAGTGAAAAAGACATAGGCAACGAAGAAATCGTAGAGCACCTTTTATATCTTCTGTCTTCGTTACATCGGCTTCCCAGTCACAAAGCCCACTATCTCCGTCAACTCAAATTATGTGTGATTTATAACTACTATCAAGGGTTGCCCTTTCGGGGACATCGGCGCTGTTCTCAAATAATTACCAACACGCACTATCTCAGAGCTTGTTGGTTGGTAATTTGGATTTATTCATTAAGTTTCGTGGCTGGCTGCAACCCTTATAGGATGGGCTGCGGTTTTGTTTCAGGTTTAAGGGGTTCATATTACGAGCGGCTAAGGAATTTTGTCTTTTCTTTACAGACTGGCCAAACTGTCTTAATCAGTTTAGGTATATTCGACAGAACATCGACCGTTACATCCGTGAACACTACTCTGTTCATATTTGGGTGACTTTGCAAGTAAAACGTAAAGGTTAATATGGTGCCGTCTGTACTAATTAGGTTGATATAATTTGAGAGCGAGATGACTGAGGAGGAGTCGACGCTTTCGACACGAAAACAGAAGAAGAAGAATCAGCAATATATCGAGCGATTGTGGTTGGAAGGATAAGTAAGAGACGTCCCAGGCGACATACGTTACCCAAATAGGGGATGTCATCATCATCATCATCAACCCATTATGTCCCCACCGAGGGGCACGGGTCTCTTCCCTGAGGAAGGTATAGGCCATACTCCACCACGGGGGCCAAGTCCGGATTGGTGGAGGCTTGTAGACTAGTGGCTTGTCTACTGTCAGAAGTTGTCAAGCCGCCCTAAGGCCTCTGACTTGGCTTAACGACTGCCATCTATCGACGGCAGCCGGCACCAACAGCTTAACGTGCCTTGCGAAGCACGGAACCGCTCGGACAAATGCCACTAGCGTTAGGCATAGACGGCGACCCATCCATGCACTGAACGCGCCCTGTGTTGCTTAACCTTTGTGATCGTTTAAGATCACTCAGGCAGCCGGGGCTACGAGCGATTCGAATAGGGGATGTAGGTATTGGCAAAGGGCAAGATAATAAGAACCCGTAACCCTTGTGCGTGTACGCAGCGAATGAGGATTGCTAGGATCGTGGCAAGTGGCAAACCCTCCGGGATGCGAGCGTAAGTTGCATGTACTTATTTACAATATCAGATACAAAAGAAGATATAGCACTACCTGTACGCTGCTTAGTAATAAAACTCTCTTTTAAATAATTAGGTACATACTCACCATATCGTTTTCTTATGACAAGCTAATCTGCTCTGCTTAAACACTATAATAACAAAACTAGCGTAAAGTTATGCAACAAATGGAATAAATCAAAAGTATTCTGAAAGCCAACACCTTAACTCTGCGGTGGGCATGCGGTCTGTCGTGCCCCATTGGCCCCGCTGAGTTATTAGACCCTAGGGGCCACTCCGACTGGTAAACAGTTGTTAAATCCGAACATCGGCTTCACTAGGCGACTCGAATGCGTGTTGTTCATTTTAATTATCACCAATCAGGGATGCTGGTTATTCCACATAATGGTAGTTGGTACCATTTTATTGCATGTCATGTCACCGACTTTGTCTTTAAATGTTCTTTGGATTTTAATTTTCGTTTATTGTACTACATATCATAATTAATTCGAATCGTGACATTTATCTCAGTTGACACACAATATACAGTTGATTGCAGCTTTAGATCTAGATTAGTTTATAACTGTTGCTTTAATGAATCTATATTGATTAGTTTCTAACTTACGGTCCAGTCGGTTAGGCTGTGGAACGCACTGCCACAAAACATTTGCGCCAGTCCCACTATTGGTACCTTCAAGAAGCGGTTGAAAGAGCATTATCTATCCTAGCATTATCTAAGTAGGTGTGTATTTTTATTCTGTTATCTAGTTTATGTAGTTTTTGTTTTCCTTTTTTTTACTTTGTGTAAATACCTAGATTGTTATTTAGGCTTTTTGTAGTTTATGTAGTTTATTTTGTGCACAAATATAGACCCGTTTTTCTACTGCTTCTCCTATACCCGAAGGTTTGCTGGAAGAAATCTCATTCAGAGATAAGCTCGCCTTTGTATCTGTAATTTATTATGTAATATTCTGTTAAATGTCTTGTGTGCAATAAAGTATAATAATAACTATCACTTTAATAAAGTGACCATCTAAAACTTCTAACATATACCTATAAGGTGTAACCACTCACGCCTAATATTCTGGAGAGGTAGGCAGAGACCAGGGTTTCCCACTCGCCGCGATCTCGACAAACCTAGTTCGCTTAATAAATATTAATTAGTTGCTTTCCATCTTGCTCTTCGCAAATACATGCGCTATTTAGTCGACTTGGGGCATCCTTAACTAGCCCTTCTACCCACATTCGCTTGAAAGGTATATATACCTATATCTTATCTTACATATAAGCTTAAATAATTTTAGTCGGTTCAATATGGCGAATCAAATCCTATAAAAGTGGCAGGAACTACCTACATCAAAACAAAAGAGTACTCAGACAATTTGATTGAATCAATACGCAACAAACCGCCCTATTATTAACCCGTAACAATGCAGTACGTACAGTACAATACAGTCGCGAGCAGCAGGAGTCCGCAGATAGCAGAGACGTAACTCGGGCCGAGCCTCGTGAGTTATTGGTCCTCTGGGACCCCGCGCGCGCCAGCCCAGATAACATACGCAGCGCACTGTTGGGTTGTGTGTGAGCGAATTCTCTGATTTACCGGAGCGGGGAGACGCGGGGCGAAAAAGTGACTGGGGTACTTTGTTTGTTGTTACTGTAGCGTCATGTTCTGCAGCGTGTTGCAGAAGGGTTAACGGAAACTTAGTGGGTTGGTTACTCATCAATATGGCACGGTTAATTAAAGAAAAGTACTGGATAACTATCTGTCTCTCGCTCGGCAGTAGATGGCAATTTGATTTGAGCGAGAGGCACTTAGTGGTCCAGTCCTTTCCTTTAATTGACAGTGAAACGCCTATGAAAATCTGTTGGAACTGTTATTGTTTTTTTTTCGTCATTAAAAATGTATAAGAATTTAACAATAACAAAAAAATCCAACACATTTTTAAAAGCTCAAAGTGGCTTCTAAAACCGGTCTCACCATTATTGTAAATTCTTGTATTTTTTTTAATGCAGCAAAAAAATATAATAACAAAAAGTTCCTACACGTTTTCAAAAGCTAAAAATGGCTTCTAAAAATGGCCTTACCAAAGTATAGTGCAGTCTATTTATCATGTTTCAATCTCACAATGTAGGGTGATCGCCTGCGGCAAAGATCGGAAATTGAGATGCAATAGACTACCCGGCTACAGATAGCCTTAAAAAGCTATAGAGCACGATCGATCATGGTTTGGGACAAGAAAATCCTGAGAAAATATTATTGAAATAATATAATAATATTAACTATTTAAAATATTCAATACAATTCCATGACAAAATAGTTAGTAAGCAAGTACGTAAATTATTTATTTCCAAAAAGATAATACAAATTAAGGTCGGTCATAAATAGACATTGGAGGGGTATTACAAAAAATGGTTGCATTTACTGGCAGTCCTCAAACTAGGCTCAGCCTGTGTTGTATGTACAGTCGACAGGACATCAACTGTTGATTTTAAGTGGCAAAGTCGCCCGTAATGCAATGGAGTAGAGTGCATACATGTAAAGGATAATGTTCTGTCAACTGCACGTAACCAAAATATTATCATACCTAAATTGGCGGAAATTGGTTATTATTATCTTATTTACATACTGCGCTGTGCCCGCGACTACGTTCGCGTTGGATTAGAATATGAAGTGCCCTTACCCTTAATCAAGGGCATGGTCTATCTCCGTTCTAAATTTCTCACCTTGAGATCTTATCGCGATTACTATTCTTTTATCCTACCTCACCACACCGTCTCCCGTCGGCGCAGCTTGTCACCCGCTCAAACTCATTACAGCATTAGTACGAAAGTGTGAGTTACACGTTTTGTGCGCAAAACGACAGAATTTGACAATACATAAACACGAAAGATGCGCTTTTAACATTTAAAAGGCGTAACTCGCGTCGTCTTATTAGTAAGACGACGGTATACGGTGACTAAACCAGTTACATTTTATTGGCCCAGAGCTCGGTCACGCGCACTCCAGCGTCTCTGGCCGAGTGTGGATTGAGTGCATTTGGACTGGCACAACGGACACACAGAGAGATGCTCCATAGTCTGAAGGAAGACTCCGCAACAGCAGTGGTTTCGCCCATGCGTTGTTACTACCCCTGCTGGTTTTCACCAGCATGCTCAATTTAATACAGTGATTTCTCATATGGATCTGTTGGCGAAATATTGCCAAACGCAGCGTAGAACGCCCACCAGCTCACTGGACTGACGATATAAGGCAGATTGCTGGTAACGGCTGGATTAAGATGCTCGAGAACATAAAAATGTGGCGTGCATTGAAGCTTTACATAGTTTTGCGTAAAAGATGAAAAATGTTTCAATATTTAAGGTTTTTTATGTAGGTTCCAAGAGTATTAGTACAAACACAAATAAGATAAAAAAATCAAATAGCCTAACCTATCGGTTGTTTTTTTTTTACATGAGCATTGGTATTATTATGTTATCTATCTTGACTTTTGACTTCTGACACTCAAAAAAAAGTTTACCTGTAATGAGGTCGTACGTTCGAGAACTTTTGCCAACCAAAAAAATGACGTTTAAAAAAACATAAGTTGACTCTAAATAATACATTTCGTAGTTAATTTAGTTTCTTTCTTTAAATAAATAATTAACTTTCTTTATAATAAGAGAAACTACAGCGATTTCTCTTAAAAGATTGATTATGTTATCTGTGCATTAATCTGTGAGTGAGCGGTGGTAGCCCAGTGGGTAGAACAGTGGTCTCGGAAGCTAGAGACCCAGGTTCGATTCCAAGCGCGGGCCTGATTACCCCACGCTAACTGTGAAGGAAAACATCGTGAGGAAACCAGCGGCTTGGTCGGCTCTGCACGTTTTGACTTGTCTTTTCTGTGGGCTAGGCCGACTAAGCTGTCAGGATGGTATAGGTGCTGGGCAAGCCTACTCCATCTAAAAAATGTCCCAGGCACTGCAGCGTCCGAGTGTTCCCTTTACCCATCTAGTGTGAGTGAAGGTGCCACTGGACGCTGTGTAAATGATCTCATCATCAAAGGCCAAAAATATGTGATGTATATGTAGATAAAAAATATTGTTTTTAAAACATCTTTGTAAATAGAATTATCTAGAACGGTTAATTTTAGTAGCTACTCAACAAAACTTGGACTTCCATACCTTACTTACCTGGCAAAATTTCAATTTAAATTCTGATCTTATAAACGGCATAAAAATAACCAAAAGCATAAATAAACATTTTGGTTAAATATATAATATCTCGCTGTTGGTTGGCATATAAGGTCATGCTGCATATATCAGCAATTATAAAGCTATTTTTACTGGTTTTAGGTAGTTACTGACAGCCCGATGATACGCCTGACAGGTGTAGGTGGACAAATGTGAACTTATTATGACTTTGTTTATTTAACTATGCGGATATTTTTTTAATATTTGTGTATCCCCTTAATATATTTTGGGCTTCTGTGAACGATAGGTTAGGTACCTACCAAAATAAGATATATTTTATGTACCTACAATAGAATCGCGTCAACGATAGAAGAGACTTTTCTATAAACGCTTTTTCCACAAGTATGTTTTTTTTTTGGTTACAAGTAAGATTCTTTTTAACCGATTTTCAAAAAAGAATGAGGTTTTTTTCAATGCTTATCTTTTTTAACCGGCTTCAAAAAGAAAGGAGAAGGTTCTGAATTCGTCGGAATCTTTGTTTATTTTCTTTTGGCTATGTTCTTTCGTAGCACGAAAATTCTTTTTGTTTGTCCGAATTTTCACATGATTAAATACATGATTGTCACACTATGCAGCTCATGAAAGACGCCCACTGATAGGCATAGGCTTCTTCGTCATCACCTGAATCTCTCCGGTTCCCTGCCAATCTCGTCCACTGCTCTTCTGCCACCTTCTTAACGTTTAATTACTTCAGTAGTTCAGAAAGTTGTAGGTATATTATTATTCTTTGCTTGCGCTTTACGATGAAGATGCTTCTTGTTCTGTTAGATCAATCGAAACGCCAAAAACTCTGACAAATCAATATTCAGTGTATACATTGGTAATATAGAAGAGTCTATTGTGCCATCCGGAACATTCGCGCTTGTTTGCCCTTATTCGTTTCGTATGCCCCCCTGCGTATGTAAAGCTAAATAAAGCTTTAATACAGCGATTACCCGTCAAAATTATATGTATATTGCTAATAATTTCAAAACTCCCGTAATGATTCGCCATTAAGTCGGTAGCCGGTAATTGAATCGTGTGATTTTAAAACAACACAAGTCACATGTGTTTTTAAAATAACACTTGCCCGTTTTTTTTTTATTAAATTATTTACACCTACCTATTGATTTACATTAGAAAAAAAAATTGTAGTTTATTCATACAGAAATCAATATAATATGCTAAAATATTGCTGTTGTAGATATTAGTATTTGAATAAATCAGTTTTTTCTATTTCCTGCAAAGTTGTAATGAAAGGACATGTGTCGTTTTAAAATCACACGATTCAATTATTTTAACGGCAGGATAACACGAGCTGGCTAGCCAGGCACAATTAAATGTGCGTGTTGCGGTCCAAATGTTGAAAGTACGCAAAAAATAAGAACACTTCAAAGCGCTTCTGGTGACGCGGTGATCATGATCACTATGCAAATTTTTACGGCCCTTTATTAAAATTTACTTTGTGCTGCTGTATTTTTTAAACCGACTTCTATAAAGGAGAAGGGTTATCAATTCGACGCGTATGTGTTTTTTTTTTGTTATTTTCTCGCATAACTCCGTTAAATCTTAACCGATTTCGACAATTATTTTTTTGTTCGAATAGATATAACGTCCCATTGTTTCCATTTTAATTTGGATCTTATGAAGATTTTTAGAGATGTAGAAAGGAATATCCGTATGTTTCATAAAGTAGCGTAAAAGTAGTCCAAAGGTAAATTGGTGATGTTATAGTGAAGACTGAAAATTGAGAACTTCAAATTTTAAAGCAACAAATTAAGTAGGGTAAATTGTGGTTATAAGGGACTTATTTCTCTCCCGTTCTCTTACCAAAAATTTAAAAATAAAAAAAAATTAATGAAAAATTAAAACCAACTCCAAAATACTACAGCAATAAAAAGTTAGAAATAATTTAAAAGAATGCCTTTAAATGCCCAGTTTCATCACCAGGACATATATTTTGGGCACCGACTACACATTATACTTCTACAATACCTACATGTATACATACTTCTAATTTAAACTTTTTAGTCCTGTAGTATTTTGAAGTCCGTTTTTATTTTTTATTTCAAATGTAACTTACTCATAAGAAAAAGGTTGTTTGCCAAGTTGCTTTACAATGTAAGTGTGAACGATTCTTCTAACTGTGCCATCTCCTAGTGCCGGAAGTCGGCTATCATTGTAGCCACTATGATCCGTAAATAATAAATGACCTTAAAAAATAAGCAGTACCAAATACTGTGTAACGAACCAAATCAAACATTTCTCGAAAGTACAGTTTAATTCTGTTTGACTGTTGCAAAAATAAAAGCTTAGCAAATCCCAATCCGGTGGCAATTTACGAAACACCCAAACCCGGGCAGTCCGCACAATGCATGTGTACCAGGTAGTGACTGCAGCGCATGTCAATTCAATTAGGTCGGTTGTCGCGACGACGCGTCTTCGCAGAAACGATTGCGCACTCCACAGCTTTCTTTAATGAAGCCACTTTCGTGCGATGAAGACATCGCCGGCGCAGGGACGGGCTTGAGAAATCGGAAATCAGAAAAATTTTTCAACGTAAATAATTTACGTTGTTAGTTATTATTTTTAGACTTTATTGCAGCATTCAACAATGTAAATGTACAAGGGCGTGCCTAATGCAAGAAGCATTCTCTTCCAACAAACCTTTGGTTCTGGTAAGATTCGAATTCACGTGACATTTAGGCCGACTTGCTCCACTTTCTTAAGTGTGGCTTAAGCAGCATTTAACTAAAATTCTTCATACAAGAGTCGATTTAAATGGTGACTTAAGTGACATCTAGGAAGTGGTCAAGTTGGCCATAGTACCTACCTTGTCTCTGTAAATTACTGGTATGCAATAAAGAGTTATCTATCTCTATCATCATCAGCCATTTGACACCCACTGCAGGACATAGGTCTCCCTCATGGTTTTCCAAGCTTCCCGGTCTTGTGCCGCTCGCATCTAGCGATTCCCCGCCACCGTAACCAGGTCGTCAGACCATCTGGTGGGGGGCCTTCCCACGCTGCGTCGTCCGGTCCGCGGTCGCCAGGTCAGAACTTTTTCGCCCCAACGGCCATCAGTTCTTCGGGCTATGTGCCCGGTCCACTGCCGCTTCAACTGAGCAATTCTTCGAGCTATATCAGTAACTCGGGTTTTTCTGCGGATCTCCTGATTCCTGATTCGACCATGCAGTGAAACTCCTAACATAGCTCTCTCCATTGCTCGTTGGGCGACCGTGAGCCTTCTCATGAAGAACATAGTCAGCGACACAGTCTATCTCTATCTACATTTTGTTTCTTCAATGTCAATATACAATGTGATGTAAGCAGCCTCGGGGTCGATTTGTAATAGAGAAAAAGGCAGGGGAAAAAAACTGTGACCATCATGTAACGTCAGGTTAAAAAAAAATATTGTAAGAAGCTCTATCTAGTGGGTGTTTCAGATGTGCATGGTGAATCTTAGGGGTTTTTTTTATTTAAAAATAGAAACAACTTTTATCGTGTCATAACTCCAAAAAAATCTAAAAAAAATCCGAATATCCATGCATTTCTATTTTTATATTAAGTTGAACCAGCGAATGTATGATTTCTGAATGTTGCTTGCATAATAAAAGTTGTTTTCATTGATGTTTTTTTTATGAAGCCTATATTTACGTCCCACTACAAGGCACAGGCCTTCTCTCAGAGAGAGAGAGAGAGAGTACGGGCTTAATTACCACGCGTGCCCACCCCGGATTGGCAATTTCAAGCCTTGAGGTGTGTGATGTTTCCTTCACGAAGTTTTCCTTCACCGTTAGCGAGTGGTATTGCTACTATAACTTCCCAAATGTACGTAACTTAGAAAACAAAGTCATTGATACATGGTAGACGACCGATGATTATTGATGTTAGTATGTTGAATAACCTTTTATGTCTTTTCCGGATCTTTCAGAAACTTTATTGTAAGAAGTACGAGTATTAAATACGAAACAAAACGTTACTAATAACTCCTATCACAGGAGTATTTTGTAAACTGAGAGTAGGTACAAATGGAACCAAGAAAATTGTTGTTAAGTATCTAAGACATGTTGCGATGGGTGATCTGGTGCTCTATAGCGCCACCAACGGAAAAAAACCGGCCAAGTGCGAGTCGGACTCGCGCACGAAGGGTTCTGTACCATTATACAACATAAGACACAAAAATCGAAAAAAAAACGGCAAAAAATCACGTTTGTTGTATGGGAGCCCCCTTAAATATTTATTTTATTCGATTTTTAGTATTTGTTTTTATAGCGGCAACAGAAATGCATAATCTGTGAAAATTTCAACTGCCTAGCTATCACGGTTCATGAGATACAGCCTGGTGACAGACAGCCAGACAGGGGGACAGTGGAGTCTTCGTAATAGGGTCCCGTTTAGCACCCTTCGGGTACAGAAATCTAAAAATCATATCTTTAATCGAACATCGTCATCATAAAGGGAACATAATTAATCTCAATGACTGTCATATCTTTTTACAACTTAAGTGAAACCGTTAAATCAATATATAAAACTGTCAAAGCTATTTTTAGAACGTAGAACCTAGGGTCAATAACCAAGGACTTAACAATTTCCACTTAAAACGCCCGTTTTTTGCAAAAATGCTTCTAAGTTGTAGGTTATCAGAATAGCTATCACCAGTTTGGAGATTCATGATGTTTCATCATCATTCACTACAAGACATAGGCCTCCCTCATGGTTTTCATAACCATGAGGGGTTTTGCCATAATCGCCACGCTTGGCAGGCGGGTTGGCGATCGCAGTATGCGGTTGGAATCTCAGGAGGACGCTGCTGCCCTTCTCCTGGTAATTGATTTCCTTAGTCGCCTTCTACGACATCCACGGAAGGAAATGGATGATGTTTAATTTTTGCAAAAATGTATTAAAAAAGAAGATATAGTTAGTTCCGGATATGGGGTTCCGGTCTTAAGACTGAAGTTGACTTATCTATTATAGTCTATATTCAACCCTATGTTTTGTAATGTAGACATTCCCAAATTTTAGAACATAAAGTTTGACCAAATTACTTAGCACATCATAAGGAAGTCACTTCTACCAATAAATAAACTGTTGTGGTGATTATGGGATCTACAACGTTTACGTTTGAAATAAGAACACAACATCCATACAAAAACGTTCTTATTTCAAACTTAAGCTCGATACTAGTGTTCAACACATTCATGAATAAAAGCATAAATGCAAAGTTTCTTTGTTAGCTTCTTCTCCACATAATCTATTAATTCTGAAACTAACCACATTGACGTTCATTCGGCAAACATTTTATTTTTATAGAAAATAAAAATAATTAATAAAATATTTGAAATAGTAACTTTATTCCACGTATATTTAAGTAGTAAAATTTAGTCTCCCAAATCCAGCCACCTCACGCGTGCCTTCTCTCTGAGAACTGGCCCCTTTGTGTTAAAAATTATAACTTTATTATGGCTGGTGATTTCAAAAATTAATTTCCCGGGATCGTGAGCAAATTACGGGTGGAGTCCGTCGCGGGATGGTTATCTTACTGCCCAGAACACTTGCTGGGCAGAATGTGAAAAAAAAGTATGACCTTACCGAAAAGTTTGCTGCTCTGCGGAATACCAAGGATGTTTATTTATTTTCATAATTTGTGAAAATATGCAGTGTGCGGTTGTGAAATTAAGGACAACGGTCAGACGAATTTATCAGAATCTGGGTAAAACTATCACGAATACAGCACATTACGTGCAGTACATTACTGTAGAGGAAAAATGTTGATTATGCATTGCTGGTAGATAAATTGTGGACAAAGTAATTAATTTTTTAAATAAATCGGAGTTTTTCAAAAAAATCTTGTTTTTGAAAAAAAATTGTTTACAGATTGAAAAGAATTGGTACTCGTAAAGTAGACGCTAGACGTAGGTATAACTAAAATTGCATCGGAGTGACAAAATGAGAAATTAACAAAAAGTGCCTACTTTCACAAAACGAAACAGCAAAAGCTGACTACGAACACGGCCGCTAATGAAGGACAAATTTCACCAAATTAACCGATCGCTAATTTGAATTGCACGCAATTACCGACGGGCGGGCGTGATTTTATGGGAAAAGAATCTCCCAATGCAACGCAACGGTGAACGCGGGCCGACGTCGAAAAGAAAAATAAGACAGTGCGATTTAATGGCTTTCCGAAAAGTGACATTTAACTGGCAACTTCATCGAGGATAGTGTGAACATTATACTGATTGATCGGGCGAGTATGCTCCGTAGCGTCTCGTGTGTACTCTGCTATTAGGTCGTTACAACGGTATCTTATTACTGGGAGAATTTGCCGAATTTTTACACCCGAGACCGCCTCCTTGATCGATAGCAAATTGATTCTTGGAACGGAGAAATTTCAAAAACAAAGTTTCTACCTGTAGTCACTACTTTTGACTAAGCTACTTAGCATTTTAGCTAGAGTTTGTTGCTGCGACATTGGCAGACCACGTGAAGCGCGGATATCATGAAATTATTCACACTAATATTTTCGAAAATCCAATTTGAAAAATAAAATATAACTCAGAGTAAAAATTGTTCTAAAATACTTACTACTTGCTCAGCTCAGCGATCCGAAGCGGGTCCTATAATATTTTCGAAAATCCAATTTGAAAAAAAAATGAGTCTGAGAGTAAAAATTGTTCTAAAAGACTTGTTACTTGCTCAGCTCAGCGTTCCGAAGCAGGTCTTGCAATATTTTCGAAAATTCAATTTGAAAAATGAAGTAACTCAGAGTAAAAATTGTAGTAAAATACTTACTACTTGCTCAGCTCAGCGATTCGAAGCAGGTCTTGCAATATTTTCGAAAATTCAATTTGAAAAATGAAGTAACTCAGAGAGTAAAAATTGTACTAAAATAGTACTAAATTGTACTTACTACTTGGTCAGCTCAGCGATCCGAAGCAGGTCTTGCAATATTTTCGAAAATTCAATTTGAAAAATTAAGTAACTCAGAGAGTAAAAATTGTACTAAAATAGTACTAAATTGTACTTACTACTTACTCAGCTCAGCGTTCCGAAGCAGGTCTTGCAATATTTTCGAAAATTCAATTTGAAAAATGAAGTAACTTAGAGAGTAAAAATTGTACTAAAATAGTACTAAATTGTACTTACTACTTGCTCAGCTCAGCGATCCAAAGCGGGTCTTGGCCCCCGGTACAAGAGGTCACCACTGGTCTCTGTCCCGCGCGGTTTCCTGCCAGTCGCTCGCCCGGAGCTCACGCAGGTCCTTGGCCACTTGATCCTTCCCGCGATATCTGGGGTGGCCAAGCGGTCTTTGGTCACTTGGTAGCTCCAGATATGCCCTTCTTCACTGCCGGATCGTCCTCGTCCTTTCGAAAACAAACTATAATTTGGCTAAGGCATTAAATATTTTTGTTAGACTGATTTGAAACATCATTTTAAGTATCTTTTCCCTTTACAGAGTACACTGATAATACTTATTTTGCCCGATTTTTTTTTTTAATGTAAATTACTATAATCAGAGCATATTTACTTAGCCACAATTCGGTTATTCCACAGAACAGATTTTTTTCTGAGGACAAAATTTTTGTTCAGTGTCCTAATCAAGAAATCCCAGAAAGACATAAACGTAAAAATGTGGCCAACTTCTCGTCTAAAAAAATACTTGACATGTAAGAACTAGCCAAGTTCCGTATGTTCACAGAATTAGCAATGTTTTGATGAACAGTGTGCTTTTTAATTAAATTTACAGACCTAAGTTGCACTACTGTTGTGTATTTAGTTTACTTTCTGTTGTTGTGCATATTATGTTACTTATCTGCTTATTTTGTTTCTGTGATGTATCTTGTTGGTATAATAAATGCCTTTCCTCTTCTTCTTGTAATCCGTGCCCAGGATAATTTTAAAAACCTATTTATAGGCTAAAAATTCCACCCATGCCGGGACTTGAACCCGCTAACCGTGCCAGCGCTCTCCCAACTGAGCTAATGGGCAAGTGCAGGCATCAGTGAAACTTCGAACCTCTTTACAAACTTCTCTGTATATTACGTACAGGCAGCGTCATCTGGCTGAAGTAATTTACATCACTTGCAGCCCCGAGTACCCACTTTGCAGTTAGGTTTTTACATCGGAATGATATCGCTGTACTTACATGATTATATTATTTTTGTTGCACTAATCCGTGCTGAGGACAATTTTAAAAACCTATTTACAGGCTAAAAATTCCACCTATGCCGGGACTTGAACCGGTGACCTCTGGCTAACCGTGCCAGCGCTCTCCCAACTGAGGGACCGATCTTAAGACCGTGCGTAATACGGAGAAGTTTGTAAATAAGTTCGAAGTTTCGCCGATGCCTGCACTAGCCCATTAGCTCAGTTGGGAGAGCGCTGGCACGGTTAGCCAGAGGTCGAGGGTTGAGTGAGTTGTGAGTTAGTGAGTGAGTGAGTGAGTGAGTGAATGAGTCAGTGAGTGCCAAAAATTGCAATTTTCGGACCCCCATATCTTGTAAACTATTTGAACTAAATGCATGAGCTTTGGAGCGATGTTTCTTTTTGGTAACCTTAATCCCTCGGAGATATAGGGGTTCGAAATGCAGGCCGGCGGAGAACTTGGCCTGGCGCGCTCTGTGCAGTCTGTGTGAAAATATCAGAAACATTAACATTTCTAGGTGACTCAAGAAATCATACAATTTAGACCTTAATTTTGCTTTTGGCATTACTATTAACGGCGGTAACTCAAATAAGACAGGTCAATTAAGGTGTCTTAGGAATATAGAGGTAATGCTGTATGGGTAACAAACACAAAAATGGTCAAATACGGTGTACTGCTATGCAGACCATAAGACCATAATAAATTTTTATGAACTTTGCAAATAGTTACTTAAATATATTATAAGCTCATCAAGGTAAAGAGGCAGTAAAGGTTAAATGGGCGCCACTGTACTGTAATTGACTAGCGATTATATTCATAAAGTACCTTATAATAAATATTTATTGATTATCCACTTTTCTTAGGTCATTTGTACTTGCGATGCGAGTGATTATTGATAGTTTAAAGCAAACTACTTACTCGCATCAAAGTGTCGGTATGGATGCATCGTAGTTATAATTTACATCAATTACATTGTTGTTAATAAGGGTCCGCGTTAGGGCACGCATGTATCGTGGTAGCCCGTAAGCGTAAGTAAGTTTGTCATATCTTATAATACGGTATTTGACACGATCAACAATAAATTATTTCATATGCTCGATTTAAACAAAAATTACAAAGTATCGCGGAAAATGTATCTCTTTTAGTCAATTACTAGTTATTACAATTTTTAAATAGATTAAACATAAAAAGAGTGCTCTGAAATGTGACGTCATAATCAAGTATTTTCATACAAAATTCCGTTTTAAAAGTAACTTATTTGATATTTTGTCAAGTACCCAATACGGTATTTGACACGATCGAATATAAATTATTTCATATGCCCGATCAAAACAAAAATTACAAAATATCTCGGAAAATGTATCTCTTTTAGTCAATTACTAGTTATTACAATTTTTAAACAGATTAAACATAAAAAGAGTGCTCTGAAATGTGACGTCCTACAAAATTCCGTTTTAAAAGTAACTCATTTGATATTTTGTCAAATACCCAATTTACGTCTAGTGGTGGGGCTGCACTAGGAAAGTAATGAATATTTATTCCGTTTCGTGCGACGAGTCCGGCAGTTAGCGGGACTTGGTTGCGGGGTCACTCAAGAAATGAAAGGAAAACCCATTCTAAGATATTATATTCTTTTTGTTGTACTAACCCGTGCTGAGGACAATTTAAAATAAATATCCTGTACCTAATTGCCCATTAGCTCAGTTGGGAGAGCGCTGGCACGGTTAGCCAGAGGTCGCGGGTTCAAGTTCCGGCATGGGTGGAATTTTTAGCCTCTAAAGAAATAGTTTTTTAAAACATTCTAATAGTTGACATGAAAGGATTTGTCAGTAGTATGGCAGCAATCTCTAAGACTTTGAAGTATTGGAATTTGCTGCCATCCTTTACAGTTTTTCAAAATAAAGAAGATATATAGAATATTCTTTATTTTACACAGAAATTACATCAACAGAAATTTAATATATCCAAATATTGGCGGCCTTATCGCTAAAAGCAATTACATTATTTAGATTTTTCGACTTGCAAGTTACGGACTAAAAATTAGTTTTTCAGCCGCAGAATTATTTTTATTCAAGTGATTAGAAAAATAATGTTTTAGGCTGACTTGCACCGTATTTTATATGTGACTTATGTACAGTAAAATTTCCATACAAAATTAAAACTTAAGTGACTTAAGTACCTATGAATTTTGTATGAAGATTTAAGCGATATTTAAGAAAGTAAATCACTTTCTTAGTCAGCCTAACTGTCTGAACACCTTTAAGTTGTACAATGATATTCTCGAAGTAAAGCTTTTGTAAGCACTACTTATACTTTGTCGGATGAGTCCGACCAAGTTTCGCTCTGATTCGCAGAGCTTAATTGTGATGAATAGGGTCGGAGCCCACTTCGGCACTGGTCGGACGGTCCGACTCTTCCAAAAAAAATTACAAGTAAATAAATAAAAATTACAGGCGGAATTAAAAGCCTAATAATATTAGGTCAACGTGTATTTATTGATCAAACTAATGTCACATTTGACTAATATTACAAATATTCAATACTACAGCCGCAAATGAACTATGTTAATACTAGCTGTCCTGGCGAACTTCGTACCGCCACAGAATCCGTTTATACGATTCTTGCACAACGCCATCTATTTTCTAAAATACAATGTTCGCTCGCACAACGCCATCAATTTTAAACTTAAAATAAATATTATCCCAAAGCTAATTATTTATTTATATTCAATGATTACCCATTTTAGCTGCAAAAGCCACTCTACTGACGTACACTATTAACGTTTTTAAGAGACCGCCTATTGCTACTGTCGTGCAACATTTGCATGAAACGAAATACCCAACACGAGAAAAGGATATTAGTTCAGATTGAAAATTCTTTCGTGGCTGGCATTCAAGTAATACCTTCTACAATATCACGATTATTGAATAACAGCACGGAAGCAATGAAAACCTACCCCGCTCCCGACTGGGTACAAAACGGCGCAAGACAACAAGGCAAATTGATAACATCTGTACGAAATAAGCAATATATTTTATAACTATAATTGGCATCGAACAACCGCCTATGGTCGTCTGGGTATATCAATTCCCCGTGTAAGAACCATTTGTAATAGAAACATAAATGCCACTATCTGCGAGGCGACACCGGGAAAGAGATCTCTTTTATTGAATCGGAAGAACCATTTAATTCGACGTGCCCATGCGATATGGCAAGCTCTATGAATAAAATCAAAATATGGCAATAAAGTCTCTCATCTCTCTTGCACTGGCTGTGGGGGGTTATTATGTGACCGAGTCCTCGAGTTTTGCTTTCTTATTCTTGTATATTTAAACAATAAAATGCGTTTTTCGACCCTAAGAAGCAAATAAAATATATTGCCGTTACATGTGCTATTTTAATACAAATTAAGAAAATGCTCTCCAAACTAAATATAGCCGACCTAAAATAAATTAATGTCTCCCAAAACGGATAAATCTTTCGCAAAATAAATGAATACCAATATTGCTTCGTGGACGAATTGAAAGCAAGACACTATTTTTTCGGAGATAAGTATAAAAATCTCCAAAAAGCCGCAATTTGGTGAGAATAATAAATAACTAATAAATGTTTATGAAGAGAAAGAGGTCTGTCAGGATAGTGGACCGGGACTCAGGCGTGAGTTTATGTAACGTAATGATAAGGATTAATTTTTTTGTTAGCAGCTACAATCGGGGGTGGTGCAATGTTGCATATATTTTTTCCATCTTGTTATCCAGCTAGTTCAGTTTTTGCTGATAAAGTTAAATGCTTTAACTGGAAATAGACATGGTATTTACTACTTAACTTGATTTTGTATATATTTTATTTTACTACATAGTTAGGATCACCTACCGAGTACACAATAATACAGTACCTATTTATGATAATTTCTACTACAATTGTAGGTACATCTGCCAGATTATCTTCAAAAACTTTATTACAATATTGCCTAATTCAGCGTAGCTAAACCTGAATGGAAAATAGTTACAATAAAAAAAAATGTTACCTTTTATTGCGACCACGTTTGATGTTACATATTTAAGGTTTGTCTCATACATGATACCCACTTAAGGCATAGCAGCACAGCAACTTTCGAGTAGCATGCAACATTAGAACTAAAATATATTGAACACTATTTATAATTTCATATTATTATTTCACTAGATTTAAATAGCGTCTTGTTTCTGTTATGTTTATCTTTCCTTTGTGGAAAAAGGTGCAATTTTTTTTCTTACAAACTGTCTAACAGTAGTCCTACTGCTCTCTGATTTTTATTGATAGTTTCTAAGACCACTTATATAATTTGTATACGGGTAGTTCTGTCGATTTTTACTAAAGCTATATTGACTGTCGCATGTCGTTGAGTATTTTGTTTTTTTCAAGAAAACTTATCGGACAGATTTACACTTGGCTTTTTCAAATATTTTTGAGGGTGCTGGTAACAACGCAATAGGGTGATAGTCTCCAGCATTTAGTATGTCGCGTTTCTTAAAAACCGGTTTTATTAGAGATACCTTTAGATCGTGCGGGAATCAGCCTTCTCGAAACGATTGATTTACAGCTTTGGGAGAGGAGCAACTTATTCATGGCAGCAGTATTTTAGTAACTTGGGCGGGATTTCGTCGACACCGAAACTGTTTTTATTTTTCAAGCCGTGGATTATAGTTCGCAATTCACGCTCATCCGCGGGGTGTAAGAACATAGATTGTTGCGGCGGATTGATAACATGCCAGTCGCTAGCCACCGGCTGCGTGTTGCCAATCGATGATTCATGCACACCGTGGAAATAGTATTTGCTATTTTCGTTGATTTCGTGATTTCGTTGTTTTTTAATTTGAGTTTTAGGTTATTTTGGTCTTTATTTTGATTTTCGCCGGATGTTTCATTTATAATGGCCCACATTTTCTTGATTTTAATAGGGGTTAAAGTATGAAATTGCCGTTTTATTGCAATAGGTTCTTTGAATTGACATAGAATCTTCATGGTTTGAGGTTTTCGAATGAAACTTTTTTCAAATGGTTTCTATGTTGTTCTTTTTTTAAAAATTGTGATATATTTGAATGTCGACTTTCAATTGTTTTTGTTATTCAATGTAGACAAGAAAGATGGATACTGCGAAAATTCGAGTGATTTTTGAATACGAGTTCCGACGCGGAACTAACGCGGCAGAAACAGCCCGCAATATCAATGCTGCGTTTGGAGAGTGGTCTACTAATGAACGCAC
The DNA here is from genome assembly GCA_963969515.1 of Yponomeuta evonymella. Taxonomy (NCBI): domain Eukaryota; kingdom Metazoa; phylum Arthropoda; class Insecta; order Lepidoptera; family Yponomeutidae; genus Yponomeuta; species Yponomeuta evonymella. The sequence goes on along the minus strand of OZ018354.1, from coordinate 15,590,744 downwards.
CGTGCGATTTTGGTTTAAACGCTTTCGTGATGGAAATTTCGACTTAAACAACGAGCCACGAGGAAGACCGCCCACACAGGTGAATAACGACGAATTAAGAGAGATAGTGGAAGCCGACCCTAGTCAAACTACCCAGGAATTAGCGCCATGGTTTAACGTTACCTTACCCACAATATTGACTCACTTGCGTCAAATCAATAAAATAAAAAAATACGAAAAATGGGTGCCTCATAATCACTCGAATTTTCGCAGTATCCATCTTTCTTGTCTAAATTGAATAACAAAAACAATTGAAAGTCGATATTCAAATGTTTCACATTTTTAAAAAAAGAACATCATAGAAACCATTTGAAAAAAAGTTTCATTCGAAAACCTCAAACCATGAAGATTCTATGTCAATTCAAAGAACCTATTGCAATAAAACGGCAATTTCATACTTTAACCCCTAATATTTTGAGAATATCTCATTAATTTTATGTAGTTTAATTGTTTTGATTTTTTGACGCAATTTTTAAGTATATTTTCGTATATTTTATAATATTTGATTTTATTTATTATTATTTTGAGTGGTCGTTTATGGTAACAAGATTTTTTTGAAGCTTTCGTTAGCAAGTTTTTGTGTTTATTTTTTCTTAGGGTTTTATTGGGGTAGTTTCACTGAGAGGGTCGGTAAGGTAGGTTTGGAATAAATTATAATTTTTATTTACAGAACTATGTGTAAGGATATATCAAGGATATAGTTATTCCAATGAAACAATTTAAATTTATTTTTGCATAAAAATATATTTTTTTCATTGAATATCCTTTTTTTTCATGAACCATTGTTTGTGAGCTCTAGATTTGTGGATTTTAATTTTTTGTGTTTTGTTTATGATGATTTAGGATATCACACTATTGTGATCTGATAAACCGTTATCTTGTACTATAATGTCATAGGTATTGCTATTTGTGATGATTAGGTCTATACACGTACTAGAAGTGTTTGTAATTCATGTGGGTTTGCTTGAGATTTATTGATGACATGAGGTCGTTTAGGCGGTTTACATTTTTTGATTTTACCAAAGTATCTAGGTATGTTAAAATCTCCTTGATATTTGATATTTCCCTTCTTTATGTAATTTTTTGTAAATAGTTGTTTTCTAGCCTGTTATAAAAACATTCGAGTTCACGATTTGGACGGTAGATTAGATATAGATCAATAAAATAATTAATGTTACAATTTCGACACAGCAACATTCAATAACAAATTCGCACGAAATATCCCTACGCTCTCAAGAGCTATTTGTTCTTTCAGTGGTATCGTGACGCCGCGCCGCCTCCCGAGTGGTCGCTTCTGTAGAAACTGTAGGCTTGGCTGTAGGTGCCGCCAGCATTTTGAGTGGGCGATTTTTCGTGGGTTTCAGTGAATGGTCTATATTCGTTACCCTGCACATCAAGTGTATTCAAATCTTTACTCAAATCTTGGTAATGCAAGGCAAGTAAACCTAGCGGTAATCAAAGGAAGTCACTAACAAAGTTCAATTTATTAACTAGGGCAACAACCCTTGTAGTAAGTAGGTCTCCTATCCCCTTCCTCGACATTAAAACATGATCAGAGACTAAATTAAAGCATGCCAAAATTGTTGTCTGCGGCCCCAAGGCGCCCGTTTGTTTTAATACAATAACTCTACTCATCTCTTTCACTTTCCTCATTAGGAATACATTGTTGTCTCTCTTCCTCTCACGCAATTTGGGGGTTTCTATCAAGGCGACATCACGTGGAAGGGCCTTTTCATTGTTTTGTGCGGTAGGAATTTCTCTCGATAGGCTGAATTCGTGACAGTTCTAAAACTCACTTTCTTATTATTTATTTGTCTGTTACCATTTACTTATTTGTCTAGGGGTAGACGCTCAATTGATAGCAAAAATAAGTAATTTAGACATGATTTAGGTACGTTATGTAATTAATCTGAAATTTGTAGGCGGCAGGCGGCAAAAACCACGCATTTTGAAAAAATAAAAGAAACGAAATAAAATTCTAGCTTACAACAGAAGCGCGCTCTTCTTAATCACTTCTAATTTATTTAGCCCCATTGAGGGCAGAGCGAGTAATTTATTGCCATCCCGCTCCCCCCGTCTGAAGTTGTGGCTCACCCGTCCCGCTCTACCGGGACCATTTTTAATTAAAATCGTCGGGAGAGAATTAGAAATTATATTCTATTTTCAAAAACTTGTTTTGACGCTTTGTCGGAGATTATCTCTTTTTTATGAGCCCCGCGCCGCGCCTTTGTTTTAACTGCCGAGGAATTGTCTAAATTGACTTTGTTTCAGAGCTTTGAGGCTTTGAGCCTCCTTTATGGTTATGTCTTATTCATTTCAATCTCTGCTGCTTGCTGGCTGTTTGATTAGAAATGTTTACGACGCACCCATACAGCGAAGGGCGTCGGCAAAATTGGAAAACCTTACGGGAAATAATGGAAAAGATTTATGGACACAAAATTATGTATTTCGAACGTAATAAACTTGGGTTTTATATGTTTTTACATATTATGCTGCCCTCTATCATTATTGTTACCTGTGTTTATGAAAATAGGACGGTTGTTAAGGAGTGTGTACTTACAGGTGTTCGTAACAGCATGTTTATTGGTTTCTTTCCAATATCCTACCAACCTTTTGTGTTCCTCGACATATCGGAACACGAACCATGAAAGCGCAACTGCGCTATAAAACAGCCTTTTTAGTCTTATTACTGCACTGAACCGACCTGCCCTTTGTCGACCTTTTATATATGAGTTGTATGAAGGAACTAGTTCACATACGGCGAACTAGTTATCGATTGACGTTAAATAAATCCACTTAGGCAGACTTGTCTATACCTACCTATTAGGCAAATACATAATTAAGTACCGTGGAAAAATTACCAAAAGCAAAGCAAGATAAATAAGAAGAAAAGTAAAAAAATAAAAAAAAACCAGCCAATTGCGAGTCGGACTCGCGCATGTAGGGTTCCGTACCATTATCTATACAACATTAGACAAAGATTTAATTTAAGAACAGCGCCATCTATAGAAACCATCAAGAAGCGTTTAACATTGATATTTAACGACATGACATTGGCGCTGTGAAGGTTACATAGATTGCCGCTAAATGGCGAGCGCTGTCTATAGACAACGTTTGTTGTATGGGAGCCTTAAATGTTTATTTTATTCTGTTTTTAGTATTAGTTGTTATAGCGGCAACCGAAATACAACATCTGTGAAAATTTCAACAGCCTAGCTATCACGGTTCATGAGATACAGCCTGGTGACAGACAGACAGACAGACAGACGGACAGTGAAGTCCTCCTAGTAATAGATTCCTTTCGGATACGGAACCCTAAAAAATGTTGTATTCATTTTATTTGGTGTACAAAGCAGACCACAACCATTACCCGATATAAGTATTATTCAAAACTTTTGCAAGCTTGGAAAGTATCTTGGTAGTAATAATGTACTTAGTTTAAAAGAAGCAGTTAACTACTTACATGTGAAAGTGACAAGGCGGGAAGGTAATTTCAATTTCAAAGCGTAATTCAGTTGCAAAAGTAACGACAGAATTCAAAATTTTTATTTGAATTTATAATGTAATGTGTGCAATAAAGAGTTAGTTAACTATCTATCTATCTAATGTATGTCATACCTAAGTATGTTTTATTTCCGAGCCCTAATATTTCAACCAGGCCATCATGGAAATCTGCCCAAAAAATGTCTGATTGATTAAAAAATATCGGTGCCTATGGTATAAAAAAGAGCGAACTGTCTCCAATTTGCTGTTGCAGCCTATCAATATTAGGACTCTGCTTGCACTTAGCTACATTAGATTTAGATGGATGGATGTTTTTTGTTCAATCACGCACGTCTCAACGAATCTGAACAGATATAGATTATGGTCTGAAATACCTGATCGGCATATATCCCGGTAAAATACACACTAAAATTTCCTTGCAAAAGGTAGTCCCGGTATCAAATAATGTATTTTCGGGAAAATTGGAGTTTTATACACTCTGATAAACAATATCTTCAATTTCATCAACATCCTCTTTCTTAAACACAGGTGGCCTCGGCGATGACGACGGTGACAGCGGCAAGCGGCGGCGCTCCCGAACCAACTTCAATAGCTGGCAACTGGAGGAGCTAGAACGAGCCTTCCTCGCCTCGCATTACCCGGACGTTTTTATGCGAGAGGCATTGGCCATGAGGCTTGACCTTAAGGAGAGCCGAGTCGCGGTGAGTTCAGTGAAAAGTGTTCTTATTTGAATCTATTTAGAGCCGTTTGCTGCTTGCTACATGAGCTGGTGGAGCGAGTCTTTTTCCCCTCACATTACCCGGGCGCGTTCTTGAGGAAGATACTCGTATTGGCAATGAGGCTTGACCTAAGGAGAGCTATGAATGTAGGGAAAATAATTCTTTTTTGAATTGGTATAGAGCACTTGATTTCTTATTGCACCATATAGCGAGAGGAGCTATAACGGGTGTTCGTCACCTTACATTACCCGGACGTGTTCATGTGCGAGGCCATGGCCATACGGTTTGACCTTAAGGGAGCCATATGCAAACTAATCCTTATTTGGATTTATTTAAAAAAAGATAAAAAGATAAAAAAATTTATTTAAACCAGATCCATTTGTAGCTTGTTGATCTGTGGCAGCTAGGAGCTAAAGGGGTTTTCCTCTCCTCTTATTTACTCAGACGTGTACATTTAGGAGGCCTTGGCCTCTTAAGAAAATCCGATTCACGGTAAGCGTAGTGAAGCGTTCAAAATTGTAATTATCTTACAGCCCTATCACGACGCAGCGTCAGCGTCAGCGTCGCTGCGCAATCGCATCGCTTTCAAATCGCTCGCAAATCGCTAGTGTGATAGGGCTGTTAGAGCTGTTGCTTGATACACGTGACTGCTGGCGTAGCTAGAAGGGTCTGCTTAGCCTCCTAGTACATGAATGTGTTCATAGACGAGGCGCCAATCATGAGGCTACATTAGTAGAGTCGCGGTGAGAGAAGTAAACAATGTTCTTTATAGATAGATAAATCTTTATTGCACACGAGTAATTTACGAAGATGAGGTATTTAGTAAGGTACTTTATTTCAATTAGTTACTACGTACTTAAGTGTGAATATAATGTTGCTTTGTCCACGGAACTCAAGGCATCGGACTTGATTATAAACCAGGAGCCTTGAGTTATCTAGGTGATTCCATTTTCAGGAGACTCGAAATCTTTTCAGTGGTAAGTAGCCAATTCCTTGAAGCAAAATTCTCCTAAGTTTCTTTCTGATAACTAGTTAGTATGATGACGTATGTTAGCTCCGTATGTTGCTATCTCGAGCGTAACGGCCTAACATTTATTAGACCGAAAAATAAAAACATAAATTATGCGGAGGTTGCTCGTCTGCCAACTGCCGTGTCAGGTATTAGGTTCGAAACCTCCCCCAAGGTTGCAAAGCTGCTCAAGACGATCTAAATAAAAATCAACAACCAAGTGCTAATTGGACTCGCGCACTGAGGGTTCCGTACGACTGTAAACTTAATATATTACGCCCATATTTAGAAAAATCCCTGCATATCCTGGACTGTGTATTTCTCGATGTTATGTATTTCCGTATTTAATATGTTTTCAGTTCAGACTCCCACGAGTCCGACTTACACTTGGCCGGTTTTCACTATTTTTGTTGAACCGTAAGGACTGCTCTACACGAAGTTTGAGACTAATTGCAATATTTTACAATATTTTTACGACAGAGAATAAAAAAACTTACGAACTTCACCCATTTTGAATGCCCATGTGGGCATTTTCTCTTTTTGAATACCCATATGGGAATTTTTAAATATGAAATGAAAATGAAAAATGAAAAAAAAAACTTTATTTAGATAAAGGTTAAAAAAGTGATCTAATATTAGTTTTTTACTGTTTATTATTAAATAAGAAATCCGCTATAAAAATACACATTCCGTGAAAATTGGGTACTATGACAGTTGATGAGATAAAGCCCTTTAAATGTAAGACAGAGTAGGTATTGATGTACCGTGCCCGGCAATATTGCCGAAACGTCCATAAAACAAATATCACAAAGCGTGCTAGCGCGCGCTTTTATTGGTTTTTCATTCGTGGCAATATTCCCGGGCACGGTACATCGGTAGTAATAGGGTCCCATCGCGTGCGGAACCCTGAAAAACCCTGACCTTCTAGACATGGACAAATATTTTCCAGCTGTACGCCGATCAGGATCATTGCAACTTAATATAGAGTTCTTGTACTCAGTTATTAGCAGGTAACACGTGTCAAAGTTAACAGCAGTATTATTACGTATTATTACTGTATTGTAGCGGTTGACTCGCGACACGGACAATCCGATTAGACACAAGAGCTTTACAACGTATAAACATTGCTTTGACATCACTTGGCGCGTGTTATTAAATATCTATTCTCGGTCCGTGACAAAAGCCGACGGTTTTCACGAGTCTTATGTCTTAATTTTGTGTTCGCGACGAACTATTAATTTTATGTTACCTACTACTGTTCCGTTTTAGCTGAATGCCGAAATAGAAAGGCCCAAACAAGTGTTGACTTGTATTATGTCAAAGGCCGCAGTGTAATTTTTCGGAGTATTGATGTTTGATCAACACATTAGAAAGCAATTACAGCAATGGTTGACTTTTCAATTTTATTTATTGAAAATAATAGGGGTTAAAGTATGAAATTGCCGTTTTATTGCAATAGGTTCTTTGAATTGACATAGAATCTTCATGGTTTGAGGTTTTCGAATGAAACTTTTTTCAAATGGTTTCTATGATGTTCTTTTTTTAAAAAATGTAAAACATTTGAATATCGACTTTCAATTGCTTTTGTTATTCAATTTAGACAAGAAAGATGGATACTGCGAAAATTCGAGTGATTTTTGAATACTGTTGTGGCATTTGACCTGGGGTCAGACATTGCATTTTTCTTTTCCGGTTATCATAAAGAATCCACTTTTCATCACATGTTACAATTCGATCCAATATTCCTTCATTTCTGTACCGGTTCAACAAGGCAACACAAGTTTCAACACGCGTTTCTTTCTGCAGATCAGTCAAATCATGAGGCACCCATTTTTCGTATTTTTTTATTTTATCGATTTGACGCAAGTAAGTCAATATTGTGGGTAAGGTAACGTTAAACCATGCCGCTAATTCCTGGGTAGTTTGACTAGGGTCGGCTTCCACTATCTCTCTTAATTCATCGTTATTCACCTGTGTGGGCGGTCTTCCTCGTGGCTCGTTCTTTAAGTCGAAATTTCCATCACGAAAGCGTTTAAACCAAAATCGCACGGTGCGTTCATTAGTAGACCCCTCTCCAAACGCAGCATTGATATTGCGGGCTGTTTCTGCCGCGTTAGTTCCGCGTCGGAACTCGTATTCAAAAATCACTCGAATTTTCGCAGTATCCATCTTTCTTGTGTAAATTGAATAACAAAAACAATTGAAAGTCGATATTCAAATGTTTCTCATTTTTTAAAAAAAGAACATCATAGAAACCATTTGAAAAAAGTTTCATTCGAAAACCTTAAACCATGAAGATTCTATGTCAATTCAAAGAACCTATTGCAATAAAACGGTATTTTCATACTTTAACCCCTAATAATAAAGTTAAATTAAGAAAAGCGATTGTCAAATTATTTAATTAAATCAATTGTTCAAGGAACATTCCGGAGCAAAGATTGAAGGTGAAACTGATGGATTATCCGACGATTCATTTCGAAGATTCGCCATCGTCTCGGAGCGAACGTAAAAGCGGATGAGTTTGATGGCAATCTATAATGGTAGGTGATGTTATTATCTACAGTCTCACGGGTAACGTCTTAATTTCATCCGTCTGACGACTCAATCGATGGGGAATGTCAAGTAATTGTTTGGTGGACGCTCCGGTGTTCCAGTCTTAGGTTTCAGCACCTGAACAATGCGAAGCAATCATCCACATGACATTTTACGATCATTGTCTCGGAATCTTTATCCGTTTCGCGACGAACGTCGCGGTTCACACGTTTTTCTCCGAAAAGGGGGCAAGAAAATTATTATATTTCGTTTAGAAACAATAACGTTTGATTGACGACTTATGGTAGCCTTTTATTAGCCACCCGATTTCTTTGGAAGTGAAGATTTATGTCTTATTCGCACAGGGCGTATGTGGTTCCGTCATTTGTGCCGTTAATTTCTACTGTACATGTAGGTCCTAGCCTCTAACGTGTAAGTTTGAGAGCAACTTGACGGAATTCCAAAGCAGCATTTTCATCGGTACTTCACGAGCTTCAGGCTACCCGTAACCAAGGCAACTGCAAAGTTGCCGAAACGTCGGGAATTAAGGTAATAAAGGTTATCTAATAAATGATCGCGATTACCGCGAGTCGTTGCTAAGTATTTACTTATATCTTAAGCACAATGATACCTAATTTATTGTGGACCTTTTTATAATTTGTAACGTACATGTATAAGATTATTCATAGCACAGCACGGTGGGATTTGGGATGCCTAATACTAGTATTGGACTGAGGCCCTGTTTTAGATACAAAAATTATTTCAGCTAAGAACTCAAAACTTATCAAGAGACTGCAAACCAGCTGCTGAGTATCAAATTTCTAATTGACACTGTCTCGTAAAATAAAAAAGGAGAAAATTTCGAAGACAGAGCGAACATAATACGACAACAATATCCTTTGATTTCAACTAATATAGACCCCGTAAAGAGCCGAAGGTTCCCGTTCAATATAGATGAGAGACGATTTCCCTTATTTTTCCCGGACCTTCCCGGGCTAAGCGGCCTTCGGGGACCGCGGTCACTGGCCACGCAACTTTTTATATAAAGCTTTACCAACCGAAATAATGTTCAACTTGAGATAATACAGTTTTGAATGGACGCCGTTTTGTTGGGTTCCGCGCCTTACTGCGGAGGGATTGATCGCTTTTTGTTTTCCCTTTTTCGAACGAAAATAGAGCCTTTCGGCCGGTTACTTTGTTTTAAAGAGATCTTGTTCAAAATTAACTGACGATTATTTCATTGTCGCAACCAATGTTTGAAAACAAAGCGTTGCGGTGGTGAAGTTACGTTTTATTTGCGATCATTATGCGGATAACAAATTCATCTTTATAATAAGTATTAGCGTCTATTGTGCTCGGGTTTATCGGCGGATCAGGCCGCGGAGAGACGGACTATCCCGCAGCACTCCTAATAGTTGGTATAAATCAAAAGATTGCAATCTCGCCGGCACTCCTGGGACGCAAGCGAGACGGCACGATTGAATAGCATAGATTTAAATAGCCGGGCCAGATAAGGATGGATGCAGATCCCGCTGCTCCGACTCAAGCTCGGCGTCGGCTAGGGACGTCACAATTCGATTACAGCTCAATAAAGTTAAAGTGACTTGTTTGCGTCTATAAAGCGGCTTTTTTCTTTTCTCCATTTTATTTCGTCCGCTCTTCAGGCCGATCTTTACGATCTTTCCCGATTGAAATACCTGCAAATGCCATTAAAGCATTTTAGTGATTTACACGAACGAAAAATTGCTTTATGCCGCTTTGGTGGATTGATTATCTGAGGAGGTCACTTGATGTCTTAATTACTGAATCACACGATGGTAGGTTTTACTATTACATACATGTAAGGTTCACCAAATCAGCTTGAGTTTACAACCATAGGTATCAGTGTAACACGGTAACGTTTTCAAGCCGGGTATTTGAGGGCCGCTTTCCGTAGTTGTTAAAACGCCGTTCCTTACCAAAAGTGGCGTATTATAATCTAATTTCATCCCCGCCCGAGGTAAAACTTGCTAAAACGGCCCACTCGTCTCGGCGCGCGCGGAAGTATCGACTCCATTTTAAAATTCATAGCATAAAATTTACATTTATATGCCAATTTCATTCCGTAACAGGGCGTCGGCGGTCGCACGCACACATCAGTATGCCGAATATACTGCACCCCTTAGATGCCCCCGAAAAATTAAACAAAATTCTCAAGGCGTGAGTCAAGATGGTGAAGATTTTGGTGACAAGGGTTCCGCATTGTTTTTTGTTGATGGTCAGAGAAAGTCATCGCTATTTCTCTACCTAAACTTAATAGAGACTTATTGTCGTGCGTAGAACAACTGGGATAAAATACCTCCAAGTTTAGGACCATTTTGATAATAATAATAATTATTTTAATTCTTTATTGCACTAATTACATTGTAAACGTACAAGGGCGTGCTTAATGCAAGAAGCATTCTCGTCCAGCAAACCTTTGGTATTGAAGAGAATGGCGACGAGTAGTGCAAGAAAAATATGAAATACCTACAATAATAAACTTACGTAAACATAGGGAAATAGACTTAGGGGAGGGAGGAGCAGGGGGGATTAGTAGAAAGAAATTATTAAATACCTTCATAAATGATAATACACATATAAAATTAAAAAAAATTACTCCAATAATACATACATATTGAAGATAATTACTAATCACGATTACTTACATACCAACCCACGATAATTGCGTTTGTGCAATGTTGATCAGTACCTAAGTTAGTGTGTATTGCTAACTTTATTTGGTAAATTAAATAAAAAGCACTCCTCCTCCCCCATCTGTTATATTATTATAGAAACATAATTCCTCTAAAACACTCCCCAAATGCCATTGAAATAGTCTGTGATAGTCTATCCATTTGCCACAGAATTTTTAGACTGCATTTGAGGAGTGCTTTATGGAATCGCGTTTTTATAACTAAGACTTTACTTTTACTAATTTTGTCTTAATGATGTCTTACAGGGAAAGTGTCCTTATTAATAAAAACACGTATTATTTAAGCGGTCGGAGCGCAGTGGTAGAACTTCGGCTTCACGAGAGGTTGTGGGTTGGAATCCCGACATACCAATGACTTTCTTTCCTAAGTTACGTACATTTGTGAAGGCAGTAGCAATACCTCTCATCTAAGTGCCTGAGATGTTCACATACCTAAGATGCCCATGAGCGGCGGGCACGCGTGGTAATTAAGCCCATACTCTCTCTCTCTGCGAGAAGACATGTATCCTCCAGTGGGACGTATATAGACTACATAAAAATAGATTTTATATTAACAACACTTCACTCCAGAACCCTAAGAACAGAATTTTCCTTTACTTTCTCCGCTTGGCTGAGACGAAAAAAATACTGGCGTGAGGTTTAAATAAAGAACACTAAATGGAACGCTTAGGCGACAAAGTGTGGATAGAATATAAAATTTAAGGGATGCCGCGGTCCCTGTCTCTCCAGAGTGGTTCCCTGACGTTGTTATCTCGCTCCGACCGTACGCTATCAAACGTAAGCTGACTTTACCACCCTAGGCTTAGCGGGGCGGGAAAAGATAGACATGCATCCCATCCTGCATGGTTGCCACCGAGGCTATACATAATTTAATATTTAAGTACTCACGTTGGACGTTTTTTTTTTTAGAAAAAAAACATTATGTTTCATTAGAACACTGTGAAAGGGTATTATTTGGCAAAAAAAAAACTTGTTGATATAAAAGATGTTAGTTTCGATTTTTAGTTATGACATTTAATTACTAGTACCTGGGCGACCGAGTTTCACTTGCATACTTTTTTGTGAAACACGTGCACGAATGTCGTGTAGCGCCATCTGTTGTTGGAATACACAAATATGAAGTAGATATTTGTATTTAAACAATTAAGAATAAGGATAAAATAAAATAAGATAAAATATAAAAAACCAGCCAAGTGCGAGTCGGACTCGCGCACGAAGGGTTCCGTGCCATTATCTATACAACATTAGACACAAAGATAAAAAAACAGCAAAAAAAATCACGTTTGTTGTATGGGAGCCCCCCTTAAATAATTATTTTATTTTGTTTTTAGTATTTGTTGTTATAGCGGTAACAGAAATACATAATCTGTGAAAATTTCAACTCTCTAGCTATCACGGTTCTTGAGATACAGCCTGGCGACAGACAGACGGACGGACGGACGGACGGACGGACAGACAGACAGCGAAGTCTTAGTAATAGGGTCCCGTTTTTACCCTTTGGGTACGGAACCCTAAAAAGAGAAAACTAAAGTAAACGAACTAAAGCAAAATTATAAAGATTCCAACTGTAGACTGTTTGCTTCGTAGATTAGCTTCTCCTCAACTGAGCTATGTTAAAGTTACCGATAGCGAAGCAATATCATTAGAATAGAAAGATATAGCGTTAGTGGCGCAGCGGTAGTGAATCTGCATACCATGCAAGAGGTCCCGGGTTCGAATCCCGGCTGGGTGCAAAAAAAAACCCCAGGTCTTGGATGTTTACATGTTTGTGATGTCGTTGTTTCTGGTTCCCACGACACAGGGTATCCTAGTGTGGGGCCAGAAGCAATGTATGTGCCTGTATGTAAATGTTTATGTTTATGCCTAAAAACACTGGGAAAGGAGGTTTACTAAAAATAAAAGCAAACTAGCCTTATTGTCCCTAATTTATCGCACTCGTTGGAGATGTTACCGAGATTGTTGTCATTATATTGGTATACATGCTCTATTAAAGTAATAATAAAATTATCTCAGGTATGATAATAGGTATCACCTGAAGCTGTTATGGAGATGTCTAGAAGAGTTTTAAGCGCTGAAAGATTACCATTTCAAAAGTGTACTAAATTAAATTACTCTTAACATAAGCAAATTTGTTACTTTTGAATAAATTTCTTTTTATTTATTTATTTTTATTTACTTACTCAGCACAACGCCTTTTGTTGCAACTTAGATACACCACAGGCTACATTTATCGTTCTGTTTTATATATTCGCTTTGTCTATTATGTATGTAGTTTTCTTTCTGTTGTTGTGTATATTATATTACTTATCTGCTTATTTTGTTTCTGTGATGTATCTTGTTGGTATAATAAATGTCTTTCTTCTTCTTCTTCTTAAGACAAAGCAACAAATAAGTAATTAATAAATATTCGAATTTGATGTGACAACCCTGGATCGTGACATGTGACGCGCGAGTCATTTTCAGGCTGTACCTACTTGTGAAACACGTTTCTATCTCGCTCGCACCGATTATTTTCCGGCGTTTTTACATTTCCAAGGGTAAACAAAAACATAACATAAACTCACGCCTGTATCCCAGAGGGGTAGGCAGAGACCAGGGACTGCCACGAGTATTGTTATTCAATACCACATTTAATGCTCATTCTCGTTCAATAACCCTCCGAATGGTTTAACAGCAGCTGTAACTTCCGAAACAAGCCGAAAAAGGGTAAGTAAATTTTGACTGTTATTGGTTTGTGTAATCGCGTCAAGTTTCAAATAAACATCCTGACTTTATGACATAAGACATTTCCGAGTTACGGCCATAAAGAGTCCCTCTTAACACAAAACGCGGGGCGAATTGGGCGAAAATCGCCCAGTCAGCGAGAAAAATCAACAACAAAAGCGAAAAGTCGCCGTGAATGTCAATAGAGGGAGGAAGGGGAGGGTGTTCTAGGGACTTATTTCCACCGCAGGAAAATGCTTAACAGAGGGGAGGGCGGGCGATCGTGTATACAATGTGATTTCCACAAATGGTTCTCGTATGAATCTCCTTTCTTTCGGCTCGCCGCTGGGGAGTTAATCGAATCGTTTTTATTCGTTGATACAAATGCGCCTTTTCAATGGGCCGTGAGTGGTATTGGGTGACGATTGCTGGCGCAGGTTATGCCGATTGTATTCCGACGTTTGTCTAGGGAAATAAAACCGTTCGCTATTGAAGTAACGGAATTCTCAGCGTGGGGTAATATTTGGATAGGCATTCGTAGTAAGGTCAGAGGATTCCGTTCGAAAACCTTGTGTTTCTGCGGTGGATTTAACTTAAAAATCGTATCCTTATTATTTCGAGTTGTCACACTTTAAAAGCTTTCGGGGTTCATAACACAAGACTGTATTGGGTGTATTATGGAAATAAGACAGTTTTGTTCTACATACATCATAGGCACATAAACTCATGCCTGTATCCCAGAGGACTAGATAGTGGCCAAGATTTTGCTACTTGCCACGATCCTGAGCCTCTTTTGCTTTGTCAGCATGTAACTTAATAATTTCTGTAAACATTAGTTTGTAGTTGAACTAAAGTGACTTTATGCTATTTTGATCACATTATCAATATGACTTCCACCCAACACAATCAATCACTTGTGTTGTGCCTCAGATTAGAATGCCCAATTTGAATTTTTTATTATTTTTTTATGCAATTCTATTGATACCGTTCATAGCTATGTAATATTCCTGCTGGGCATTTTCTATTTGCACACTATGCTCGGTGAAACATGTTGAACTGCAGCTAACATGACAATGTTATATTTGCTATGGTACTATTAATAAATGTTCATGGCGATAAATAAATGTTTAAGCAGACAAGGATATCACAAACATGTAAACATTGATTGAGCCCATTTATACTAATAAAATACTAAAATTCAATTAAATCTTCCAGCGAGAATCGAATCCACGATTGATTATAATGAGATTTGAAATTTAGAGTCAACCACATCAATACTTTGTATAAGACATATCAGCTATACCTACCTAGACACAAACAAACGAGATAACGTTTGTCTTTACCTACTATGTGTAATTGCTCCAATGGCATCCAACGCTTTTATTCCACATATTTCTTATGATGTTAGTTTTCCTATTCGTATCTCAATTGTATGAATAATATGTATAGGTTTCTGACTAGTATGTATCGAAAGGAAGTATAAAGCTAGATAACAATCCTGCCATAGTTAAGAGAAAGAAAGAAAGAAAGAAAAAAAAGAAAGAAAGAGAGAGAGAGAGAGAGAAAGAAATTTATTGGGACAAATTAACGCACCACAAGAAAAAAAGGCGTAACAAGTAACATAAACAAGTACAAGAGAGTCACCATCAGTTCACAAAAATATATCTTTGATCGCAAAAAATTCTTTTGTCGATTTTATAAAGTGTAGAATGATCACTTGAAAAACAGTAGGAATATGTATAATAATATGAAACCACACATCCTCAATGTTCCTCCGAGAGGCTCTGTACCAAATTTTGATCTGAAAATAAGTCCTTTTCCGATATGATAACGTGCATACAAAAAAAAACGATCCCTTAAAAAACAGTAGGAGCAGGTATAATACGCAACCAAACATGCTCAATGTTCCTTCGAGAGGCTCTATACCTATTCTGTTCTCAAGAAACGTCATTTTACGATTTTATAAGGCGCAGACAAACACAAACAACGATCCCTTGAAAAACATCAGGAGCACGTATAATAATACGAAACCAAATATGCTCAATGTTCGTTCGAGAGGCTCTGTACCTACCTATTAATGATCGAAGCCTCCTCCCGGGGGAGGCTGGAGCGGGGATGGAGGTCGGAAGGGGGTTCCGAGCTCATTAGAAGGGCACCACCCCACGGTTGCTATTAAGGCCCGGCACCGTTCCGAATCTATTCCGTTATCAATATATTTCGATTAGAGCCACGGTCGGGATACTGCCGCGATTCCAATTAAAAACTTAGCTAATTCAATATCACGCTCGGTTTTCGTATAATCTTACTACTGTTACTGTTTCTGAAATAGGAACTGTAGATCAATGATAATGTCTCAATTTCGACCCATTCGCGCCCAAATTGATTTCGTTTCCGCTCGTTTATTAGACACTTAATAAGTGTATATTCAAGGAGAGTCAGTCATAAATATCGCTGAGGCAATAACAATAATCGTTCCACAGATGCCTGGGACATATGTTTTACATTTTTTTTTGTGAAAAAGGCGTCGAGTTAAATTTTATTAAATTAATCCAAATTAATCCGGGGAAATAGCGCCGTTAAAGTATATCTTTCGCCATAAAATATGATGGCGCGGCCATAAACTTGAGTACGACATTTGGCGGAGCTGCGTAAGCTGCATTTGCTTATGTCAAAGTCTGTTGGGATCTGTTTTCGCAAAACCAACTGAATAAGGATATTTCCTTGGGAATTTGCGGCTTATTTAGATAATAATATGTTTTTAGACAGAGACAAACATAAATGTGTGGCGCTGGATTAGGAATAGCGTCACTCCATTTCCTTCCGTGGATGTCGTAGGAGGCGACTAAGGAAATAAATTTACCAGGAGACCGGCAGCAGCGTCTTCCTGAGATTCCAACCGCATACTGCGATCGCCAACCCGCCTGCCAAGCGTGGCGATTATGGCAAACCCCTTCATGGTTAGAAAACCATGAGGGAGGCCTATGCCCTGCAGTGGGCGTCAAATGGCTGATGATAATGATCATAAAACATAAATGCGGTCAAAACACACTTTTCACGTCTATTTCAATTCAATAGTGAGCTCTGTTCATAAGCTGGTTTGATGACCAGGGGCCTATTTCATAGAACTACAATTCATGGTTCACCATGATAATTCGGCGTACATTGCAAAGTCAATTAACCCACAGATTAGCAAGTAGGAAGACTCTACTACGCAACGTACTTCGAATTGTCATAATAAACTACGAGTTTTAGTTTTTTGTAAACTCGTCCCAGCTCATAAATAGATGTTGGATTAGGCCTCTTCTTTTTCACGCCAGCCTGTCCTATCCCTGGCCATTCGTCTACAGCTTATGAAAATTACTGAAAGACAATATTATACGGTATAGTTGGGTAACTATAACGTATAATATTGTACGTTATACGTTATAGTTACCTAATATAACTATATATTAGGTAACTATAACGTATAACGTATAATAATATAACATCTAAGGCATGGTTTCTTGTACGACAAAAAGCTGTAAACAGACTGTTTACGGTTATCACTTTTGTGTGCTACTTGGTGAACTGACAGCTGTTGACAGATAATTATCAGATAAAAACATAACCGTAAACATTTACATACAGGCACGTACATTGCTTCTGGCCCCACACTAGGATACCCGTGAGAAAAAACGTTGTCATATCACTTGCTGTGTACAATTGCCTAACTAGGAGGCTACTGGTATGCAATAAACAGTTTTCTATCTATCTATCTAACTCTCGGTTTCCGTATGCTATCCCTCGGTTTCTCGTACACTAACAAGCTGTTAATCCACTGTTAACTGTCAGTGGTTTTTTTTTTGTATTCACTTTGGTCAATTGACAGCTGTTACCGGTAGATTATCAGCGTGTTAGTGTACGAGAAACTGGGGGTTAGCGTAAGGAAACCGAGAGTTAGATAGATAGATAGAAAACTCTTTATCGCACACCAGTTGCCTCCTAGTTAGGCAATTGTACACAGCAAGTGCAATGAGAACGTTTTTTCTCACGTCCTTCAATATTTCTTCTGCTAATACAAATTCACAAATATGCGTTCCTTGCAAAACAAAGTATTAGTACATGCCGGCATTCAAACCCACGACTCAATGCATGCGAGTTACTGGTTCAACCGATGCGCTACCACTGCTGTAAGCATACAACATAGTAATATGACATACGATTTAAGTAATAATAATTCCCGGTTTCTCATTCGTGACAATAGCTATATTATCTAACATGATGGTTGTCATGTCAGTTATTTCTTAATACTTTGGCTGCTAACAATTACTTAACAGATTTTTAACGTTCTTAAAAAGGGAGGATATAATACTCCTATTTTAAATTTAAAAGGTCAGGCACTGTCAATTTCACAAAAAGCCAGCCAGATGAAAAAAAAAACAAAAGACGCAAGTCAAGGGCGCATCAAATATGCGCGCACGCACCGCGGCATACATACCACATCAGTATGTAAATTGCGCGACACGATGCGCATTGAAAATTAACGTCTCAATTCAACCCGACCGATTAGGCATGGTTAATAAAAAATATATACATCGATAAATATCGTATCGATGTTTTAAACAGTATCTATGGATTACAATAAATTTTTATTATGGTTTATAGCCAGAAGTCACCCAAAAGTATTCCTAAAATATTTGTATTTGTATTAAAAAGACAATACAAGTAATAGAAAATTAATGTTTTAGGAAATACTTTTGGAGAGCATACAATTAAATACCGGGTTGCGTTCGAATAAAAAAATTTAAATGATACTTAAAAAAAACATCAAAATTGGTACACAATATATCAAACAGATATATTTTATTGATACACCGATAATCTCATATTCTTTTATTCCATTTCTCCGATGATGTTCAGACAACATATCGACTATTTTACATATCGATATATTTTACTCAAACCTGCGACCGTTTGCACGGCTCTCTGAAGGCGGCGAAATTAAACGTAATGTTATGCAACATCTTTATGGCGATGATGACTATGCTTCTCTCCTCCATTCAAGCCTAGTGATAAATCCATTAGCATGCGGCAATAAAAACATTTGTGCCGCCGAGAGGTGATCAAAAGTGATAGCTCAGAGAAAATTATACGTGTCAGTCGATGTCAAGAACGATGCGTAGTGACAAGTATTGTCTCTTGTATCCCTTTTGCTCGTTTATTCTGACATATTTTAGTATACTTCTGACAAATGTGTTCTGAAGCGTACTAAATAATAGTCACGTTGTAATTTCAAAATATTTGCCGTCTTTTTCTCGTATTCAAACTATCTGTTGGTCTACCGCTAGCTCAGTTTTGACCATCTCTCTCCTCTTCACCGCTCCACCAAGCTAGTTCCCAATAATATCATACAATTACCACCACTACCACCTCAGAGATAAACCCCAAACTTGACCCAATGACTCTCCACCAAACCACCAGTATAACCTCAAAGATACAGCTCAAATTGGACCCGTTGTCTCTCCACCAGGCTGGGGCCCATCAAAAACGTGCAATTATCACCACTACAACCTCAAAGATGAAACTAAAATTTGAACTATTATCTCCCCTCCAAACTGGTGCCCAACAAAACCATGCAAACCACCACTATAACCTCAAAAATAAGATAAATATTTGGCTCAATATCTCTCCAACTAGTGCCCAACAAAACCATGCAATCACCACCACTACAACCTAAAAGATAAAACTCAAATTTGACCCAACGTCTCTCCAATAAAGGTGCCCAACAAAACCTTCCAATCACCACCATTACAAACTAAAAGATAAAACTCAAATTTGACCCAACGTCTCTCCAGCAAACTGGTGCCCAAAAAAACCTTCCAATCACCACCATTACAATCTAAAAGATAAAACTCAAATTTGACCCAGGCAGCGTCTCTCCAACAAACCGGTGCCCAACAAAAACTTCCAATCACCATCACTACAACCTAAAAGATAAAACTTAAATTTGACCCATTGTGTCGCCAAACCAGCGCATAACAAAACCTCACAATTACAACCCCAGCGACCTCAAAGATAAAGCTCAAATTCGACCCGTTGTCTCTCCACCAGGTCTGGTTCCAGAACCGGCGCGCCAAGTGGCGCAAGAAGGAGCATACGAAGAAGGGCCCTGGCCGGCCGGCGCACAATGCGCACCCGCAGTCCTGCTCCGGCGAGCCCATCCCCCCTCACGAGCTGCGCGCTCGCGAACGGTGAGCCCTATAGTCTAGAGCTTAAGGCTGCTTTTACTTCTGGCACCTCCCTTGCTCGCATATTCAAACATTTTAATGATTGTAAAATAATGAGCCTATGCCCTAAAGTGGGCGTCTTTTATGGACTGTACAGATAGATAGATAGAATGAATTTAAGTAGTAGGAAAAAGCCAAATTTACTATAGTGAATGACTTGTTAGGTTCGCTGTCCTTTTCAATGCAACTTTCCAGCAATAGGTACGTAATCATCCACGCTCCAAGTAAACTCCGGCTAAGCGTTCAGGTTCTTAATAATTAATGCATGTATTAAACTGGTTTTAATACCAAACATCTTCGTCACCTAAATAATGTTTAATGGTGTTACAGCCCTTTTTGCACAGTGTGCCTTACACATATTTTTAACCGCGTTTTTGCTGAGCTTTATAATATATCTTCAGTTGTCTCATTATTATTTATTAGAATGAGCTGATCTACCGTCATCCATGCGCTTTAGCGAACCTCTTCCATTGCAGTATGAAGCGCAAATAACACAACTAACTCTTATCTCCCTTGCTAGGGCGAGAAGAAGAAAGAAGCTGGCCAAAGCACTAGACAGGCAAGCCAGGAAGCTGCGCGCCAAGGGCATTGCCGTCGACCTGGAGGCCCTCAAGTCGGAGTATTTAGCCCAGCACAGGAACACGGGAATGCTATCGGACTCAGACGGCGATGGGGAAGGAGAGGATAGCATGATAGACGTCGTCGGCGGAGATTCCTGCCACGATTCTGGCCCCGAAGACTTCTCCCTAACAGGCAGACTTAGAGCGCCATCTGGCGCCGACGGAATGAACAACTCCGACAGCTCGACTTCAGACGGACACTCGGGCAGGCATTACAGCCCCACGCCTGACCCCCAACCGTCATTCTACAACCAGTTCGCCAACAGGGGAGCCAACTTCGAAAAGTTCGACTTTGACTCCGGCCGCGCGGTCTCCTTAGACCTGAGCGCGAGCACGGGCACAGAACAGGATATGTCCAGAAACAGCGTCGCAAGGAAGCACAACCCGTTCAGTATAGAGTCTCTGCTTAATACGTGAAAGTGACTTTCGTTCCGTAGACTTAGGTTTGACTATAGAGGCTCTATGATCTGATCTTGTGACTTACTTCAGTGACTGGCATGAAACATGGGTGTTTTGATGCTGAACTGCATTTCGGAAGATGTTCCTTTTGGTTTATCATTAGATTTAGTGAACAGACGCCGTGGCTTGCTCTTAGGGCGAAACGCACTAGCAGTTATTAAGCACGCGGTCAAATGCCCGCATTTACAGAATATATGAAAATGTATTGAAGCTTACGCACTTGGGGTACAATTTTTTTTAATTTAATTTACACCCACCCGCACAAGGTTGGGGAAAAGTGTCCACAAATGCGTTCAGTCCCTTAATTTTTCTCGTTGGTTTAACATATATATTTTGGCAGATATTATTAGAGATATCTCACACTTGCAATTCAGATAACATGAACTTTGACATACGGAAAGTAGGGTTTGACTCAAACTTGCCGTAAGCATATAAGCTTTCTAGTGTCCACACGTCAAAGTCATGTTATCCGGGAAGTAACTACTAGAGCAAGCTACGTTAATTAGGTAACATAATGGTAACTCCTAAAGACTTTTAAATGTATCAGTTAACGACATATCCATGTGAATATAGACTTAGAATCAATTGTATTATATAGTCAGAGAATAGTGTAAATAAGCCTAATGCAATGCAACTCTATTTATTTCTTCATGGATGTTAATATATTATACATATACCTAATTAATAATGGGGCAATAATTATGTAGTTAATGTTTGTTGATGGTATCAAATGTATTTTATTTAACAATCAAACAGTAGCCTAAGTAATTACCTAGGTATGCATGGTGTCAGGACGGTATAGGTGCTGGGAAAGCCGACTCCATCTAAAAATCAATGTCCCAGGCACTGCGTGTCCGAGTGGTCCCTTCACCCAGTGTGAGTTATGACGCCACTGGACGCTGGATAAATCAACCAATAAATCATCTCATGCATGACGTGAAACTTTTTTACAAGGTTTGAAAATATAGATCTTTTTCACAGCAAAGTGCAATACATGACTGAAATTTTTTATTAACACCTTTTTTCATTTTAAGAGGCTACATGCAGCTGATTAATGGAAAAAAATCTTTTATGATACGTTTTTGCAAGTGAATAATGTTGAGTCTCAATAATGGTGAACGTTATTTTTGGAACAAAAAAAATATTTGTGGCGCTAGTTAGCATCTGGTCGGTCCTTTATTTTAAATCGTACCTTTGAAAACGTACTGATTAATTATTTTGGGCATTATAAAATAAGAGCAGGTACTATATGGAAACAGAAAATGTATTTTGTTTTTGCTCTATGTGTACGGTATAATTACAAGGATGTTATAATTGCCTTATCAATCCCTTTCGAAATATAAATTTGCACGAGGCGTAGGTACTGCAAAGTTATAAATTAAACAAAAATATGTTATTGTTACAAATGAACACAAACATCCGTTAATATTAAAAACTCTTGATAAGAGCCAATTAAATAGCTTTCAGTCGCCACCTTTATTGCCACTGCTAATTACAATATGAAATTCAATAACATCGATAAAATGTCTCTTAGTAATAATCAAACTTTAGTATTTTTCCCTGACTCGCGATGTTCATACATGGTTATAAATTTAACGGGTCTAATCGCGATAGACCACATAAGTATGTCGTGATTTAATTTACCTAATAAACAATCGCGATTGGACTCGTTAAATGTATGGATAATTAAACGTTGCTCTTTGAACAACATAAATGAATATAACTATTTTAAGAATAATTTCAGTACCTGCTTGTACTATAATAGAACGCACTGATTGTAAAACCACTGGAATTGTTAGTTAAAGTTAGCTTTATTTTTGTAAAGATAATATCACCACAAATCACTTTCAAATGTAAGCATGACATGTATAAGTAGAAGGAAAAAATACTTTTAACCGGCCAAGTATAAGCGCAATCAACAGTTCGATTTGATTTCCTAAAGTTCAAAGTCGTTCGGTACTGTAACGGTCGCCAAACGAAAAGGTTTATCAGTTTTAATGTAAATCCTCGCAGAAAAATACGACGATTTTTCAGTAGACCATTGAGGTTTTAATAAGTACTTATTTGAGTGTTGCATTAATATTTTATTACAAAAAAAAAACAAAAGATTAAATACAAAATAAAACACTAATTATTGAAAAAGAAAAATGTAGACCCAGCAAAGAGGTTACATACTTTTTGGCAACATAAACAACAAACGGTAAACAAATATCTCAATTGTGTCTAATATGCCAGTTACAAGAGCTATTAAACTGATAACGTTCGATTATTCATCTTTTTGTCTCTTTTTTGTGGAGCACAAAACGAGTCTCTGTCTCTCGTTTGAGAATCTGAGCAGAAATCTGATAAATGATTCTAAAGTTAATCGGTTTTTTTGGAAAAAATCTGCTTGAGATATCAAATTCTCAAATCAGAAACTGAACATACTCTTTGATTGTGCTAATATTTCAAAGGCTACATTAGGTACAAACATAATTAAATTATTTAAATGAACGTTAGAGGGAGTGATAGAAACTAAACTAAATATTTGTAAATTGGTTATCATATAGCTGTATAAGATGTAAAAAGATTATATTATGTAAGCGACGAGTAACTTATTGAATCAAAATATAATGTATTAAACCACAATCTACGCGTATTTATTATTTCTTAGCAATCAGCGGAAATTACATGATTTCAGTCTTAACAGTTCTTTTTTTTTTTTTTATTTGCGGAAAAGGTGACCTCAATTAGCTGTATCTATCTACTTGATAATACTTCCAAGTTTTTAATTGGATTGCCGTAGTTACTGATACTTAATTTCATAATTTCCTTTTTTTTTGTTATTAGGTAGGTATACTACGCACACCAACAAAACGTACCTAATGATACAGAAAAATTAAAGAACGTCTGAGATACCGGAATATTAAGCCCATTCCTAATAAAAAGGGAAAGTGTTATCAGGGTTTTTTTCTAAAATTCGCAATTCCTGGAATACTCCAATTAGAGTATGTGTTTTACAACAACTTTTGTTGGATGACTTTTTAAATTAAAATTTCAAGGGTAACTTGCGCTTTAGGCGCTCTACCAATGTCAGCCTTCATTAAATCAATCGTTTTAAGCCTTATCAGACAACGTCACTTTAAAAAAATATATAAATCGAAGAAAACATTCCCAGAAGTGGCAGAACAAAAGTCTATTATGTCCACAGCGGCGTGTTGCAGGAATTGCGCATTTTTAGGGTTCCCGAAGGGTGCCAAACGGGACCCTATTACTAAGACTTCGCTGTCGGTCTATCCATCCGTCCATCCGTCCGTCCGTCTGTCTGTCACCAGGCTGTATCTCAAGAACCGTGATAGCTAGAGAGTTGAAATTTTCACAGATTATGTATTTCTGTTGCCGCTATAACAACAAATACTAAAAGCAAAATAAAATAATTATATAAGGGGGATCCCATACAACAAACGTGATTTTTTTGCTGTTTTTTTATCTTTGTGTCTAATGTTATATAGATAATGGCACGGAACCATTCGTGCGCGAGTACGACTCGCGCTTGGCCGGTTTATTTTAATTAAAATGTCAGTGATAATTTGCGCTTTAGGCGCTCTACCAATGTCAGCCTTCAGTAAATCAATCGTTTTAAGCCTTATCAGACAACGTCACTTTAAAAAATTAATAATCGAACCAAACATTCACAGAAGTAGCAGAACAAAAGTCTTTTATGTCCACAGCGGCATGTTGCAGGAATTACGCATTTTTAGGGTTCCCGAAAGGGTGCCAAAGGGGACCCTATTATTAAGACTTCACTGTCCGTCTATCTGTCTGTCTGTCCGTCTGTCTGTCTGTCTCTCTGTCACGAGGCTGTATCTCATGAACCGTGTTAGTTCAGCAGTTAAAATTTTCACAGATGATGTATTCTGTTGCCGCTATGACAAAAAATACTAAAAATAAAATAAAATAAATATTTATGAGGGGCTCCTATACAACAAACGTAATTTTTTTGCTCGATATTAATAACGACAACAGGTAAACTTTTGAAATATTCATAGAATATTTAGTTCTATATTCGCTTCAAAAACAAATAATGAAATTAAGATAAAATAAATATTTAAGGGCCCATACAACAAACGTGATTTTTTTGCCATTTTTTTCTCGATCTCTGTGTCTATTATTGTATAGATAATGGTACGGAACGCTTATTGTGCGAGTCCGACTCGCACTTGGCCGGTTTTTTAAATAAACCTATATGTGAGATATTTTGTGGGTAATGATTCCTGGAATTAGTATTTAGTAAAAACTTCTGCAACAGCCCCGTTTTTGTGTCAATCGATAAAACCAAATAAACTTTTTCGTAAAGAGAGATCCTTACGCGGCTTTTCCCAGACAGTAATTAGCAAGACGGGGATTGTGAAAAAGTATTCATTTAACTGAAATTGAAAAAAAAAAAAAAATTATCACATAAAGTTACTTTAAAAAAAAAATCATAATAATATAAATCATTGTAAACTTAGGGATATTGATAAAAAGGGGTTTGCTCAGCATAAATGTTGTGTTAGACACAACGCAGATTTTCATTTATTTTAATTAAAGGAATCTGTAATAGGGGACCTGTAATAGGATCGGGCAGTGAAGAGGGCATAACTGGAGCTGCCAAGCGGCCAAAGACTGGTTGGCCGCCCCAGTTAACCCTGGAAAGACGAAGTGCAGACTGGCAACTGGCAGAAGACCACGCAAGACAGAGAGAAGGGGCGACTTCTGGTGTCGGAGGCTACTTCAGGTCGCTGAGCTAGCGCAGCGGTAAGTATGTACCTGCTTATTTATGCTAAAGATATGGAGTTAATATGAAATTTCAGGTGTTTGAATGTCAATGAAAGGCAGCCAATATAGCTATGTAGTGACAGATTAATCAATTGACCGAATACTTAGTACTTTTACATCAGCAATCAATAATTTATTTCAACGTAAAGAATTTACATTCTGTTTGCTGAATGTCAATTTACTATGTTACTATGTTAGCCGCTGCCTTCGGGCCGTATCCCCTAAAAATTTAGGATTCGTTAGGAATTTTTCACTATTTAAAAAAAAACTGAATGTTAAAAAACCCCTTTAATCTCAGCACTAAACGACCACTTCGCGTTTTCGCTCAATTAAACCTCGGCCTGATTTCAGTACCCAAAATAACAAAATCCAGCAACCATAAGTAACTTTAAACATGCTCAAATTATTCGCCAAACGTTGCTTTTAGTGCCGCGTCGAAGCGCGCTGCTTTGACATCGGATACCCGAGCACAATGGGGTCCCCAGCCGTACTAAACTTTGACATACAATGCGTAAAATTGTACTGTAATAGCGGACGACACGTGGGGTGAAGTTTTGTTAATTTTTTCATGGTTTAATGTGGCTTTGTTTTATAAATACAGGATTTATAAACGCCACGACTTCATTTAAACAGGCCTTAGATCAGAGCGGTGGCCTCGCAATGGAGAGGTCTTGGGTTCTAATCTCGGCGAAATGAAGGAAAACATCGTGAGCAAACCCGAGTGTCTGAGGTGTTCACATGCCTTAGTGCGGAATTCGCAGGTCTGTATGTCTGTAAAAAAAAACTATATTTTTTATCATCTAATAGAACAATATTAACAGCTTATAACCTATTTAAAAAGGGTATAATAGCGTACCTATGGTGTTTGTACAATAATGGTATCAGAATCTCAAACAGTACGGTGCCACTTTTAAGGAACCCATGTACCTTACAGTGGATCGCATCTAAGCCGGACTATGTTCAAATCATCTGTAAATTATCTATTTCACCCACACTAACAATTTTAAGGAGATTATAAGTTAGATACTGCTCAGATAGAGTCTAAACGGCCCTTAATGTCTTCATTCGAGCCATATTGCTCACGAAAGTAGTTTATTCCCCATCGATACTTTAGCACCTGCATCTATACATAAGTTTCCATAGATCGAATCATTCCAGAGCTTTTGATAATGCCAAGAGGCGGCGCGATGAAGGCCCGTGGCAAATCTATAATGACCACTCTATCACCGCAAGGGCTAGGTTTATACACATCACTTCAAAAACGTTTCAAAATGGCTTTCGGATTGGTGTTGAACATTTCCAATAGACTCTTTAGAACGGCTCTTGTGGTAGGCGTCCGGGCGCGGCAGTGATAGCCATCACTCACTCTGACTGACGTGCATATTTTAGCTTATTAAGATAGGCTTTTCCTTTATTACAGGATCTCTAATATCACCTTAAAGCTCAGATCAAGTTCAGATCATTTTATGAAAGTCGCGCTTTGCGAGTTCTACCATAGTCAGAGCGTATACATAGGGAACCTATGAACTCGTATACCACCACAATTCTAAAAATAATTAAATTTATTGGAGACCATGTCTGCGAAAATGGACAAGAGGACTTCATCATGATTATAAATTTATTTTCAATGGTATTTAAAAAGAATATGTCTGTTTACTCAGCTTTTACGAGATTAATCTAGAAATACGCAGCTGGGTATACACGAAATAAATAAAAGTGTTCCCGAAACCGGCGTGCGTGCATGCAACGACTAATGAATGTTGAGGAAGCGAAAGTGATCTGTCACGATCGTGGCAAGTGGCAGCCCCTGGTATCTGCCTACCCCTGTGGGATACAGGCGTGAGTTTATTTATGTATGGAAATAAAAATGCCCAAAATGTCCATATCCTATTCCAAAAATATACAGCGTGACTTTGACTTCAATTGACAAACTTTAAGGGGACATTCTAACCATGATTTAAAAAATATGGCGCTAATTTTGAAAAAAAAAATGGGCCGTCGTTTTTTTTTTAATTTACCTAAAATTAGTTCACTTAAGTATAGACAAACAATAATAGGACAAACAGTTATAAAAACCGGCCAAGTGCGAGTCGGACTCACGCACAAAGGGTTCCGTACCATTGTCTATATTGTCTACATTGTCTATTGTCGGAGCCCCCCTTAAATATTTATTTTTTTCTGTTTTTAGTATTTGTTGTTATAGCGGCAACAGAAATACACCATCTGTGAAAATTTCAACAGTCTAACTGTCACGGTTAATGAAGATACAGCCTGATACACCATTTCGAATCATAATAGAATAATACTTTCGTAATGAACATTCAGCGTAATAATTATAAATAGAATTGCTTTGTGTAATTTTACGGTGTTAGAAAAGGGTAAAGGACCGGAGACGCGCATTGCAGTCTACATGGTTAAAGTTGTTGTTGTTATCATTGGTGCGGCGGGAGCGGCAACTGGGTGGAATGTATTAGCGACAATGGACAACACCAGAAGGGTGCTCGTTGGTAAGCGTTGGGGTGGACGTACCTGGATTTCACACCCGCGGATGACGAAGGACGATCACGGCAGCGTAGGTGGGCGCTGGATTGTCCCGGCGTCTTGTATTCCAAAAGTAGTTCACGTTTCTTCGATATAAATGCGGATCAAAACAATAAGGTGACTTTTCAATTCAATCCCAAAAACGTATCTACGTATGTCAGTTTTATTTATTATGGTTGTCATTGTCACTTCAAATTTAGACAGTGTTTGGCCAGGAGTCCAGCGCAAGTGCTGTCTGGATTGACCCGCGGAGTCCACGAAGGGAGAAACCTAAGTTTGCATCCACTCCTAAGCCTCCACGAACCCCTCTCACGGTTCGCCATATGCTCGCAACTAACAGCCCGTGCCAGTTGCTACTCAGGCGTAAACAATCATAGTTTAAGTTGTACCGCGAATAGACCTCTCCTTGCTCTGCGGTCGCTCTTAGTCTGTGACTCTATAAATCTTATCGCGCCCTCGCCCCACGTCCCATCTGTATGTTTCGCGCCTAAGAGGTATATTCGCGGTACAACTTAAACTATGATAACAACAACATACATACATTTATACATTTTCTTTATGTAGCCTATACGTCCCACTGCAGGGCACAGGCCTTCTCTCAGGGCTTAATTACCACGCGTGTCGCCGCGGATTGGCAATTTCTAGCGCTGAGGTATTTGAACACTTCAGACACTCAGCTTTCCTTCACAGTAAGCGAGTGTTACTGCTGGTATAACTTCGCAAATGTGCGTTCGCACAAACTTAGGAAAAAAAGTCATTTGTACATGTCGGAATTCAAACCGACGACCTCACGAACGTGAGGCTGGCGTTCTACCGCTCTACCATCGCTTTGTAGACGTAGCTGTCGCGAAGAATTTATCGCTGAACATACACAAAACCAATCGAGGATCCTTTTTTGAAGTCGGCTAAAAAGATTGCCTCTGTTTTCAAAAGATCTTGTCATCAAAGTCAGCCATCGAAACAAAGTCATTGGTACCAAAGTTTTGGTTCGAACCAACGACTAGGTACATACATATACGTATTGCAATCTAAGGTCTTTATGAAACGCACTATCTGCACTCGTGATGGGTAAATATCGCATGATCGTTACCGTCGTTAGCGGCGCTTTCTGGCATTACACTCCATTTGCAGCGGAATTATACAAATTACCCCGACCTAGGATGAATAATTTTATTCTCTAAAGCCGGGGACAGACCAAGCGCATTAAGGCTGCGGTCACGCCTGGCAAGTATTTCGTTTCGTTCGCAAGTTGTGCAAATTTTACTGACTGAAAAAAAATGTTAAATAAAAGAAATCGTAACATAATGTGAACTCACGCTTGTATCCTGGAGGGGTACGCAGAGACTAGGGTTTGCCACTTGACACGGTCCTGCCAGACCTTCTTCGCTTCATCAATATTGATAAAAAAACTATATATATGTTTTTGCGAAATATGAAAAGTCCGAGGCTGCACACAACACAATAACTTGTGGTGGTCCCAAACTAAGCAAATACCTGTGATATGGTGACCAGAGAAAAACATCATAAGCGTGAAAAAACCACCCAGTCTCGAGTAATTTTTACAAAGTATCGAACCCACGACCTCTGTTTTGGTAGTCAACCGTAACACCGCTAGAACGACGAGGCATTCGCGATCACTTCGCGAGTAACTCGAAAGATTCATTCACAAGGTCTGCCCACGCCCTAAGCCTCGAGATTCATGTGAACCGTTCTTAAACGATTGTTCTTTACAAATGCTGACTGGCCTGATGATTCCGAGGCGTTATCATTTGGTTGATGATGAAAGGCTTTCTTGACAGTAATAAGCTGTCACTCAGTTTGATACGAGAAAATTGAGACGAGCGCTGAATGTGTAATGTTGGAGACAACGAGTCTAATGATGCAGTAGAATATAGCTAGATTCAGTTATTGATGGCACTATTAATAAAATCTGAAGTGAAAAAGTTCAAAAGATAAATAGTTTTATGCATAGCTGTCACGGCCTCACTTTGTTCTGTTTCCTCGTTGATAATCCTCTATGTTTGATATTCCATTCGTATAATATACACAATACATAAACTCACGCCTGTATCCCGGAGAGGTAGGCAGAGGCCAGCGTTTGCCTCTTGCCATGATGCTGACAAACCTATTTCGTTACATTAACATTCACAAGCCCTTAAATTAGGCCAGCATGCGCAAACGCTATCTGACAGCACTATAAATCTGTTTATCCAGCAAAAGTCAAAAGTAAAAAAAATATATTCAAAGTAACACAGAAACTGTGAGTTATTGAACGTTACAAGAAAAACTAGGTGTCCGTTTCAAAATCTAGATCATTTGGAGAAAAAACGTACAAAAAATCTCTAAACAGCTAAGCTCTATCCAGTGAATAGGTAAGTCCAAAAACGTCTCGCTGACAATCCTGTCAATCAGCTATTTATTTGTTACTTATTTAGTTAATTATGCCATTCATTCATTTGTATCTAAAGAAATCTAAAATTCTTCTATAGCTGTATTATTTGCAATATTTAGGTTTTCATACTAATTTATCTGCATTGACGATTCCTGGATATTTATCTACTTCGCAATATTGTTTAGTATCTGTATTTATGCGATAATTATATCACAGGTACCTATTCATTTTAACAAGTAAACAAACGTATTTTACCGACAAATCTGATATTTTGAATGCTCAGTAGCCATAACCGACGGCAAGGTATGAATTACAGGATAATTATCCGTATGCAAATGAATACCTTAATTTTCAAATGATTCAATTCGGAATGGGCCAACTTTTCATTTAGCCGGGTTATCGGCACTCTAATCTACTGGCAGCCGTACTAACCTTATAGTACAGAAAGTCAACTTAGTAATAAATGAACTTGACTAAGACAAAAATACAAAAATTATTTATTTCGGCAAAAATATGTTCAATAGAACATAATAAATTGATATAGCTGAGGTTGGCTTATTACAACAATAATTAGAGTTTAATTGTACAATTATTTTTACAACACACTAAACGTTATGTATAGCACGTAAAGCGCAATTTATAAAATATATAATATAAATATAAAACCTGACATTTCGATAAATAAAAATCTAAGAAAAATCACACATAACGAAAAATTTAATCCAAGAAAAAACATTACTAGAAACTTATTGGAGTTTCTAAGGAATAACAAAGTAGTAATAACCTTGTATGGGCCGCTTACGATGATAACATCTAGGGAAAGGTAATATGTTGGCAATACAGCAACATTGAGTGAATGAAGACGGCTGAGTGAACGATGAATTAATGAACGAAAAATGAATGACTTCAAAATTCAGCGAAAGAACGAATGAATGAATGAAATAATGAATGAACTACTTTACTGGACTACTTTACTCTCTGCTCTCTCTGCGTGCGTTTGACGCTGCTAATTTGCTTCGCCAGTGTAAATTGTGTAATACACTGTGTTCACATAGTAGCCTGTTAGCAGTGGTAGCCTAGTGGGTAGAACATTGGACTCGGAAGCGAGAGACCCATGTTCGATTCCCAGTGGGGGCATGTACCTATGACTTTGTTTTCTAAGTTATGTACATTTGTGAAGTTGTAGTGGCAATACCAGTCGCTAACGGCGAAGGAAAAAATCGTGAGGAAACCTGAGTGTCTGAGCTATTCACATACCGCAGCTCTTGAAATCGCCAATCCGCGGTGGGCACGTGAGGTGATTAAGCCCATTCTCTCTCCCTGAGAGAACTCCTGTGCCCTACAGTGGGACGTAGATATATGGGTTGCTTATTGACATACGAGAATAAATGGTAATCCCATCCACTTGAACCACGGCGTTTTCATCAGCAGCACCAATAGCTACAGTCCACTGGCCACTATCGGCCCTTCAGAGTCTAGGGCCCTTATTTTGAAGCTGCGACAATATCGAAAGGGTCGTCAACATCGCGCTTGAGCCCTACAATTCACTCGAATCTAGCGACAAATACGGTTCTTTTTTTCAATAGTTTCCATAGTTGCATAGTTTAGTTGAATAGTAATCGCCCCTTTTTTCTTTATCTAAATATAATTTCCAAAAAACACGATTAGCAAAAAAAAATAGAAAGAGAGAGGATATTTATTTAAAATGTCACAGAAACACAAAGTAAACATAAAGGTACACAAACAAAAGACACGAACGTCGACAAAACAGAGATAAAACAAAACAATCGTGAAGAGAACATGTGAGGCATATAGAGTCAAAGGCAGCCGGGTACCATACAGTAATGTATGGCACCCAGCCACCTCGGACCCCAAACGCCTCAGGTGCCTCCGTGACAACCAAAAAGGGGCTTCAACTCAGCATACTTTGCCGGTGTGTGCTATAGTTAGCATAACACCAGCAAAACTGATTTTCATTGGGACCGGATATCCAGATACTTATTATTACTCGTATTGACCTAAAATCAGCCATCTGGGTCATTGTGTGCTCCAGCAATAATGTTAGCGTGTACGTTGTATTATTAAATATCCTCACCAATTAAAAATTATTGATAGCCGTAATTATGCTCGGTAGTATTTCAGTGGGTTTTGGGCCGTTAGAATTGATGTTGTCGGTTGCCGATAATAATATGTACCTACTAATAAAATATATTCGGCGAAGTATGACATAAGCACGTTTAATTAGTTGAAGTAATCAGGATAAATCACACCTGGGCCTCTTTTCATAGCACTACAATTTGTGGTTTAGTACGACAATACGATGTGTATTGCATAGCCGATTAATCCGGAGATTAACAAGTGGAAAGACTAAGGCCGACTTGCACCACTTATTAAATGTCACATAAGTCGCCATTTAAATCGACTTTTGTGTGAACAATTTTAGTTACATGCTGTTCAAGTTACATTTAAGGAAGCGGTGCAAGTGGGCCTAACGGTTTATTTATAAAAACACAATTTCTTAAAGCACTCGATAAAGGTCGATTAAAATAGTCTGTGGTAGAAATTTTACAAGGCAAAAACGTAACCACAGATTTAATAAACTGCCTCTAAGGAGTGATTTCGGGTTTTTAGAAATAAGGATGTTATCTTTTTTTGCACATCATATTGGCAAAAACTGTCTGTAAAATATCTCAATCATGTTAATAGTGATTTTTAGGACCCACGACCGATGTCCTCGATCACGGACCTCGGACTAGACAGCATTAACGCCAAAAACGGCCGTTAATGTCATCCCAGGATCTTGGTCGTGGGTCCTAAAAATCACTATTATCATAAGAGAGATTGTATTTACCTACCCTTTTTGCAAACACTATCTGTAAAAACGATATAATTTTTTAGAGTTCCGTACCCGAAGGGTGCTAAATGGGACCCTATTACTAAGAATTCACTGTATGTCTGTCTGTCTGTCTGTCCGTCTGTCTGTCTGTCTGTCTGTCACCAGGCTTTGTCTCATGAACCGTGATAGTTAGATAGTTGAAATTCGCACAGAAGATGTATTTCTGTTGCCGCTATAACAACAAGTACTAAAAACAGAATAAAATAAATATTTAATGGGGGCTCCCACACAACAAGCGTGATGTTTTGCCGTTTTTTCTCGATCTTTGTGTCTAATGTTCTATAGATAATGGTACGAAACCCTTCGTGCGCGAGTCCGACTCGCACTTTGCCGGTTTTTTCTTCGGTGGCGCTAGTGTTACTCGATGAAGCCCCTTAAGAGACTGATCGCACTTGCGCACTCGCAATATCGTGCAAAGAATGAAAAACGGTACCGGAACTGCGCGAGCTTCAGTACATTTTCATGAATTCTTAGTGGTACCGCATGCTAAGTGTACGCGTGGAGACGAGAGTGTGTCGCTATTCCGCACAGTATAGATGATGGACGGTGAACGGCGTTTTTTTTTTTTTTTAGCAGGGAACCGCCACCATTTAGGTATATCGTGGCGCCCTTTGTTTCTTTAATAAAATACCAAGTCATATATTAAAAACTAAAAGTTCCTAATCTAAATTATAACTATGTCAAATTAAAGTTATATAATAAAATTGTCCTATGATAAAAAGCTAAAATTAAAAATGTACAAATAAGAATGTCTTAGTATTAAAAATATAGGGAGATGATAAAAGTAATTGAGTTAAAATTAAAATGTATATGCCCCGGTGAACGGCATTACACACGGCGAAGATACGATAATATTTTATCTTAAGATAAAAACAATAAACAATATCGCTCGTCATACAATTTACGAAAATATGAAAATATATGTTACCTTCGTCGTGTGTGCTGGTCCATTGCGTTGTATGGTGAGCGATATTATAGCGACAAAATATTATCGTATTTTCACCGTGTGTGACGCCCTAGAAAAAAAGTTGAAAAGATAAAAAGCACCCGAAACCGGCGTTTGCGCATGCAACGGTTAATGTAAATGTCTTCATCGACATGATGAAGCAAAAGGAGTTTGTCAGGTGCGTGGCGAGTGGCAAACCCTGATCTCTGCCTACCCCGCCGGGATATAGGCGTGAATTTGTGTAATGTATTGAATTGTTAAGACATAAATAATGAAAGAAAGAAATATATTTATTATACTGAGAGACCCAGGTTCAATTCCCAGTGCGGGCATGTACCTATGACTCTGTTTTCTAAGTCATGCACATTTGTGAAGTTATAGTAGCAATACCACTCGCTGACCGTGAAGGAAAACATCGTGAGGAAACCTGAGTGTCTGAGATATTCACATACCTCAGCGCTTGAAATCGCTAATCCGCGGCGGGCACGGTGGGTGATTAAGCCCATACTCTCTCTCTGAGAGAAGGCCTGTGCCTTACAGTGGGATGTATATAGGCTGCTTATGATGATACCAACAAGACACGTCAAAGAAACAAAATAAACAGATAAGTGAATAATTTACACGGCAACAGAAAGAATACTAAATACACAACAGACAAAACAAATAAATAAAACAGGACCATAGTTGTGGACCGTGGTATGTCTGCATTGCCACAAAACACAGCGTAATTAATATGGATGGTTATAAACAATAAATATATGAACTAACCTACAATATAACGTAAAATTTAATGCCTGTGATGTATGTTGTTTCTACCACATTGATGGATGGTAGTTTGTTGTACAGGTGAGGGTCTCGAACCCACTAACTTTACAATCATCATCAGCCATTTGACGCCCACTGCAGGACATAGGCCTCCTTCGTGGTTTTCATAACCATGTGGGATTCTGCCATAATCGCCCCGCCTTGGCAGGCGGGTTGGCGATCGCAGTATGCGGTTGGATTCTCAGGAAGACGCTGCTGCCCGTCTCCTAGGGTATTTGATTTCCTTAGTCGCCTTCTACGACATCCACGGAAGGAACTGGAGTGACGCTATTCTTAATCCGCCACACGAAACTTTACAATACAGCCATACAATTTACGTTATTCTTGGCACTCTAACCCCCGGTTTCTCGTACACTAACAAGCTGTTAATCTACTGTTAACAGCTGTCAGTAGTTTTTTTCTGTATGCACTTTGGTCAATTGGCAGCTGTTAACAGTAGATTAACAGCGTGTTAGTGTACGAGAAACTGGGGGTACATCTTTTCATTAAGTATATTTCCATTGTACCTATTTTCAAAACTGTGACTGTCTGTTGCCATAATAGAAATAAATAAAATAAAAAAATAAAAAATATACTCGCCGCGTGAACTGAGCTCAGGGCTATTTTATCAATACGGCGACCAACTCACAGATGTACGTAGCAGGCTCGAAGCCCCGAACACCGTCACCGCCAGCGCGTTTCGGCCCTTATCCCGTGCCAAGTTATAAAAATTTGTGTTAACGTTACTTATTTTGTAATGAACTTCTAAACAAATTAACGGGAAAATCATACGTAATAAGGAAGTACATGATTAAAGTTTATAGGTACCGTACCAAATTAGTAAAACTAATTTAGAAAATACCTCATAATTGTTCCACACAACACAATCACTTACCCTGGTTCAAAACTAGGATATCCTGTACTATGCTAACCAGGCAAGGACATCACAAACATAAAAAAATACTCCCAAACTGAGGCCTTTTGTAGAAATTTACGACAGTTCCCAATGGTAATCGAACCCACGACCGAAGAAATAATCAGATGTAGACGTAGACGCGTATATAGGCCGAAGAAAGAAATCCTGGTTGAGAAACCTACGGGAGTGGACTGGAATCGCAAGTGCTGCCGATTTCTAAATTATTTCTGAGTTAAACATTATATTTATTAGAATACTTTACCTTGCCATATTCCG
The DNA here is from genome assembly GCA_963969515.1 of Yponomeuta evonymella. NCBI lineage: Eukaryota > Metazoa > Arthropoda > Insecta > Lepidoptera > Yponomeutidae > Yponomeuta > Yponomeuta evonymella. The sequence goes on along the minus strand of OZ018354.1, from coordinate 15,554,591 downwards.
TGGGAGTTGGCGCTGGATCCTGTAATACGGGCTTTATGCCTAGCTCGGCAACAGAGGCTATACTATAAATTTAAGTCATCTCATGTAACTATCCTTAGTTGTAGATCCTGATTCTTCATCCTGTTTTGTTACTTTATGACGTAGAAAACTGCGCGGTTATTCCCTGTTAATGATTCTAAGGACTGACGGTTGGTTTTATTTTGTTGCCTTATGACATAGCACACTGTGCGGTCATTCGCTGTTGGGGATTCGAAGGACTTTCTAAACTGTAGATTCTAATAATTAGACCACACTGACTCTTTGCCTTATTTTATTACCTTATCACATCGCTGCAAACTGCACGGTTATTCTCTGATATTCGAAGGACTTTCTACACTGTTGAAGATTCTGATATTAACCGAATTGACTCCATATGGCTAATGATTAGACCCAAAAGGCGGTGATACGATCGCCCCAACACGCGTTCAAACATAATCACTTAATTATTGTGCGACACTTTGAAGCTCCTTTCAGGGCTGTGCAGTCTCTGCTTAGAAAAATAAGTACCTGCAGTTGTCAGCAAGTACATTTACTCAGCTTGGTTACTCTAACAAAAATTTGCGCTGTGAAGCTAAATATTTCGCAAACGGAACCCTAAATCGAAAAATGGTTTTCCTAAACTCACAATATCAATATGAACGACCAAACTAACGATATCCCACACTATGGGTATAGAAGGGTATTAATCTTATCTAATGTACTCTAAGGTGTAGGCGAGAAAAAACCGGCCAAGTGCAACTCGCAATTCCGAGTGGGTTCTGTACCATTATCTATACAACATTATACACAAAGATCGAGAAAAACGGCAAAAAATCACGCCTGTTGTATGGGAGATTAAACATATATCTTTTAATTTCATCATTTATTTTCGAAGCTAATAAAGAACTAAAATATATTCTGTGAATATTTCAAGCGTCTACTTGTTGTCGTTATTAATATCGAGCAATAAATTACGTTTGTTGTATGGGAGCCCCCTTTAAATATTTATTTTATTCTGTTTTTTAGTATTTTTTGTTATAGCGGCAACAGAAATACATCATCTGTGAAAATTTCAACTGCTTAGCTATCACTGTTCATGAGATACAGCCTGGTGACAGACACACAGACAGACAGACGGACAGACAGACAGACGGACAGACAGACAGGCAGACAGACAGGCAGACAGACAGTGAAGTCTTAGTAAGAGGGTCCCGTTTGGCATCCTTCGGGTACGGAACCCTAAAAATCATCCGTAATTTAGGTGTAATGTTAGTTGTTTAGTTGTTGTACCGTTTTGTTGGCGTGATTAATATGTATATAAACCCATACCCATACACAAACTCACGCCTGTATCCCAGAGGGGTAGGAAGAGACCAGGGACTGCCACTTACCACGATCCTGACAGATCACTTTCGCTTCCTTGACATTCATTAGTTGTTGCACGCACGCCGGTTTCGGGTACTTTTTATTTGTATATTTATGCTAAATGTCAGCTTTTTAGTACTTATCGTCTCTATCGGATAGACAGACAGACGGACAGACAGACAGACGGACAGACAGACAGACGGACAGACAGACCGACGGACATGCTATGGCGAAACTATAAGGATTCCATGTTGACTACGGAACCTTCAAAATTAACAAAATGTTACCTACCTTCATACTTACTATTTGTGCCTTAAAGCAGATCTATTTTGTTCTCCAATGCAATTGGTATCAAAAATTACATCAACACATTACAATTACTTGTCCTGGTCTCAAACAAGTGTCCTAGTCCCTGTCATGTTTTAACCAGACAAGGACATCACAAATATGGAAAAGCCCCAGATTGAGACCATTCGTGCAAATTAAACATCGTCGGCCCCCGGCGGGAATCGAACCGCGACCTTTGGAATAGTAGTTAAACTTGTCACAGTTAGACCAACGAGGCAATCCAGTAGTAGTTAAGTATTATGATTAATGCAATATTATGTATTTTATACTTTTTATTGCGATGTTTAATTTTTGAGTTATTACTAAGTTTGTAGCGATTTAGCATTAGCTCTATGTTACAAATCTAAATAAATAATAATCATTATCATCATCATCATCATCAGCCATTTGACGCCCACTGCAGGACATAGGCCTCCCTCATGGTTTTCCAAGCTTCCCGGTCTTGTACCGCCGTAACAATACAGTTCATTACTGCAGCGGCCAGCAAAAGAGGCATTGATGGACGAACGTGGAAATGTGGAACGAGGCGAAGTGAGTCCATCGATGCCTAGTTGTGGCCAAGGCTTGTATATGATTTTTCTCAAATAATGCGCGGAAATTAAAACTAAGTAGTACTAAGGCAGAAATTTTTATTTGAAAAATATTTTTCTTTCAGTTTTGGCGGTAACAAGTTTTCTATTACGGCTCTTGCCGCCTTTTGAATTTCAGGTGGCGTTAAAGTAAGTTCATCGCAGTCATTTTCATCACTTGAACTCATTCTGTTAAATTCAATAAACTTTCAAAATCAGACGAACCACGAACGAACAACCATAATTTTTGCCGCGTTAAAGTGTTCTTTTTTTCAATAGGTTTATCCAGCTTTCTGTCGCAAGTCAGTTCGAAATTTATATAAAACCTCTGATAAGTTACCTCCTTGGTTGTCATTGTTCGGAGTAAAAGATCGATCCATTTTTAAATACCACGACAGATATGAGTTTAGTATGTAATTTATTTGGCCGCAAAACACGACAGTTATGAATTTTCATAGAACTTTTTCCGGCCGCTGCTGGCGTGTAATTGGCCAGTACAGCAATTTTGATTTATCTCGAAGAAGATTGTCGAAATAATGCTCAAATTTCCAAGCATGTTTGAGAAAATATCATAACTAATTTGATCTTTAGAGCGGGCTATGTAAATTTGAATATATTCTATAAAAAAAATCATTGCACGTTCTGAAGCTTTTCCAAAGCATCAACTCTACAGAGAAATTCCAACCCTACACGCAGCTACGCAACAGCCGAAACCTGACTTTTTTATTATATCAATTTGTGCCCATTGAAGGCGAGGCGTTTAGGGTTAATACCTTTATAATTGTGGGATCGAGCGGGTCTTTTCAGCAGCGCGCACCAACTGTGCTTGCGCTCCTGCGCCCTTGTCTCATTTGAATACAACAATCCGACACGCAACAGAATAGCCATTTTTCTAATGACACCTTTTGGATCGCCACAATCTTCATTATTGGTCTTAAAATGCGTTAATGGAATAATTTATTTCCAATAATGATTGTTTCTTTTTTAATTGACTTTGAATCGAACGATGACACGCGATCGGGGAATTAAAAGTTTTCAGTTTTAAATCGAGTCGATTCGACAGGATAATTGTGGTCGGTAATGAACATACATTGTGTATACTTTTGTTCGAAAACAAATGAAAATCTAAGACGTGCTATTTCACCTACCTGCAAAAAAATGTGAAAGTCATTGAACGGAACGTTTCACTTTAATTGAAATGAAGTGAAATGAAAAACTTTGTTGTAAAACGGTTACAAAAAAAATGTTTATTAATATACATATTTATTAAATCCATACAAAAGTATTAGTAATAGTAAGACTCAGCCTCTATTAGTAACAAATAGCTACTTTTTTAATAGAACAAAAACCAGGAAAAACTCGCACAAAAAAGAAGGGCTTGACGATTTTTCTACAGATCTCATCAACAGACATTAACTAAATTTTTAACCCTTTAGGCACCCCCTTTCTAACAAAAAATTATGAATTCAGACAACGTAGCAATTTTTTTATGTAACCTTTTTAGGCACAGGCCTTCTCTCAGAGAGAGTATGTGGGCATTCAAGCGCTGAGGTATCTGAACACCTCAGACACATTTCTCGCGATGTTTTTCTTCAAGCTAGCGAGTGGTATTGTAGCAGTACCACTCGCTAGCTTGAAGAAAAATAACTTCACAAATGTAACTTAGAAAAAAAAAGGCATTGGTTCATCCCGGTATTCGAACCCACGACCTCCCGAATGAGCGGCGGTTTTCCACGGAGCTATAGCAAAGAATTATCGCTGAACATCTACCTAACCAATCAGCCCGTAAACAGAGTCCACTGTTGGGCATAGGCCTCTTCTCTTTCACGCAAACCCGTCCCGTCCTGTGCTAGTCTCATCCAGTGTTTTCCAGCCGCTTTCACAATGTCGTCGGCTCACCGGGCTGGTGGTCTGCCCACCGACCGTCGGCCCGTTCTTGGCCACCACTCAGTGGCTGCCTTAGTCCACTGGCCGTCTTCCCGTCTAACTAAATCCCCCGCCCATTTCCATTTTAGCTGTATGATTCGTGTGCGTACATCTTCCCTGAACATACATAATAACAATCGGGGACCAATTAAGAACCTCCTTCCTTTTTTGAAGCTGGCTAAAAAGATTGCTTCTGTTTTAAAAAGATCTTGCCATCTATTTAGCCATCTGTTGTTTTTGGTTTTAATCACAGATAGCCTGTGGTCTTAATGCCTTTTTTATTCTCAACTTGTGGACGCAAATTCGTCGAACTGCCAAACCCGTCGGGCGTAACTCCGAGCGACAGATGCCTCGGCATCGACTCGTCTTTTTGAGGTGATATTTTCGTCGTGAATGGGTATTTTTTCGACACAATTGGCTGAACCAAACCGATACCTAAATTTAAAGTTTTTATGGACATATGAGTTCCATATTTCAATACAAATTGAGACGTAGTGTGGCCGAGCGGGGCCGCGTTTCATAAAACTAAAATTCATACCTAGTTGATTATGACAATTCGATGCACATCGTTAGGTGTCGCTCGCGCGACAAGAAATCGTGTGTCCTGTTTTGGAGCGATGCGACCACACACAAAATGCCTTTTAAAAGAGATGCAGAGTATTTGCTGTCGGGCGATATTTCTTTAATTGAAAATAGCATAAAAAAAGGAATCGTGGACCACATAATATATTCAAGACCGTTTTTAAAAGTTGACCGATCCGGAAAGTAGTCCGATTACCGGAGGGAACAAAAATTATGAATCCACTTGGTCGCGCGAGCGCCTTAGGACATTCATACTGATCAGGATGTTTCATCGGGCGATCGTCCGATCAATACGATGCGTCGATGGTCGCGTAACAAAAAAAAAACCGGCCAAGTGCGAGTCGAACTCATGCCTGAAGGGTTCCGTACCATTGTCTATACAACATTAGACACAAAGATAAAAAAAAACCGGCCAAGTGCGAGTCGGACTCGCGCACCGAGGGTTCCGTACAAACCTGCAAGGTTTACAAAGTTCGTTCATTTGAATTTCAATTTAATACCTCTACGCGTTTATGAGGAAATGGGTAGTAAGTTTAAAATTATTAAAAAAATATATATTATGTGATGTAACTAAAAATTTATGGTTTTCGTAATTTTTCCTTTATCTATGCTATAAGACGTTGCTTCGTACCAAATTTCAAGATTCTCAGTTCACGGGAAGCACCCTGTAGGTTTTGATTCCCTTGCAAGTGTCGAAAATTTGCGGCATAAACGGCTGTATCTTTTGATTGCGTTGGCTTAGAAATTTGATTTTTTCACAGCTTCAAGGGACAGTAGACCTGAGTAATTGATATAAATTTCAGCTTCATACCTCCACGCGTTCCTGAGAAAAAGGGTCTTGACAGACGGACGGACGGACGGACAGACGGACAACAAAGTGATCCTATAAGGGTTCCGTTTTTTCCTTTTGAGGTACGGAACCCTAAAAAAACAGAAAAAAATCACGTTTGTTGTATGGGAGCCCCCCTTAAATAATTATTTTATTTTGTTTTTAGTATCATAGCGGCAACAGAAATACATAATCTGTGAAAATTTCAACTCTCTAGCTATCACGGTTCTTGAGATACAGCCTGGTGACAGACAGACGGACGGACGGACGGACAGACAGACAGCGAAGTCTTAGTAATAGGGTCCCGTTTTTACCCTTTGGGTACGGAACCCTAACTAGACACTGGTCGCATCCACGCATCGCATGATCGCATGACCTTCAATAGGACATCCACTACATATCTGGCGGCGTCTTAATTCTACGTTTCATAAAAGTGTAGCGGAGTGTTCCTACTTCTTAATCTGTGGTTTAATCGGCAATGCAATGTGCATCGAACTGTCATTGTTCGCGACATAGATTATTTTACCATGTTTTTACTGTGGCAACCTTGTTTTACATTCTGATGTTGTCACTAATGAAATGTGAGTTCGTGCCTTGCCGCTCCCGCACGCGGTTTGTTTGATTATATAATATAGCCAAAAATATAGAAAAACTCGGTTTCAATTAATTATCAGCCCTTAAAAATACAGTCCTGTAATTTAAATGTGTGCTACATTCTTTTTTGTGCTGCCAAGCATCTAGCGCACATTTAAATTAGAGGATTGTATTTTTAAGTGCGGGAGCGGCGAGGCACGAACTCACATTTCAATAGTGACAACATCAGAATGTAAAACAAGGTTGCCACAATAAAAACATGGTAAAATAATCTATGTCGCGAACAGTCATAGTAAACGATGAACAGTAGTTCTGTGAACTAACTTCCATATAACACAATAACTTGTCCCGGTCCGAAACTAGGATACCCTGTGCTAGCATTCCGTGGTGGTACTTATAACTACCAGGGTGTATTTCCATGGTTGTGATGTCCCCACATCACAAACATGGAAATACACCCAGACGGAGGCTATGTGTACAAATGTACGGCGGCCCCAGTGGGAATCGAACCCACGACCTCCGGCATGGTAATCAGACGTAATAAGCCAGACCAATGAGGCAGTCAAAAAAGAAATATGTAGGTATTTAGAATTTATATTTATTGAGCGGTGGTAGCCTAGTGGGTAGAACATTGGGCTCGGAAGCGAGAGACCCAGGTTCGATTTCCACTGCGAGCATGTACCTACGACATTGTTTTCTAAGTTATGTACATTTGTGAAGTTATAGTAGCAATACCACTCGCTAACGGTGAAGGAAAACATCGTGAGGAAACCTGAGTGTCTGAGCTATTCACATACCTCAGCGCTTGAAATCGCCAATCCGCGGTGGGCCCGCGTGGTGATTAAGCCCATAATCTCTCCCTGAGAGAAGGCCTGTGCCCTACAGTGGGACGTAGGTATATAGGCTTATGATTTATTCTCGTATTTGAATACAATTACTCAGGAACAGCAAAGTGCCGCAATGACAAGGACGGCGGATACACGCAGAGAGAGAGAGAGAGAGAGAGAGAGAGAAAAGTAAATCAATCATTCATTCACAATTTGATCATCATTTATCATCATTCACTCAAAGTCGTTGTATCGAATTGAAAAATCCTTTATTGCACAAAAAAGTTATTTGTACAAAGGCGAACTTAATACTAATAAGTAGGGTTTATTTGTACGGTTGTGTTATTGTATTCTTGTTCTCTTTCTTGTTGTCGTTACGTAATTTTTTTGTATGTGCAATTTAAACAAGTGTATTCTTTACAAAAAGGGATTATAGCACGTTTAATTTAAGGAAGGGACTGAATAAACAATGACATACCGTGGTATCTGCCTACCCCTCCGGGATACAGGCGTGAGTCTACGTATTTCAGTCAAGTTTATGAATTTCATTGACTAGAACCTTGAATTGAAAACTTAAAACCAGCCAATTTCCTCACCGAACTAGTCTTTTGTGATTGTTTTTGCACATGGAAGGCTGAAAGCCGAATTCTATTTCCCTCGTGCGGCAAAACGTGAAATTCCCCGCCGTTAGTGGGGTAACACTAACTATAATTTAGCGGGACATTATCGTAATTGGTTCACTGGCTACACAGGAGCGTGCCTCTTAACTGCCTTTTTAGGGTTTCGTCGTGTTCAAATTAGTCGTTGTCTATAATAGGCTTATAGGCTTGGCTTATCTATAGGCTTACCGTAATATTGTTGAAACAATTTTGCCCTTTTTATCCGACTGCGAAAACTTATTTTTAATACATTTTTTTGGCGCTTTTGTTTGTATTTATGTATGTGAGGATTGACGAGCGAATCGCCTAAAAAATCGAAGTGGCCATCAAATTGGAACTAAACTTCCCTACTAGATTTCAGCAGAGGTTACGCCTTCTGAAGTTTAAAAAAATCAATGAAATCATTTATTAATCCTTACCTTGGTTACGAAAGTCTTAGTTCGGTAATAATTTAGGTCTATAATACTTTTAAGCAGTCGGGTTTTTGTTTAAGAAAAAATTCGCTGGCTTTCTACATTTACGTTCTATTGCTTATTATTATACTTAGTTCATTATTTATTGTCATATACATTTTCATAGAGATTTTTGGAAATCGATTGTAATATAAAAAATTACTAAAATTTATAAGGATTTTTTAAGTTTTCTTAAGCGACTTTTCCATTTACGTCGCTTCCCATTACGCCACTCCACCGCCTACAACCAATTCCTGTAACGCCGCTCTGAGTGAGCGATTTTTCCCCTCGACGCCGCTCTATCGCTCAAGGCCTATTTCTGTAACGCCTCCCTGAGTAGACGAGGTTGTTCCTCTACGCCTCTTTCTCGCCCTAGAGGGATAAGGCCCATAACGGTAACGTCGCTCTTAGCGGACGATTTTTTCTCTTTACGTAGCTTCCCATTACGCCACTCCATACCCTATGAGAACACCTCATTTTTTTACATTTAGTACCTAGTAAATTAATTGCTCGGATTTATAGAATGTTTAAAAAAGTAAACTGAAACGAAGCTAGCGTTGCTGTACGACTTTTTAAATTCACTCACCGGCGCAGGTGCATGGAAGAGTTTACACACAAATGCACACTTCTATAGAAATAAAAACCAATTGCTATATGTATACCGAAGGATTACTTGAGAACGGCTCCACTGATGTGGCTCTTTTTTTTTTTGTGTTCGTAAATGTCTGGATAAGGTTTGTGTCAAAGAAAATTCTTGGAATATGCATTTATATAAATAATTTACAGGACAGCAACTGTCGCTCGGGTCAGCTAGCTTAAAAAATATATTTCAAATAATAAAGAATACAGGTGACGCGTTCCCATAGGACGTTCTTCTGCTTGAATACCACGCGAACGAAGCCAGCCTTTACAAAATATTATTAAGTAGACACTGTCAAAAATTAAATCTTAAAACAAACTGACACCGCACATTGCCAAACGATGGTAAGTACCTACCTACTAACTTTATTTCGAGTTGTTTCATTATGAGTTTATTAAAATTATGCAAAAAGGCGACAGAAATCTTATCGCGGCAGTGTTGGCATACTCGCATGTTTCGGGGGCGCTCGATGCGGTATCGGTCTCACGATCGCCGTCCCACCGATGTGCTGTAACGAGGAGTAATTTTTCACCATTTCCAGCGGCAGTGGCACGCGGAAGTGTAGGGGGTCCATGCGAGTAGGCGTGTTTCGGGACAAAGGTAAAGGCGTTTAAACTTGCTAATACGCGGCGGGTATGCATGGTGGTAGTCCATGCACTCTCTCTGAGAGAAGGCAGTATGTGAGACGTGCATAGGTTTTTATACATTTTACGCTGCTTCAGCTTGAACGAACACGTCAACATTCAACCAGTGCTCGTTGGGCCACTATAACGCCCACACTCGCTAACCTAGGCCACTATGAAAATGCCTTGGCCAATGGCGAGTGAGAGAGTACAAGAGATGAAGAGTATTTTTAATATCGCGCGGCATTCGTGCGTGTAGTAAGAAACAAAGAAAGCTTCTCTGGGCTTACAGAACTTCACCGACGACGGCAAATAAAATTCAACTCAAAACCTTTACAAAAAAAATTAGGAGCATAATAAAACTGACCCAACGTGCACAAAACAATTATTTTATTAATACAGCACAAAATAAATCTAAAGCGACATGGCAAATAATCAACAGCACAAAACCAATATATCCCAATGACTCAATAACGAAAATAAAAATTGACAACAAATTTATTACAGAACCTTTTGACATTGCAAACGCCTTTAATGACTTCTTTATTGATCAAATTAATAGCTCTCTAAACGACGTAACCCCTTTGAAAACATCCTCAAAAACATACATTCAATCAATGTTTATGTTACCAACAACGCCTACAGAAGTACAAAAAATTATTAAATGCCTCAAAAATACAAATAGTACAGGATATGATGGCATAGCAACCAAAGTAGTAAAATTTGTCAATGCTATAATAGCCACTCATTTAAGCTATTTAATAAATTTATGCATTAGTGAAGGAGTATTTCCTGACAAATTAAAAACGAGCATTATTAAGCCACTGTTTAAGAAAACAGATAGAGAATCTATGCAATATTATAGACCAATAGCTCTTATATCTATAATATCGAAAATATTTGAAAAGGTAATCTGCAATGAAATTTATAAATATCTTAATAGAAACAACATTTTATGCTCTGAACAAAAAGGATTTCAGAAAAACAAAACTATTAATATGGCTATATTTGACTTAATAAAACAAATTCTAGAAAATGTTGATAACACATCTCCAGTTTGTTCTATTTTCATGGATATGACCAAAGCTTTTGACTACGTCAGCCATGATCGTCTTATTCATAAATTAAACGCCTACGGTATTAGAGGAAATGTATTGGGTTTGTTGGATTCATATCTGAAAAATCGTGTCCAACACACTGAAATTTGTAGAATATGTGAAGTGAAGAAAACTGAAATTAAGTATTTATCAACGGCTCGTAAAGTCATGGATGGCGTTCCTCAAGGAAGCGTTCTGGGCCCTCTCTTATTTCTAATTTATATAAATGACTTGCCGATGCACATCGAACACCCAATGATCCTTTTTGCTGATGACAGCACCTTAATAATTAAATGCGATATTTTTGACAATTATGAAAGTGACATTAATAATTCAATAAGTAATGTTATAAAATGGCTTGAAAATAATAACCTACTGATTAACTTGGATAAAACATATATAATGCATTTCCGACAAAGAGTCAAACCACAAAAAATAACTATACGATATCAGGACAAAATAATCGAAGAAGTCCAAAAGACCAAGTTTTTGGGTCTAATAATTGACGATAAACTAGATTGGAAAAAACAAGCGACAGAAATATGTAAGAAACTAAGCAAATCTGCATTTGCTTTGTATAAGCTGAAATATATAGTTAATACAAATACTGTTTTGTCAGCGTACCATGGCTTTGTGGCATCCACTTTGCGTTACGGTATTATCTTTTGGGGAAACTGTACGGAAAGAGAAACAATATTTAAGGCTCAAAAGCGTTGCATAAGAGCAATGTCTGGCATCAAAACGACAGATAGTTGCGTGCCATATTTTAAATCTTTACGAATTCTCACGGTACCTTCGCTATATGTGTATGAATTATGTGTATTTGTAAAAATGAATCCGGATCTATTCTTAGAACTATCCTCTGTTCGAAATCAGCCAATACGCTCTCAATACAAAGGGAAACTGTCAATACCAAAATGCAAGACAGCCCTAATGCGTAAGAGTGTTCTGTATATGGCTCCGCTCATATACAACAAAATTCCACTACACATTACGGAAATGAACTTGCCATTGTTTAAATTTAACCTAAATAAGCTATTAATTGACAAATGTTATTATTCGATACAAGACTTCTTAAACGACTTGACTATTTAATTGCATAATTTTTATTTACAAATTTTATTGTATATTGACATCTTCTAAATTATTTATTTTTAATTTTGTTGAATATATTTTTTATCGCAATTTTGTAAATATTGACATATTCAGAATCGATGTTAATTTTAAATGTACTGCATGCAATGCATGCCAGATATGTTTTAGCCCTAAAATATTTGTATGCCCTGTGGGTAAAGCATAGAGATCTAATTTTATTCTCAAGACCTGTAATGAACACCTATGTTTATCACAAATAAATGCTTTGATTTGATTTGATTTGATTTGAAATAATTTTTTCTTGAGGCTTTTGTTGTTGCAAATTTGCTACTTAAGTAAGTAAATTATTTATCTGATACTCAAATCTTAATATCTATAACAATACAAATTCAGAACACAGTTGGGTTAGATTTGGCACCAAATTGGTCTCCACTCAGCATCATGCCGTGGCCGGTAGCGACCACGACGCTGGTTTTCAGTGTTTACCATTTACGGCACAAACAAAGAAAAAGAAACTTAAATACATCAATACATTTAATAAAATATTATGTACGTTAGGAAAAATATCAAAGACTTCGAAAATGTTGGTGGCCACCATAATGTTAATACTAGAAAAAAAACATAAATTGTCATTTCCACGATTTAGACTTGCAAAAGCTGACACATCCTTTATGAGGCACTGTATAAGGTTCTACAACAAAATTCCTCAAGATATAATTAGAGTTACCTCCAACGCGGTTTAAAAAATGTGTTAAGCACATTCTGTGCAAAAAGGCTTACTATAACATCAAGGATTATTTAGAAGACAAAGATGTTTGGCATTAAACAGTAGATTAATATTAATTACAGGACGATTGTGACCAGTGTTCAACACATTCATGACTTATACCTCAAGTTGAAAACTCTGTTAATTAAGTTGAAACGTGTTTTGAAAAGAATAAATGTGGAGTTTCTTTGTTAGCTTCTTCTCCACATAATCCATTAATTGTGAAACTAACAACTTTGACGTTCATTAAGTAAACATTTTGTTTTTATAATGAATAAAAATATTTGAATTGAATTGAATTGAATACACTATATAAAATACAAAGACCGGTCCAAAAAACATTTTAGGCAAAAATTGTGTGACAATTTAAGAAACGCTCACTGTATGTAATATTAAAATTCTTATAAATAGTTACATGTGTATGTGTGTGTATGAATGTGTGTGGTTGTTAAGTGTGTGATATATACGCTTTGGTGTACCAAATTACTGTCATGTTGCAATATTTATGTAAATAAAAATATTATGTAAATACTTTTCGATTCCAATCCAATCCAATATCCTACATTCGTCCTCTGATGGACGTAGGCTGGCATAAGTTCTCGAGACGAGATCACAAACTGGCAAATGCCTACAGTGTTTGACACCCACCTCGTTGGACCGACGATCTGAGCAGAGGTATATGTCACATACAAAATTAGAAATTACAGAAAAAAACATACACCATACAATGTCCACCATTAGTTCCGTCAAAAATACAGATCCATTATATACAAAATCTTAAAATACAAAAAAATATTATATTAATTACAGGTCTATTGTATTATTGAAGAGTCTGCAGTTTGAAACTGGGTAGTAAAGACTGTTCCATTGGAAACCGGCCAAGTATGAGTCGGTCTCGCGCACTAAGAGTTAGTTACCATAAAAATAATATTACATAAAAATGTCAGCATGGTATGGGTGCTGGGCACGCAAAAAAAAAAACAATGTACCCGGTACTGCAGCGTCCGAGTGGCTCCTTCAACCATCTAGTGTGAGTGAAAGTGCCACTGGGCGCTGTATAAATCATCTCATTACGTAGATGCAAAGGCCAAAAGTTTTGCCTTGACCGGTTTTAGTTATTTATTGTTCTACTATGGCGACAAACTATTATTCAATTCAATTCAATTCAATTCAATTCAATTCAAATATTTTTATTCATTGTAAAAACAGAATGTTTACTTAATGAACGTCAAAGTTGTTAGTTTCACAATTAATGGATTATGTGGAGAAGAACACACACACGTTTTTACATAGAGCAAAAACATATGAGGGATTCCATTGTTAATTTTCACCTGGCTACCTATTACGGTTCAAGTGAAAGTGTATGAAAGTGAAAAACATTTCTTTCAAGACAAAATATCTTTTACTGGCCAGACAGACATTATTAGGTCCAGTTGGCAGCCTTCGAGAGTGGAACCCTAAAACCGAAGAAAGAGAGCCAGCAATAATTTTAAATATTTGAAGACCAAGCGGTGTTGTTGGTGACCCTATTTTGAGGAATATAATGTGCATGAACGTTGGGGCAAAGTATGATGAAGTGATTATTCCGTCGCGTTCGGCTTCGAACTACAATTTTCACTTACGCTGAAAAAACCTTCCGTGATAACTACCACCAGTTATGGCTAATGGAAATAACTGAATTCGAGTAGAGTACTTACGTAACTGAAGTCTTTACTACTCATGAAGAAAGCGCTTGGTCCTGCGATTGAATCGATCGAATTTGTCGCAGGTTATATTTATTGGCTTATAATCCAAGGCCACAATGAAACCAAATAGATGAATATTTTTTTAACAGATCAGGCCGCTAGACCATTTTAAAATAATAACATCCAACCGCCGAACACGTCTATAATCAAACACGTATCAAAACCGAAAATCAATTTTTCGTCGGTAGAGCCGATTTAAAAATTATCATACCGACCCGAGCCCTGGCCTGACCGCCAGTTTTCCTTGATCCCTCGAAGCAATAACTCCTTCCTTTTCCAGTCTTGCTTCTTTTGTACCCGGCAGGGAGGGAAAGACCAGCCTTAACTGGTCCTCGTGTAATTACATAAAGAGCGCGTTAACCGGCGACCAATAAAATTGATTTAGATTCACAGAGAGTAATTGAAGTAATCACTACGTGCGCTTGATTATGGTTATGTCTTAATTTAGCCAATAGCCAACGTAGGTATTCATGCATCGGCTATTAAATCTCGAGCTACGATGCTATCGACAGAATATCGCGGATATAAATTATACTATTATGATCACTTTAACGCTCATGATGTGTTAATGATCTTGCGCGCCTAAAGATTTCTTTGTGTGGATTTTATGGGCGTCCAAGTGTCAACTTGACGCTGGGTTTTAACTTAAGAGGAGAGGCCAGAGGTTGGACGTCATAAACTTAGAGCGTTGACGTTTTAATGTCCTTGCTCTTCATGGTCCATATCTAACAACATGAGCAATATTGGACGCAGAAACTCGTCTCTTTTAGCTGTCAAATATCGCGTTTTGAAATGGGTGTGGCATCAATACACCCATGAGAGAATTGTCAATATTGTCAGCAAGGCCGATACCGGTATGTTTGCTCAATGTTTTTTTGAAGAAAATAATTTTATGGAAATTATATTAAGTAATTTAAAGTTACCGGACACATCCTTCTTTTAAGTATTGCCTACTTTATTGTTACATAGAGAAGGAACGATCATGTACAAAAAAAAAAAAAAATAATTGAACGTTCTCAAGCATAATGACGTTTTAGATTGGGTGTCAGAAGTGGTACTAAGGACGCGACATTTTAAAGATCGACGGATATCTCTATATTATTCACCACCTATGATTGGACGTAAGGAATTAATAGAGCACTGAACGTACACTCTATGACCATGACCGCAGACTAAGCCGCCGCCATCGCCAGTGCACTTTACCCTTAAAATGACATTTCTCGCGAATCCAGTACCCAGTAGGTATTCATGATTTCATCGGCCCACCGTTCTCTGGGAGAGCGTCGGCTCGGCACCGCGCGTGTTGCTGGGCGTGCTACAATTTGCACGTCCGACTCGGCACAATTTACTTGTCAGCCGTGTGAAGTGGCGGCTTTAAGGCTTCATTCGTATGCACCGCCCGACGCCCGTGTGTCGACGACCTAATGTTGAGAGAAATGTGCCGAGACATATAATAGACTGATGTGCATGTAGTTCCTAGTTAGACGATTAGGAGGGCCTTAGAAAATATGTTGCACACGCTTAGTTTGAGATGTTATGACACAACAAAGCGGTAGGAGTAACTGCTCGGTCGGTTGCGTGTAGGCGAGCCAACGCGTCGCGTTACAGTACTCATTACACACGCCGGACAAACGAGCACAAAAACGTTCGCTAACAGATTACAAACCAATTTACTATCGACGCTCACTAAACAACGCGTACGTGACGGTACAGGCCCACGGCGAGCCCGAAACGAGATGCCCCACTACCCGACAATTTGCCCACCATCTCTTTCAATCACCTACACCTAACGACCGGCCACAAAAAACACACGACAGACGCGCTCAGGAAGTCGACACAACAACGAAAAAAACAAATAAGTAACCCGAGCAAATTAAGTTATAACCTAAAACACGTATGAAGCCATCATCCCAACGGTGTAATCATATTAACGACTACAAAAGGAGCGGCAAAAAACACAAAAATTAGAGGATCGGAAAATGTGGGCCAAACAAAAACGTAACGTATCGCCTAATTATAGCTGTTGCCCGAAAAAACAATTTTATGTGCAGCGCCGTGTCTCACACGGGGGGATATCTGCGATGCGAATCGTCTACAAAGTTTCTTTTCAGCAAATACGAAAAGCCAACTGAAGCGTGACTTGGCTATTTGTATTCGTGTCTTTGTGGATGATTTATATTTCCTAGTTTGGGACCAGGTCAAGTGATTGTATTGTGTGGAAGTTATTATTATTATTATTTCATTGCAGGAACACAAAAAAAATATTGATTAAACGTCCTGTGGTCGACACCGATCAACTCAATTATTTTTTTATTAGTTTACGCCTGTGGGACGAAAGACTTTTGAATATTTAACGTAAAAAATTTTTACAATATTTTATAATGCAACGAGTTTTGTACATCTTTCATTTGTTTCGAACCAAACGTTGAAAATGAAGAACAAGAAAGAAGAAAAACATTAATGACTACAAATATTAAGTTGCTCATTACGTACAAAAAGTTCTACTATTCGTTTTAAATCATGACTGTCATCGTTTACCAAAACGAAAAGAACTATCCCTTGAATATTACTAACGATTCATATCACTCTGTAGATTTGAAACAGAACTACCAATTCCGCAGCCGAATCCAGACTTCCAATTCCCCCCGTGTGGACACGTTGGGCGAATCCTTTATTATTTCGAGACGTGTATATTTTTATTTTTGTGTCCGGGCACGATTATTATTTATGAATTAATATTATTTGAGAACGTATTTTCTCCGGAGCAAAGCGCGTCTTTTTCAATTTGCCACAAGGTGCGGGGAATTAGCCTCGCAGGTAACGAAACCTCTTCATCTTTTTTCTCATCGTCCTTAATAACTTTATGAAGTTCTTAACCATTTGTTTTTATATTCAACGGTAATTAAATCTCTGTTATTTCCCAGTTCTTGGGCTTGTTTCTTAATTGATTTCGGCTATAATTTGATAGCAGATTTGATTTCTCGCAGCTGCCTGCCGATCTTTTCCCCAAGATCTTTTTGGCGTGTTTCGTGGTGCTTTATCTTCTTGTTTGTCAATGAGAGGTTTCCTAATAGACCTTATTGTATTTTGAGTAGAAAATTTATATCATCACATGGCTTTTGGTTTTTTGTAAATAACCAAAGTTTGGCTAATCCAAAGCTGTTCAATTATGTTTGTTCAGTTACAGTACAGTTTAAGAGTTTGTAGTTTAGTAAGTTTTTTTTAAATTATTTTTATCTAAAGAGAAAACAATCTGTTTAGATCCATAATGGATCTAATGGGTAGAAAAATGAAGATATTACTATGTTCGCCCGCTGCTGCACATACTCGTCACATATCCCAGGCAATGTATCTGCCTGTATGTAAATGTTTATGTTTATGTTTTTGTTTGTTTACGCCAAACTTTCCTGTCGTCGGCCATCCTCATCCATCCGCCACCGGCGAGATCTTTCATAGAGATACGGACTCTTATTTATAAGGCCTGAACCCTGTAGCCTCACGCGTTTAACAAGACGTATTATCGGGCTCAAGTGAAGTAAGTAATACATTGTAGTGTTACTTATCTTTTATTAATAATATATAATGCCGCGGCCAGCACCCTGAGCGATTGTTCTCCGCCGCGCTTTTCCTCTGGCCGCCCTGTTCCACTCACACGCAGGAAGCTTTGACACTTCCTAAAACGTCGTCTCTGCCTGGTTACCATAGCACTAGTTAAGTTTGGGGCGAGGGCAGGTGATTGTTTTGTTTGGAAGTTATTTATTTTCAGATTGCAGCTGCACTGTGTTAGCATGAAGAGTATATAACACTGTTAATTAAAGAAAGGGACTGGACAACTATTTACTTTTCACTTTTACAATAATCCCGTCTATTATGTGTGAGATAGAGGCAAATAGATATTCTATAATCTATATCAGACCCGTTAAAGCATATAACTAAATAGTTATCCAATCCTTTTCTCATATTAACAGTGGTATATCACGAATGAACTTCCTTTCATGCTTCCGTGCCCATCTATGCTTACTTGACTTGAAGCGTAATAGGTTGACAGTTGATCTTTTACAGAATATTGATAAAACGGCAAACCCTGCAAATACACGTACCATAAATTATATCGCCTGTTATTTTTAGGCACACTGTAACTTACTTAGTATAAGTATACAAATAAATGAATAAAGTATTTTTTGTTATAAAATCTAATATATAAAAATCTCGTGTCGTGTTTGTTATGGAACTCCTGCGAAACGGCTTCAACGATTTTTATGAAATTTTTTGTGTATATTTGGTAGGTCTGAGAGTAGGTTGTACGCTAATGATTATGGCAAAACAACATTTGCCGAGTCAGCTAGTAGTCAAATAAAAAACTACGGACCATACCATGCCATACCGTGCCGAACCATGCTCTGCTGTGGCGTGCCGTGCCCTGCCGTGCCGTGCCGTGTCATGCCGTGCCGTGTCGTACCGTGTAGTGATGTGGCGTTACGTATCGTAACGCAGTGCATTGTTACTATTGTTACCTAATATTTTGCCCGACTTGATGTGATGTTCCGTAACTCATTAGACTAGACCCTTACCGAAAACCAGTGCTGTGGACAATAAACAAATACTGAGCCTTTACCGCAGCATGGACATAGCCCACGTTTCCCCCTTTCTTATTGTCTTTTTTGTCTAATATGTTCTGGTTTATTTGTAGTTTCTTTTGTTTGTGCCAAGCCTTGTATAATGTGTATAAGTGCATTTCTTCTTCTGTATTCCCAGTGATTTTACTCCGGTTATTGTTAGGGATCAAGAAAAGAGGCTTCCAGCAGAGCAGCCCGTCTGACGCAGCCCGTCGAACGGACGAGCTATTTAATTTGTGTCCGATAGCCGTCGCTACAGGCGAGGTGTTTATTTGAGAAATCGACTCTCCCGATACGGTACACATTGTTATTGTGAGCCTTGTCTTAACTCAGATTTATTCGCTCGCTAAATACACCGCCGATTTGGGCTCAGGTTAATTATTAGTTTCCATATTTCATGGGCTGGTTGATCACCCGCCTGCCGCTGTTATTATTAGAAAGATAGAGAGATATCTTTATTGCCATTACGATATATCAGAATTGAAGCTTGGTTTAATAGCGAGAAGTGACTGGACGTAGATCATGCGTCAGGAAGTCCATCATAATATTATGACCAGTCCTGATGTGCGGTAGTAAGACATGAGCGGTAACTAAGATCCAAGTCAGAGCGCCCCAAACAGCCGAAATGAAGATATTGATTTGTATGTGCGGTGTAACTAGGGTCAATAAAATACTTACGAGTACATGCGAGGAAGCCTCAGAGTGCGTAAAATTGCCCATAAAGTGCAAGAGTGTAGGCTAAGATGGCTCGAGCACGTAAATAGAAAGCCTCCAGACTGCAATGGTTACAAGGTGCAGCGTCTATAATTTTACTGGATGGAGATCCAGAAAAAGACCGAAAACTAGGTCTTACAGAATGCGGGCCTACACAAATGAGGTCATGAATAGGGCGAAGTTAGTTAGTTGGACCTGAGATTTCCGCACTTAGCCTCATGGTTGGGCCATTGTACGTAGCAAAGCTGTGAGTTTACTCCAGCCAGCGTATCTCTTTCCAGAAGGCCAGCAGTGCTCTGATGTCACTGCAGGTCTCCTGAAAGGATCTCAGCTTCCCAATTATGGCGATCTGTTGCTTTTACACACCTTCACAGTGAATGGTCACGTGGGCGGGTGTTTCCTGTTCTTTGAGGCATCCCCGGCAAAGCGGGCTGTCGGTTAGTCCCATGTTGTGGAGATGTCTATTCAGTGAGCAGCGGCCTGTTAGTCTTGCTACAGCTTTGCGCAGATTATCTCTTGTTAGACGCAGCAGACTGCGTGAAAGACGTTTCGAGATTGTTAGTAGAGCCTCCCTGGCTTGTCTGCATTTGGTTTCTGTTCTCCAAAGTTCTCCAGTGAATAGGGCGAAGTGCAGAAAGAGAGAAGTAAAACGTCGTACTCAGTAAAACAAAACTGTGAGACATGAGGCCATCAATTCCACGGTACTTTTTACCCGACTGCGAAGGCAAAGGTATATGGTATAGGAATGAATGCACATATTTATCTTCAAACGTCACGTCGCGTCTGATTACCATGCTGGAAGTCGTCGGTTCTATATCTACTGGGCACCGCCGTACATTAATTTACAAATGTCCTCAGGCAGGGTGTATTTCGATATTTGTGATGTCCTTGCCTGGTTACCATAGCGCAGGGTATCCTAGTTTGGGACCAGGACAAGTGATTGTGTTATCTGGAAGTTGTTGACACACGTGACAGGAATTATTTCTTCGACCTGCACCGTAGGCTAACTTTACAAACTCTACATGCTTTTTATAATCTAGGTTTTACGTTAGAGTTCATTAAACCATCCTCGGTAACACTTGTCTTTTGCATCTCCTTGACAGGTCATCCATACATTACACTAGGAACAACTTCACACCGTCCTGGTCCCAATCTAGGATAGCCTGTGTTAAAGTAACCAGGCAAGGACATCTCAAATATGGAAATCCATCCAGACTGGGGCTATTTGGGCAAATCGAGTAGCCTCCTCCGAACCCACGACCTCTGTCTTGGTAATCAAGCTTGTTGACCGCTAGACCAACAAGGCAGTCATTTATGTTTTTCGAACGTATTTATGTCTGTACATTTCGTTATGACTGCCCAGAGGTCAAACGGCTTGACTGATTGCGATAAATGAGTCACTGGCTATATAACGTCATATAGTCACTGGCTATATGACGTTATCAGGGTTTACATAATTCTCCTTCCAGATGCTTTATCAATATCGTAGTTTTCAGTAAATCATTGTTCTGCATAGAATAATGTTCATGTTATGTGACACGTATAGTTTTAAGCATTCTACTATCTGTCATACAGTTTTATAACTCATACAGACATCATCGTTAATCCTATGCTATCACTAGTAGTTGAGTATAACTACATCTTCTTCCAATGGTAAAATACCATAAGTAAAGTGTGAAACTTTTCTAAATCAATTTAATTTTCATTATCAATCAAACAGCGCCTCTACAGAGCAGATTTTTTTTTTCAAAAATGCAAAATTGAACAGAAAATTTTCACAATTTGTAGAACTAAAGTTGTTGTAAATGACGAACTTTAACCGACGTCTTACAGGAATTGTGCATTATAGAAATAACATATTGCAGTCACTTTATTATTTCATTAGCATGTATTAATAATATTATATTTATATTCGTGATAACAGGTTGATCTGTCAGGATCGTAGCAAGTGGCAGTCCCTGGTCTCTGCCTACCCCTCTGGGATACAGGCGTGAGTTTATGTTATGTTATAACAGGTTGATTCCATTTTAAAATTTGTTCATGGTGCTAAGCACAATTTTCTAAAATTCAACATTATCTTTTCGAAGCACTTGACGTTTGTAATAATCCATTAAAATTAGTAAACCCTCCAAGGTGCCCGCACACTGAGCGCGTCGCTATCGGCGGTACATCGCGCGTGCAGTGCGCAAGCGAATCGCGATGGCGCGCGCGCATGACGCGTCACGCCCTGCCATTTATCTGCGCCAGTGTGTTCGGTATGGGAAGCCTGAACACAACCGGTTGAAGAGCTAGTAGTTCTTAGACCTGAGATTTCCACACTTATCCCCACAGTTGGGCCGTTGTATGTAGCAAGCGCTGGGGTATGTAAGCACCTCAGACACTAGGGTTTCCTCACGATGTTTTCCTTCACCGTTAGCGACCGGTTTTGCTAATAAAACTTCACAAATGTACATAACTTAGAAAACAACGTCATGGGTACATGGCGGAATTCTATCCCACGACCTCTTGAATGTGAGGCCGGCGTTTTACCCCTTGCGCTACCACCGCTCCAACGCGGTGGTAGTCTAGTGGGTAGAACATTGGACTCGGAAGCGGGAGACCCAAGTTCGATTCCCAGTGCGGGCATGTACCTATGAGTTTGTTTTCTAAGTTATGTACATTTGGGAAGTTATAGTAGCAATACCACTCGCTAATGGTGAAGGAAAACATCGTGAGGAAACCTGAGTGTCTGAGCTATTCATACACCGCAGCGCTTGAAATCGCCAATCCGCAGTAGGCACGCGTGGTGATTAAGCTCATACTCTCTCCTTGAGAGAAGGCCTGTGCCCTACAGTGGGACGCTGCTTATGCTTATGCTACCACCGCTCGAACAGCTTGAAGAGCTATGAAATGAAATGCTATTGTTGTAAACTACACTCAGAGCTTAACAAGGTACAGGCTGCCTCATTGGTCTAGCGGTAACAAGCTTGATTGTTGACGCTGAGGTCATAGGCCTGTTTCCCGCTGGGAGCCGTCGATCTTTGCAACCTTTGCGATCGTTGCAGAAATGGCCTCAGTATTTTTATGTTCAGTTCCTATGTTTGTGGTGTGCTTCTACGGTTGCCATAGCACATGGTATCATTGCTTGAATGGTTGTGTTGATGTATTTAGAAAGAATAAGAAAGTAAGTATATGTTTTCGACATTTGTACTTAATACGAACGTAATACGAACGTAATACGAGCTACTTTCCTTTGCTTTTCCAATCAATGCAAATATTGTACATCAAACATACTAAGATTTGTATCCATGGACAGCACAGACCTTTCGCTCAGTCAAAGAGTAGGTCTTGAAATATATAAAATAAATTTAATATTATATTTAAATTCCGTTTCTTTTTAAGATTTTGGCGAATTTTGGCTTGGCAAGTTTACCGAAACTGAATTAATTATACTGTACAAGGAAAAGACTGTGGATGTACACACCTGGAAAATAGGGCCAATATGCCCGGGCAGTCCGGGCACAAATAAACCACGAACAAAAGCCGCGCTTGCTGAGTGGATTCCTCCCGCATGACTGTAAAAATAGCCATACCGTGATTTTATTATTTTTACCTCAATTTGGGAATATTGACCATAATTATTTTCGGGCACCGTATATCAATAGTTAACACTGGTGCACAATGTAGCAAGCCTGGAGGTAAAACCTCACAAGAAGAATAAGATGACCTTTCAGAGCAAGCACTTGAAAATAGGCAAAGGTAATTCACCGTGAGAAGGATCGCAGGCAAATCTACGCATAAAATTTTATTAAAACAACAGAGGAGCGCGAAAGCTTGCTTAAAATGTAGCGCAGGCCTCTCATATCCGGGATCTGGTTATTATTTTTCATTGTTATTGTTATTGCCGGCCCGTTCGCTTATTATTCCCGCGTTACAACGCTTAACAAACTATTAAAGGTCTCCTCTTAACGCCTTATTATTTTGATAAAACCCGCGCGATTGCCCAGCCCGGTGTGCAGGCCGCTTAACATTAACTTCTTTTTGCTTTCTTTCTTTTCTAAATGAGTGCAAAGCCTCTCGGGCCGTGTAATGAGATCCGTAAACAGAATGACGGATTACACAATGCCTTTAGAAGATTATAATGTTATTATTATTGCTGTAATCTTGGTATTATCAAACATCTTGTCTGGTTTGTTTTGTTCCATTGGATTTTTTTTTCTTGGGCGTCTTGTCGCTGTTGTTGTTGAGAAGGCGGTGACCAGTGAAAGTTATGTTAGCGTTTAGTAAATAGAGTGGTGTCAGTGGGAAAAATATAATTAGCTATTAATCAGCATTTGATTTAACTCTATCGGCAGTTGGTTTCAATCACGCGTGGCGATCGCTTTTATAGTTACAAAACGACGAAGTGGATTCTGCGTTCATTTCTTATATTTAGATGACAAAGTTGTTTGGCAATTAAACCAATTCAATGTATGAATTTTAAGATTTACATTAAGAATTCAGATTCTGTTAAGGCTGAAACGAACTATAATTGCAAATTAATATCAGCTTTTCCACCCTAAAGTACACCTATAAAATGCAAAAGTCATCTGGTAACTTTTTTGTTCAGTTGTTCATATTGAGAAGTAGACCTGTCCATTTCAGGATGTATCTATATACAAAATGCCTATGTATTTTGTTACACCCTTTATAATCAACTCCATTTCCAAAGTTCAAAAGCCATCCAAGGCACACACCTCGGTTCCCATACGCACAACATTGAGACCTGCGTCGCTTAAGGCACGATTAATAAGAAAAGAATCGTTGAATAATGGGCGACATTAATTAATATAACGCATTGCACAGAGCTGGCTGCGCCAGAGTGCGATCATATCGCGCGGGGTCACACCGTAACACTTTGTGCGGCAAATGAAACGCTTTATGTAATTGGCGGATTTGGCCGCGCACTGGGGGTCTGTAAGGCTGCTGCGATGGGACAAAACAGGTCTGAATTTAGAGGTACGTATTATAATGCCGAGGCTCAAAAAATAACTTTATTATGAATGGAACACCAAATGTCCAATGTTTATTCATTCGAATGATTGTAATGCCAAAAGCTCGTTTGATCAAAAGTCTAACATCCCGGCGATTAATATAACACCTGAAAAACCTTGGGGTGGCATTGTTCACAAAACAACGTACAAGTAATGGAAAAGCAGGGGGCAATCCCCCACCATAAAAAATAACCAAGTGCGTGTCGGGCCACGCGCAGTGTAGGGTTCCGTAAAAGAGGTTTTATATGCTGTATAGAACTAACAAACAGTCTTTGTTGACTACGGAACCCTAAAAACGAAAGCCCCAGAACGTGTGATAGGTTAGGTTAGGGCAGACTTGGGATCTTACATTGCGGAGCGACCGAAGCCCATATTAGTTTTTAATATGCCTTCTAACAAAATCAAAATCGGTCACTGATAGGTTACTTATATTACTTAAGCCCAAATGGTGACTTGAATCGTCATTTTGAGATTGACCTTTCGGTCTTTTGGAAATATATTTCAAGCTGCGGTATATAGAGTATTGGCATTTTGTATACAAACCCTGAGAGGGTTTCTATTTACAATGTTTTCATCGTCAGCAAATTTTTGATGCGTTCTAATCAATAGCGTACGTTACGGTGACTAATACAAAAACACACACAATAAATATAAGACAAAAACTCCCACAACCTTGTTATGATAAGACAAGCGTAGAAAAATCACATAAGCCGTGTCGATAATTATACATACATTCATACATAAACTCACGCCTGTATCCCAGAGGGGTAGGTAGGGGTAGGGGTAGGACTGCCATTTGCCAGGATAATGACAGATCACTTTCGCTTCCTCAACATAATCATAGTACGTATAATTTTGTATATTCCGCATTAGGTTGCTTCAGTAAAGTGACGGACCCACTGTGCGAGGCGCGAGGCGGGGCATGCAGTTTTTTACGATTGCCATCGGACGTGCTCGGAGCACGACGCACCGACGCCGACTCATGCGCATTCCGCACTCCACGCCAATTACAATACGTCATATTTTATTGTAATTACTATTTTCCCCGCTTATTAATTAAATAAGCGACTCGTAATTTGAATCTGAACGTAATTTTCTAGATTATTATCGCCGTGCACACGAGGAATATTCAGTTATTGTGCCGGTGATGTATGGGCTTAATTTCTGCAAAAAGTTCATTCCATAAATCACTCTTCCACTTTATTTACGTGATGCGAGAAAATGGCAATACGCACACAATGGACTTGACACCACTACATTGATAATATATACCTACAACGTAGTGAAACAAAGCAAAAGCTACTTTTTTCAGTATCCCTACTAAGCATAGTTATATTAAACCGGTTAATCGCGATCATTTATTAGGTAAAATTTAACTACCTTAATATATAATTATGTTTGAGCATCGCGAGTTATTAAAAAATACTGGCTTAAGAACTCCTTATAAGCTGAGTTTAAATTTTTTTTTCATGCAATTCTGAAACGTAATAGTACTAAAAATAGAGAATTTGAAACTTTTGCTTTCATATTGGAAGCGGTTTAATTATTGATATTAAAAAAAATGTTTTCGCCTTTTAGATCACGTTAGATAACGCAATGCACACTATCTCTTCTTTATAGTAATTTAAAAGAGTAAGGAAATATGTTTTATACAAGGCCCGGCAGATAAGTTGACCAAAAACCCTCTCATATCATTTACCTGGTAAGCCGTCTTGAAAATCCTTTTCCATAAGCGGTTCAACCTATCAATCCGTCGGCCGTTGTGAAGGACACGCAATATTAAAAACTAACAGAAAAACCCGACTGCTAAACTTACGTTCTGTATAAAAAAGGTAGGTAAAGGTTTTTAAATTGTCCTCAGCACGGGTTAGTGCAACAAAAAGAACATATAATTACGTTCTGTAATCGAGTTTTTCTGTTTACTTAAGATTTTACTTCCATAAGCAGGTGGTAACCACAGTTAAAAAAATATTATCATATCGAATATGGATGACGACTACTTAGAATTTCATGATTTTTTGCAGTTTATACTTCAGCTTAGGATATGTCTGTACCTACTATTAGGTTAAAAAATATCTGTGTAATTTCTTTTTCTTAAGTACAATAAAGTGTTCTCTATCTATCTATATTTTTTACATTCTTAAACCTTCAACCTAAACCTTTCATTTGATTCACCACACATAATAAAATCATCCTTAAGTGGGGTTTATATCAGTCTAAACAAAAGTTTAGAAACCAATTTAAACCCCACTTTAGGATGATTTTTTTATGTCAATTGAGATTGCACTGAATTACACAATACAAAACAATATTTAATTTCTTAAAACGTCATAAAAAATAACCAATAAATTATTGTTTGAGTTATGGGGGCATAGAAATAGATAAGAATATTCTTTATTGTACGCCAGGAAACGGCAAACGTAAAATATAAACATCGTACAATTGACGGACTAACAGACATACATCCATACGAGCC
Source organism: Yponomeuta evonymella (assembly GCA_963969515.1). Classification (NCBI taxonomy): domain Eukaryota; kingdom Metazoa; phylum Arthropoda; class Insecta; order Lepidoptera; family Yponomeutidae; genus Yponomeuta; species Yponomeuta evonymella. The sequence goes on along the minus strand of OZ018354.1, from coordinate 15,527,638 downwards.
GAATACATTACCCTCCTTTTGCGTTCGCCGCAGTGGTTAAAATAAAAACAGCCCGGGAAAGAACGTGAAACCTGCCAGACAAAGAGATTGTTATTAAATTAGCGCCCGCGCCGGCGAATGACTTAATTATACCGACTCGTAATTGAATATCTAATTTATTGCTAATTACTTGTATTTTGCCGCGCGTGCGCTAAGGCTGGACTTTGACTAGACGGGTGCAGTGGATCGTGTATCAACTACCTACAGTTTTTAGGTACCTAGTCTATCTATTAATTCACGTTTCGCCCGCAATTTCGATTGCATACGATTCTGATACCAAGTATCCTGTGTGACCCTATGCAGTACAAAGTCTATCTGTATTTCAAGTGTCCTCCAAATCCGTTCAGCCGTTTAACAAACGTATCAGTCACATTATTAGGTAGCACTTCCTTTTTCCTCTAGGGTAGCACTAAAAAGGACCAATCGGCGCTCATATGGTCCCCTTTCTGCCTCTCTCTTTCTCTGAGAGAACAGCCTAGAAAAGTCTCTCTAGATCCTATCTATTCAGTCTGTAAATAAAGATTGATTTCAACCAACAGATAAAGTATAATCTTTTTTGTTTAGGCGGGACTTGATAGCAAAACATTAATGTTTAATCATTACAAAGTCTACAATCCCTCAATGAATTTATGATATGCGTGATGACTTATTAATTACATCTTGTCCGAATCAAATGTAACGAGAGCATTGACTTGAGATATGTAGTTAAGTAGGTGTCCACAAGATTTGCACATAATAAATCATTCGCTTCATGCAAGGACACATTTAAAAACAAAGTTTCATATTGAATGCGCGCAATTATATGCGTGCTAGACTAGCTTTGTAAGTATATAAAATACCCAGTGTATGTTCGCTTTGCCAAAAGCTGCTAAGCTGGCAATAAAGCATATGAGAGGGAAATGGACGAAAATAACCGACGAAGACTGAACGAAGTGACGTGCTTCGGAAGAGGGAGGCCTATGTTCAGTAGTGGACGAATGTGGTTTCATGGATTGGTTTGGTTAATTGTTTAATTATAATGGTTTCATCATTTGGTTAATCATGGGCTTTTTAAATGTATCTATTCTCTATCATCAAAACTTTTTCCAAAGACACGTCTAGATACTATGTGACTTCAATTATTAAATAATTAATTGATAATTATGTTTAATAACAACTTTTTCCCTCTCCTTTTTGCACGCCTACCAATCTTTCTTCCATCTCCTGCGGTTGACTGGTAGAAAATGCTTGTGGCATTAAGTCCGCCGTATTGTTAACATTAATAACATTAGGTTAAGTGTAATAAAAGTATGAAATAAATAAATAACGCCAAAAATATATTTTACTTAAGCTGAATTTATCGTTACTACTTAGGTAAAGCTATTTTAAAGTGTACTCAAAAAGATCTATCTTCTGATACCTTAAAATATAGTCAAATTATGTGTAGTTATCAAGTAGCATATTTGTAGGATTCCGTACCCAAAGGGTAAAAAGACTTCGCTGTCTGTCTGTCCGTCCGTCCGTCCGTCTGTCTGTCACCAGGCTGTATCTCAAGAACCGTGGTAGCTAGAGAGTTGAAATTTTCACAGATTATGTATTTCTGTTGCCGCTATAACAACAAATACTAAAAACAAAATAAAATAATTATTTAAGGGGGCTCCCATACAATAACCGTGGTTTTTTTGCTGTTTCTTTGTCTTTGTGTCTAATGTTGTATAGATAATGATACGGAACCCTTCGTGCGCGAGTCCGACTCGCACTTGGCCGGGTTTTTTTTATTATTTCCCTGTTTTTTGCGCATTTTAGAGATCACGGCGTTTTAGCTTGTGGACAGCAGTGTAATGTTTCCCACTGCAGAGGGCTTCTCTCCTGCGCTCCAGTCTTCCCTGTCCGTAGCCAACTCACACTATTCCCGGTAAGTACTTTTTAGATCCTTCCGACATCTATGTGCCTTGGTCTACCGCATCGCTTATGTTATTTCTGTGGGACCAAATCCCTTGGTCTGCCGCATCGCTTATGTTATTTCTGTGGGACCAAATCCCTTGGTCTGCCGCATCGCTTATGTTATTTCTGTGGGACCAAATCCCTTGGTCTGCCGCATCGCTTATGTTATTTCTGTGGGACCAAATCCCTTGGTCTGCCGCATCGCTTATGTTATTTCTGTGGGACCAAATCCCTTGGTCTACCGCATCGCTTATGTTATTTCTGTGGGACCAAATCCCTTGGTCTGCCGCATCGCTTATGTTATTTCTGTGGGACCAAATCCCTTGGTCTGCCGCATCGCTTATGTTATTTCTGTGGGACCAAATCCCTTGGTCTGCCGCATCACTTATGTTATTTCTGTGGGACCAAATCCCTTGGTCTGCCGCATCGCTTATGTTATTTCTGTGGGACCAAATCCCTTGGTCTGCCGCATCGCTTATGTTATTTCTGTGGGACCAAATCCCTTGGTCTGCCACATCGCTTATGTTATTTCTGTGGGACCAAATCCGTTGGTCTACCGCATCGCTCATGTTATTTCTGTGGGACCAAATCCCTTGGTCTGCCGCATTGCTTATGGTATTTCTGTGGGACCAAATCCCTTGGTCTGCCGCATCGCTTATGTTATTTCTGTGGGACCAAATCCCTTGGTCTACCGCATCGCTTAAGTTATATCTGTGGGACCAAATCCCTTGGTCTACTTCGTCGCTTAACCAAAATTGCGACGGATTTGGTCAAACAGCTTTCTGTGTGACCAAATCGGTCGCAATTTTGGCCCACCTTTATGAAGCCCCTGGCCACACAGAAGGGACATGGGGCGAGGGCGCGGAAAAGACGCGACGCGTTGCATAGAAATAGCGCCCTCGCCCCGTCTCTTCTGTGTGGGCTTCGTGCCGTATGTTCGGTACATTTTGTATGAAAGTGAATTAAAAAGACGACACGCCTTTTCTGCGTCCTCGCTAGAGCATGGATACCGGTTTTCGGTAATACCGAAAAACCGGAATACCGGATAGAATATTCGAATTTGAAAAACCGGTTTTGTATAATCCTAATACCGGTATTTCGATAGTTTCGGTATTACTATAACTAGCTTTTAGACGCGCTGTTCGATTCTACATCCATTATACATTATAACTTCATAACATAAGCAGCCTATATACGTCCCACTGTAGGGCACAGGCCTTCTCTCAGGAAGAGAGTATGGGCTTAATCACCACGCGTGCCCACCGCGGATTGGCGATTTCAAGCGCTGAGGTATGTGAATAGCTCAGACACTCAGGTTTCCTCACGATGTTTTTCCTTCACCGTTAGCGAGTGGTATTGCTTCACAAATGTACAAACCAAGTCATAGGTACATGCCCGCACTGGGGATCGAACCTGGGTCTCTCGCTTCCGAGTCCGATGTTCTACCCACTAGGCTACCAGAGGGGTTTTTTTTTTGTTACTTAATAACGTAAAACATTAGGACTTTTCTAGATTTCCAATCTGGTTTTACGATTTTGCTGCAATTTTTGAGAGCCTGAGACTGTCTAAATACAGAACTCATGCTTTTTAGGGTTTTGGAGTTTCGGTATCAATACAGTCAAATGTTTAACACTCACCTTAAGGATAGTTTCGAATTAACTGATGGGTATTATTTAAAATCACTGTTCGTTCCTGTGAATTGTGGTGTCCCACAAGAAACTAGTGTTTGTCTCCTGCTCTATGTGGTGTACCTACGGTACAGTAGTGACATAATACAGTATTGTAACTAACTGTAAGTATCTTCAACAGCCACCAAGTTAAAGATATTATCGACAATGGGCATTGTCCTAAATATTGTTTTTGAATTTAGAACGCGAGGTTAGCCGCCGCGGGAGGATATAATTATGACAATTTGTTTTAAAGGTATAATTCATATAATATTCACTGGTTTCTTGTATCTTTGTGAATAAGTGTGTGACTAATTCGACCTTCTAACGTTCGTTCAACACGTGAATGAAAGTAGGTTTAATATTTTGAAATAAAAAATGTCAAGATATTGACATTTCGGTATTCCGTAAAAAACAAATATAATATATATTTTCTTACGTTTGCTTAGATAAGGAGTCTGTGGCGAGCACATGTTAACTCTGCGCGCACACTATAAACTCCAACATTCCTGCATCGCGCAAGCAAAATGTTCCCCATGACATACCATAAATATAACGCCCGACGAACATTAGTTGGACCGGCCGTCCCCAGGCATACGATCTGCCTGGCGGGAAATTTCCCTTTATAGTGGAAGAGCACGATCACCCGCTCTTCCCTACAGTGGTGACCCCGACGTGATGCATGCACGCACGCACGCACGCACGGGACGAACATTAGTCGGACTGGCCGTCCCCAGGCATACGATCTGCCTGGCGGGAAATTTTCTTTTATAGTAGAAGAGCACGATCACCGCTCTTCCCTATAGTGGTGACCCCCGATAGAACATTGTCGAACCTTCCTTCGCTCTCGCAGCACCCCACATACAATCAGTCTCAAAGCAAGCCCAGCATTGTAAATTTGTACATACTTGTACATATTCATCCTCTTCCCTCTCGCTTCATCAGTTCCACTACAGTCAACGCACCGACTACTGGTACTGATGGTGATCTCCCTCAACCCCTCGGCATGGCAGTCACGCAGCAACAGCGCACGTTGCCAGTGGTACAACAGCCTTCACCAGTTCCTTCCTATCACATGCGCGGGCCCTATGGTACTGTCGCCGGTGAAGTGACTGTTAGCCGCCGAACACCCTCAACCGCTAGTCGACTCAATGACTCAGCGACTCCTGGCACTTGCAGGCTTTAGAGCACAGACTTCGATTCCTATCAGACCTAGCTATGCGTAGCTACGGTCTTGAAGGGGAGTGATGTGGCGAGCACATGTCAACTCTGCGCGCGCACTATAAACTCCAACATTCCTGCATCGCGCAAGCAAAATGTTTCACATGACATACCATAAATATAACTTCCGATGAACATTAGTTGGACCGGCCGTCCCCAGGCATTCGATCTGCCTGGTGGGAAATTTCCCTTTATAGTGGAAGAGCACGATCACCCGCTCTTCCCTATGTCTTTTAAGTTTTGTTTATTTAAAGAGTTTTGTATCGAGTCATGGTATCACTAGAAACTGACAGCTCGTAGGATATCAGTTGATGACGTACTTCCGTGCATGACGTACTTCCGGTTACGCAGACCTCCGATTCTTTTTTTTTTCGCTTTAAAAATTTGTTAAAGCAGCCCCCCCAATCGAAATATTCAGCCTAGGCTCTCAAAATTAGTAATATTCTCGAAAAAATATATAAACACAAAACTTATTTTTTGAAGGAACTTTGTGCTGGAACGTCAAAACTTTAAGAGTACAGTTTATAAATTTACGAGTACAATCATTAAGGACTCATATTTTAATGAATATGTACCGCAAAGCAAATAAGGAAATGTGCCGTGGCCGTGGTAGGTAGCATAATATAATATAATTATGACATAATAAATTTGTTTCTTATAAATATTCTAATACTATCAGGTTGAGTTCAGTTTTCTCTCGGACTTATTGTATTTGCTCAAGAAAATTTTGCTTACTTTATATTTCATTGAGTTAATTTGACAACTTGAACTGATGATGTGGGGAAAGCTCAGTGGGACAAAACGTGGAGGCCACGTAAATCAACTGTTTTACAATCATCTATGTTATTTTAACAAAAAAATCATCAATACCGAAAAAATACCGAAATACCGGAATTCCGGTTTTTCAAATGTTGATATCGAAAAAATACCGGTTTTAGAAAAAGGGTCCGGTAGTCCATGCTCTAGTCCTCGCCCCAGCTCTCCTATTACGTAAATAACCACTGTAGTTAGTTAGACCTGAGATTTCCGCACTTAGCCTCATGGTTGGGCCATTGTACGTAGCAAAGCTGTGAGCTCACTCCAGCCAGCCTATCTCTTTCCAGAAGGCCAGCAGTGCTCTGATGTCACCACAGGCCTCCTGAAGGGATCCCAGCTTCCCAATGATGGCGGTCCGTTGCTTTTCCACGCCTTCACAGTGAATGGTCACGTGGGCGGGTGTTTCCTCTTCTTTGAGGCATTCCCGGCAAAGCGGGCTGTCGGTTAGTCCCATATTGTGGAAATGTCTATTGTATCTATACCACTGTATTGGTTTATCCATTTTCACGATTCAGTATCATAATATGCGTGTTGATGAAGTTACAAAGTAGTACCCTACTTGAGCTTTATAAGTACTTAGATTTAGAGTCTACAAAAAACAGAAGACTCCGTCAATAAAAGTCATACATAAGGCAAGAAGAATAACACTCAACTTTAAAACGGAATTCAATTGCGAAAGGTTAATAGCATCCAGTTCTTTTTAATTACAGTCAGACAATCCACAGATGCCATTAAACCATATTTTTTACTTTTTGTTCACCCACGTTATTACGCTATTTACTTGATTGAGCAGAGCTACTGGAATAAGGCGCCGGATTAAGAATAGCGTCACTCCATTTCCTTCCGTGGAAGGAAGAAGGCGACTAAGCAAATAAATTACCAGGAGACAGGAATAAAAAAAAATATAAAAATGAAAATAAAATACAGGTTTTCAACGTAGTAACAGGTCTTCAATTTGACATACAGTTGTGGTATGAACGTAGAACAGTACCAACATTGATCTTTTCAGCAAGAGTCTGGTTTCAACAGGACACAATATAATACATGCACTATATTATATTATTTTTGTTGCACTGAGGACAATTTTAAAAACCTATTTAGAGGCTAAAAATTGTCTTCAGCACGGGTTAGTGTAACAAAAAGAATATAATCATGTAGGTACAGCGATATCATTCCGATGTAAAAATCTAGCTGCAAAGTGGGTTACTCGGGGCTGCAAGTGATGTAAATTGCTTCGGCCAGATGTCGCTGCCTGTACGTAATACAGAGAAGTTTGTAAAGAGGCTCGATATTTCGCTGATGCCTACACTTGACCATTAACTCAGTCGGGAGAGCGCTGGTACGGTAAGCCAGAGGTCGCGGGTTCAAGTCCCGGCATGGGTGGAATTTTCAGCCTCTAAATAGGTTTTTAAAACATACACTACATACATATAAGTAAATGTCATTGCAAGTAGATTGAAACTCCCTCATAATCGTGGTGTTGGCCGCATAGTGTATCTCAGATATTCGATATTTGACCGTTGGCTAATAAAAAACGCGGTACAGTCAAAAAGACAATGCGATGTAATCATTATTGTGTAGATGTATCGATAGCAACAGAGAGCTTTATTGAATCGAACAATTGTACCGATTAGCGGACATGGGACCGGGATGAATTAACTTCAAATGGATACGGCAAGATATCTATTTAATGGATGTTCAAGTTTAAATAGATGTTTTCTCTCTATTATTATGGAGTAATAAAATATGAAATCAAGATGAACTAATGAAAACTTATGAAAAAGTTAGTAGAAGGATCCTATGAAGGCTGGGTGTAAGTACCTAAGTAAAAAGAAGGTAGCGCGAGATATAGACGTACCTACCACAAACATCCTAACTGAGCATAGAGATACTTGATTAGGTAATACAGCCCAGATCAAGACTTACAGGAATCAGGAAAACGTCGCAAGGAAACCTGATTGTCTGTGGTGTTCACTTGACTCGGCGCTAAAATTTGGCAATTCGCAGGGGGGACGCGTTGCGATTTAGTCAATACTGTGCCTTGTAGCGGGATAAATATAGACTGTTTATGCTCATCAGCGATCTTCCTACATCCACGTAGATCCTTCTCACGGCCGCGGCTGCGCGCTCAAAGAAGCTCATAAACTGCGTCCAAACAAAAACAGAAAAAGAGCCCAACACACCAGACCATCAGTACCACACGCTTGTCTGTTAGAAAATGAACCCTGTGGGCAGGCAACACTTACGGTATTTTGTTAAGAGGAGAGAAGGTCGATGATGTGGAGGTAATAAGGGTTATTTTCGCCCAGAGCCGGATATAATAAAGAGAGTCAATTCTGCGGCCGTCTCAAGGTGTGAAGCTGTCACGGGCAAAATGATGACTCCATTATTAACCGGCTAAATAATAATTTCTCCGCCCGCTCTCTGTAGGTGATGTGTTAATAACTTGTTCAGTTTTTTATGTTTGCTTGTGTGTGTTTGTGGCCTGTTGTTGAGTTAGTTGTGAATTAGGGCTGGCTAAAGTCTAGAGTAATTAGCCTAGTTTTGACCTTTAACCTGTTAACCTGTTTAATTATTAAACATACTCATTATCACCGTGGGTGGGTTAAGCTTAGCTTAGTTTCATAGTTGGGCCATTGTACCATAGCTAAGCTGTGAGATTAACTCCAGCCAGCCTACCTCTTTCCTGAAAATCAGCAAGGCGTCCCTTGTCTGAAGGGATCCCTGCTTAATTAATAGTGTTCCTCACAATAAATACAACACCTTCTACGTAACAGATAAATGCTAACGATGATTATTTTGAAGCTGACCCGTTATGTATTTTATTCAGCATACCGTAACGAGCTAGCCCTACAAGTAACCACACCACGACACCACGAGAGTGTGCGTGTCTACACGCATAGTTACGTAACAACACAAACAACACGTTGGCGTGCGCGATCGAGTATGCCGAGCGAGGTGTTGTTTAGAATGAATTACGTTTTTAATTTGGCCCGACGTTTATTTGCGCGGCCGTCGCGCCACGGGTCTACAGAGATGCCCAGAAAACTCACACCGCGAGGCGAATCCCATACACACGTAGTTTGGTTTTAATTTACAATCAATTTAGCGGATCGCAATGGAACTTTACCAATACGTTTAGAGGACACTAATCGAGGCTTGAGGTTTGAATTGATTTTCTTATTTTATTTTACAATATAAAAGTACCTATATTAAAACGTTCTACATTACCAATTCCTTTATTTTCGGTATAAGTCTTGCAATTTGTATTTCTAATTAATGTTAATGAACGGAAGTGGGAGCATTTAGGACATGCGTACCTACTTAACACCAAGTACAATCTCCTTAAAATTTTCCTGCAAGCCAAGATTACAGGGTCTATTAAAGCATTATATTACAACATGAGTATTATTTTGACAAAAGCTGGTCGAAATAATAAAATAACTGAAAATTTAGACACATTTCAATTTGTATGCACCTTTTTTATTTTATAGAGAAGCATAGCGTAAGGTCTTCACATTATTATAAAAACCGTAGAGTAAGATGTTCATATTTATTTAGATAAACACGGCGTAAGATGAAAAATAGTATTAATCAGTTTAGTGCCTCATAAATTCTAGTTTAGGTATGCCTGGAGTACGACCCCGACTGTGAAAGCAAAGGACGAATGTAATTTTGAAAATTGTAGAATTTTGTGCAAGAATTCAAGAGTTTTGAAAGTGACTTCTGCTGCAGAGCTTTATTTTATAAATTTAGTATTTTGTGTTCATCTAAATTTTGTATTTTGTGTACATCTGACTTCCAGCGTTACTGCCGTTTGTATCTGATTTAGCACGTAACACCATTTACGGGACACAAATTTATTAGCATTGTTTTAGTTGTTACCAATTTTATCTATTTTGGTAATTTGATTTTTTTATGGCTATCATGTTGGTGATTCTGCTAGCGCGAACGATCGATGCTAAAATTTTCGTGGTGTCTATATAGAAGACATCAACGCGGGCGTAACTTAAAAACTGTGTTTAGATTTTTACCTCATGTTTTTTTTTATTTTAATATTTAACACAAATCGTATATTTAGGCTTGCAATGATCCATCAAAAAGGGCATCATACTTTATTCTTACAATGATCAAGTTCGTTATTTAAATTCTTTAGATTTATTCATATTTGGTAATACTACGTCAAATCGAGAGCACAACCTACATTACAAGCTTTAAGCATATGCTGTAGTCTGTCATATGTGTTTAAATGTATTCCGTGGTTTACTAAATTAATTATGTACCTTCTTTGTAAGATTTTTTACTTGATTATGTGTATGTTATTCTTTGTAATGTTGTCAAATAAAGTTTATTCATATTCTTATCAAAAGAATGTACCTACTGTCTTCAGTACCTTAACGTAACTTTGCCTCTCAAATGGTTTCAAATCGTAAAGGTTGAACTGTGGTCGACTGTACTCAGACTCAAGCAAATTTATCGGACATCTTCAAAAATATGGCAGGAACGCTTCCATTATAATTTGACCAGCCCTACTCACTCTGACTTACACCTTTCCTAATTAAAAGCTGTTATGAGTAAAACCGTCGGGTCATTGTTTTCACGCCCCGCGCCGTTGGGCGGAGCATTCGACCAATCACCGGGCGCGGCGCCCGCGCAGCAGCGCAGTCAAAATGCGCTCACTCACGCAACTAGCTCACGGTTATGGTGGATCGTCGAAGGCAAATGAGGTGGGTATAGGCTCTAACGTTATGCCAGTGAAATATTTTTGAGAAAGAAGATGATTATTTACAAAAAATCTACTTCAATTCAATTAGAATAAATAAATATTTTCGTATAATGTTATCTAGATGGTTTGTAAAATGTCTAATCAAAATTTTTATCTTCATTAAGTAGGTGAGATTATAGGGAATTATAGATAAAATTATAAAGCGTGAGACATATTTTTAGGTGGTATAGGCTTAAAAAACAATGCCAAATTAGTTTTTTTTAATCGTTTGAAAGTTTTACAAAAACTGGAATACTTGGGAATTTTATTTAATTTCATAATATGGAAATATAGAACCTGAGTACGTGAATCCTAAGTTAAGTTAATAATATGTAGTGCTCACGAAAATTTTAGTTCAAAAATATAGAACCTTGTTGCCCGAAATAAAATTTTGGTTATTATTATTATTAACCGTTTACGCCACGACATTTTGAGGCTTTTTTGCTTCTTTTTTATCTTCCAAAGGTCCAATGTCACTCCTTGTTCTCCACAGTGGAGGCATTATACCTACACAGCCCCTCTGACCCGAAGGCTGCGGCGGCTTTGAAGCTGGAGGTGCTAATAACAAGGCGCCCCGCGGAGGTACCCCGCCGCGTCCGGAATGTGAGGGTGACTGCGCCGACGCATCTTGGGAGAGTATTAGGTGTTCCATGTTCATAACTGTAAAGGCTCTTTTACGCCAGAGCAACATCGTACTACAGTTCGGCATACTACAAATTGTGGCATCCGGCTCCTTGTTGCATACTACAATTGCCAACATCATATGTTGTCCCGGCGTAAATTAAAGGCCACACTGTGCGGCATTGCAGCATGCCACAAGGCCGCATGCTACAATAAATAAAAATGTCGCATATAGTGGTAAGAATCGAGCGGCATAGCAACACCTTGCGTCATTTGGCAGACTATCGCAGCTTCTAACCGAACACGATATTGCCTCCGCGTAAAATAGACTGCCGCATGCTACATCGGCCTCCTGATGTTGGCAATTGTAGCATGCAACAAGGAGCCGGATGCGCGCGCCCTCCTCGGCTTCGAGGTGGGTCGCTCATGATGTAGGTTTAGGGGTCCTTAGGACCAAACCAGCCCCCAGGTGGTGTTTAGTGGGTAGGCGCACTTCCTGTGAGTCCCACATTAGCAGCACGGCCGGGCCCGTGCTGTTATGCATGAGCATTCACCACCTCCCTCCCCCGTGTCCTCCGGAGGGTGCCCTTTTTAGGGTTAAAAAAAAAAAAAAAAAAAAGAGCCGGATGCCACAACTTGTAGCATGCCGCACTGTAGCACGATGTTGCTCGGGCATACAAAAGCCTTTAGAGATTGTAAGACGCAAGGGTTTAAGAATACTTGTGTTCTTCTTTTATTAGATAAACAGGAAAAAATTGTAAGGTTGCATAAGTAAGTTAGAGGGTAATCGCTGAATCGTTAGAGGGTACTTCTCCGATTTGTAACATTCATTTAGAATGGACTTTCAAGTTAGACATAGGCTATAAGCTAATCAATTAACCAGGCGAACGTAGTCGCAGACATTGCTAGTAAATACTAAGCCAGTTTTTAATGCCTTAGAAAGCGGCCCTATTATAACGATGGGTGGTCTATGGGACCTAATCGATCAGGTCCTAGAAACGATCAAGGACTATTAAATAAGCGTAATCTAGAACTATGAAATTAAACGTAGATACCTCGATGCATGGATGTGTTCAGAATTTAAAATTGACGGTTTTTCTGACAACTTACTTCAAATAATATTAAGTTACGGACTATCTATTAAAGGGCAAACGCGTATAACGTAATTAAATAATATTAACATTACGGATAAGGTTACTAGATACCCGTTGATTACCCGTTTCACAACTTCACTCCGACTCCCCAATGTTTGCTGGAAGAAATCTCTCACAGAAGCAAACACGCCTTTGTATGTTTTTTTTTTTGTCATATTTCCTGTTTTGAGTTTTTTCATGTGCTATTAAACATTATAATAATAATAATGTTGCTAAACCATCCGAGAATAATGATACTAAGATAAGATAAGATAATTTAAGATAATTTATTCAAGGAACATTTTACAGTGACCTTATCACTAAGGCAGTGGTACCCTGCTCCCTAAAAAAGGTTAAAACCTGTGGTTTAGGATAAGCAGTGCTCCTCCGAAAAACAGTCCAGAGTAATGTTACTAGTCCAGAAAAATGTTACAAAATCGTGAAAGGCTAATAGGGATAGGCTACATAGGACGTGTAGGATATTAAACGGAATATCTACTAGCTATCGATTACTATACCTATAGATGTGATAAATGAATATAAAGTGTCAGAAACAAATATGGTGAGCTTAAAACTAACTATTTATTATGAGAATGGTCCCGTAAAATCCTGACATCTAGAATATACAATACAATACATCACAATTGGAAGTAGACTGAAATTAAATTCATGCTCAAAAGTAAGTGTGAAAAAAGCGTAACAAGAAAGTAACCAGCAACTCGACTGCTGAGCCTTACTGAGCAGGCGGGACCAACCAGGTACATTTTAATGAGTTATAATAATAAAATAAAACCTTTATTTCGATTTCCGATGTCTGTACTTCTAACTTTGTCTATTAGCTTCCAACCTAGCATGCTGGTTTCCATGCCTCTCTGACATCTTGCTAGTTTGTCCCTACGGCGTTTTGTCAAAGCCCAGATGTCACAGCCCTATGTGATATAGGATAAGATACAGGTAACGAGTCTTCTTCTTGATGTTAATGCCCAGTTCCTTACTTTTCATTATTTTTTCCACCCAGTCGCACTTCTTTTGTCTATTTCTTTGGACATCGCAACGGGTTGCATTGTTGAATTTGGATCCTGCCTGCTAAAGTAGTTAATGCTCAACAGTCGGGCTGTTGGTTATTTTTTTATTTTTGTTTTTACAGTGATTTTTAATGTTTCTTGTTGGATTATAGTTGGATATGATACTCGCGCAAACACGACGGATCGATTGAGATGTCGTTTGTCAAAATCTGGCCATTAATTAGGAAGTTATACTAACATACAAATAAACGAGCCAAACACATTAGCCTCCTTTTGGACTCCGCCGCAGTCGGATAAAAATCTAATAGACGAGAATGGATCTACCTAGTTGGATCTAATAGACGAGAAAATTGGAAAGTAATAGGCAGGTAATTTCTGAGTTATTTATGTGTAGCATTATAGACATTAGCGCTATTTTCACTAGCAAATTGCCACGCAGTTTAAAGTGACGTACATAAAAAAAAAACAAAAAACCTTGCTGACGAAATGAAGGTAAGACTAGGTAATCATGTAATTAAAATCCGGGATTAAGATAAGAATTTTTATTTTAGTAACAGCAACTACACTAGACTACTACTACTAACTCTACTACTACCAGACTAGTATTGCTACTTAGCAAGATTAAAACATCGCCATCTAATCACTAAGATGGAAACTTCTTGCAAAATTTATGGGAAGAGAATTTGAAGAAGTTTTAGTATTTTTGTCGGATTTATGCATAAATAACCGAGAATACTTAGTCGAGCGATACTGTCTAGACATTAATCTAGCCAAAAATAACTTTCTATAGAAAGGTATTGTTTCTATAGATGTATTTTTAATTTTAAATACGAGTTAATCTTCGCTTGTGTCCTCCAAACATATTGGCAAAAATCCATTGCAATCCGGCATGTCGTTTGTAAATTAGAACCAAACTACGCGTGGTAAGAGATTCACTTCGCACAGCGGCCTTTATTTGCTTGACGCAAACAGAAACGTCCACACAAATGTTGGTAAACGCAAATACTTATGCTGTAATAGCGCAGCAGGTTACATACATTCGTGAAGTTGTGAAGAGGAAGAAGAAAGAAGAAGGAAGAACCTTTATTATAAAAATAGTACACACGCCACAATCATCATCATCATCATTCAGCCACAAAAAGTCCACTGCCGGACAGAGGCCTGCTCCATGGATTTCCAAAAAGACTAGTTGGAAGCGGCTTGCGTCCAGCGTCATCCTGCCACTTGGATAAGGTCATCTGTCCATCTTCTGGCTGATCGTCCTACGCTGCGCTTGCCGATATGCCGACACGCCACAATAACAAAACAAAAACCAACTAAGAAAATATTACTACATGAATTTTATAAAAAACAAAAGAAAACGAAAGGTCACGGCGTGTCACTGTTGCTACAAATTGCAACTGACTCAGCAGTATGCTGAGAGTAAGGCCTTCAGCACTGATTTTCAGCCAGTGCCAGGAGTTACCCCACAAGCGTCACAGATCGCGTTATGGTACAACCGTGAGCAAACTGTATAGAGTATATAGTATTGTTCACGATTGTAGAACGGTTTTGCTACTATAACTATAGCGCGTGGTCATAGTAGCAAAACCACGCGCTAACGCTAAAGGAAAATATCGTGGGGAAACCTAAGTGTCTGAGGTATTCACATACTTCAGCGCTTGAAATTGCCAATCCGCCGTGGGCACCCGTGGTAATTAAACCTGCTCTCTCTAAGAGAAGGCCTGTGCCCTGCAGTGGGGCGTATATAGGCTACATAAAAAAAAACTTGTCACAGAACGAAACATCACCAAATTACTTTTATTGCATAGCAGGGCCGGCAATAGGCGCACGCACCCGACGGCGGCAGTAAGACGTCGCGGGCGCAGTCTCTATTAACTATAATCACATCATCGCAGCGATGCCCGGGCGCATCGTAAACTAAACTGGATCGGTTGCTTCCCGACCCGGCATTGTCATCTTAACTCTAGGTTGTTACATACTTAACAGGACTAATCTCGAAGTGGAAGAAAGATTAATTATTAAGTACACTTAATTGAAAAAAAAAATACAACTTAAGATACAACACTTTGCGACGTTTTCCTGATTCCTATAAGTCTTGGTCTGGGCTTTATTACCTAATGAGACAGATTAATCATAAAACAATTAAAGATAAATAAATAAAAAGTTACTTATTGTTAATAAAAGAGAAAAAGTACAATTATTCCTTACTAATTAACTTTAATAGTATGGTCCGTTTGTGCCTATTTTAGTGCTAAATCCGCTGTATCATTGGCAACAGCGTCCTCAGTCATTTTAAAGTACAATATAATGCAGATTAAGGCAGAATAAGACATGTAACTGTACCTTAGTATATAATAATTAAAACTAGAATAACACTTAAATAAAACCTATTTCATAATTACAAATAAAAGTCTTGCCCCAATCAGTGTTCGGCGGGAGGGAGTCCAGAATGCTGGCAATATCATGAAGATACGTAGCTATTACCGTTATCATGTCCTTAATCAAAGTATAATTATTGTTAGTTTGGATATTTGTCTCACATACAAATATAGAAACATAATATTTGACACACATTTAGACCACGCTCTGGAGTAACAAGAATAAAATCCTACAGTACTAGAATGGAATCGTTCATACATAAGCAGCCTATATACGTCCCACTGTAGGGCACAGGCCTTCTCTCAGAGAGAGAGTATGGGCTTAATCACCACGCGTGCCCATCGCGGATTGGCGGAATCGTTCAGGTAGTTGTAATACGGATAGAAACTTATTGTAGTTACAACCATCTTTGTTAATGGTATACATCAAAAAGATAAAATTTGACGTTGCAATTTTTATATCTATCCATTTTTATACTTTTAGCGCATTGTTATATTTCTTAATTAACGTCAATTACAGTTAACCTAAACTAAATCCCATTAAATTGTAAATAGCAACTTTCAAATTCCATTCTTAGTAGATTTAGGTATATTTGTGTTTGTTTATACTCGTACTAGTTACACTCGTAGCTAGTCTACGCCGTAGGCGTCTATGATTTTTGCTACGGTGCTACGCGTCATAGACGTCACGCAATTATTTTGCTAATGATAATTGTTATAAATAATTAATTTTTTAATCTTACTTTTTTCTAGAAAATTCAAATTGAAAATTCAAATTAAGAAATGTTTTATTCAAAGTAACTGAGATTTAATGAACGTTACAAGTTAAACTAGGTGTCCATTTCCCAATCTAGATAATTTTGGAGAAAATTGGTCAAAAAAACGCCAAAATTTGTCTTTTCAAACTTCTTAATTAACAGAGTTCACATAATTATTTTAAAACTTATGCATTGAGCTAGCTTTAATTCCAGACGTAATTGTCATCCAAATAATCTTTAATGTTATGTGTTAACGCTTTTGGTATAAGTGTGCTTTACACATTTTTTGAACCACGTTTCTGGCAAGCTTATTATATCTTCAGGGATCTTATTGTAGAAACGTTATACAATGCTCCATACAGGATGTACCTTTACCTTTACCAGCCTAAATCGTGGAGACGAAAGTTTTGTTTATTTCTGGTAATTACATAGGTAGCCAACCTACAGTTTTGAAGTTACTGATATTTTTCCTGACGTACATAATATTTTAAAAGATATCGTCATCATCAGCCATTTGACGCCCACTGTAGGACATAGACCTTCTTCGTGGTTTTCATAACCATGAGGGGTTTTGCCATAATCGCCACGCTCGGCAGGCGGGTTGGCGATCGGAATCTCAGAAAGACGCTGCTGCCCGACTCCTGGTAATCTACGACATCCACGGAAGGAAATAGAGTGACGCTATTCTTAATCCGGCGTCACACGGATAGATATACTGACTAGCAATTGTTAGGATGTTAGTTTCATTAAAGAAATCTCTAAACGAATGTCAACTACCTAGCTTATAAATGAATCTGATCGCTCTCTTCTGCACGACGAAGATGGTCTCAATGTCTGCTGCCCGACCCTACAGTAGTATGGCATAGGATATAATAATATGGAAGTAAGTAAATAAACAAGCCATAGCAGTTGCGATATAAGTTTATTCCCGGATTCTTTTGACTGCATATGCTGCAGAACTAAGCCTATTTGCCAATTCTTCTATATGAGGACCCCATTGAAGCCATGCATCAATTGTGATACCTAGACATACAGTTTCTTCTACAAGGTCTAGTATGTCATTCCGCATTATGCCATTTTGTATACAGCCTATATTATATCCGTCCCACTGTAGGGCACAGACCTTCTCTCAGAGAGAGAGTACGGGCTTAATCACCATGCGTGCTCACTGCGGATTGGCAATTTCAAGCGCCGAGGTATGTGAACACCTCAGATACTCAGGTTTCCTCACGATGTTTTCTTTCACATTTAGCGAGTGGTATTGCTGCTATAACTTCACAAATGCACGTAACTTATAAAACAAAGTCATTGGTACATGCCGGGATTCAAACCCATGCCTCCCGAATGAGAAGCTGGCGTCCCACCGCTCCACATTGTTGGTAAATAATTCCTTCTGATATTCAGCCATTTCCATTTCTAACTGTAGTTTTTGACGGCGAATTGGTATACTTTCTATACTCCTCCGGCTTCGTTTAATAAGTTTCTATACCTTTTGTATGTATTTTTTACTTTAATATACGTCTTGATTTTCCGTACGCTGTTCATTTTTGTACTGCTGCTACTGCTGGCTGTAGTTAGGTCGACAGTTGGTATCCCCATGTTGCACTTCATTATACAAAGCCATGGTTCTAGCGCTCTCTTTTTGTTGTTCATGCTTACTTATTTGCTGAAACTCGTGGTGTGCCTCAGCAAGCTGATGTTTAAGTAAGCGTATACGTTGTGGTGGTTCATCGTGGACATTATGGCATTTGTTGAAAGACTGGACTCGATGTTGCAGCTCATCCCGCTGTGCACTTGGGTCCTGGCATCGGATGTCCAATTCATTGAGCTCTTCTTTGAGCGCTGAGTTGATTTTGTTCTGTTTACGGGTCACCTCTTCACTTTCCTCTCGTTCTTGAAGAAGCTTGGCACACAGCTCTTTGCTCTTTTTATCAAGCAGGGTCGCAACATCAATAATTTCATTTTTTGAGTTTTAGTACAAAAGATATTAGTCAAAGATCGCGGTGATGTAGCAATTACATACCATAAGTGGTAGTTCCAAAGTAGTTAGTTTATTTAACACACTTTGGTACAAAATCACTAAAAGTGAATGACTCAAAACTAAACAAATAACTTTAAAATGTAGCGAAAAACTAAAATGGTAATGTTTGGAAGCGCCCGTAGTTAAATCTGAGCCGTGGACCAACACTCACTTTGATAGCTGCGTGCGGATGCTGCGTAGGTACATTCAAACGTGACGTAACTGATCGTTCCTTTACGTTTAATAAACGCTCTATTTCAGTATATTTTAGTGTATTGATGCACACGCTGTTTCCAAACTGTGTTCTACAAGGCGGCCATTTTGGCACTGTTTTACAGATTGTATTTTTTTGTGATAACCTAACAAAGAAAACCGCAGCCGACGTGGCTATTATAATGATAAACCAAATAAATAGTTAACTAATACCTAAGTACGAGTACCCAGTAAAAAATTACTTTATCATGGAGAAAGAGCTAATTTTCACTTACGTTATGAGTTTCAAAATGATTCGATAAAAATTCACTTAGAAATATCAAAAAATGTTCTACGTCATACTGACGTCATGTTGGCCTTTTTACAATTTTCTTAAATTCTCAGTTAATTGTTATCGAATCCTTTTTGAACTCGAAAAAACGATTCGTTTTGTTTTGACGCGTAGGTTCGTATTAAGAAAGCGCTCTCAGATAGCTCTCATCAAATTGCTGTTTTGTTTCGATCAGCGTCCTAGAATGAGGACACAAAAGCGATCTCAGCAGAGGTAAAAACGCTTTTTTAATCCACGCCACTAGGGGCTGAACGCACTCCCGGAAACTGCAAAATCCCGAAAAAGGACGAGCTACATTTTCGTCACAAAAACTCACGCATACTTGTGCCACTTGCCTCGATCTGGACAAACTTTCTCTTCGTCAACATTCAATACATGCATATACGCCGGTTTCGGGTAATTTATTAATAATCGGGTAAGAGCAATTCATAATAGACTAAGCAATCGCTAGTGCTATTTAGACGTCAGAGAAAGATCTATGACAAACTGCATTTTCTCGGGAAAATTCAATACTCCTCATCAATGAAGCTCAATATTAATTCCCCAATATCACAGACAGATAACAGCGGTGTTGAAAATAGCACTCACAACGGAGGCGCGGGACAACAATGCCTCCACGGAACATTGTAGCACGAATCGTCGACTGACGACAGCGCAAGCGCTGATTGAGACATCATCGGTAACTGCCTGTGCTTATGCACTGACCGCGATAGCAGTGCACATGGGAACGCACCTTTAGACACCTTAAAATGAAGGTAGCAAGTTTGCAACTCCTACAACGGGTGTGATGAGTAGCGGCATGGAAGGAAGACAGAGTGAGTATGTAACACTGCGTCATAACTCTTCTGTACAGTCGGAAACTATTATTTGTTGCGGTTCGCCAACATTGTATTGAGAGTTAAAAGGTTCTCGGGGTTTTGTTTGCCGAAGTGCTTATTTCTGCGGCAGTGGGAACCGAACGGGTCCGTGGCAAATGGAATTGCTTTCAGTGCTGTCCTGAGTTCACTGCCTCCGTCATCTATGAAGCAAATTGGAAAATAAAATCCGACATTCATTGAGAATAACTAGGTAGTTGTAAAATGATCTAATATTTCAAAGTCAAGTCAAAGTAAAAAAATGGTTTAATTTTTCCTTATTGTCTTTGTTTGTCATAAAGCAACTGCAAAATTTATCTAGGCTATTTAAGGGGCTCCACGAGGTTGACTAGCGCGACCAATGAAAGAAAAACCGTTTCTTTGATGGATTAGATCGTTTTTGCAAAAAGTGCCTTGGAAATGTCTCAATCACGTAAATTGTGATTTTAGGAAAAGTATGAACAAGAACCCAGAATGAAAGACTTGGAGATGGATTGTATCTATCGTTTTGGCTAGCAGAAACCTCAATTTGCATACATTTCATCATCATTATCATCATCAGCCACTCGATGTTCACTGCAGGACATAGGCCTCCCTCATGGTTTTCATAACCATGAGGAGTTTTGCCATAATCGCCACGCTTGGCAGGCGGGTTGTAAAATGCATACATTTAGCGGGTTTATTCGCGATTGTTTTTTTTAATCTCATTTATTTTATAAGCCATACATCAATCGCGATTGTTTATTTTGTAAATTTTTTACTGGTCCAATTGTGATTGCTTTGAAGTAAATTGTACCAAATAAACAAACGCAACTAAATCCGTTATATGTACGACTATTTATGAGACTCAAGAGTTATTCCAAAATGCAATAATTTTTCATTGGTGGCGCTAGAAAACCTAACCCATCCCATTAACACGAGATAAGCCATCAAACAGTGCTAACATGATTGACTTATTAGCTTATTTTTTTTTTTTTTAGTTAACGGTTGCAGAGTATTGGCACTCTGAGAGTTTCAAGCATTGTCGTAATACGGTATTTGGTTGCTTCTCTAGTATCGGTGTTGTTATTTAATAGTCAGGGTGCATGGATGAGCATGTAATTTGCCGCGTTTATAGCATGTGATTTTGCTTATAGGTTTATGCCTTGAAAGGCTGTGTTATGGGCAGCCGATGGCCTATAGGAGTAACGGACTTGAAGTAGTTCGGTTGATTAGACTTTTGACACTTTCAATATGTTTGCTGGCCTTCAGAACTATAAAGGAGGATTCATACGAACGCCGGTGGATTGATGCGTTTTGCAAGTTCATTGTATGGTTTAATTCTAAAATGTTTAATTATAGTAGGATAAGGTTAATATTACCTAATTGCACCATTAGTCTTTGATGATAACGATTGCTGGTTTAGTGAACAGACTCCTTATATTAAAAAAAATAACAATCTGTCATTCTTCTGTTAACAAGTGTAGGACAAAGTGCTTATAAAAAACAACTGACTGACAGGTGCCAACACATTGATAGGAAAAGAAACTCAAGATAAAAATGAGAACTTAACGTAATTAGACACCTAAAGTCCACACCTAAAGACTAGAACCTATTATAATTAGAATCTGTTTTTTAAACTTTTATGCTTCATAAAATAAAGCAGTGCCTACAACAATAACAGAGTAATTGGAGTTTGGATCAACGTGTGACACCAGCTCAACCGATGACGACACCAAATTGAAAAATCATCACACAACAGTTGCCGTAATCACACCGGCTTTATTATACGTTGATATATTGCCCGTACAGATTGTGATTACACTAGTGAAAATGTCGTTTCAACAAAACACTGTATTAAAAAAATGAATAATGACTTCTTTGCCGACAACGTCATTATTACGTGCGGTCAACGGCGCACGAGGAGAGATTTCTATCTAGCTCCACAGCGCTGAGGTACAAGCCAAATATAACCCTTCCTTATAGAAAATAAGCTCTATTTTCTTATAACTAGACTGGTTTCAACTTCAACAGAATTTAAACTTTACGT
Organism: Yponomeuta evonymella; assembly: GCA_963969515.1. NCBI lineage: Eukaryota > Metazoa > Arthropoda > Insecta > Lepidoptera > Yponomeutidae > Yponomeuta > Yponomeuta evonymella. The sequence continues at coordinate 15,505,842 of OZ018354.1, read as the reverse complement.
ACGAAAGCCAGAGGTGCGTTTTCAACTGCAGCGCGCGAAGCGTTATAAACTTTAGAGCCTATTCAGGTTTTACACATGATTGTGGTGTGGCGAATCGTTTTGACAGATAAGAAGGTTATTATTATCACATTTTACTCAGTGAAGTACAGTACATGCATTTACATAAGATAAACTGGTGTCGGTTTGTTTGAATGTACCTACTTATGAGCTTATTCTTTGGTCACAATTTTACTTCGTCGTGATTAGCACGGTATTAGTCTGACATACTTTCACGATATTAGATTAGATATAATAGGAGATATAAGTAGTATTTATACATTTTGGTTACGAAACAGATTAATAGGTGCTTGTATCAGAAATACTATGTTTTATCAGACAAACAATATGACTGATTATAAAAAAAATGTTGTTATGCCATATTAATTAGCCTGCGACCTATTCCCAGACCTACCAAATATACACAAAAAAATTCATAAAAATCGGTGATGCCGATTATGATTTTTTTGGAGGAGTTGGATAACAATCACTGTGTGATTTTTATATATTAGATAGAATGCAGCCTATGTACGAGGGGTGTTCAATAATTAGTGAGAGGGAGGGAGGTTTAAACTCCTTGGATAGAGAAAATATATTGGCAGGCATAGCCCACTTATTTTTTGACATAATAAAATAAATAAAATTTGATGCTCTTTTGTTTATTTCAATCATAGATGGCTCGTACTTGTGTTCTGTCGCAACGAGTAATCGAAGATGAAGAAAATTTAAGTTCGCGCGGTAGTTAAATATGTATGTTTGAAAATTTTTGCTACGGAATAAGTAAATCAAGACTTGCAAGACACGTTAGAGGTTCATGCTCCTCCTTATTCTACGGTTGCGCGTTGGTGTGCTGAGTTTAAGAGGGGAAGAACATCCACTAATGACGACTCGCGCTCAGGGCGCCCTATGACTGCAGTAACTGAAGAAATGTTAAAAACTGTTGTAAAAATTGTTTTGGCGGATCGTCGTACTACTGTTCATTTTATAGCTGAGGAACTAACGATCTCAATAGGGTGTGTTCATATTATAGTACACGACAATTTGGGAATGAAAAAAGTCTCAGCGCGTTGGGTGCCTAGAATGCTAACGGCCAAACAAAAACGAACCAGGCTGAGAATTTTACAAAGCTGTTTGCAACTGTTACAACAAGATCCTGACCAGTGTTTCGCTCGAATTCTAACTACGGATGAAACATGGCTTCACCATTACAACCCTGAGAAAAAAAAAAAATCCACGACTTGCAAGAGACCATCATCACCGACCCCTAAGAAATACAAGGCCGTTCCATCCGCCGGCAAGATCATGGGTTCTCTTTTTTGGGACAGCCAAGGGGTGGTGATGGTAGTCATGGAGCCACTATTACGGGGAATATGTACGCAGAACAAATCAAAAAGTTGCGTGACAAAATACGCGAAAAACGTTGTTTTGTTTCATCAAGATAACGCCCCAGCGCAAAAATCCAAAGTTGCGATGGCTGCCATCAACGATGCTGGCTTTGAATTGGTGGAACATCCTCCATACTCTCCAGACCTTGCCTTGTGACTTTTATCTATTTCCGAGATTGAAAAGTATCTAAGAGGCCAAAAATTCGACGATGATGACGCAGTGATCACCGCAGTACAAGGTTTTTTAGAGAATCAAGATGAAGATTTTAAAAAGGGATTTTAAGTTTAGAAAAAATTTATGCTAAGTGTATACAATTAAAACGTGACTATGTTGAAAAATAAAATAACAATTGATAAAAGTTAATTACTTATTCATTCTCACTACTTACTGAATCCCTCTAGTACGTCCCACTGCAGAGCACAGGCCTTTCATCAGAGAGAGAGGTTAGGCGTAACTACCAAACGTGCCCACCACAGTTTGGCAATTTCACGTGATGATGTATGTTGCACCTTATAAACGCTGATTAAAATAGTCTGTGGTGGAGATTTTACAAGGAAGAGACGTTACTACCGACTAAATAAACTGCCTCTGATGAGTGCTTTAGAGGATTATATCAGAATTGATTAATACTCTTTATTGCATGAAATATCTTAAATATCTAAGTTACACAGTATACAACTGGAGGTGTTATCGCTAAAAGCTAAGAGGAATCGTGTTTTTATGAATAATTCCGTAAAACAGCGATGCTTTATTAAGAAGTGCCTAAGCTCTTTTAGTAGATTTGTATGAAAATAAAGTACGGTTGTCTTGTTTATTACTTTAAAAAGTATTTTTGACTGTATGGCAATTAACGTGCAATGAAAAATGTAAGTGTATAGGTAATAATACTTGCCACTGAAGGGCCTTCTCTCAGAGAGAGAGAGAGAGTATGGGCTTAATCACCACGCGTGCTTGGCAATTTCAAGTGCTAAGGTATGTAAACACCTCCGACACTCAGGTTTCCTCACGATGTTTCCCTTCACAGAGTTCACCGTGACTTATTGCTACTATAATCACAAATGTACGTAAATTAGAAAACAAAGTTATTGGTACATGCTGGAAATCGAACCCACGACTGAGAAACCGGCATTCTGCCGCCCCGCTACCGCCGCACACCGCAACAGTGTGCAAGCAATGAATCAAATTAAACTTCGCACTTTAGCAAGGAATATCATGAGAGCGTTGTTAACTTACATACCTAATTGTAATTTCGTTTCGATTAAACATGATCAACCAATCATACACAAAACTCTTCAATATTGAAGGAGTCATGTGACAACTTTTTAAAGTGCTTCGGTACAAAATTGTTCACTCTCCATACAAGTGAAAATTGCTTTTATGCCAACAGTTTTAAGACCTACGGATGTACTCTACATTAAGTTGGTAGGTTGACACCGCCGGTTTTGGTAATCAATCATCGGGCGCAGGGGCTGTCAACCATCTTGATGACATTCCCGCTTATGATAATATTGACATTTCAATCTATATACTTTGCAATGTTTTCGTACAAGAGTTTTCACATGACTTTGTTGCTTGCAATTAATATAATTAAAAAAGTAATTTAAAAGTTAAAAACTAATAAATGTACGTACGCACATACATACATAAACTTACGCCCGTATCCCAGAGGAGTAGGCAGAGACCAGGGACTCCCACTTGCCGCGATCCTGACAGATCACTTTCGCATCCTCAATATTCATTAGTCGTTGCATGCACACACGCCGGTTTCGTATTATACGCCAGGGACTTTTTATCTTGCCCTTTGCTAATACATCCCCTATTTGGTCGAAGAATACATGTGAAACTGCTTTAATGTCTTATTACAAGTACTTTGGGTAGGTACACATTGAAAATGTGTATGCAATACGGTATTTGACACGATCAACAATAAATTATTTCATATGCTCGATTAAAACAAAAATTACAAAATATCTCGGAAATTGTATCTCTTTTAGTCAATTACTAGTTATTACAATTTTTAAATAGATTAAAGATAAAAAGAGTGCTCTGAAATGTGACGCCATAAGCCAGTATTCTTTTAAAAATTCCGTTTTAAAAGTAACTCATTTGATATTTTGCCAATTGAGATGATATTAAAAGCGGTGACAGCATAGCGCATTGGTACAACACTTGAATCACATGCGTGAGGACATGGGTTTTAATCCCAAGAACCCGAGTGTCTGAGGCGCTGGCCACACAGAAGGGACGTGGGGCGAGGGCGCGGAAACGACAACTTCTTAGAATAGAGTTGAATCGCCCTGAATAGAGTTCACGCCCTCGCCCCTTCTCTTCTGTGTGGGCTTTGTTTCATCCCTTCACTACATTTTGTATGAATGTGAACTGGAAAGACGACGCGTCTCTTCCGTGCCCTCGCCCCACGGCTCTTCTGTGTGTCCAGGGCCGAGGTGTTCGCATACCGCAGCATTTCCTACTGCGCTTTCTCATATCTGAGCGTTTTATTGCACTTACGGCTAATAAAATAATCATTCTAAAAGTGGCAAAAAGTTAATATTTACTAAATTAGTTATTATATACAAAGAAATTGAAACAACTTGACAAGTACCTACTATGAATTGATTCACCGCTACCTATTGGAATGAAAAAGTGTATAAATTCGGTATGTCTTAAATAGGTCTTTAATTGTTATTGTAAACATTTTCTAACAAATATTAACTTTCTTGGCAAGATTTAATTTCAAATTGCTCTCATGTAAAGTTGCACTTTTTTCAGTTACGATGACTTACATTGGGGTCATCGCCCTATAGGCTTAATAATTCGTACCTACTGCAATTTGCCATTTTAAAGTCTTCGGTGCCTACGGTAAGACCTCAGACGCTGAGGGCCAGTTTCTGAATTGACAATTTCGCTAAGTAAATATTTAACCTCAATTTTATTGTAATTAGGGGTATACTAGTGAGTAGCCGATTGGCTAAGGCTTAATAGGTATTGTTGAAATTGAGCCAGTTAATTTAGCAGGTGGCTTTTGATAAAGTATTTTCTATATAGAATTAACAGATTCCGGTACTTGGTGTTTGATACTAGACTAAAACTTATAACGTGATACAAGAACTCAGATAAAGAGTACCCGAAACCGGCGTGCGTGCATGCAACGACTAATGAATGTTGAGGAAGCGAAAGTGATCTGTCAGGATCGTGGCAAGTGGCAGTCCCTGCTCTCTGCCTACCCCTCTGGGATACAAGCGTGAGTTTATGTTATGTTAAGAACTCATAAGCCGTTGACAGAAGTCGTTAACACACGGGAAACCATAATATCTATAATAGATAGAGAACATTTTATTCTTTAGTCTTATCGCTTAGAGCGATCTCTTCCAGACAACCTTTGCTGTGTGCTCGTCCCAGGTCATTTATTCATCTTATTAGATCAAGAAATATCGAGCCCTATTATCAATTTCTTGATTTGAATATTTAAAAAAATGTTCACAGCCAGAAAAAAGCTGAAGGAAATTAATTATAGGTTGCCATGCCATAGCATTATGTAATCAGTTAGTATAGTGTAACTGTAACAGTTACAGTAACAGTAATTGCGTTTCGGGAAACTGTAAGTTCCTATGGTCTTAAAATCTTGTAACAATTCGCATTTTATTGACATAACTAATTAAATGAAACGTAGGTAGTATTCATTTGTATTTACAGACAGCGGTGGAAGCCTAGTGGGTAGAATTTTGGACTAGGAAGCGAGAGACCCAGGTTCGATTCCCAGTGCGGGCATGTACCTATGACTTTTTTTTCTAAGTTATGTACATTTTTGAAGTTGTAGTTTCGACAACACTCGCTAATGGTGAAGGAAAACATCATGAGGAAACCTGAGTGTCTGAGCTATTCACATACCTCAGCGCTTGAAATCGCCTTTCCGCGGTGGGCACGCGTGGTGATTAAGCCCATAATCTCTCCCTGAGAGAAGACCTGTGCCTCACAGTGTGTGCCGTCAGCCTCGTTTGAATTTGCCACCATAATGGTCTATGACCATCCGTCGTTACGTCACCGGACTTTTGCAAACCTCTACACTCAACTGAACCGCACCCAACGTTAACGTGCCTTTGATCTTCCCGTGTTTATTTTATTCTATATTTTAAACAAGTTTATTGTAGTTTTCCTAATTAAAAAGAGTTTTGTGTACGAAGACTACGAGGCTTACTTTGTCTCAAAAAGACACAAGATTTTGAAGAAAACTTCCAGTGGCCCGCGTGACCAACATATTTACAATAAGTTCCAAATAAAAAAAATACACCGCTGCCGTTGGCGAGAGTTCCCTAGATGGTGGCAGCATTCCCCCTCTGAATGGCTAGTCTGATGCGCTGGCCGAGATAGCTAATTACCGCGCTTATATTTTTTCGTGAAGTTTACGCGCCTCAGGCACCCACGGACCCATCTTCTCGACCCCAAACGGCGCAAATAGGTAGCTGTCTCCAAGGACTGGGTATTCGCGCCGCTTGAGACCTTCTGACATAACCGCTGCCATCGATAAATCCTGCTAAGAAACTATAGTACATATAGTACGTAATAATTATTGTACACTTTCCTCCCTTGTTTATAATGTTCATATCACCACATCAAGGGTTGGCTGGAAGAGATTTCTGCTGAAATAAGCTCGCTATGTACACTTTTTAATTCTGTAAATGTTTTGTTTTATTCATGTAATTTTATGTGTGCAATAAAGTATAAAGTAAGTAAAGTATTGAAATGGCAATTATTAACTTTAGAACTACATAATAATAATATGCTTTCGCAATTCAAATAATAATTAGGATTTCACCATTTGAAAGTTTTTAGCAGGATTATAATCGGTAATTTTTAACGTTACTAATGTATCTAGTTATTCCAACGTAGTTATTCTAAATAACAGGATGCCACATCTTTTTGGTTGTGTCTATAAAATAAATACATTTTATCATAGTGAAATATTTTATTTCAATCACTTGTCATAAAAACGAAACCATAAAACCAAAAATTATTTTATTTTTTTGTTTTCACTGCTTTGTATTTACATTTCACATCATCTAAGTATTTCAATAACAAAGACCAAGTCACTTTAATAATATAACAAAAAATGGTACAATGGTTGTTCTTCCTCAAGGCAATTGTAATCAGGGAGGTATTTGCTGAAATTGATCCCCTTCTTGTTTATGAACAAACACATCTCATCGTTGAAGAGCCGTAAGTCTAACTAGAATAATAATGTCAACAAGATAAAAAAAAATTCATGCATCGCCATAAAAAAATATATATTAATACTAACCCCCAATTGAGCTCAGAACTCTTTAACCATCTCACTATAAACCCCCCCCCCTAAAGACATGGATATAAAAGTAGTTGAGGAGGTCTTCGTACGACACATAAAGAGTAATCTATTGAAAGTAGTCTAAATGTGTTTTATAGGCCAATCCTCGGCCCACACGGCTTCGTTCAAGCAAACCAAGCATTAAATCAGTCGCTTGAAGAAAACAATAACGTTAAGCAAAATGGAACAGCCAAAGGTGTTACTGATGTGACGCTAATCTCTAGCGAAACCATCCTTATTCCCCTGAATCAATATGAAAACCAATTGATAATGGAATATCGAAAGAGTCTTAATCGAGAAGCTAGAAATCCATACACGTGGTATCAGAGAATGAGAGGGTTAAATAAAAGAAATACTAACGCCGATCAGTCTAAAAAACGAAGACAATTTTTAAGTAAATGGGGTGCAATAAAAAATAGTGCAAATAAAAATAAAGGATTAGCGCAAAACAATACCAGAAATCATAAGCAAAAACTTGACGAGAAGAATGAAAAACTGCATAATTCTAGATTGAGAGGAAATCTACACAATATAGGTCAAACAAAATGGATGACTATAAACCAGGTAAACCACAAGTCTAAGCAACACCTTAGGCAACAATACGACCAACACTTGAAAGTTATAGAACAAACGAGGCAAAAAAATGAAAAAGCTGATCTGAAAGAAATGGCTGCTGTTAAAAACCATGAGAACCAGAAGATTTCAAGAGTTATTGATAAAAACACAACTACCGTACTAAATGCAGCCAATCAGCAAAAAGACAGAAAATTTGCTTTCGTTAGACACCCGGCTATACCTCCTGCTAAATACAGGCCCCATTATCTTCCTTTTTACGCCACTCCCTACCATCCACCAACAGCTGTTGGCAAACGACAAAGTGAAATGAAAAGAAATCAACACAATAATCGATTTACTGCAAAACATCTGTCTCCTAACAAGAAAACCAAAACTATCAACCAGACCCTGAACCAAAAGCCATTACAAAAGTCTAAACGACACTCCAATAAATACGGTCATGAGGAGAAATTAATTAACGATGGTACATTTAACAATTTTTATCAACAGAACACTGAATCGAGTGTTAGCCAAAACAAAAATAGACTTTCTAGAAAAGCCCAGCTAACCCATAACAATGTTAAGACAAAAGTAAGCAAACAAAATCTAGGAAAAAATTTTAATCCAAAGACATCAGGTAAGGTTACTCGAAATCACAAACCATTTCAAAGCGGTCAAACAAAAATTAAACTGAAAAGCAATAAGCCAAACAATAAATTTAAAAACAGTAAGTCAAATACTCAATGGAAAAACGGTAAATCTAATAATCCAAAAAAACCTAATGCTAAAAACAATAATGCACAAAAAACTACCTACCATTCATCAGCTCCGGCCACAAGTGACTTCTATCTAGACGCATCTGAGCCAGAGGAACAGAAATACATAGATCCCAATAACTCTGATCAACTTCAACTGACCACTGTGACTCCTGACTTTACTTTCGCTCAAAGACCTTATACTGAAGATACGGACTACTATAAAGAACACTTAGCCGACCTATATGACCGACCCGACGGAGACTATGATGCAGGAAAAAAATATGAAAGGGTGGACTCTAAACATCACGTTTTAGTCGAGACAGCTTCGGAGGCTAATAATGTGAACGAAGAACATGCTGGCAGTCACGACATGAGTGCACTAAGAGTCACGACTGGACCTTCAGGCCTGAAGATATCAACGTTTAGTGTTATCTCGCCAAAGATAAATTTCTTAAGTGTTTTAGGAGAACTTATGTAACGAAGAGACCGGCCACATAACTAATAACTTGAAAACATAAATGCGTCGCTTTCATAGTAAGTACATTTACAAATATAAAAAACATGACGATGTTTAATTTGACTGAATAATTCTAGATGTTTCAAACATTTCTTTATGATTCTTGAGTTGGAATTTGTTTTGTATTTCATCTTACCGGTAAGAATCTCATACATTACATTCTACCAAAATTTAGCAGGGAGGAGGAATGAGGAGGCGATACACACAAAAGACATAAATCATAATAATTAAACACGTAGGTTATCCGGTATCGTAGAATGCGCCAATTCTCGTTGACTGAGATTTTTTCCGCTGTAAGTTACGACCTCGCCTCGTTCTGAGATGCATAGTATTTTGCGTTCAACAGAACGTTGTTATGGTTTAAATAATCCAATCAGCATTATGATACCTATTCTTGAAACTCGTTTAGGCAGATTTAAAAATATAGCGTGAAACGGAAACTATTTACTTTCATCATCTCTGGCGCGATATTTATTTTGATTGAATAGAAAATGTTCACCGTAACTAAATGGCCAAGTGTAATAAAGTAACTAAATAAATAAATTACTCCCAATTTGAATAATCTACTTGCGTATCGCGAAGTGTAGCCTAATTAAATGTAAACAAGTTACAATCATATCCAAAATGTGCGAAAAAAACCTAACAACCTGCTCTCGACAACATCACAATGCGTTCATAAAAAAAGATTTATTGGCCATAACCAAAACTGTGTCCCACAAATAACCCGTCATAACAGGGAACAAATTGATATTTATAGAATTCTATGCTAACACACGAATATATCAAGTAAACAAATAACGGAGTTAACACATTAGAGGTCGAATAAAACTATAAATTATTGTTGTAGAGCCGTCTAAAGGTGTCGGTGTCCCCCGGGCTCTTCCCAAACGCATCATACTTTCGCACGCCTAATTTTTCCTTTCCAATAAATCTATAGTGCACTTTGAACATCGCTGTCTCTGAGGTCAAACCAAGCAAACCGTTATTTTCAGGCGCTATACAAGACTTGCACTAGATAACAATGTTTTAAAGCTCAGCGTTTTCGAAATTTGATTGCTGCGGAATGCACCATGTCCGATTAATATATCACTTTCAATATAAGAATGAGCTCTATTATATATAACAATACAATCGGCCGGCTCGACTCAAACACCTTGGCTTGTTAAGAATTATTTCTTTTCTAACTCGACACGTGTAATTTTATTTTTTATGGGCGCCGTAAAAATCGTAAACGAATTCGATAGTGATTGGGCGTTATAGGTTTAGTTTTTGACGATATTTTAAATATTTTTTGTGCATTTTTTCTCGCTTACGGTGAGGAAAACATCGTGACGAAACCTGAGTGTCTGAGGTGTTCACATACCTGAGCGCTTGAAATTACCAGTCCGCGTGGTAATTAAGCTCATACTTTCTCTCTGAGAGAAGGCCTGCGCCCGGCAGTGGAACGTACGTATATATAACATAACATAATATTTACATACAGGCACATACATTGCTACTGGTCCCACACTAGGATACCCTGTGTCGTGGGAACCAGTAACAACGACATCACAAACATGTAAACATCCAAGACCTGGGTTTTTTTTGTCCCCAGCCGGGATTCGAACGGGACCCTATTACTAAGACATCACTGTCCGTCTGTCTGTCTGTCACCAGGCTTTATCTCATGAACCGCGATTGCTAGGTAGTTGAGATTTTCACCGATGATGTATTTCTGTTGCCGCTATAACAACAAATACTAAAAACAGAATAAAATTAATATTTTAGGGCGGCTCCCATATGGGATAACAAACATATACAACAAACGTAATTATTTTGCTCTTTTTTGCACGATATTAATAATGGCTTGAAATATTCACACAATATTTTGTTCTATAATTCGCTTTAAAAATTAATTATTGAATAAAAATAAATAAATATTAAAGGGGGGCTCCCATACAATAAACGTGATTTTTTGCCGTTTTTTCTTAATTTTAGTGTCGAGAAAAAACGGCATTAGGTAATGTTTTATAGACAATGGTATGGAACCCGCACTTGGCCGGCTTTTTAGAAACCGGTTTTATTCTATCCTCCTACTGCGAAGATGGATTTTTGCGAATATCCTAAAAACAAACAAGATAACAGTCAAATATTTCTATATATTTTAATTTTTGGTGTGTACAATAAAGTGTTCTAATCTAATGTAATCTAATCTATACTTCCCGATCGGCTGTATCTTTGCAAATATTTTAGGATATTCGCAAATATTCGTTTTAGCAAAGTATTTGTCCTCTAATTATGCGCTGTTTACGTCACTCGCGGAAAACACAGGTTTTGTTTCCCAGTTTTGTATGCTGTTTGCTCGAAGGAGCCACGGCTCAAATAAACTAAAGGTATATTTTGATTAATCGAGCATAGCATAACCCATAGCGGAGACATTAATGTTAATTCGTTTTGAAAGCGTCGCAACATTGTTGTAATACGCCGCAGGGCACGGGCGCAGTCGATAAATCGAGCCTAGTTGTAATTCAATCTCTGGCCTTAAGGTCTATCCACGTTACAGAGCGGAGCGGCGAAATAAACCTTACATACTTACGAATTTACACGTACATAGGCCTGAGACACAGAAAGGACTTGGGGCGAGGGCGCGGAAAAGACCCGTCGTCTTTCCAATTCACTTTAATACAAAATGTACTAGAGGGACGGGGCGAGAGGCGCGAACTCTATGCAACGCGTCGTCTTTTCCGCGCCCGCGCCCGCGCTCTACGTCCCTTCGGCATGGCCAGGGCCATAAACTTACGTTTGTATCACGGATTGGTAGGCAGAGACCAGAGTCGGCTACTTGTCACGATCCTGACAGATCTCTTTCGCTTCACTGTCGTTGCATGCACGCACGACGGTTTCTGGTACTTTTATCTTGACTTATGATAATACATCCCCTATTTGCTTAAAGTATATCCGCCGAATTTAGAGACTACGATATAAGTGCCAAAAAATCTCCTTCTCGTGACATGAACGTCAGCCGCCCGTCAGCCGCACGGCTGCAGGATAAATCAGTGTTAAATGTTTTCCTTCAATTAGAAGACAAAAATCAATGGGCTCTGTCTCTCAATGTCTAAAGGTGACAACTCTCAGAATACTACTAACACTAGCCTCAGCATGTATACAGGAATCCATTGAACCTTAAAATCAAATTTAACTTAGCATTTATAAGCAATAACTTAGAGGGAAAATTAAATTACCAAGAAGTTCGATTTGCATATAAAATTAATAATTAATGGCTAATCTGTTTCACACGTTCACATAAAACTCAAGCGGGATATTACAAAATGATTTCGTTAAACGAATCGGGCTCTTAAAGCGATGGGCTTAAAGACTAATCGTGTGCCGTTTGGACTCATAAAGCGGTAACATTAAAATTCATAATGAGCCATCCGATATTCAATTAATTACACGACACGAAATGTTATCGGTAGTCCGACGTTTCGCTCGGCGTATAAGTGTGTAGTTATAGAATAAAGTCATTTCGGTTTTTAAGATATACAGGGTACGTGTAAATTCAGGTTCCAGTCAGCAACATCTCAACAACAGCAACAACGATCTCGAAGAAGGTTGTCAAAATAATGCTCAAATTTAAAAGCATGTTTGTGTAAAAGTATATTCACTAACTGCTGTAGGGAATCCCACAAATCAGACTGTTACAAAACAGTCTAGAATTGGATTAAATTTCCGTTCAAATAATTAGGTAGCTTTCACTTCCCACTTAAACTCTTTTTATTTTGACAAACTGCATAATAGTAAATCCAATCTTTCCGTAACGAACGCTCTAAGCTGTTTCTGATAAAAATAAATACGGAACTTTACGTTTGCGAATTTCATTCGCGGGGTATTTATCTGATTAAGATGAGAATCAGTAACAAATCATTCATTGCTCAATGAGTCAGCTGTTCTCATGAGAAAAAAACATGGAGTGTCCTGTTAGTTGACTGGGCAATAAGAAATAATCCAACTAGTCTCGCTCAATACGGTAGTTGACTCTAAACTTGATTGAGATGGAACTATATTATCTACACCATAAAGAAACTGACACGAAATAAAAAAAAACCACGAATTTATTTTAAAAGCAGGTATTTAGATGTTTTACAAATCAAACTACAAAATAGTTTTGCTCTAGTTATAAAAATCTTGTTACATCGAGTTTCCATTAATTCTGTATGTTTTCTAATAAGGATGTTATCGGCAAAATAAAGTAACTACTTTTGAATTTTAATACTTTAATCTGAGGCTGTCTGTCAAAATTAGATTATTTTACGAGATAACTGAATAATCATAACAGCTCTGCTTTATAAATTATCAGGCGACACTGGCAACTCCTGGCATCATAGTTTGGACCCAATTTGAATGGAGTATTTTGTTACCACGTGACTAGAAATACTTTCCGACAGGTTATTAAATATAAGAAAAGTATTAGTTGTACAGAAAGGTATTCACCAGGATTTTTTATCGTTTAAAATTAATTGAAAATTTAAATCGCAATCTCGAAGATGAAGACATTCGATGGCAATGTATATCGATCTCTCTGTTTTATTACTTAGGTACTTAGGTAGGTAAGAAAAACTGTGTGAGCATACCTGCGCGATTGGGTTAGGTATTTACATTGTTGCCAATCCACCACTTGAGCACGCGTGATGGTATCGTTTATGTGTTAGCTAAGCTAGTTAAACCTGAGATTTCCGCACTTAGCTCCATAGCGCAATTGGGTATTTGACAAAATATCAAATGAGTTACTTTTAAAACGGCATTATGTATGAAAATACTTGCTTATGACGTCACAGTTCAGAGCACTCTTTTTATGTTTAATCTATTTAAAAATTGTAATAACTAGTAATTGGCTAAAAGAGATACATTTTCCGAGATATTTTGTAATTTTTGTTTTAATCGAGCATAATTTATTGTTGATCGTGTCAAATACCGTAAGTTCAAGAGCAGTAATTTCCATCTCTATGCTGACCAAGGAACATTTTCTCTGTTCTGTGGATACGATTATAAGGTTTTCCATTCTTTTCGCCATATTCTGTGTGTAGGCTAAGGCGGATTTTGCAAAAAAATTAATATTAAACGAGGTCCTTGTACGAGAGACGGATGCGAGGCGCGCGTTTTTAAAGGCTTTTTCTGACTGGGCGCAAGAGGTGCAGATGCAGACGCACCCCCACAAGGCACATGCCGATACCATTCTTCCATATTACGCGCACCCTGAACGATTCCAATCGTATAACTGTCAAATTCCATACAAATTGCTATCGCAAACATCAGGCTTACGACAGGATTTGGTGCGCATAGTTAGGCGTCTGGTTAGTGCAAGTCCAAACAAATATGATACTGAATCTCATGGCTGATCAATAAAATATCAAATAAAGGCCTTATTATTCTTGAATAAAGACTCGGTGATTTTTATTTAAATAGAAATTTATTAACAATACTAATAATATAAACTAATACTAATAAATATAATTTCTAATTAAGTATGCACTTAAGGCCTTATTGTATTAATGAATTTATGCAATATTTTTGGTTATAAATACCAAGTCAGACAAACAAATTCTCTTAATCAATATTTAACGAACTTGTAAGTAATTATATTTCAATACCGCTAAATATTAGGTACGTAAAGGTAAAGTGATATAAGTACCACTGTCACCACTAAACTTGGTTCGAGAATTAAATTGTAATTAATAAGGCAGTTACGAATAAGACAATTACGAAGGCTAGTAAAGAGCTTCAAGCTTAGATTAATGTCAAACCAGGTTTAGTTAGTATGCTGAAATTAACTACACTGATTCGGAGGCACGCATCTTCCGGCTGAGTTGAGGACGGTGCCGGGGGCGCAGACGCACCCTCGCACGCACTGTGCGGTGCACGGCCGAGTACCGTTCGGGTCGGCGCAAGTGCGCGGGCAGTTCGCGCCGCACTGCGTCTCCACAAAGCCCTTTGGGCAACCTACGAAATAGAAATCAGATATTGGTACGATCCAATGTTATAAAAGGAGCTCAAATTTGGAAGAACTACAAGTTACCACCAATTACATAAAATGCCCAAATGAAAAATCGGCTGTTAGAGTTAAAAATAGTCATTATGTCAGATAGACAAATTTCTACCCTGTGGTTTCCTTCGGTCAGCGGTGTTAATACAACAAACTCGGAAATAATGAAGTTTCTTACATATACATTCAGAATAAAAACTAAGTCAGATTGCTTAAGCACATAATAAATTCGTCATTCATTCATTTGTTATAAAATTCGAGTTTATATGCTTTTGCATCTCAGAACAATTCTTATATAGCGTCAACAGCTGATCAACCTTGGTATCCAGTGTACCACCCACTCCTGGGCAGTGGAGACATCTTACTTTGCGAGACAAGTTAAGAAAAGGTAGATGCGATCTGATGAACGGATTTGAAAATCAGCTAGCGTTGAAAACCTATTTTGATGGAAAAGCAGTAATAAATATGGGGAAAATTTGACAAAAATCCTCTTCGTTGGAGGAAAAACATAAGAAGCAAAAGAAGAGGCGACTTACATTGCCGACGCTCTATGCAGCGGCCGGTATAGTCGAAGACGTTGCCGTTAGCGCAGATACAGCCGGGAACGCACTGCGCGGTGCATACGCGGTCTTCATCACGGCATGCAGGAGGGCATTGACCCTGGCACGCGCTCTGAACCTGACCAGGCGGGCAGGGTTGAGCTAGACATAAAATACCATCATCAGTGACCGGAGTTGCATCACTTTTTTTGTCCCAGCGGCAACTTTGAATAGTATAGTTGTGAAGCGCGTCGAACCAGCATTTTGAAGCCAGCCGGACAGATTTTAGTGGCATGCATGTATTCGTAAAATCTGGCCAGCTCGTCGCTATATCCGCGCGCATATCTGTATCAATGTAGCGTTTCACATCATACGGTGCAAAGAGAATTTCCTAATTGTTGATCAACATAACAACTGAAGTCTGAAAAATTCTAAGACCACATCCATGCGCAGTCAAAGTCGTGATTTGTTTAATTTATGTGCTGGGTATTACAGCCAGTTCACAGAATCTATATAATTTTAACCACTATCTTTTATTGTATTTTTTAAGTATAACAAAATATATATTCGAAAATGGGTGGTTTTTCTTGTTAATATAATTAGGCTCAACCAAAACGTAGCTTTACACAGACGAAGGGGTTTGCCGTTAACGTTTTAAATATAAAAATAAATAAATAATATAAAATAGGTACAGACCTGCTAGTGTCATTTGTAGTAACATGTAGAGCTGAAAAAAAGAACAATATTACTCATTGCTTTCTAAAAAACGAAAATTCGTATACTCAAAAACTAATAGTGTGCTATACTTTTGCTAAGATTGCAATGTCGAGCCAAAACGATTTTTTGATGAGGCAGGATTATTTACTTCGACTTTATTTATTTTTTTATTATTAGGAAGACTAACAGCACAACAAAGAATAATTAACTTATAGAAACATTTTAAGACTTAATTGAGCTCTTTGAGCAAAAACAGAAATGACAGGTAAAAACTGCCTTAATAATATGATTTACGGATTTACAGATTCATAATATGTTTAATACAAGACGAAAAGAATATTCCCTGAAAATAAAATCGTTTACACAGACTACAAGTCCGAGGTTGTGTAATTTACGCAGGCGCGATGCATATATCTTTTATCACGTTACGGTTGACAGGTGCATAGCAAAGTAGGTACTAAAAACCGGCTAAGTGCGAGTCTGACTCACGCACGAAGGGTTCCGTACCATTATATATATATATATATATATATATATAATATCGTGAGTCGTGAGTCAGACTCACACTTAGCCGGTTTTTAGTACCTACTTTGCTATGCACCTGTATATAGATATATAGATAGAACATTCTTATATACCACATTAGACAAAGATCGAGACAAGATAGATTAGGTACATTGAGACCAGCGCCATCTATAGAAACCAACAAATGGCGTTTAACATTGACATTTAACTACATGGCATCGGCGCTGTTAAAGTTACATTGATGGCTGCTAGATGGCGAGCGTTGACTTTAGACAACGTTTTTTGTATGGGAAGCCCCTTAAATATTTATTTTATTCTGTTTCATAGTATGTATTGTTATAGCGGCAATATAAATACATCATTTGTGAAATTTCAACTGTCTAGCTATCACGGTTCATGAGATACAGCCTGGTGACAGACAGCCAGATAGACAGACATGCAGACGGACAGTGGCGTCTTAGTAACAGGGTCCCTTACCCCTTTGGGTACGGAACCCTAAAAAGGTACACAAAAATTTGATAAATGTTAGATTCTGTCTACTAACGTGTCTACTAATAGAGCCAGGAGTAATATTGATGTACCGTGGCCGGCATTATGCTTGGGCACGTACAATAAAACACAAACAAAAACATGCTATAACTATTGAACAATTAGAAACAAAACGCGGGAGGAGCCTACTCAGCCAGAGTGGTGTGCACTTCTGTTAGTGTTGCATTCGTGTACATCACAGCCAGTACTGGCTAGTGTGAATAATAAATAAATTGCGTTAGAATGATTAGGCATTTACGAATGATATATAATAATATGACTAATTGAAGTATTTACTAACCACACTGAGCGTTACGAACGATACCAGCCTCATTTTTGTGTTCAAGGTATGTTTTAGTTCCACAACAATAACTCACAAAACGGTTTAACGCTGTGAACGCTTCTTTGTAGACTGAAGTTATCAACTAAGCAGTGCCCTTTTTATACACACATTCGTGACGCTCGCTTTGTGAAGCCATGACAACAAAGGAATAATGAATCGTCCATGGCAATACAAATCTCTAATTAGTGACAGCAGTTTTTTTTTATATTTTCATAGTGTAGGTTTCGTTTCATTCAGCTTTTTTTTGTGTGTTTACACCCAAACTCTTTAGTACTATCAAAGTCAAGAAATTGATAACAGGGGTTGACAAAACAGGATAAGAATATTCTTTGTTGCACATAAGAAACAAAAACACAGAAATAAAAGCTACAATGGAAAAGGTACAAAGGTAAAAAGACGACCTTATTACTAACAGCAATTTCTTGCAGACAACCTTGTGACGGAAAGGTTGCCAAAGAAGAAATATGATATTTATAGTAATAAAATGAATAGAAATACCAGTTCCTCTTAAAAATATGAAAAAATAAAAGCAATCTGTGCAATCTTTTAACTACCACGAAAAAACAGAAAAAAAGCTCTTAATATGCGTATAATACGCATATAATACGTATATATATACGCATATCCATATCAAATAATCTCGATCAATATTTTTTAAAAATAAAAGTAGAAGAGAATTCCATATAACGTAGATACATAACTGAACGTTGTAGAAGAATTAGAATTATGCTGCTTGTATCAGTGAAATGCAAAAACGTTAATAAAACCATATTTTATTGGCACAGGATTTATGGTACAATAAAACCAAAAACAAGTAAATTTCAGAAAAAAAACTTCATAAGGAGTGTCATCGTTTTACTTTCGGTGACTCCAAGACTACCAAAAGGCCTATTTACTTCTAGGGCACCGGTTAATCGGCACACAGCATCCATCTCGTCTGAAGACGGTTCCTCTAGCACAGATGCATCCTGACACACACTCCTTATTACAGGGCCGCGTGGCGTTGGGGTCAGCGCAAGTTGGGGAGCACTTTGCGCCGCATTCGGTCCACACGAGGCCTGTTGAGCAGCCTGAAACAAAAAACTGTGTATTCCACGCAACCAGCTCGATGGTCACATGATCTGGAGCAGATTGCTAGCAGAAGAATGTGCTTTAGGAGAGGTTTATGTCCAGCAGTGGACGCAAAATAAACTTGGTTCAAAGCCTTTCGCTCTGATCGTTGACAAATTGTTACCTTGTACGAAATTTTATTTTATAATACCGAAATTAAGGCCTACACTGGCTAGGAGGCACGCATTGTCCGGCTGGGTTGAGGACGGTGCCGGGGGCGTAGACGCACCCTCGCACGCACTGTCCGGTACACGGTCGGGTGCCGTTCGGGTCGCGGCGCAAGTGCGCGGGCAGTTGGCGCCGCACTGCGTCTCCACAAAGCCCTTTGCGCAACCTTGGAAATATAAATCAGAAATTATAATACGTTCTACTTTCCTTTCCTTTCCCATCAACATAAAAAGTTATATTCCCCAGTTTTCCGAATGGGAAATTTTACTAAGTAAATACCTAAGTATAATTATGTTTCTTCAGATTTTCCAAAGCAATGCATACTTAAGTATTTTTTTTTACTTAGTGATATTCCCAATTCTTAAACTGGCAGTTAGAGTTGGTTTCACATTCTTAGAATTAAAAATAGTGATTACGTCAGATAGTCATGTTAATATAATACAAACTCAAAAATAGTCAAGTTAAGGGGCTACAGTGTGCTGGAACTGGCTGGAAGACGCTTTTGAATCGCTTGTGACATCCTCTAGGAACATTTCAGACCTTTGAAATTAATATATGATATAATTTAACTCCTCGATTCCCTATGGCATGTATGACAACTGTCATAACCTTACGCCTTCTATGAGTAAATATATTCCGTAAGAATGCTTAAAACAAACCTAAGAATTTATGTGCCATTTTAAATGCGCAGTGGATTACGTTTAAGCTTATACAGTCTTACGGGCAATATCAAAATATTGTATGTTCATGTTTAAAACTAACAGGAACAATAGTTACTCATTCAGAAAAAACGTTTTCATCAATTTATCACATTACGCCTTACGAGGAAAAGCCCAGCTACTCGTTGCATGTTGTCTGTGACCAGGCGCTCTTCGCATCACCATTGATTTGATTGTAACTTTTCATAAGCGATTCATCAATCATAAATCAACCTTCCAAAGTTCACCTCGAGCGCCATATAGTGAAATTAATTCAAAGTAGCAATTCTCATACAAAATTACCGATTGTAGGCCAAGGGCGTGGGGTGAGGGACCGAAAAAGACGCCGCATCTTTCCAATTCACTTTCGTACAAAATGTACTGGGTCAAGTTTCATAAAACTATAATTTCGTAGTTTATTATGACAATTCGAGGTACACTGCGCAGCAGAGTCTATTTGTTAATCTGTGGGTTAATCGGCTTTCGGTCATAGTCACAATGAATTGTAGTTCTATGAAACAGGATCCTGAAGGGATGGGTCTTTTCCGCGCCCTCGCCCCACGTCCCATGTCCGAACAAAACAAAAAATATTATATACCTATTAGTCCAATCGGTGGAGACATTTTCGAGTTTTTGCAAGACCAACGCACGGGGACTGATTTTTGTAGTAGTGATCGAGCTTCAATCGTTAGAAAAACATAAAATGTAAATTCCCATTTCCTGTATTTTTTTATTTAAGTAAATAACTAAAAAAGAAAATAAAAAGAAGAAAAGTAAAAAGGAAACCGATCATTTATTATAATCATTATTCGAACCAAAAGCTCTCTGTCGCTCAAGGGACGCCTCTTCCCATCCGAGCTATTGTAACATTATGAATCTAAGCGAAACATCGTTCTATTATTTGTGCCTAAATCACGGTAAAAGCGAGGTTCACTAAAAATGAAACCTAACTACCTATGTATTATAATCCATTTATTGTCGCGATTAGGTCGGCCGCACGCGGCCAGACTTTCTGCTCGAGTATTGTAGTCTCTAATACCTAGCATTTAAGGTTCATTTTAGTTTGATGGAGTTTTGTTTCAGTCCTCGCGCTCGCACTTCGCCTCCTCGTTAGATTGTAGGGTACATAGGCGGTAAATAATGTGTTGGTAAATAATAACTTCGATTGGCGTTACGAATAATACTTGATTCATAAACGAATCTGTGTAGATTTCGTCTGTAAATTTTTTTTCTATCTGCCTGACATGTTTTTCTGTTTTAAATAAAATAAAACGCTGTATATTTTTATCACGCATTTTATTGTACATGCGGAAGTATTGTTAGAAGAATCAATGGCGTAATGCTAAAAATTTTAAAGCAATTATAATTTATATACATTTGTACTTGTTTTTAGTTTTTTTATTTTCTCGAAATTCCGCCGTATTGGGATAAGTTATCTACACTGCAATAATTATGCTCTTTACCTTCCCTACATGTAATATAAATCACACTTCCATGACATGTATGTTGATCCTATTCAATTGTTTTTGCTAGGGTTGTCACAAAATCCGGGTTTTTTTATTCATGATTTATTCGATGCTCATTTTTAGGTACAACGTAATTTAAATATATAATTTAACGCTCATAATATTTTTTGGGTTCCGTAATCATAATGACAACAAAAGAAAGTAGTTAGGTTTTTTGTACACGTAACAAAAAAAAAACAACTGAAACCTTAACAAAAAGGAAAAGTGTAACAAAAAGTAACCAAATAGAAATAGAAGTACTGTATCACACAATAGATTAAATAAAAATCTGCGTTCCTGGTTTACCGATATTACATATTTTTATTTAAGTGTCACAATGAATAGTTTAATGTATCTTGAAAATATTCGTCGGTGGGGAGTTCCAAAATTATAATAATAATAATAACGTCAACACAACGCAATCAAACTAGAATTCCCTGTACTATGGTATGGATAGTTTTTAACTATCAGCTTTAATGACAAAAATCACTTAAATGCTGTATGTTTTCTGTGCTATTGGAATGAAATAATAGAAATGGTATGAATTACACTATTAATACGATTATGAACAGATTAATCTGTTATAATATACCAATATAAGTTAAGACGAGGCGGCACTGTTTATTAATAATTATATTTATCAGTCTTTGTGCTGAAACAAGGATGCAGGCCAAATAAGCACTCAAATCCATTTGTAGCTCTTTTGCCAACATCCTTAGCAACGAAGTCTTTATCCATTTTCATAATTTTTGTTTTATTTCTTTGGTCAATATCCATTTTGAAATGTTTTTTTTTCTTCTGTAAAAAATAAATTATTTTGCTTTTGTTCTTAAAAATTTTATTATTTTGTTTGTGTTATACCATAGAAAAAAAATACTCCTGTCAGATTCGCTTAATGGACTATGTGGCCACACAGGCACGGAAGCGATGACACATATTCACCCTTTTAAAACCGCTTCAGTGAATGCGCGTAGTGTAAAATAAAATAAAAAATTGCGTAAAGTCGATGATTTAAATTAAAAGATTTTGAGCCAAAATCTTAATCCAAGCTTCAAATTTATCAAAATTTCCACTCTTTTAAAATATTTATAATCCTCTGTATTTTGACACTATATTTAAAGATTTTCAACAGCTTTTGTAAATAAACCTCTTGAGTCATGGAAACACAAGAAGTCCACTGCTGGATATAGGCCTCCTCCATGCATTTCCAAAAAGACCGGTTGGAAGCGGATTTCATCCAGCGTCTTCCTGGCACTTGGATGAGGTCATCTGTCGGCTGGTCGTCCTACGCTGCGCTTGCCGATATGTGGTCTTCATTCGAGAACTTTTCGGCCATGTAGACGACTTTCGTTCATCTACGAATCTCATCATTTCTGATTCGATATCGTAGAGAAAGCATAGGCCTTTCCATAGCTAGTTGCGTGACCTTGAGCTTTCTTATGAGGCCCATAGTGAGAGACCACGTTTCAGTGCCATAAGTCATCACTGGTTGTATAATTTTGTCTTGAGCGATTGAGGTATATTAGACGAAAGGACTTTTCTAAGTTTCCCGAATGCTGCCCAGCCGAGTTGGATTCGACGATTGACCTCTTTCGCAAAGTTGGACGGGCCTAGTTGGACTGTTTGTCCTGAGTAGACGTATTCGTCTACAACTTCGAGAGTCGAGTTCCCCAATGTTATTGGGGTGGGCACGAAACGAGTATTCGATGTGACCTTCGTTTTGTCCATGTTCATTTCAAGGCCCACCCGTTGGGAAACTCGACTGAGGTCTTCGAGCATTATGCCGAGGTCTTCCATCGTTTCTGCCATGACTACTATATCGTCGGCAAATCGAAGGTGAGTGATGTACTCGCCATTGATATTGATGCCGCGTCCCTGACATTCCAGAAGCTTGAAGGTATCTTCCAGTCCGTTTGTGAACATTTTTGGAGAGATAACGTCTCCCTGTCTTACGCCCTTTTTCAATGGAATTGCCTCCGAACTCTGTTCCTGTACTCGGACCGACATAGTGGTTCTGTGGTCATAGTGGACTGTTGTACAAGCATTTCAGCCAGCACCTCGATATACCGATAGTCAATACGGCAACGCTGGAGAGACTCGAGCACTGTCCATAACTCGATCGAATCGAAGGCTTTCTCATAGTCCACAAACGTAAAGCATAATGGCAAATTATACTCCTCAGTCTTCTGTATAATTTGCCGCAACGTGTGGATGTGGTCTATGGTACTAAAGCCCTTTCGGAAACCGGCTTGTTCGGGAGGTTCAAGACGATTCGTGAGGACCCTCGAAAACAGCTTATAAACATGGCGCAGAGTAGTCATCAGTAACCACAAAAACCTCCAATACAAATTTTCATACAAAAACGGAGCCAGAGATAAAAATCAGAATTTTTTAATTTTTAGGAGCCAGCTTGAAATTCGACTTACGCCATTTTGTAAAAAGTAAGTTAACGTTGTCATCCAACCCAAGGTCTTATTCAACATTTGTTCGACAAGACTACCCCGTAATGTTACCGTTTTCTCAGGCTTTGACAAAAAAGCTGTAAAGACCGGATTTTCTAAGTCAGATTTTTCTTATCGGATTGAGGGATCACCCTGTAAGGATGGAAAATTCCAAGTTTATACCATATGTGGAACTTGAAAATCTTTTAGCACCTGATAAGATCGAAATTAGAACAACCAAAAATTCAAGAATTTTCGCACGTCTAGTTATTTTAGCATTCAAATGCTGTGTGACTATAAAGTTGATACAATATTAGTCCAGCCGCTAGACCAGCGGGGCCCGGTGGCAAAACCTGCATTAGGTGTTGGTTGAAAATTTAAGCAAGTTTACTTTTCAATCGGCACTATTAAATTTGCCATAAAAATTTGTTGACGTCACCGTCCTATCTAGGGTTTATGCAACGAGTTTATGTTGTTTTAAAAGACCACCCCTAAGTGTTACCATTATCCCAAGCCGTTGAAAAAAAAAAAGAAGCTTCTCCAAGTTTTCGATTTTCTCCGTCAGTTTTAGCAAAAAAACTAATCGTATAGAAAATTTCAAGTTAGTAACATCAAAATGGGACAACAATTTTATCTAGCTGTTTTTCGCTGATCAACTTTATGTAGGTATATACATTCTTCACGTCACACCGTGTACATAAAGTTGTTATATGCGATGTATATCATGTTAGTATTTTAATTAATATATCAATAATAATGGCACCAGGTATTTACGTATTTTTTTCAAAATCAAATCAGATCCGGATTAAAAATTACTATCTGAGAGCGTGACAACCCTAACGACGTAAAATCCGGATAACAATTAAAATGGTCGTAATTTCTACTTTCCATGGAATTGGCATTTGAAATATATTTTTTATTTCATATGGGGAAGTCGCTTCCTACGTTCCAATTTTGCCACTGAGTCCCGAAATACATCCATGTGAAATCAAAGTCAAATTCACTTTATTGAAAAAAGATAAGATGATTTTTTTTCACTTTTTGACATAAAAACCTGTTGTTGTGAAAAAACATGTACTATTTCGTAAGTAGGTAGGTAAACAAATACGACGTACTAAACATGTGATTTTTGTTTAAAAGCTATTCTTTCTACAAAGCATAGATAAGTTTTGAAGAGATGTACCTACCTTTATCTTTTTTGTTTGTAATGGCGCATGCTATACAAGAAAGCATTAGATTGAAGTCTATTCAATCTACGCGTAGGTACGCGGGCGGGCTGGCGAGCCGGCTAGAAAAGTAGAAACCGCTCGGCTCGCTCGACGCGTTCGAAATTCGGCTATATATATGTGTGCGTTTGGCGGCGTGTGCTTACGCGAAGGGAATGAGACTGTGTGTGTGCGGCCGCGCGCGCGTCTTTCTATGGAGATTACTACTAGGAATTAATTCAGTCGTGTCATCTAGCGGTGAAATGTTGAAGTGCTGCACACCTGTGTCAAACGCTCAAGGTCATTGGCACAGGGAAAAATCTTAAGTAAAAAAAGCAAAAAGGCTCTTCGTAAGTATCGGTATGTATTCAATGGACGCCCCACTGCTGGGCAGTGAGAAGATCGCACATTGCAAGATAAATAAAGAAAAGGTAAATGCGAGGTGATGGACGGATGTAGCCAGCATTGAAAACCAACTTTGATGAGCAAGCAGCATGAAATAGAGAAGAATATAATAACCGATCTGACGGCCAATCGTCACCAGAGGAGGAAAGGCATAACAAGCAGAATAATATAATATGTGTGATAATATTAAATTTACATTGGCGACGCTGTATGCAGCGGCCGGTATAGTCGAAAACGTTGCCGTTGGCGCACACAACCGGGAACGCACTGCAAGGTGCATACGCGATCCTCGTCGCGGCATGCAGGCGGACCCTGGTCTGAACCTGACCAGGCGGGCAGGGCTGGCCTAGATACAAAATATTATCATAAGTGACATTAGCACTTCTTTTTAGGTCCTAGCGACATGTTGAAATGGTATGACTGTGAAGCGCCAAGGAACGTCATTTTGAGGCTGGCCGGACAGTTCAGTGGCATATGTATGCCCGCGTGCATATCCACATCAATCTAGCGTTTGAGATAATACGGTGCAGTGTTTTGTAGTGTTCTATGTTTTTATGTGTTCTATGTTTACTGTTTGTGTAATAAATATATTCGTCTTTAAAAAGTGTTTTCGATCACTAATAATCATAATTGGTAAACACAACAACTAAAGTACCAACGAAGAATTCTAAGTTACATGGCCCGCCTTCTGCCAATGACACCCGAGATACGTCCATGTGCAATCAAGGTCATGATTTAGTTTCTTTATCTGCTTTGCATTGTAGCCAGTTGCCAGAATTTGTGTAATTTTAACCTCTATCTTTTCTTGTATTTGTAAAAGGTTGTAATAAAATATCCATCCGATAATAGGTGGTTCTTCTGTTTATAGTATGAAACATACTAACGTGGTGGCGGTAGTGGTTCAAACATACGTCCATAAAAATATTACTGCAGTAAATGACGTATAGGTCAGGCTCAACCAAAACAGCCGTACCTATATAGACGAAAGAATTTGCCACCCATATTTAAGACATTAAAATAATCATTATTATTAATACGTTTATGTACTACACATAAGTAAACTTTACAATGGCAATGCGGCGGACTTAATGCTACAATCATTTTCTAACAGTCATCTGCAGGTGTATGAAAATATCTGATAGGTGTGAAAAAGATAAATTCACGAATAATACACGTAGTAAAATAAAATAACAGATATAAATTATAATATAATATCTATCTAACAAAAATAGGATACAAAAAATATACTAAAACATCAAATAATAATCCTTCAAGAAATAAGATAAAATAGGTACATACATGCTAATGTCAGTTCCGGCAACAGGTAGAGCTGAAAAAAAACAAAATTACTTATTGTTTCCGTAGCACGAAAATACGGCGGTAGGGCAATATTCTTTTCACACCTGCTATTCAGAAAAGATCCCTTGATTCCCTCAAATGATCAAAGTTATACTTTTCTTCCCTGATATTCTAGTTTTTTTTTTATTGCCCTCAGCATGATCCGTGTGCAGATTTTCACAAAATGTAATTCCAATTCGATTTTTATTTTGTTGCAATTGATCATAATTGTCTTCCACGGCACATAAATAATTTTTCCTTATAGCAGGTGTGAAAAGCAGTATGTGTCACTCGGTAGCAAAATTATTTCCGTCTTGGGCGTAAACACATGAATCCCTCGCTACGCTCAAGATTCTACTTTAGAATCCCTCGCTACGCTCGGGATTCTATTGTAGAATCTTTCGCTTCACTCAGGATTCAATATACCGCCCTCGCCGTAAATATATAATTTTGCTCCCTTGAGACACAATCTACTATTTTCACTAGGCAATAATAATTCCCAATCGCCATGTCAAGCCAAAACGAATTTTCGAGAAGGCTGGATTGGGTAGTTCGACTACCCCACAATAGTCTGTGTAGACGGCGGACTACAGGGTGAATTTGAAATCGTTGTTATCGTTTTGTCAAACAATATTTATAATAAAAACTGAATTTTCACGGATATTTACTCGTTTACTTTCCATTTTAACATTTTTTCGACGTTTTGGTACTTTGTGCAAGTGCCGTGAACTCGGTAGTCTACGTTAAGTTTTATTATTCTGGTGGGATCTCTTTGAGCTCGCTTAATCTTATCTCTAGCTTTATGGAATAGATAGATAGATAGAGAACACTTTATCAACCAGGTTTGTTTTTACAAAAAGGCATATTTCTAATATATACATCGCAGGCAAAGTCAGAATCCTATATTTAATGAAGAAAGGCTTACAGGTATCTTGTTTTTGAAGGCCAAACATGGCTCGGATGCATCGTTTTTGTAATTTAAATACAGATACTTTATTTGTGCAGTTGCCCCAGAATATAATTCCATATCTCAGGAGATATGCAACCATACCATGGTAAGCTGTTATTAACGCATTTCTGTTTGTAACAGCAGAGAGTCTGTGAAGCGCAATAGCACGCGAGGACAATTTTTTATTTATCTGTGTAGTATGTTCATCCCAGTTTAACCTACTGTCTATTATTACACCTAGAAACTTAGAATTACGCACTTCCATTTACTTCGATATCTTTATATTTTAAGGTAATATTATTAGGTTTATTTTGTCTTTGTTTAAAATGCATTATGCTGGTCTTATCTAGATTAATTTTGAAGTTGTGATTTTGAAGCCAATTTATTATGTCATGTAGAGATTTATTTATGTCAGATCCATAATGTTCCTTATTTCTAGAGTCAATAGAGATAGTGCTATCATCGGCGAATAGAGTCATTGGATAGGTGCTCACTTTTGGTAAGTTGTTTATGTAGACTAAGAAGAGAAGAGGCCCTAACACGCTTCTTGTGGCACCCCATATTTTACTTTCCTAGTGTCCGATGTGAATAATTCTTCTTTTTTTTCTTTAATATCAATTTTCGAAATTTTTGTATATTGAGTTCTATTCTCCAGATATGATTTTATAAGGTTTATTCAAAGGTAACTTGTAAAATGGGACATGTCTTATGAAGTTGTACCAAAATCCTGCAAAAGTATTAAGTAGACTAAATTGCTTGAAATTCCCATGGACGAACTCAAACAAAAAGAAATTCAAAAACATAAGTTGTAAAAAACCAAGTTTCGTAACTCAGTTCTTTTACCGCAAAAAGTTGTGAGACCCACGTAATACCAAGTCTGTTCTTTTAGGTAAAACATTTCAGAGTGTATCGTACGATATGCGTAAACAATTCAAGTAACAAATTCTTACGGGGTCGGTACCAACCATAAGACACAAGAACGATTTTTATTTTTGTGACTTATGGTTGAGTTCGTATGGTGGTTTAGTATGAAGAAAATAGACTTAAATATATTTTTTTTTTCGGTAAGTACAATTTTTTTCTGTCTCACTAACTTTAAAACCGGATCTGAATGCCGCTTTAAAATATTGCCGGCAAAAATTACGCGGGAGGAGTCCGCTCAGCTAGCGCGGTGACGCGCTTTTGCTGGTGTTGCATTCGTGGCAATATTTTGGCAATATTGCCGGGCACGGTACATCGTAGCCACTACTGATTAATGTGAATAATAAAAAAAAATAAGTAAGTGAAATCTATAATGACCATACTGAGCATGATGAACGATATTAGCCTCATTTTTATGCTCAAGGAATGTTTAGGTTCACAGCAATATATTGACTATATGACGGCTTAACGATTTATCTTTGAACGCATCTATTTAGAATTAAATTATCAGCTATGCAGCGCTCTTTATATGCACAAATTCGTGATGCACGTTTTGTAATCCATCGGCATAAAGGCATAACAAATAGTGATAAACTAAGACCTGTCTTGCATTGCGATACTAATCTCTAATTATTATTAATCGTTTATTTCGGATCATAAAATCCATATAACTTAACCTAATCTTTAAAAACATAGGTAAAAAATATTATAAATTAACTAATACTTAAAACATAATCAATCAATCAATCAACTGATCAATTAATTAATTAATTAATCAGTTGACCGACTAATATGCATCTTCTCAAAATGATGCCACATAGGGCAATCTGGCCTGTCAGCCAAAACCTGTAGGATACCGCTGGCGCTGCCGCGGACGCGGTCAATTAAGGATGCCACTCGTTTGCGCATTATGGCGTGAAAGCCGTCCGTACGGGCCTCGGCAAACATGCCTGAGGCACTGCAGTACCGCGGCAGCCCCAGCAGCATCCTGAAGATGTTGTTATATTGTACACGGAGAGCGCAGAGAGCCCGCTGGGTACAGCCAGCCCACAGGCTGCAGGCGTAGAAGGACTGGCAATAGGCCTTGAAAAGGGTCACTTTTACCTCACCACCACACCGAGCAAACCTGCGGACCAGCATGTTCCCCCGGACAGCCAGCGCCCTCCGTTCTCTCTCAATATCTAGGTCGTCTGACAGGTCTTCAGTGACCCAGTGGCCGAGGTACTTGAAATGATGTACCCGTTTCAGCTCCACGCCATTTAGACTAATGGGGGGCACTGTGGCCACTTTATGTTTGCGGGGCTGAAACACCATCAACTCGCTCTTTTTTTAGTTGTATCTTAGCCCATGCTGGTCTACATATTCCTCACACAATGTGATGAACTTTCTTAAACCGCTGATTGAAGGGCTCAGCAGCACCATGTCGTCGGCGTAACTAATGTTGTTAATACTTTTTCCATCTATTGAGCAGCCAACCCTGGTATCGCTAAGCCCCTCAATCAGATTGTTAACATATATATTAAATAGACGAGGAGAAGTCAGGCCTCCTTGTCTCACAACACATCGCAGACTAAACTTCTCGGAGTCCACCCCGGAAAATCTTACTACATTTATCTGGTTGCTGTACCAATAGTCAAAAACTTGTATCAGCTGTTCCGGAAGCTTGGTTTCGGTTCTCAACTTATGCCAAGGCAACTCATAAGATACGAGGTCGAAAGCCTTGGACAAGTCCAAAAAACATGCGTACACCGGGGTCTTCCTGTTGGTGTAGTACCGAACTGTTTGCTTGAGACTTAAAATTGCCGTCTCTGTTGACAGTCGGGCTCTAAATCCGAATTGCCCGTGTCGTGTAGTTTGCAGTGTTTAGAGAGGTGTTGGTCAAGCAAGCAGTCCAGCCCCTTGGCCACAGTAGTCGCCAGTGAGATCGGTCTGTAGTTGGACTTATCGGACTTATCACCCGTTTTGTCTTTGACTATTGGTACAACAATCGTTCGCAGGCAGTCTTTCGGTAGGTAACAGTGCCGTACACAGAGAGTGTAGAACACTGCTAAGTCTCTTGGTAAGTGCACACCCGCATGTTTTAAATGTTCAACACTAATACTATCATGCCCCGCTGACGTTCCCCTTGTCATTCTACTTATGACTCGAGCCACATCTCGAGCCGAGAACCCAATAGGAATCGCATTCTTTCGCTGGTCCTCGGACAAAGATGATGGCGGCGCCGGCCGGACCAGCAATGGTGGATCCACTTGGAAGCTGTCTTTAAACAAGTTAGCTATATCCCGCTTACAAGCTTTACCGTCGACGTTCAGTGGCGAACAGGGTCTTGGGCCAAGCTTAGAGGTCTTTTTCCAAAATTGAGATCTAATGAGTTCCTGTTTTGTTGTGTAGTGATTTTTCTTATTTTCACAATTCTGTTTCATTCAGCTATTTTCGGGGTGTAAATATCTTGGTTACCTAAATACTCTCTTTCTGATAGAGAAGACATGTGCCCTACAGTGGAAAGTATACAGGGCGTCCCACGGCTATGCCACATGGAGGGAAAGTACCTTGAATATTGTAGATGGAACAATTTAAACTGCATTCATACATTTTTAAATAATTACCTACATGGTTGAACCGGGATCATTTTTAATTCAAAATTAATCAATTTAATTTATCAAATGCATTTTCAAACTTTTACTCTTTTGTTTCATTGATAAATTGATAACAGGGGTTGATATTGCTTGAAATAATGAGATGAAATAATATAGGATATCTTTTTATCAACATTCGTTTTGTTTGTTTAGGGCGCTCGGCTTAGTCGGTAAACAACTCACAGTCATAGTAAATATTGCTTTTCAAAAAGAGCTGATTGATTTTCTAATGGCACAAGTGTTTCAGTGTTGTTTTCTATGTTACGTACATTTGTGAAGAGGTTAGATACCAGTGAAAACGAAATAGGGGCCACTAAGTACTTTTGATATAGCATCAAGCAATACAATTTATAACAATTTTAATTTAGGTAACAGTAAAAATGTAAGGTTAGGAATGTTGCGTTGGTTTGGACACGTAGAGAGGATGAAGGAAGAAAGATTGACGAAACTAATATGTCGAGCGAATGTGGGTGGAAGGGCCGGTAAGGGACGTCCCAGGCGGACATACTTCGACCAAATAGGGGATGTTAGCAAAGGGCGGTTTCACCAAGCGGCGGCTTTACACAGCTAAGGACTGGTCCAGATGGAGAGAACTCTACACCCATCCTCGTCATAGCGACCACGATTAGCATTGGGGGACTGACTGCTTGGATTGGATTGGAACAGAAATTTTGCACTTATCATAAGTTTAAATAACGGGTATGCCCACCTCTCTTAGCTATGCACTCCCTAGATTGCATGCTCTCGATCAAATGCCTTACGCTTTCAGCTGAAATGTCTTCCCAGCAGTTTTTATTACATTAATCAGCTGCTGCTGGTTGTGGACCTTTTGTTCACTCTCTCTGACATTTCGTTTCAATTGACCCCACACATACTCTATTGGATTTAAGTCCGGACTATTCGCTGGCCACGGTCACACTTGAATATAAAGGAAGAAAGAAAGAGGATGTTTATTTAAATTGTCACAGAAACACAAAATAAACACAAAGGTACACAAACAAAAGACACGAACGTCAACAAAACAGAAATAAAAACAAAACACATGAGCGTCGTACTGTACAGAATGGGTAACTTGCATCAGAAACACCCCAGGACCCACTCGCTGTGCAAATGGGGCCCACATGCGGTCTGATGACATCCCCGATGTATCGCTGCGCAGTTTCGCTACCTCATAATTAGTTCTACGAGCAAAACACAGCTGCAACCCCACAGAACGCCGTGAATGTTCTTCTTTGTGTTGTGTCTACTATTATCAAAAGATAATTACCCAAAAAAACTACGATTCCTTGAGTGAAATCAATGCTAAAACCATCCCAAGCTAAAGCCGAATCCATACAAAATGCCTTAAGGAGTTCAAATGTAAAGTTTACTGAAAATTATGGCCAGTATCGGGTCCCAAACACCACCAGCAAAGAGTTCAGATAATAAAGTGTTCGTAACATCAATATTATCTACTTATCAATTAGGTTTGTTCAATAAAATACTGTAATAAAATTGTCCGTGTGGCGCCGGATTAAGAATAGCGTCACTCCATTTCCTTCCTATAACTTCACAAATGCGTTCGCGCTTTAAGCGCTCTACCAAAGTAGCCTTCAGTACCAAATAGGTATCTTAGTTTTTTTGTGGTTATAATAGTTTTAAGCATATCAAACAGCTCCACTCCAAAGCTGAGAAAACGTGTACAAAATCATACATACGTACATAGACGCACGCCTGTATCCCAGAGGGGCGGGCAGAGACCAGGGTCTGCCACTTGCCACGATCCTGACAGATCACTTTCCCTTCCTCAACATTCATTAGTCGTTGCATGCACGCACGCCGGTTTCGGGTACTTTTCATCTTGCCCTTTGCCAATTTACCCCTTATTTGTTTGAAGTGTCCGCCTGGGATGATATAAATTCCCAATAAAAAACTGTGTATTACTTTTATAAAGCAAAATATATCTGTCAAGATCGTGGCAAGTTATAGACCCTGGTCGCTGCCTACCTCTCCGGGATATAGGCGTGAGTTTATGTTTTGTTTGTAATTTATATCTAGAATGCTGCTGCGTCATCAAAGCATAAAACGTGTGAAGCCACGACAGTATTCTGTGGTTATCAATACATGGCGATTTACATTATGAGTAAACGTGTAAGTCATGTGACAGACGTGAGTGATAAAGCATTTTCTTATAGTCATTAATAATAGGGGTTAAAGTATGAAATTGCCGTTTTATTGCAATAGGTTCTTTGAATTGACATAGAATCTTCATGGTTTGAGGTTTTCGAATGAAACTTTTTTCAAATGGTTTCTATGATGTTCTTTTTTTAAAAAATGTGAAACATTTGAATATCGACTTTCAATTGTTTTTGTTATTCAATTTAGACAAGAAAGATGGATTTTTTTTATCTTGAAGATGAAGGAGGAAAGGTTGACGAAACAATTAAACAATTATATCGAGCGAATGTGGGTGGAAGGGCCGGTAGTGGACGTCCCAGGCGGACATACTTCGACCAAATAAGGAATGTATCAGCAAAGGGCAAGATAAAAAGTACCCGAAATCGGCGTGCGCGCATGCAACGACTAAAGAATGTTGAGGAAGAAGTGATCTGTCAGAATCGTGGCAAGTGGCAGTCCCTAGTCTCTGGCAACCTCTCTGGGCTACAGGCGTGAATTTATATAAAAATGTATGTTTATAATCATCATCATCTTCAGCCAATTGACGCCCACTGCAGGACATAGGCCTCCCTCATGGTTTTCCAAGCTTCTCGGTCTTGTGTCTATGTTTATATTGTACTTTGCCGCCCATTGTACTTTTTCATTGTAACTTTCATATTTTATGTCTCGCTACGCGTATGGAATAAAGAATATTCTTATGTTATCTTATCTTTATATGTCAGTTTAAATTTTATTTGTCATTAATACAAAAAAGTTAATACCGAAAATCAGGGTACAACGCGGCAACGTTTTAACACACAATGCACATGTGCTCTATATTTAAAACCTATCTAGAGGCGGAATTTTTGGGTGGAATTTTTAGCCTCTAAATAGGTTTTTAAAATTGTCCTCAGCACGGGTTAGTGCAACAAAAAGAATATAATGTTCTCTATAAAAAAAATTATACCTTTAATCTTTAGCAGGAAGAGAAGAGGGACAGGCTCAACACTAACAAAAAATTACGCTGTAAATCTTAATATTTCGTACATAGCTAACTACAGGTGAGATCAAGCTCCATATATAGAGCCATGTAAGTAGAAAAATATTTTTTCCTCTTTAATCTACCCACGAGATATCCTGAGAGTAGACATTGTAGAAAGCTTCAAAAACTATAACGTTGCAACTTGTTCATTGAAATACAAGCACCTAAAATCAATTAACGTCAACAAAACAAACATACTTTCGTCAAACATATTAAAATCTTTATTGCATGCATTTACAAATCCGAGTGAATTAAAATAAGAACAATAGTTGTCAATCGACTTGACCTTTAATTATTAACATGCGCGAGTGTTTTTTTTAACATATATAATAGCACAATTAAGGCCTAACACTGGCTAGGATGCACGCATTTTCCGGCTGGGTTGAGGACCGTCCTCAACCCGGGAGCGCAGATGCACCCTGGCACGCACTGGCCGGTGCACGGCCGGGTACCGTTCGGGTCGGCGCATGTGGGCGGGCAGTTGGCACCGCACTCCGTCTCCACAGAGCCACTTGCGCA
Organism: Yponomeuta evonymella; assembly: GCA_963969515.1. Taxonomy (NCBI): domain Eukaryota; kingdom Metazoa; phylum Arthropoda; class Insecta; order Lepidoptera; family Yponomeutidae; genus Yponomeuta; species Yponomeuta evonymella. The sequence continues at coordinate 15,471,508 of OZ018354.1, read as the reverse complement.
ACCTAGGAAATAAAAATCCGAAGTGATACGTTAAAATATTAAAATTGTATAAAATATTAAAATATTAAAATTGTAAAGAACCACAAGTTACTACCGTCAACATGAAAAGTTATATTCCTCCGGTTTCTGAGCTCAGAATGTCACTAAGTAAGTATAATTACGATTAGGTATGTTTCCCAAGAAATAACGAGATTTCCCAAGAAATAACGAGAAATAACTATGCATAATCAAGTATTTACTACTAAGTGAAACTCCCAATTAAAAAACCGACGGTTAGAGTTTGTTTCACATTCTTAGAATTTAAAAATCTGTATTTTCTATCACAGTTGGCTGACGGTATTGATACCACAAACTCAGAAACAATAAAGTTTCATATGAAAAGAAAACAAAAGCAAAATGGCTACTAAGTACCGATATGACTCGTTTACATTAAAAAATATATATGTATTTTACTTAAGAAAAGTAAAATTCCTCATTCATTCATTCATTCATTATTTTGTTACACAACCGCGATCGACCGTTTGATTTTGGAATTTAACCTGTTGTAGAACTCAGGTTATAACTCCGCATTCTACAACTTTATAGTTCTTGTCTCAGCTCAGCAAAGTCGACAGCTGATTAACCTTTTAAGTTTGGTACTCCGTGGATGTCACACTGCTGGGTAATGGGAAGATCTGAGAAGAAGATACAAGAGGACAAAAATAATACTTAATACTAAATATGACGGACGGAGATAACCAGCGTTGAATACCAATTTTCTAGGGCAAGCTGCAAGAGAGGGAAAATAATATATAAGAAAGAGATGGCGGCCTATCATCATCAGTGGAGGGAAAACACAAGAAGCAGAAGAAGAGATGATGATATTTAGCTTACATTGGCTACGCTCTATACAGCGGCCGATGTAGTCAAAGACCTTGCCGTCGGCGCAGACACAGCCGCGAACACACTAAGGGCCAATTTTTCAATAGTCAGATAAAACTTAACTGGAGAATAAATTGTAAGCTATCACTGTCTAAATCATACGACAAGACAGTGACAGCATCAGTTTTATTCTCCAGTTAAGTTTTATCTGACTATTGAAAAATCCCGTCTAAGCGGTGCAATCGCGGTCCTCATCATGCGGCATGCAGGCGGACAGTTGCCGAAGCACTCGCTCTGAACCTGGCCAGGTGGGCAGCGCTGATCTGGACACGATATAAAATAGGTAGTAAGTAATAGAACATGAGTGACCGGAGTAGGATCGCTTTTTTTATTCCAGCGGTATGTTAGAACAGTATGGATGTGAAACGCGTGGAAACGGCATTTCGACACCGGCCGGACAGATTTTAGTGGCATATGTGTATGCGTAAAATATGTTCCCGGGGACCGTCCCACACGTCGCTTTGTCCACTACACGCATATCAATATCAATCTAACGTTTGACATCATGTGGTACAAAGAGCATTTCTTAATAATCACATATAATATATTATATTTTATCACATTTTAGGAAAACTTGCAGCTTACATTGAAAATGGACTGATACTTAGTGTAGTTTCAGCATATGGTAACTAAGTACTAAGAAACATGTGCAAGTAGATAGGTAATTAGTTTAAAGTAAATTTAAGCTACGCTACAGCACCAGAATCGCGTCCTTAAATGCTCATTAATTGAAAGTAGATTCAGCACTGCCATAAGACCAAATTACAGTTATCTTCAAGGAGAATACTCCTTGTCCGCTCATCAGAAAGAGAACCGAAATGGCGATGATGCTGGATGATGTGGATTGTAAATTATTAATTGTACTTGTACTTTATTGCACACAATACATTCGACAGGAAATTACATAAGAAATAACATGTACAAAGGCGAGCTTGTCTCTGTAACAGATTTCTTCCAGCAAACCTTAGGGTATAGGAGAAGCAGTAGAAAAACGGGTCAATATATGTGCACAAAATAAACTGCATAAACTGCAAAAGGCCTAAATAACAATTGTGCTTAGAATTTGAAATATACTTCTCAAAAGGAAATTACAGCCTTGTGAATAGTTTGTATGAAAAGACTTATGAGGCTCTAATTTTTTTGTTTTTGAAGCTGGCCTAACAAACATAGACAAAAACAAAGCGCACTTTTTTGGACGTTTTGCGAACGGTTCTAATTTTATATCGCGTATCAAAAAACTAACGCATATCTAAAGACGCGCATTGTACAACCAAGAAAATGTAATATAATAATAGTAACAATACAATCACTTAACCTGATCCCAAACTAGGATACCCTGTGATATGGCAACCAGACATCCTTGCCTGGTTACCATATCACAGGGTTACAAACATGAAAATACACCCAGACTGAGGTAATTTGTACAAATGTACAGCGGCCCACGACCTCTGTTTTGGTAGCTACGAGTAAGTGGCTTAACGGCTAGACCAACGACGCAGTCAGTCAATTTATTTTCTTGCAGATATATTGATGTACTATTAACATAATAGTGCAATATTCCTATAACAATTACAAGAATTCTACATTGTCTTTTATTTAAATTGCCTTAGAAGATAACTGGATAAGAAACAGTGGACACCATTGGAGGAGGCCTTTGCCAGGAGGCACACTGGCAAAGGCCTCCTCCAACTAAGAGATATTCTATAAATACATTTACGTTGGTTGAATGTACACATTAAAAGTTATAGCTGCTTTTAAAAAAAAGTAGAAGTAAACGTGAAACAATAATTTCGACATGTTTTGAATTTCTCAGTTTGTATTAGGACCGCCGCATTATCATAGTATTTTGCGAAATGCAGCGTAAAGGCAGTAAGTCGAAATTTTTGGAAGAAACACTCAAGCTTATGGAAGAACGACGTGAACGCCGACCAGTCACTGCGTCAGAAATGCATGCTCTAAACAAGAGAATTGGCAAACTGCTCCAACACTTGTTTGCCCCATACACCGTGGTGTGAGACAAGGGAATGTTATTTTCCCGAAATTGTTCACAAATGTAATGGAGGATATGTTCAAGATACTGGTCTGGAAGGGGTACGGCATTAACATAAACGGCGAGTACCTTTCACATTTGCGATTTGCAGACGACAGCGTCATCATGGCGGAAATTTAAAGACCTAATTTTGAGGGTACCTTATTGACCGATTCTAATTATGCCTCTAGTTTTTTTATCAGCTCTAGTTTTGAAGTTATATATATCTATCTACCCGGTACCGACACTCCATGACTTTGATGTCTTAAAGAAGCTGCTCTCCACTCAGGTCATGTGAGAAGCAGTCCAAATGGTTATATAGGTAATGAACTTTGATGCTCAATTACCTACATCCCAAGTCTCAAAAAGATAAAAGCATTTTTGGTTAGGTGACAAGAATTTCATGATTTTCTGCCTTATGATTACCGTACCGGTTTTATACCGAATATTTTATCATATAAGTTGTGAACTTGTCATCTTTAAGTGTTTTGTCTGAGGACAATCAAATATTCCAGCCTTGAGTTATTCTCTACTTAAAGCTGGAAATACCCCTATGATGTACTGAAAATATGTAAGTACCCGATTTGTCTGATGTTTTTACAAATTGTTTTATGGGACCAAGATAAGATAAGAATATTCTTTATTGTACACACCAGAAAACAATTAGAGAAACAATAGTTAGAAATGAAGAGGTACAATTGTCTTCTTACTGATGGTATATCAGGATATGTCCATTTGCTTCAGTGTTATGATTTATGCTGACGATCTAAACCAAACAGAAAAATCAGTCGTCGAAATGATTTTGTTATTCTCTCCAAATCATCGGTATCCCAAACTTCTTACACCTACTTTTGCAGTTTGTCCATTGCCTCAAAAATTCTTTGCATGTTTTGCAAATGAAGGACCCAAGCTTTGACTTGAAGCTCAATAATCAATCGGAAGTTAGCAAAATATGCTTTATTCGAACTCTATTATGTATGTGTTTTTGTTATTCCTCAAAGGTATATTTGCCGCAAATATAACAAAACACATCTGGATTAGTTAAACATGTTGATGAGCTCGCCGTAGAGCAAAAACAACGAAATTGTCGAAAATATAAAACTAGTGATATTTTGTTGAAATCAAAGTGTTGTAAAATTTGAGCTGACACAAGTACACTTGTATCATAATGGCACCAACAAAATTTATATTTAACGCTGTATATTAAACTCAAACTGAGTTTTGATGTTTAATATACAGCGGAGTTCGATTGTTAGAGGTTACAACCAACATTCTCAAGGTTTTTTGTTCACGTATAAATCAATCACCGAATGGTTAAGGCCTGAAGTTTATCTTTCCTCATAATAATTTTAATTTGTAATAAAATATTACAAAGACACTGAAATGTACTGAATAATGCACCATTTTATTGCATTTCATTTTAGTGCATTTCATTTTGTTATTTTCCAAGTAAAACTACTTTGTAAGTACACAGGATGGAGTGCTTAATTATCGAACAAAAAAATTCAACATAATTTTGTTCTTAAATTCTTTGACGAAGGATGGAACTCGCGCTCAATTATTTTATTATGATAGAACCAAACAAAAACATGCTTTGAAAAACCCACAAAAATAGCAGAAACACCTGTGATAACAGAAAAACAGTGGATAATACTTACTTACTGACATTGTATACAATGCTTACGAAATAGAGACTTGGCGTCAAAACCAAGGCCTTTTTAAAACTAACAAAAAACATTTACGTTGCTTGAATAGAAATAGGTCACCCTTTTAAGTACTATTTCGGGAATATGAAAAATTTGACTTGAGTTGTGTTTAATTCATCACGATTGGCGCATGCAGTAATCAAATTATTATTTTATTATTGTTTACGTTTTATTATTGTTATTTATCTATTGACCTACATAAATAAAAACTTTTTGTTGGTGCCATTATGATACAAGTGTATTAAGTTAGTCATTACACACGAGGCATTATTGTAAGCGCGAGCCGTAGGCGAGCGCGGTAAAGAAGCTTAGTGTGTAATGATCAATGCACACGAGTTGCATGCGACGTTTTTCAACACAATTGCGAGGAAAACACAAACTTGTATTGTTAGTAACTTAAAGTAGACATTTTTTATACTAATTTACCACACAGACAGCAGCAACTTTACCAAATATTTACGGAAAATGGTGCGTAAGTTTCGTTTTTTCGGCTTTCGATGCGCGCGCAGGTTCAATAAAGGCACGGGAAAAACCGGCTGTTCAGCCGGAGCAGTAACAATATAAAAAATAAAATTAACTATAAATTAATCTTTCTAAATATAAATATACAATTTCTGTATATAAATATACAATTTGATGAAATTAAATGCTTATTTGTCAATTTAAAATAATTTAATATTCTTAAAAATATTCAATGTTCTTAGACATATAAACTTTTGTTGAAATTTAAAAAAAACTTTATATTACAGCACTGCAGCAGCACTATGTTGAATTATGAAACTAAAAACTGTGTTAAAAATTTTGTTAAGATATTGTTTTTGAATGATGACGAACCTACAACTGTCATACTTGTGTCAGCTCAAATTTTACAACTATCCTCAATTTTCCAAATGTGTCACTTTGATTTCAACAAAATATCACTAGTTTTATATTTTCGACAATTTCGTTGTTTTTGCTCTACGGCGAGCTCATCAACATGTTTAACTAATCCAGATGTGTTTTGTTATATTTGCGGCAAATATACCTTTGAGGAATAACAAAAACACATACATAATAGAGTTCGAATAAAGCATATTTTGCTAACTTCCGATTGATTATTGAGCATCAAGTCAAAGCTTGGGTCCTTCATTTGCAAAACTTGCAAAGAATTTTTGAGGCAATGGACAAACTGCAAAAGTAGGTGTAAGAAGTTTGGGATACCGATGATTTGGAGAGAATAACAAAATCATTTCGACGACTGATTTTTCTGTTTGGTTAAGATCGTCAGCATAAATCATAACACTGAAGCAAATGGACATATCCTGATATACCATCAGTAAGAAGACATTTATGCTATAATCCGAAAATACTCTACATATAAAATTTATAAGCAATAAGGCCGACAATTGTACCTCTTCATTTCTAACTATTGTTTCTCTAATTGTTTTCTGGTGTGTACAATAAAGAATATTCTTATCTTATCTTGGTCCCATAAAACAATTTGTAAAAACATCAGACAAATCGGGCACTTACATATTTTCAGTACATCATAAGGGTATTTCCAGCTTTAAGTAGAGAATAACTCAAGGCTGGAATATTTGATTGTCCTCAGACAAAACACTTAAAGATGACAAGTTCACAACTTATATGATAAAATATTCGGTATAAAACCGGTACGGTAATCATAAGGCAGAAAATCATGAAATTTTTGTCACCTAACCAAAAATGCTTTTACCTTTTTGAGACTTGGGATGTAGGTAATTGAGCATCAAAGTTCATTACCTGTATAACCATTTGGACTGCTTCTCACATGACCTGGGTGGAGAGCAGCTCCTTTAAGACATCAAAGTCATGTAGTGTCGGTACCGGGTAGATAGATATATATAACTTCAAAACTAGAGCTGATAAAAAAACTAGAGGCATAATTAGAATCGGTCAATAAGGTACCCTCAAAATTAGGTCTTTAAATTTCCGCCATGATGACGATGTCGCCTGCAAATCGCAAATGTGAAAGGTACTCGCCGTTTATGTTAATGCCGTACCCCTTCCAGACCAGTATCTTGAACATATCCTCCATTACATTTGTGAACAATTTCGGGAAAATAACATTCCCTTGTCTCACACCACGGTGTATGGGGCAAACAAGTGTTGAAGCAGTTTGCCAATTCTCTTGTTTAGAGCATGCATTTCTGACGCAGTGACTGGTCGGCGTTCACGTCGTTCTTCCATAAGCTTGAGTGTTTCTTCCAAAAATTTCGACTTACTGCCTTTACGCTGCATTTCGCAAAATACTATGATAATGCGGCGGTCCTAATACAAACTGAGAAATTCAAAACATGTCGAAATTATTGTTTCACGTTTACTTCTACTTTTTTTTTTAAAAGCAGCTATAACTTTTAATGTGTACATTCAACCAACGTAAAAGTTGACATTCAATCAACTGTTACTAAAGTGTTCGACGGAACCGGAAACATCAACAAACGAACATGGGACCGACTAAGACCGCAATAAAGACCAAAAACTCGTCTCAAAAACAACTCGCTCCACGCTAATTAGACACGCAAAAAAGCAATAAAACAATCAAAGAATAATCTATACTTAATAGAAACGATTAAAAATGCTTTATAGTTTATAAATTACTGATTAAGACGGCTAACAGCATAGATAAGCGAATAGTGCCGAACTGTGCCATAATAAATCTGAGATAATAAATACCGAGATATTTTTTATTGAATAAAAATACAAACCGACTTCAAAACACTCCTGCACTAAAATAGAGAAATAATTTAAAGGTCACATTCGTTTGAACTGTTTCTGTTTTCAGTGCCGTAGTGTTTTGAAGTCGGTTTTTGAAGGTTTGTGAATATCACTACGGCCCCGCCAAATTCTATTTTCCGAAAGCAAATGCACAAGTCACTGTAAAAAACATCTAAATCGCTTCAAGTGTGCCCTTGAAATTTGAAGAATTCTCTCGATTTCTCCAAAAACCCATCATCAGATCCTGACTTGGTAACTATGGGACCATCTGTGAAGTCTACCCTTTCAAACAAAAAAAAAATCCCAAAACGATCCACGCGTCTTCGAGTAATCGGGGAACATACATAAAAAATATAAAAAATATCCCGATGAATTGAGAACCTCGTCCTGTTTTTGAAGTCGGTTAAAAATACCAACTAACTTAATTTCACTTAGTGAAATGTATCTTAATAGCTATAAGCATAAGTTTATACAGGTACTTAAACTATTCTATTTTATCTAATCAACTTGCTTTATGTAATGCTTTATGTGATGGTTTGTGTTCATGTCTCGAGGCACCAGTAGATGATTTCTTTTTAATATATTTAGGACACAAACAGTCAAACAGGAAAACATAAAAAGTATATGTATACAAAAATAGACCTGGAGGGCCCTTTAGTAAACAATATTATAAGCATGCGATTTATCTATCCATCGGTATTCTGTCTTTCTTTGGGCATATCGCACGTCGACCTGATAGCCTCGAATATAATATAATGATGGGCAAAGGGGAGGGGAAGAGAGCTCGAGGCAGACCACCCGCTAAATGGAGTGACCAGATCACCAGGGAAACAAAACTCAAGTTTCACCAGGCAGTCCACACAGCTAACGATAGGTCCAGATGTAGAGCACTCTACGCTCGTCCTTCGCATAGCGGCCACGATCCTCAGCATTGAGGGACTGACTGATTGAATTGGATCCATCTGTAGATAACTTGGAAAACTATAGATGAACAGAATATTCTTTATTGTGTGTAGGTACATCAGCATAGGTTACACGACGGACGCTAGTCGCGCGTTTTAACGTCATAAGTCGCGCCTTTCGAGTACATTAATTGTCAAACTCTGACATTTTAGCGCTACAAAACTCGCGACTCGAATCGTCATGCTTCCTATGCTGGAATTACATAAGAGACTTAACAATAACATAGTACAGTGCAATTGGCAGCCTTATTACTGAAAGTAATTTCTTACAGACGACCATTGACGCATTATTACCGATTAAAACGATGTACGAGTATCCAAAAGGATGAACTATCATTATGCCCACATTACGGCAGAGGTACAGGATTCTTTATAGGATATCATATTATGTGATACGCATCGTGGATTTTTCAGGACGTATCTCAATACTAATTTTGTGAAACCCGCAATGTACACAAGCTGTAACGAAAGCCTCACATTATACTATCGTATTATATATCCTAAAATGGTGAGGAAAACTTCGAAATCGGGAAAAACAAATGCGAGTCGGACTCGCACACGAAGGATTCCGTATCATTAATTATACAACATTAGACACAAAGATCGAGAACAAAACGGCGAATATAAATTTTATTCGGTTTTTAGTATTTGCTGTTATAGCGGCAACAGAAATACATCACTTGTAAAAATTTCAACTGCCTACTATCACGGGTCATGAGATCCAGGTTGGTGACAGACGGGCGGACGGACGGACGGACGGACAGCAGAGTCTTAGTAATAGGGTCCCGTTTGGCACCCTTCGGGTACGGAACCCTAAAAATCAACTGTACCATACTAAAGATACTTGTTACGTACAGTCGGCAGCAGATTAACATGTACATTTTTGTCGCAAAGTCGTCCTTAACGTAACTGACACTTAACGTAACTGACTTAACACTCTGCACGTAAAGGTGATTCCGTGTGGCGTCGGATTAAGAATAGCGTCACTCCATTTCCTTCCGTGGATGTCGTAGAAGGCGACTAAGGAAATAAATTACCAGGAGACGGGCAGCAGCGTCTTCCTGAGATTCCAACCGCATACTGCGATCGCCAACCCGCCTGCCAAGCGTTTTTCGGCAATTCGGTTTCTCCATACAAATTTATCACCGTGTTATAAAATCTACGAATTGCCAGGAAATGTATTCGTATGAACGAAAATATAATGTGGTCCGTTCAAATGTATCACCATGATGTTAGAAAATGTATGAATAGTAGAATATTAACATCTGATATTGTGTTTGTCGGTCCGTCGGTCTGTTACGCAGCAACAGCAGCGCATGGAAAGATATATTTTCGAATTAGCAACATTCTTTTTTTAGTGACATAATAATATGCCAGTTTTTACCCGAATCCCACGCGACAAAAACCTCGAGCACAGTTATATGAATCAGATAAGAAGAAGAAATGTCAAATATGGTAATATATTAAACGGGTCTATTATTTATTAGGTAAAATGTAATTACCTTTGATTGATTTCATTTCTTAGACTTGAGGGTAGACCACCTCCTCACTAAAATAATTGACCGTACTCGCTACTTCAGTCTACCCATGACCACGGCAGCTGCAACGTTGCCAAAACGTTGGGAATCAAAGGTAATTACATTTTATCTTACAAATAATCGCGGTTAGACCCGTTTTATATAATGCTATGTATGAGCATCGCGAATCACTAAAAATGTCAAATAAACTAAACACACTTAATAAATTAACTGTCTTAATCGATAAAAAAGCAAGTAAATCCGGAATTAAGTTAATAATTACACTTAATAAGTACACTTTATATGGATATTGTAAAATCTCCACCGCCCGACCTTACCTTAATCTCAATCCATCCAGCCAAAGTAGCCAGATAATCGTCGCCGATTTCAGAATTAAGATTTTTACTGCCCCTCAGATTTGCAAAAAAAAATTTTTTTTGCCGATAAAATAACAAATGGTGAGAAAACCTGAGTGTCTGAGGTGGTCACATACCTCGGCGCTTGAAATTGCCAATCCGCGGTGGGCACGCGTGGTAATTAAGCCCATACTCTCTCTCTGAGAGAAGGCCGGTGCCCTGCAATGGGACGTACTCGTATATAAAGCTACATAAAAAAATATACCACATTTTCCTAAAATTCAGAAACCTGACCGATAATAAGCATTATCGATAATTATCATATTGGGCTATCGGCGGTATGTAGGTGTACAGGGTTAATTTTAAAATGTGCCTGAAACATGTCGGTTTGAGTTCATTACAACCACTTTGTTAACGACTTTTGGACATTTTTAGTAATTTTAAGCTGTCGTAAAATACATGCATTTATCTGTTTTTTAGTTATTTCAGTAATGTCCGGTTTATACATATACATATTATAAAGAAAAATGTATATGTATCAATGTATATGTAAAAATGTAGAAACAAAACATACACGTTTCACTTACATTACAAAAATCCAGTGAACATGCGAATTTAATGCAAAAGTAAGCCAGAAATTTTATTAAACACAAACCCTTACTGGGATGTTACAGGAATTGCGCATTTAAAAAATTACCCTGTATTTGCTAATAATTTGCTGATCTAATGGATCTTTTGTGTCGCGCCGAGCGGCGTTTTCAGGCACGTATAAAGTGTTTGCTTTCACTCACGACCACAGATTAGTTCGAGTGCTTAATGTTACTCACGTGAACCATTCGATTATTATAGATAAGCCAGCTTATATTTTTCATTATATTTGTACGCATTGAACGTTTGCTCCTCGAATAATAATAACTTCCACCACACAATCACTTGTACTGGTCCCAAACTAGGATACCGTGTGCTATGGTAACCAGGCAAGGACATCACACACACGGAAATACACCCAGACTGAGGCCATTTGTGCAAATGTACGGCGGCCCCAAGTGGGAATCGAACCCACGACCTCCTCGCATGGTAGTCAGACGTGATACCGCTAGACCAACGAGGCAGTCAAATTAAAACTTTTGTAGATCATTTAATGACGACCTCGTGGCGCAGCGGTAGTGCATCTGCTTACCATGCGAGAGGTCCCAGGTTCGAATCCCGGCTGGAGACAAAAAAAAAACCCCAGGTCTTGGATGTTTACATGTTTGTGATGTCGTTGTTTCTGGTTCCCACGACACAGGGTATCCTAGTGTGAGGCCAGAAGCAATGTATATGCCTGTATGTAAATGTTTATGTTTTATGTTTGTTTAATGTGCTTTGTAGACTGTTTATTATGAAATTATATGATATTTAGTGGCAACTACTGCTTATGCTACAGAGTGACTTTATTTATTTATTATTGCAAGAAAAATAATTACATTACAGTTAAAACTATTGAAATCGTTCACTGCTTTTTAAATGGACATTCCTTATACACATATGGCGCTATTTTTTTTTTAATTAGGCGTCTAAAAGTGTTTGTTTTCCAAAACACATTAAGGCATAAATAAACAATAGCAGAAAAAAACAAAAACTTAGTCTGGTTCTTCACTTGTTTACGCATATCGATAGACGTAATAGAAAAGATTTTTCAACCTGGGACATATTTTTAGATGCAATGATAGCTTGCCCCCGCTAAGCGTAAAGAAAAACATCGTGAGGAAACCGTAGTGTCTGAGGTGGTAAAATACCTCAGCGCATGCTACGGACAATGGCCCAACTATGAAGCCAAGCCAAGTGCGGAAATCTCAGGTTCACTTACTGACTAACTAGGCTTGTCCAGCATCTATATCATCCTCAAAGGCTTGCGCCAAAGCTGTCTGACAGCACTATTTTTCTGTTTATCTGAGAATAAGTCCAAACACACCGCGACATTTTCAGAGCTATCCATAGACAAATTTCGTGACTGGACTTATTCGCTTATCCATGGATACATATTTTCGCAGGTTTCCCTTAATCGGCTTAATCCACGGGAAAATCAATTTCAATATTTCTCGGCTTATACACCCAGTCTAAGTTAATAATAACTAGTTGTATAGTCCGTGTGGCGCCGGTTATGGCATGGTTAGGAAAACCATGAGGGAGGCCTATGTCCTGCAGTGGGCGTCAAACGGCTGATGATGATACAATACAAATAAAAAACATCCCTCGTCGTTTTCATAACTATGAGGGGTTTTGGCAGGCGGGTTGGCGATCGCAGTATGCGGTTGGAATCTTAGGAAGACGCTGCTGCCCGTCTCCTGGGCCTCGATTCTGTTAGTGCATTGTAGTATAATGACAGGTACACTGTCGGGTCACGTGACGTGTTTTTTCGTACCATTGACGCCTAGAAGGTTTGATGGGTGTGCCCGCGTAGACTTAAAGCAGCCATGAAATGAAAACCGCCATGTTCATGCAGTTGTCATGTTACTACAATGCATTAACAGAATCTAGGCCCTGGTAATTTATTTCCTTAGTCGCCTTCTACGACATCCACGGGAGGAAATGGAGTGACGCTATTCTTAATTCGGTGCCACACGGATGAGTTGTATAGTATAAGTTAATTTGTAGTAGCATAGTAGCAAATGTAATAGCAAATAGTAGCATTAGGACCGCCACATTGCCATTTTTTGTACTTATGAGCAATAAACCTATTAATTAATAAATCTTATAAAAATACAGAAAAGTTAAAAGTAAAAAAATACAGAAAAGTTAGTATTATTTTAGTCAGAAGGCTAATATGGCCCGTAGCCTGCGCTGTTCCCACCTTCTAATTCGTGATGAAACATCGAGAATAAAAAAATAAGTACTTCGTCCAAATTCATAAGTCGCCGCTTAGCCTTAATGTAACTTGAAATGAAATAATTTTCTCACTAAGTAAGTAATCCTTAAAATATATCGACCGTAAATTATAAGCGGTATTGCTCTCAGTCCAAACCTCTTAGTGATGGGGGGAATAAGTTCACATTTATCGATAAAACTGAGATGTCCGGCATTATACTCGGTATTTTTTATTTAGTCTTAGACTTTGTAAAGAAAAAAAATAATGTTCGAAATAGCTTTTCTGTGGCCTTCCTTTACTCCTCTTTCCTTGACGTAGCAAGTGGCCCAGCATTTTTCCTGATCTACATTACATCGTCCTCAGCCTCGATTTTCTCTTATTTGCAGGATTAAACAGGGTCATTTCTCAAATTCTATTCCTAAAATATGTCGGTTAGAGTATCGACAACTACGACAAATTTAAAATTTTTGTTTAATTGTGAATTTTTGTTAATATACACAATCTCTGTATGCATAATAAACTCGCGCATGTATCCCGGAGGGACAGACAGAGACCAGGCTCTGCCCCTTGACACGAACAAACCACTTTCGTCTCGTCAACATCCAATAGTTGTTGCCTACACGCACGCCGGTTTCAAGTACTTTAAGACTGTAAACTATTACTTAAACTGTAGATTAATTCAATTCGAGCGGTGGTAGAACATTGCACTCGGAAGCGAGAGACCCAGGTACGATTCCCAGTGCGGGCATGTACTTATGACTTTGTTTTCTAAGTTTTGTACACTTGTGAAGTTAAAGTAGCAATACCACTCGCTAACTGTGAAGGAAAACATCGTGAGGAAACCCGAGTGTCTGAGCTCGCCAATCCGAGAGAAGGCCTGTGCCTACAGTGGGACGTATATAGGCTGCTTATGAATTCGATTCGATTTCGAATTTTAAACTTCTGCTTATTGGAAATAGTTAAGTTATTGATACGTTTTAATTTTTTTTTGAGTTATTTCAATAACACATTTGTATAGATTAAACTAAAAAGTGGTCCAGTCTACATCAGATCACTATTATTTTATATTCGCCCGAAACGCTACAAGGATCGATGTACTTCGACTGAACTCATTTTAACGACATCCCTAGCTCCAGCCGCAGTAGGAACCTATCATCCCATTCCCGTAGATTAAAATATAAATGGCGGTCAATAATTTATTAGTGAAGTTATTAATTTTTTTTCATTACCTCGTTCGGTAAGCTTTAAAACTGTTAAATGGCTCAAGCCCATCTTTACAACTTTACTATTTCGTAATCCCATATTGGGGACACTTCAAGGATATATTTGATGGTGAGCTCTCAATAGGTAAAGGTGTAAAGGAGGACGGAAGAGCTTTTTTCTAATTGTATTATTGACACGGTCAAAGTCAGTTCGGGCAAAATAGATTTGACGACTTCTCGGACGCAATTTTTTTTGTTTTGTTTTATTGTTTATTGGGAAACCAACAGCTTATACGAGAAGCACATTTACAAAATTGAGACGATTAAATTCAAAGCCAATAACAGGTTTTCACTGATAATCAGAATTAAGCATTTTGTCAGAATTTTGACCGTCGAAACACTTATCAAAACACTAAGCAATGGGCATTGTCCTAAATATTGACAATAGTTACAAATGATAGTTTATTTAAAAGGTATATAGTCAAAGGTATAATATTCACACATTTTTGAATAAGTGTGTGACTAGTTCGACCTTCTAATGTTCGTTTCACAAGTAAATGAAAGTAGTGACGTTTTACCTGAAATTAAAACGTTCATTAAGCATACTTACCTTATTCGAGGCCTACAAAATAATATGAGAGTAGCGTTTCCGTTTCCTATTGAATTAGTTGCGTACTTCCGGTGTCCACGCGCCCCGCTGCAACTTCACACTGCTTGTGACGTCACGTCCCCTCCCCAGCGCCACCTGGCAGTTGAGTTTTTGGACTCGATTCTCTGCTCATTGCGTTTTTATGCCACCAGGCAGAATGGAAAGTTGTAGGCCTCGAATAAGGTAAGTATGCTTAATGAACGTTTTAATTTCAGGTAAAACGTCACTATTAAGCAGCACTGTACCGTTATTCGAGGCCTACAAAATAATATGAGAGATTTGTTTATTATCGTCTGGTGGCGCTGGGACTGAAAACAGCCAATGTGATTGTAGGGGAAGTATCTGTCTTACTGATATTCAATAAAATTCATTCGTAACAGAGATCATAAAGTTTTATTTATGTGTGACTCACTATTTACGCTGAATTCACGAAAATCAGAGATTCAGTAATTTGTACCCTCTAATTATAATAATTGTGAACAAAATCTGTACATAAATTGCTATGCAAATCAAAATAATAACTTGATCAAGCGTGTAACCATTAATCGTCGATAGGTGTAAAAGATGATGCTAAGGAAGGAGTGTTTCCAGAAGTGGTTACTATTTCCCTTCTATAGAATTGCCTGAAGGTGTTAGCCGACTTCCAGTTTCCTCTTGCTAAAATATCGTCCAGTTGGAAGTTATCTATCCAGTTTTTTGATGCCACTGCCGATCGGATGCTTCCAGCAGATGCTTCGATATTAGCTTCTCTCAGGAGTTTCTTGATCCATCCCCCTATTATAGTCCGGGTGGCAGGTCTTGGAGCTCCTGTTATGGCTAGGAACAGATTATCTGAATTTGCTGCATTCCTCCTGTCACGAGATAATCTCAGTAAGCGATTAACCCAGTAAACTGGACACAACGCTTTATTTTCAACGTATTTCGTCAATTTCCACCCAGATTGGCGATGATCACTGGAATCAGTTTTTGATCCAAATGAAGGGTACAGAACGACAAAATCTTCTCCGGTCACTAAATGTCCCTCTGATATTTTTAAAAGCGTGAGATCGTGCACGCGTCTCCCCGAGCACAGCAAAAGGATTGTAGCTGTGCGCTGGGATGTCTCGTAAAATCCGGCAGTTTCAGGGTTTTTATTACTCAGGTGATTTGTTAGTTCGTCAGTATCCCAGATAGGTGGTTTTGTAGGTTTAGGCTTGGCTAATGCAATGGACTTCAAAACATGTTTAACCAAGCTGTGCGAGCTTAGCTTATCTTGGTTGTTAGGACTAGAGAATGTAGCTACCACCGATTTGTGCAATAGAATGGTGCTAAGCTATAGTCCGTCCTTCTGATGTAGATCAGCGAGAAATCTAGCCAAATCGGATCCGCTTGGGTTGTATGGGTCGACCCTCTTGTTTTCTGACCAGATAAACCATCTCTTCCAGGCCGGTCTATACGTATTTAGAGTGGATTTGCGCCAACTGGAACGTATCAAAGCCTTTTGGTCTTCAGTCCAATCTTCTAGGTACTTATTCCACCCCCACATCTCCATACTTCCAGAGTCATTTCTGACGCCTTGGGTGGTGGAAGCCCGGTTGAGATGTCTACTAGAACCAGGGGTAGGTCCTTGATCTCGAACGGGGGGGCTAGAGCCCTGCTCTTTAGATCCGGCCTCCAGTAGACGTTGTCCCATCTCGGCACTACTAGTAGGAAGACTCCTGAGGAGCTGTTCAGCTGACGAAGTACTCTTGGAATAAGATGCGGAGGTGGAAACACCCATGCAAGAGGAAATTTCCACGGTATACTCAGGGCGTCGTAGTAAGTCGCTCTCTCGTCCGCTCTGTCCATTGTGCAGTATGTTGGCACGACGTGAGCTCTCTGCGAGGCGAACAGGTCCACCGTTGGGGTGCCCCATTTTCTGAACAATATTCGAGTTACTCGAGGTAGAAGATGCCATTCCGGCAGCGCTTTCTGGCGCGACAAGTGATCGGCTTCGGGATTGTAAGTTCCTGGTATGTGATATATCAGGATATCGATGTTGAACTGATCCAGGATCTGATAGACCTCTCTCGTCAGGTTGGTAAGTGCGGGTGACTTTGTGCCACCTTCGTGCCGGAGGTATGCTACAACAGATTTGCTGTCGCTCTGTATTAGAAGAGTACTCGAGCTCAGGCGCTGAGCGTGATTTTTTAGGACATTTATAATAGCGATCATCTCCTTCTGATTGCAGTGAAGATCTTTCTGTGCAATAGACCAGGAGCCCTGCAGGCTTAGGTTGTCGAGCTTTGCTCCCCAGCCTATGTTGCTCGCGTCTGTAGTAAGGTAGTGAGATGGGCAACGACAGTGGATCTTTGAGTCCAGCCTGTAGTTCTGTAGCCACCAGTTCAGCTCTACTATACTCTGTGTCGACAGCGGTTGAGTTCTTGTTGTATTTAGCTTTAACAACTTGTTGGCTTCGATCTGCAACGCACGGTAATGGAGACGTCCTCTTGGTACGACAAAACTTGCAAAGTTCAGCGTACCTAGCAGACTTTGCAGGTTTTTTAGGTTTGCCTTTCTTTTTTGCAACAGTGCAGTGACTTGAATGTACATTTTGGAGGTAAGCCTTTCTGGTAGGTATTTTAGATTTCGCCAGGGGTCCCAGATTATGCCGAGAAATTCTAACGTCTTCTGCGGCGTCAGGACGGACTTCTCTCTGTTTATTTTCCAGCCCAGGTATGCGAAGAGCTCGAGTGCGATGGCTATGTGATTGCGCAACAAGGCTGGGCTTTGATTTACCAAGAAGAAGTCGTCCAGGTAAACTAGAATGCGTAATCCGCGCTTCCTCAGGCATTGTGCGATCCAGTTGGTTAGGGATGCAAATGCTTTTGGCGCTGAGCTGAGCCCGAAGGGCAGGCAGGTCATTTCCAACAATTTGTCGGCATAGATGAGTCTTAGGAAGCGTCTGTGACTCACGGCGACCGGCACGTGGAAATATGCTTGGTGAAAATCTATTTTTGCCATCCAGTCCTCTGATTGCAGGAAGTCTGGTACACGTTGGACGTTCACTAGCCGAAATTTGTCTGGGTAAACAAAATGATTCAGGTTTTTGAGATTGAATATTGGCCTCAGTGTGCCATCGCCCTTTGGTCGAAGGAAGATTGTCGACGTAAAACTGGGCGATGTGGGTGCCCTCTGGACCACGCCTTGACTCAACATGAGGTTTATTGCCTGCGAAGCTTCCCTCGACTGCGGTGTTTGGTGTTGAAAATTTGGCAAGTGTAGTGGCGGCCTTGACTTGAATGGGATTCGATATCCCCTTAGCATTTTTAGAATGTAGGGCGGTGCCCCGAGCTGCTTCCAGCTGTCGTAAAACTTGCGCAACTGACCGGCACGGAAGGGTCGACTCGTCGAGTCAGCTCCTTCTTTTGGTCTGGTCTCTCTTATCCCGGCGGGATGAGGGAGTATGCTCTGGTCTTTCCTTTGTATGCAGTTGCTCCGCGCCCACCTGGAAACTTACCCCCTCGACCTCGAAAGGAAGTGCTGTGGTTCGGATTTGGCTTTGCATGCGGCTGACGGTAAGTGTTTTTCTGCGGTGGAGCTGATTTTCCGAGCTTTGTTTGAGAGGGAGCATGTGATGACGTCCCTGGATCGTTCTGCGGCGCAGAGTAGCGATCCATATTTTTAGACCAAAATACTTTCTTCATGCCACCTGCTTTTTCAAGTGTTGAGCTGAGTTGGTCTGTGTTAAACAGCGTTTCGCATGACGGTGGTATTTTCCGTAGAACGTTTTTGTAAAAGGGGTCCTTTACGGATGCTAACACACCTTCTCTCCTGTGCTGAATAAGCTCTGCTCTATGACCACAAACAAGCTGAAAAGTGTCGCTTAAAGATTTGCAATACTCGCCCGACGTAAAGACATCGGAGATCTTTGCAAATATGTCTTCGTAGCTTACAGGGTCACTCCGCTGTGCCCAGCTTAGAAAATTTCTCATTTCCGATTGCAAAGCTTCGCGTTGCTTTAATAAGGCGAATGTTATACTAGCAAACGCTTTCTCCATGTTGGCAGTCATCTTAGAGCTGTCATAGCGTTTTATCTCCTCGTTGGGTTCCAAAATGGTGAAACCAGGCGAATGCAGGCACAGTTTTTGGATCTCCGCGTAGCGGACGTTGTTCCAATCGGGCTGATCAAAGTGCTGTAAACTCTTTAATTGTGTAAGCATCTCCTCGGATGCAGGCGGAATTGCGGGTTCCTTGATTTTGGTATTAACGGCAAGACTGAAAACCGGGTCCGGTTTATCAGCGCCTGGAGTCGGGTCTCCGCGTTCAGACTCTTCGTTATCCTCTTCGAAATAGCCTGGGCTAATATCGCGAACAATATAGTCGCCCTCAACCGGTGGGTTGTGCACTTGGTTATTGAAGCTACAGTCAGTAATTTGTTGTTGCAATTTGCTGACCACATTTAGTAGTTGGTTAAACTTACGGTTTTCCTTGTCATGTTTAGCCTTCTTGCGACGGCGGCGCTGTCTTTTACTATTGTCCTCGGACGAAGATGGGCTAGACTCCGAGGAGGAGCTACTATCGGACTCCGAACTCGAAGATTTTGATCGCTTTCTCTTTTTAGACCGGGTAACATTTTTCTTGACTGGTTCACGGCGTTCACTTCTCAAGTCCTCATCTTCCTCGATCTGCGTGGACACTTGTTCAGCCTCCATCTAAAACACACACGCCTAACGGAAAACCGTTAGAACGTAGGGTAATTTAAAATAGTTCTAAAATTAATTAGGAACTCTCAAACTAGTATGAAAAATCCTACCAAGACCACGATAAAGCTTGAAGGAATCAAAATCTTCTGCTAGGCACTTTATCAAGCAGTAATTCTTTTCCACGAAGGGAGACGACAATTATAAATCACATTAATCATAAATCACGGATAGTTTCTTCAAAATAAAGCTATCCCGAACGGTAAAACCGTTTAACAAATTGTACAAAGGAATAACTTTCCTCTTTGTGAAAGTAAGGTAGGTAGTTCTTTCTACTTACGGAAGAAACGTTGAAAATGTACTTACAGTTTTTCGGCTTGTTCTGTACCTTTTCGACCACGTGTCGATAAATTTACACAACTAATAAAGAATAAGACGGCCCTTTGAACGTAGGTTGCACAGCCAACCGCCTCGGACGGGAATGAAAACGCCAATGAGCAGAGAATCGAGTCCAAAAACTCAACTGCCAGGTGGCGCTGGGGAGGGGACGTGACGTCACAAGCAATGTGAAGTTGCAGCGGGGCGCGTGGACACCGGAAGTACGCAACTAATTCAATAGGAAACGGAAACGCTACTCTCATATTATTTTGTAGGCCTCGAATAACGGTACAGTGCTGCTTAATAGATAGTTTTTAATATGTTTTTATTAAAAAAACGCCAAGATATTGACATGTCGGTACCTACTCCGTAAAAATCACAAATATTGTAAATCTTTTACGTTTGCACAGATAAGGAATCTTTTTAGTTTACTTTGATGACGTACTTCCGGTTTCGTAGACTCTGATTCTTTCTTTTCCTTTAAATATTAATAAGCAGCCCAAATCGAAATATTCAGCCCCGGATTTAAAAAAATACCTTTTTTTCTCAAAAAAAAAAACAGAACTTCATTTTTTTTAAGACAATACCCATTGGAAGATCGTTTCCAGTTAAACTTAAATTTGACGTCAGTCAACTTTCCAAAGTCTATGAAAACATCAAACCAAAATTGCATCAATTGCAAAAACTATGAATAGCGAGTCTTAAGAGGCTCCATGAGCCGCCACCAATAAAGAAAAAATGTCTTATATTACAGATCAATTTTGCAAAAAGTGGTTTACAAATCTTTCAATTATGTACGTAAATTGTGATTATTAGGACCCACAAACGAGAACCTAGGGTCAACGACCTAGGACTACAAAGCATTTATGCCGAAAACAGCCAGTTTTAACGAAAATATTGTCTAGTTCTCGGTAGTGGGTCGCAAAGAATACAATTTTGGTACATAATTGAAAGATTTTGTACGAGCAGAGGAGAGCGTGTGCCACTCAACTCTTTCGCACAGCAGATGTCGTAGATTGTAGGGCGGTGGTGGATGAAGAAAGTGAATGCTGATGTTTCAAGTCTTCATGGTGTTTATTAGATACTGTGCACAGTTACATGTTGGAAGATGTATGTTGTTAATGAGAGGCAAAAGCCAACTGTCTGGCGCAGGAAACAAAACCCGTGAGTTAGAATGTGCGCGGTGCACAGTCAGCAACACGGCGACCTAGAAAAGTGTACGATGCCCGTACAGATTTGTAAGCGACTTTTTGCAAAACGTATCTGCCAAAGAAGATAATAATAGGTATGAGTTTTTTTCACTGGTGGCACTAATAAAGTCAACGGGCAGGGCCCCCACTGAACCTTGATCAAAGCTACTTTGACAAAGCTATCGTCTCAAACCACTCCACGTAGTTAAGTGGGTGACCTTTTAGCGCCTTCAACAAATGAAAATACAATTACAACAACAAAGCACAAAAGAAAAACATTTTCCTTTTTAATCAACGGCACCAAGCAGTCCTATTTCTATTCTATGCCCGTTAATTGACCAATATAATTTGACACCTCGGCGCGAGTGAAATAGCCAATTATAAATATGGGCCCTTGATTAATTGTGATATCAGCATTTAATTTTCGTGTTAACATTTTGCTGCGTGCCGGCCATTGTGGGCGCGCCTTTGTGCGCCCGTGACGTTTCAATTTTGAATAAATTAAATTTCGAACGGTTCCCTTTTTGCCTCACTTTTTTTTAGTATTTGGCTTCACGCATTGAGAGAGTGGCCAGAGCTTCTAATTTATGACTGGTTGGTTTTTTAAACTAAGTAGTCTGTGGCTGAAGCTTAATTTATGTAGAGTTTATTGATGGGCAACTTTACGCCTTCCAGATAGAGTATTTTTATTCGTTTAGTTTATAAAGCCATTAATTTTAATCAAAGAATATTATCATCAATGTAATTTGCAAGAAGCTAAAAGGTTGCTACCATCAACAGCCTGAGATAAAATCATTTTCAAGAAAAACTGGCCGTAATTAGTACCACTCTACTGCGCGTGGGCAAAAAAGTTCACACTTGCTATGGAGCGCGCCGCTGGCAGCCATGAAGTTGATAATGCAATTCCCTCCTTCAATGAAGACGTTATTACCTACGGTAGGGTTGCCTGCCATTACCGATTAAAAGGACAATATTTAGTCCACCGGCCTCACATTCGGGAGGTCCTGCGCTCGAACATTTGGGAAATTGTGGTAGCAATACCACTCACCGTTCGTGAAGGAAAACATCGTGAGAAAACCTGAGTGTCCGAGGTGTTAACATACCTCAGCGCTTGACGTTGCCAATCCGCGGTGGGCACGTGTGGTAATTGAGCCCGAAATCTGTCTCTGAAAGAAAGCCTATGCGACGTATATAGGCTACATTAAAAAAACCGGCGTGCATTGGGCAGATAAGGCCGTCTCTGCTCCAAAATGGTCCCAACTTCGAATTTTGATTTAACAATCCAACATTCTAAGGTGGGCTGGGCACTAGGCACACGCCATTTATTTACATCGTCAGCGGAGTGATGTAAATAAATGGCGGCTGTAATCAACGTGAAAATTTTTAAATAATTTAAAAAAAAACCAGCCAAGTGCGAGTCGGACTCACGCACTGAGTGTTCCGTACCACTAAACATATTAAAGGAATAAATATAAGTATTACGTACAGTCGACAGCAGCAGTTTAACCTTTCCATTTTTGTTGTAAAGGTGTCCTTAACGCGACTGATTAGGGTGCACTTAATATGTAAAAGTTGATGTGCTGTCGACTGCACCTACTTGTTCAACGAGCAAAAAACATATTTTTTTTGCATTTAGTTGGTTTTTGTTGTTATACTTCAGAGACTGCACTATAATCTTACCAAGTTTGGCAATGCTATTGTTTCTATTGCCATTTTAAAGATATAAAACAATGTAAAGGAAATCATACAAAGATAACATATAAGAATTCCTTTATGAAAATTACAATACATCCAGCTCATTCCTAATGCTCATGTACAAGCTATTAAGTATATTTTACTTATCACCACAAAATCTTAACAGACACACACCCTAAAGAATGGCGACCCTACACTAATGAGGTTTTAATCACTTTAACGCCTGCGCAGTGGCGGTGGCGTCCAATCTGATTAAGTACATGACATACGTGTATGTAAACATTAATGTTCGCAATAATGCAAAGCCTTACTTCTCACACAAGTTAACATACATAAAACTATATTTACCCAAATACTCTGTAAGCCGTCTTAAAAAAAAAAAAAAAAAAACCTAAATAAAATAAAATAATTATTGGTACAATTGGTTACATTTTGATTTTTCTTGCACTATAATAACGATTAGTTATAAGATATGATTATCCGAAAAAAAAAGTAATAAAAGCCATTAAATTAGCATATGTTTTATGTATGAATGACTATTTACTATTAATTTGAATTGGGTATTATGTAGCAGAGGTAGATTATACCCCTAGTTTAGAATAGGACATCGGCCACTAACTTCTTATCCCTGATAAATACACATAAAAACGCGAACGAAGTCGCGGGGAAATGAAATAGTACCTATTTCATTATATGTTTCCCAACTGCAAAGTTACCTTTGCAGCTGCGTTGTATTGGAGAAAAAATATATCGACTGCAAAGTTAAGTTTATAATCGCTCGATCGGAACCCTTATCGTACTTCATCGGTATTTTTACGTTACATTTCAGTGGCCACATAAATTCTAGTCATAATATCTTTGTAATCCAGACAACGTATTTCCCTCAGAGATTGTATTTCCTTCCTTGATCTAAGTACTTAAACAGACATTTTAAAAGTCACTTAGTGTAATGTCGGCAATGTCGCTCAAGCCAGCTGTTATTCAATGCAGCAACACACCGAGCGACTAAAAACATAAAACACGAAAGCTTATTTACGGCTCTATTTTATAGAAATACCACATTCTAACACTTTCAAATGAAATGGATTGGTAGTATAATGTTGTATTATATCATATCACATCACTTCACATTATATTGTACTACCTGTTGCCCGCGACTTCGTTCGCGTGGAAATGTTGATGTGTTTTTTTCTTCGGGATAAAAAATAGTCTATGTGCTAATCCAGACCATAATCTAACTCCGGATCCGTTCAGCAGTTTTTGCGTGAAAGAGTAACAAACACCAAACGTACATACACACTTTCGCGTTTATAACACTAGTAAGGATTACACTATTTCCTAAATAAATATTGTTTCATCCCCGAAAATATCGTTGCTGATTTTAATTCACCCTATCTTGATGTAAATAGTTCCAGGTTACAACGATATGCCAACTATCTAAAGTCCTCCAAAAGACATACGTAAAGCACACTACAAAAGTTAATTATAGATGTGTCTGGGATTAAAAACAGTTATTATAAAAAAATGAGTTCTAAATCTTAGAATAAGAACTCAAACTTTGTTAATTATGGCCAAATTTTACAAGACTCCCCCTCAGTTTGTCGATTACTAACAATTTGTAAATCTATTGTTAACAGCTGTCTGCTGGCTATCCAGAGCTAACATCAAGCTCTTTCAGCAACTCTTAACTTCATTATGATCGTTATTAAATTGATAAGAATATAAACATAAACATTTACATACAGGCACATACATTGCGTTAGTGTGTAACTTAATATGTAACTTTTAAAATGTGATATGTCTGTAACTTATAGCCAATAAATTACTTAAATTAAATAAAAATTGCTTCTGGCCCCACACTAGGATACCCTGTGTCGTGACAACGACATCACAAACATGTAAACATCCAAGACATGGGGTTTTTTTTGTCTCCAGCCGGGATTCAAACCCGGGAAATCTCGCATGGTATGCAGATGCACTACCGCTGCGCCACGAGGTCGTTTATGTACTAATTTTTGCCAATTGACAACATACGGCATTGTGCGCCTGGTGTGACCCCGCCCGAAAGATTGAGTCATTTCCATTTGCGATCGTTCCACTGCGGGATAATGTTAGTTTTTACCACGTTTTTACACTCTCCTGCCGCTGTGTATGTTGAACAAATTACTTAACGCAGGAGCAAATGAACCGATTTGTGCTAATGGCTTTATAAAACTGCCCAAGTTAGGTATAATAAGGAGGCATGCTTTGTTTGTTTGTTTTTAACTAAATAATATTACATTGAAATGAGTTTATCCATCTTCCATAAAAAAGGATAAAAAGTACCCGAAACCGCCGTTTGAGCATGACTAATGAACGTTGATAAAGCGAAAGAGATCTGTCAGAATCGTGGCAAGTGGCCGACCCTGGTCTCTGTCTACCCCTCCGGGATGCAGACGTGAGCTTGTCTCGTTGCGTCAACCAGTGCTAACAATAAAGTGCGTGTTCTACCCATCACCCACGACACAGGCTGCGCCTAGCGTGGGAATCGCCATCAATCATATTTGTAATCTTCTTTAAACATATTTTTATTTATTTATTTATTGTTACTAGGTATATTATGTTATATTCTTTTTGTTGCACTAATCCGTGGGTTCAAGTCCCGGAATGGGTGGAATTTTTAGCCTCTAAATATGTTTTTATATAATGTTATGTTTTTCACCTTCTTGTGGTGCCATCTCCTATCCGAGGTGGGCTATCATTGTGGCCAATTTGACCCGCTATGTAGCGGCTTGGAACAAGTCAACTATGCCTTCTAAAACCATTTATCTAGATTTTTAGCCAGTGAGTTTTTCGTGTTCTGTTCTGTTCTGTTTTTGTAGCTGTCAAAACGGGCTTCTTCAAAATATAAGAATAGCTATTTGGTATTGGTATTGGTGGCGATTTCGGTTTCCGCAACTCGACTACTGGTGAGCCTATTTTGCGTGTTTGAAAGGTTTCATCTATTCCTACCACCCCAACTCCTCCAGGGATGCCAGCAGC
This sequence comes from Yponomeuta evonymella, assembly GCA_963969515.1. NCBI lineage: Eukaryota > Metazoa > Arthropoda > Insecta > Lepidoptera > Yponomeutidae > Yponomeuta > Yponomeuta evonymella. The sequence goes on along the minus strand of OZ018354.1, from coordinate 15,445,637 downwards.
ATTCTAATGTCTCTGCACGCCTTCCGAAGTGTCCCTGGATTTCCGAGGAGAGTCGCTCGTTGTCTTGCCGCCCCTGCGCATTCCACCAGCACGTGGGCGGCTGTTTCTTCCACGTCCATCCATGCAAGCTCTGCATAATGGACTGTCTATAACACCCATGTTGAAGAGATGTTTATAAAAGTGACCGTGACCTGTGAGAGCGCCTGTTATCAGGCGTAATTGCACCTTAGTAAGTCACAGGAGGCACCGGGACAGGCGAGGGTTTTTGGCTGGCATTGCTGCTCTGGCTTGCCTGCAGTCCGTGCCAGTCATTGTTGTGTAACCGTTAGCTTTTGTTAGGCACGTTCACTTTGTTATGGCTCTCAAATCACCCAAACATCACGGTGATTAATTTTCGTTTACATTCACATGCCTTCTAATATTCCTAATCTCTCGTGACGAGAAAGAGAGTCTCTTTCTCTTTCCTTCATTCTCTTCTCTCTTACTTTCTCATGTGTTCATTCTTGGACATCGAATTATGCGCATTAAATCCTGTCGAAATGCTGACGTTAGTGATAGCAAAGAGTATGGAATTTGCCCGTTATACGATTGGAATCGCTCAGGATTTGGTGCGCGTAATTTTACGGCAGACAATTTTTGACTGCATTAAATAGACAATTTTACAGAGAGCTGGATGAAAAGTACGCGAAACTCTAACGAGCGCGTGATGCAAGCTTCAATGATGAATTCTTGTTCGGATGAATTTCCAACCTGGGGCCTGTTTCATAAAACTACAATTCATAGTTTACTATGACATTTCGTGCACATTGTGTAGACGCGTCTTCCTAATTTTGTATCTGTGGGTTGGTAGACTTTGCGACCTACATCGAATTGTTATAGTAAACCATGAATTGCAGTTCTATGAAACAGGCCCCTGACGTGTTATAAAGTTAAAGTTTTTGTCACCGGCAGCCATAACCAGTTTTAAAATCTATCACGCCAGACAGTGTGACAAGAAGGAATATAATTTGACCAAGAGCTAAGAACGTCATAACACTAGCGTCAAATCAATTTACTTCACGCAAGTGGATCATCAAAGTTGAATTAGAGCTATGCAGTGTTCTGCGCGTGAGAGAGTCATTCGTTCTCTTGGCCTCTCTTTTCCTCGCGATTGTTGGAGGAGTTGTAGAGTAGCCATTATTTCAATAATTGCTTAGTCCTTTTGAATAGTCTTCCACAATTACACCAATACAGATGTTATTAATGTTATACTTCAATGTACACAAAGGAAGAAATATTTACACTAAATGTAAGCGTTATATAAAGGAGTGCATAGGCGAGCTTCTTTCTATAGTGATGTCTTCCAGCCAACCAGATCGTCGTAAAATGATGATTTTAAAGAGGTAGGGGGATAATGTGTGCATATTAAAAAAATTGAAGAATGAAGAAGAGGCTGCATACACATAAAATACCAAGATGAAAAAATAATAATTGTAAATAAAAATATTTATAATATTACAATACAATATTTTTTGTAAAACTGTTTATTTTCTCAAATAAATAAAAATTAAAAATAAATTAGATGTATATGTAGATCTGTAATTTTAATGTACCGTAAATCATATCTTAAGCTTAAAATTTTTTTACAGCTCCCATTCATACCGGTAGGAAACCGAATTATAAGCACTGAATCTGTTAACGAACCATATGATAGGCGATTGATCGTTATCTGAACTTAAATATTATACAGAAAACAGATTCAAACGTTATTAATGGCGATATTAAAATATTCTCACACTTCTACGAGCAACCCACTTCGTTAATCCGCAAATAGGTAGATACTTAAGTTTTCTTGCGATGTATTATATTGAGTAGGTAGTTGATGAATAATTATTAATAGGCAACTGCTACTTTAAGCTGACACATTTGATATACTAACAGCCTTATTTATAAAAACACGATTCCTCTGAACCCAATCTAAAACTCTATTTATTTAATCTGTGGCTACATCTTTTCCTTGTAAAATCTCCACCACAGATTATTTTAATCGGCGTTTTTGACCGTTAATGTTTAACATTTTATTTCTGCTTTCGGGTTAACTTTGAAAAAAAAACCTACGCACAATTAGGAGCCATAAAATACTCAAATATGGGGCTTGAGAATCCGATACATACTTACCTATTTTATTTCCTACAGCCTTTGCCTAGATGAAAACAAAAAGCAATGATGTCTATCGATTTGTTTGCTCGTCCTAGGTCATTAATTCATAGTAACCTAGCCACCGACTCCGTTGGCTTTATTTGGATGAGGGAGGGTCAGGCAGAGAAGAGGGCTTATCTGGTTCTACCAAGAGGCCAAAGACCGGTTGGCTGCCCTAGGTATCGCTGGAAGAACGAAGTGGCCAAGGACCTGCGTGAGCTCCAGCCTGGCGACTGGCAGGAGACCGCGCAGCAGGGGTGGTACGATGGCACGAGTCACGCGTTTTTTGGCGCTACAATGTCAGAATTATGTAGACAATTGACGTGCTGGAAAGTCGCGACTTTTGACATTTAACACCACCACACCACATTTAACTACTACCCGGGCTGGACAGAGAAAAGTGGTAACTTCTTTTTTCTTGTGTCGAACGCCGAGAACTGCTTGGCCAGCGGAGAAATTTCTTTCTAAAGAAATTTAAAATTTAGAAGTACAGTTTACGTACATAATAACGTAATATACGATATAAAATGATCGTGGATTCAATTTCCACTGGAGGCCACCGTCATTTATTTGTACAAAATGGTGAGACCATTTTTGTCAGTGTGTTTCCATGTTTATGATCTTCTTTTACCATTTCCTGGTCACCATATCACAGGGTACCCCAGTTTGGGACCTGGACAAGTAGGTAATTGTGGTGAATGTAAGTTATTTATTCTTTTAACGGGTCTAATCGCTTTAGTTTAAGTCAATTACCTTGATTCTCGACATTTTTCAATATTCCCGTCGATTGCGATACCAAAGCCAAATATAACTTCATCAAATTCAATTGCCTCCTCAGTCCTGACCTTGAAAATAACAATGGTTTTCAATTGTTATTTTCAAGGTCAGGACTGAGGAGGATAAGACTCGTTATAAGAATCGAAGTACTTACCTATATTATGTGTGGGACATCTCTATATACGTAATAATAATATAACGTCCACATAACACAATCACTGGTCATGGTCCCAAACTAGGGCACCCTACACCCAAGGACCTAAAGTAGGAGAAAAATTAAGACCGATTATTTGTACAAATCATTATGGTTGCCCCCAACGGGAATGGAACCGAACTATTTCTGGGACGGTAATTAAAAGTTAGACTAACGAGGCAGGCTAATAATAGATAAATATTTAATATTATGTTCAAATACGAATTCCATTTCATCTTACAACGATACCGTACAGTCGACATGACGTCAAGCTTACATTCCTGCATTCTAATCTGTTACGTACAACTTTGCAACTAAAATGTAATTTAATATCTGTGCAATTTCCTTTTTTATGTAAGTACAGCAAAGTGTTCTCTATCTATCTATCTATCTAACGGCTGACCTGCTGTCGCCTGTACCGCTATTTCACAAATCATTGTCACCCGAGAGCCGTTGTCAATAGACAGCGTCGCGTTCCCATATTAATTTAGTGACGTGTGTGACGTCAGTGACAGCCCGTAATGTCAGTCAATTTGTCCGTTTGTCTGTCTGTCCTCTTGTCAAAGGTAACACTGATATAGAACTCATTATGATTGAGATGTGAGGTTAATGTTATTGTAGCTAAGTGTAATTCAAATTGCACACCTGTAAGAGATATTGCGAAAATTCAGAGGCACTTATATTATGCAAATATCAAGATTCATTGTCTGCCAATGAGTATTAGAGAATTGGGTGACGATAATGTGTTCAAAAGACAGGTTAAACTAATACTCACCAAGAAATGCTGCTACAATGTGAATGATTATTTTAATCTGACATTTTAATTAATTAGCAATCAATTTATATATTATTATTATTTTTTTTTATCTTATTTTCATATTTCTATACAATTCTAACTTAAGAAAATAATAATCATGTAAACAACGCGGTAAATATTGAATTATTTTTAGATGTAGATATTTGTATGCCTCTACGGCCAAACATGCTGAAACTTCATTATTTACATATAAGAACTTTTATGTACACGCATGTTTCACAAATAAATAAATTTGAATTTGAATTTGAATTGTTTTCTTACTCAAATTCTGACAAATTGGCGAAGTCAGAATTTGAGGAGTCTGAATTGTAGGCCGGAAAATACGTATAGTCGATAGCATATCGACATGTACATCCATTCACTCTACTCAGATACGGGCGATTACGGGCCGTTACGGACGATTTTACAACCGAACTGTAAAAGTGGATGTGCTGTTGACGTACTTACCGTCCTAAAATAAAATTAAAAATGAATGAATCTACCTACTAACTGAAAATACAATCACTTGTAAATAATGACGACGTATACACTCACAGCGTTCACACACACCCCCCGATACTTTCCCGTCATGAACACACAGACACACACGCACACACACACACACACACACACACACACACACACATACACACACACACACACACACACACAGCTAAACAGGTCTATTCTAAACTTAATTAAATTCTTTAAACTTAAAATTATTGGAAATAATGAAAGCACATTATCATAGGTACATTACAAAAAATTATAATTGTGACAGGTAAAAATAGTGGTAATTGTACTTGTAATTGTACTATTAGGGAAGGACTGACTCCTAAGATACAGGTTGCCCTAGTTTAGGAGTCAGGACATTACGTAGTATTTTAAGAAATCTGTATACCATTGTATATTGAAACTTGTACTGTATGTATTATCAAATAAATTACTTACTTACTTACTTAAATAATCCTGAATTTAAGGTACCTAGTCATTTATCATATGACAGACTATCTTGACCTGAAACAGCTAGAGCAATTTTTCGTTAGGTTTATGATAGTAAAAGACAAAATAGCGCAAAAATCCGTATTCGGCTTAGCCATAACACATGTGCGCCGACCGATACGATTTGCCTACTTCGTGGATGACGAGAGAGCTTAAGGCTTTGTTCAGAGAGGGCAAATTCGCCATGAATCTGTTTGGCATATGTACTACACACATTTAACGCAATTTTCGCGCGATGCTGGAGGACGCAATGTTATTTTTATTAAAAAAAAAAACATCGCGTCCTCAAGCGATGTCAATAATTCTTTGACGACCTCGTGGCGCAGCGGTAGTGCTTCTGCATACCATGCGAGAGGTCCCGGGTTCGAACCCCGGCTGGGGACAAAAAAAAACCCAGGTCTTGGATGTTTACATGTTTGTGATGTCGTTGTTTCTGGTTCCCACGACACAGGGTATCATAGTGTGGGGCCAGAAGCAATGTATTATGTTTATGTTTCACCAACACTATTGGTATTCTCGTAACCAATCGCATTCCAATGGGATAACCCGGGCCACTTAACTCGGCGCCCCGCACGATTCCATCTTCCATGTTCATCTAATTTGCGCGGCTTGTACCATTGGAATGACCTTGTAATACTATAAATTAGTAGACTACCAAACAGAAGCAGATAACAGCTACTGTCGTGCTTATATCATTCTATTGAAAAACTATATGTGTATTAGAGTCTAGGGCCTAGACAGGACTGAACTCAGTCAGCGGGCGGCGTAATCGGCGTGAAAGCCGTAGGTACATATTTATATGCTCTAGAGATTTGAAAAGCTTTTTACCTACATGCCTACTGTAACAAAAACCTACGCTTTAAAGCTTCATATTGGCGCAGTGCATCTGCATACCATGCGAGAGGTCCTGGTTTCGAATCCCGGCTGGGGACAATAAAAAACCCTCCAGGTCTTGGATGTTTACATGTTTGTGACGTCATTGTTTCTGGTTCCCACGTCACAGAGTATCCTAGTGTGGGGCCAGAAGCAATGTTTGTATGTAAATGTTAAAAAAATATATATTTCGCAAAAATAATTCGAAAACTGGTTTTCTTACACCCACAATATTTTTAGGCGACCAATCCGATCAATTAATTGGTCAAACATTAGTGCTTTAATGAAGAAAAAAATCACGCCGATTTATCGATTCTTTTCGGTTTATTGCTTCATGTGTTTCATGATTCCACGTTGCTGTACAAAATCATTGAACAAAAATGTTCACGAGTTAAATTCATTTTGATAGAGACATACAATTTTCGAAAGGAAAGATAGGTACAATGAAAAATACTAATGAAAATTTCTCATTAAAAAGTAACATGTTCCCAATGAGTTTAATTTTCGAACGTCGTCACAATGTGAGTCGCAATTTATTTTGTAGACATTTTATACGTAAAAGGTACCGATGAGACACGAACACAATGTACCTCCACAATCTCCCCCAACACCGAACTATCCTAAGCCTTGATAGACGCTCGCCTCGTACAAATGAACAAAGAGATCCATGCCTAGGTACAATTTGTTTAATTACGTCGCTTATTAATACTCATTGTTCGATCTCACAGATGAAAACACGTCAGCGTTTTAATTCGTGCACTCTGAGCAATTTCGTTACAGGCGACATTGCAACAAAAATGTGTATCAACGTCGTCTGCCGACAACTTCACAAAGGCTGCGTCGCCTTAATCGGTCGCACCTGCGTAGTGACATGTTTATTAGAGCCCTTTACATGCTCACACTGGCTCCTCCCCGTGCCAGTTGGCCCCTTTGTACGAGCATTACACGCTTAACCAATTACTTACACTGTGTTATTTCAATAAGCCTTTGTGAGGCGGCGGGAAATCCACTGCCCACTTGATGGATCATACTCTGGTCTAACTGCATTTTTTTATAGTCACTCTAGAGTAGCGGTGGTAGCCTAGTGGGTAGGACATTGGACTCGGAAGCGAGAGACCCAGGTTCGATTCCTAGTGCGGCCATGTACCTATGACTTTGTTTTCTAAGTTATGTACATTTGTGAAGTTATAGCTGCGATACCCATCGCTAACTGTGAAGGAAAACATCGTGAGCAAACCTGAGTATCTGAGCTACTCGCATATCTCAGCGCTTGAAAGTGCCAATCCGCGGCGGGCACGCGTGGTGATTAAGCCCATACTCTCTCTCTGAGACAAGGCCTGTGCGTACAGTGGGACGTATATGAATCGTGTGATTTTAAAACAACACATGTCCTTTCATTACAACTTGTCAGGAAATAGAAAAAACTGTTTTATTCAAATACTAATATCTACAACAGCAATATTTTAGCATATTATGTTAATTTCTGTATGAATAAACTACAATTTTTTTTCTAATGTAAATCAATAGGTAGGTGTAAATAATTTAATTAAAAAAAAATGAACAAGTGCTATTTTAAAAACACATGTGACTTGTGTTGTTTTAAAATCACACGATTCATATAGGCTGCTTATGAAACTCTAGAGTCTAGAGTCTAGATTATCGTTACTTTAGCCCGAACAGGAACAAAGCTGACTTGTAGCTCAAGTCATCGTGTATATGTTAACAAAAAATATATTTTTTTTTGTTTCTTTATTCTTGCAACCAGCGCTGGTCTTGTAAATACTTAATACGATAATCCGCAAATTGTTGCATTGTAATTAAGTATGGACATAAATAAATTTCACACAACACTCAAACTCTAACGTCTCAAACTCTAACGTCTCAAACTTATCCTAGTTTATCTCTCAGTCTTATAGCTGTGCTATGGTAACCAGGCAACGACTGATTCGGAGATCGAACCCACGACCTCTATTTTGGTATTCAGGCATGTTAAACGCTAGATCAACGAGGCAGTCGAAATACTTATCTAAAACATCCATTATAATACAGACAAGCCCAATACACGGTGATCCCGGTCCAATCAAAACAGCTCAATTAATCAGCCTCCACAAATAGTGTTCGGTAACAATATAGAGCCGAGTCTTAATTCGAGTAATCACTCGCTACATTTCTATTAAAGTAATCTCTTGCGCCCGTTAACTATGTTTTAATTACGGGCTATGGACGAAACGGCTCTCTCTGTGGCTAATTACAGCCTGGACGCCATGCCGCGTTTAGTCTGGGACAGGATAGCGTAGTGGAGTGGAGCAGACTTGAAGTGTGATTTGTAAATGTAACCAATTTCACACTGATAACATTTTACAGAAAGTTTAAAAAAAATTGGAATAATTTGGGGTACAGTTAATTAATGACATTGTACGAAGAGAGGAAAGCGTGTGCAACTCTCACTCTGCTGCGCAGCAGATTGTGTAGGGCGATGGTAGATGAAGAAAGTAGATGTTGATGTTCAGGTCTTCATGGTGTTTTTATTAGTTAAAAACCGTGCACAGTTACATGTTGGAAGGCATAATTTGTTGTATTGTTGTTGTTTGTTGTTATTGAGAGGCAAAAGTCTGGCGTAGGTAACAAGGCCCGTGAGCTCGACCGTGCGCGGTGCACAGTCGGCAATACGGCGTCCTAGAAAGGTGTGCTTCGCTAGCCCCTACAGACATAAAATAAAACAAAATGTTTGGGATAGTGTGGCAAAATGTAATTAAGAAAAAAAGCTCGAACCCAATTGTCAAATAAAAAGTTAGCATTTCAGATGGACCAACTTATTTTCAGTTGACGTAGGCGTTTCTTGTTCAAATTTTATACAAGTACATATTTTCCTTGCTTTCGATTATCAAGAATTGCTATTGGTCTTTGTAACTACTCGAAACTTAAATATTCCGATACTTACTTCTCATCTGGTGCTTTTACTTGCTGACAACTTCATCAACTTTTATGTAAAGTAAATTAAAGTAAAAAGCTTGGCCTGTGTTGTGGAAACCTTCGTATATGTACTTATTGCTTTATCTGCATGTGTCTGTAAGCACAAATAAATGATTTATCTATCTATCAAGTTATTTTTACCGCCTTAGCAAGTCGACTCGTCCGTGCAAACATGCACTAACGCGAGCTGGATTGACTCCTCCGCGACTACACACTCTTAAATCCGACTCGTAATAATAATCATACTCGGAGTTAGCCCCCGGAAACAAGCTAGGTGCTTTAATTACGATTTAAATTGTCGGGTTGTAGCCTCTTTGGTTACAATTGTACGGAAAATCTCGCCGAATGTAAAGGCGGGTATTGTCAATCTTAGTGCGTTCGTTCGGACCGAGTGAGCTAAAGTTATTATTCAAATGCGGCTTGTATCGTGCGTACCGGCGATCTTAATGCACTCGGATGAAACCTTTAGTTGCAGCAACAATCATTTTTCGAACTGAAAATTTCATAAGCACTA